>CM076676.1:112842643-114042643 GCA_038501925.1 Xenopus petersii
CCTTTTTATGCCATGCTAATAGACTCAGTTCTTCTACAGCAAGTATGGCGTATAAACCTCAGCAAGCACCCTTTAATGCTAACAGGGAACACAAAAAAAAAAAGAACTTCTGACGTGCATAAGAGTCTAACCACCCTGTTTATCCTTTCTTGAATTCATTAGATTTGTACTATTCACAGCCCTTGTAACCTCAATTTTAAATAAAACCACAAAAACACAGTAAGAAAGTATTATGTGACGGCTGAGTCATTAAAGAAAATCTCTCAAAACCAGCGAAAGACTTTGGAGCCGCATAAATAACAGAAATGGCAGGGGGCCACATAAAAGGATTGAATGGTCTCCCTGCTTGACATGGCTACTTTCTTTTGTGGTTTTCCACTTATTCACAATGTAAACATTGGCTTTCTGTAACTACTGGGGCTTCATTTCAAGTTAAGGTTGTCACCTCACTGCTTTAAAATTCAGCACATATAATATGCACATGCTGAATGGCCGATTTTTTTGTATTCATTATGCCTGTGTGCACCTAAATTGGTGAAGTTTTCAATATACTTAAAGGGATACTGTCATGGGAAAAAAACATTTTTTTCAAAATGAATCAGTTAATAGTGCTGCTCTGGCAGAATTCTGTGCTGAAATCCGTTTCTCAAAAGAGCAAACAGAATTTTTTATATTTAATTTTGAAATCTGACATGGGGCTAGACATATTGTCAATTTCCCAGCTGCCCCAAGTCCTGTGACTTGTGCTCTGATAAACTTCAATCACTCTTTACTGCTGTACTGCAAGTTGGAGTGATATCACCCCCCTCCTTTTCTCACCCAGCAGCCAAACAACAGAACAATGGGAAGGTAACCAGATAACAGCTCCCTAACACAAGATAACAGCTGCCTGGTAGATCTAAGAACAACACTCATTAGTAAAAACCCATGTCCCACTGAGACACATTCAGTTACATTGAGAAGGAAAAACAGCAGCCTGCCAGAAAGCATTTCTCTCCTAAAGTGCAGGCACAAGTCACATGACCAGGGGCAGCTGGGAAATTGACAAAATGTCTAGCCCCATGTCAGATTTCAAAATTGAATATGAAAAAATCTGTTTGCTCTTTTGAGAAATGGATTTAAGTGCAGAATTCTGCTGGAGCAGCACTATTAACTGGTGTGTTTTGAAAAAAACTTGTTTTTCGATGACAGGATCCCTTTAATTAAAAGCTATAATTACAATACACATATATGGAGAAACTGAAGTTTATGGGGAATTGTGCCTTACCACAATGCTTCATGTTGTGATGCCACTAAGATTCAGATCATACTTGCACAGAATCTATTTCTTGGGAAGCATAATTAATATATTACCCTTGTTTACAGGTGCATGAAATATTGTTGGATATATTTTACGTGTTCCTGGTTCTTAAAAGTAAGCTGGTATCCCTACCCTTGAATTTTCAAAAACCCAAAAAAGCTCTGAATTAAGACAAGGTCATTTTCAGAAGATAATTCTAATTCTAAAAATGTCCTTTTTCTCAGTAGTAATAAAACAGTACCTTGTACTTGATCCTAACGAAGCTGCATGAATCCATACTGATGGCAAAACAATTCTATTGGGTTTATTTAATATATTGTATTTGACAATTAATTACCATGCAGGTGAAGAAGCAATTATATTTAGAAGTATAGATTGAAATATATTACTAATTATTAGGTATTTTAATAGGTTTTTGAACTTTTTGTATTTTCAAGTGAAACCCCCTGTGTCTTTGGTGTAACACCAATTAAAATTTACACTGGTGCTGGAAATGGAACAGCCTACATACACATGGCAGGACTGAGGCATATGTAGACAATATATTATCAATATATTTAAGACAGAGACATTTTGTGCATACAGCTACTGAAAAATGCCTTACCCTTTAAACAAAACAGGGATTGTTTGTCCATATATTGCAATATATTTAAGCTGGCCAACTACGTCAAAGTCATCCCATATCTGGCCAGTCCTACGCTTAATTTTCATCTGATTGATTAAGAATTCTATTGCTTCATTATACATTTTACAAAGGGACTAAGTTTTACCTGCAACTTACTAGCTGCTTTCAAAGTAAAACTCCCAAACTTGGCTGGCCTTTTATTAGACACCAGTGGGATCACCTGACTATAGCTGGGAAGGGTGGGAGCTACAACATGGAGCTGGTCACTGCTCCTGTATAACAAACAAGGGAAAGTTGTGGTGAGCACAACTTTCCCTTGTTTGAGGCATACGTAGAGCAGGGCTGCCTATACAATTTGTTAGATAAAGATAATATATTCTCTACATTGTGGAAATCTGAGATCTGAGATTTTCCATTGAAAAATATTAAAATGTCAAATTATAGTTATATATTGGCCTTCTTTTAAACATACTTTTGAATGGAAATGATTACTTTGGAATAGAATTGAAGGACTGAAAGGATTATTTGCACAGGTCATATTGATAGGGTGTAGGTAAACTATGATCCATTTACAAGTTCTATTATAAATCAGGGATATGCAACAGTCTCCCATTTTAAATTCTCCATCCTATAGGTAAGATTTTGGTTAAACCACTATATTTTCCCAATGGAACTCTTACGTAAGATTATTTCAGAACCATAATTTACACTACCCTGAAAATCTTATTCCTTAAACCATATATTATGAGATATTATTGAGGTCAGAGGTAACCTTAATTCTTTACCTCAAGTTAACTGTATACTTTGGCTTTCTTGTACATTAGGCCATACCTTAACCTTAGGAATTACACAACTGTGCTGTAGTTGGGCAGCAAGAGCCACTTACAAAGCCCACTTCTCTCTAGTACTGGCTAACTCTGTCTGCAAGCTGGCAGCACTCCTGAGAGCCAAGGGTAAGGATAGCATATTGTAGAACAAGAGCAGAACTTGCCAAAATGCCAGTCATGTGACTTCTTCATGGCGTTTACATGAATACCTTACTGCAGGCTGCAGATTCCCTTTAGAGTTCTGGTGTCTGCAATCTTTAGTTCTGAATTGGCATTTGAAAACATTGAGGCCAAGGACACAAGGAGTGTTTGCTCTGCATCTCTCAGCCTGCATATTTTTTTCAGGCTGAGAGAAGTGGATCCACTCTCTAGTCAGTTCTCACTAACCAACTCCCTGTGCAACACTTCACTTGTTCTTTAAGGAACAGTAACACCAAAAAATGAAAGTGTTTTAAAGTAACGAATATATTATGTACTGTTGCCCTGCTCTGGTAAAATGTATGTGTTTTTTTCATAAACACTACTATAGTTCATATAAACAAGCTGCTGTGTAGCAATGGTGGAAATTAAAAAAGGCTATATGGTACAGGTTAAATAGTGGATAACAGATAACATGTTCTACAGAGCTTATCTGCTGTATAAACTGAGCCTTTTCTCCTTTGAATGGCTGCCCCCATTGCTACACAGCAGCTTGTTTATATAAACAGTAGGAGTGCTTCTGCAGCAAACACACCAGTTTTATCAGTGCAGGGCAACACTGCATTATATTTTTATTACTTTTAAACACTTTGTTCCTTTAATGAAGCTCAGATCAGAGGCATATACTGAACAAATCCTTTTAGAAACATTCATGTTGGGGTATATTGCTCTGAGGACCTTATTTATCATTTCCCTTGGCTTTAGCCAATTGTCCTCACCAGCCACATAATGCTTTTTGCTTTTCTAAAACGACTTCCCTGCAAAAGTATACTAAAACATTTATGGTCATAGTGGTCTTGTTACAGAATTTCTATAAAAGAAAAAAAATAAAGCCAAAGCTAAACTCACGTCGGAGTATCAAAAATTCTTCCTGTCATCATATCTTATTACCGTCATGACTAAAGCAAGATCATTCAAAGTGAGGGTCATGAAACAAGTGCCTTTCTGTGGTGCGTGTAACTAAGTTATAGCAATCAGAAAATTGTTTTAAAAAAAAGCTTTCAGTTTTTCTTTCCAGATGGGAGCAAGAAAGAACAGCAAGAAGTACAGAAGAACATGCAGTGAGGCATAAGTAACATAGGGTACATTTCTACTGTCCCTGTTGATAAGCTTCTAAATGACATAAAAACTATAAAGTGAAATATAGTCACACAGAGCTTGGTTGCCATGGGAGTTTCATCAGCACTTTGTGATCTTCGCTTCAGAAGGAAGACACGTTGCTCTCAAGTTATTCTGTATAAATCATGTATATATTATTTTCTTCCTTCAGATTTTACCAACAGCGAGTTCTGAGATGAGAATTAGCTCTTCCTAATAATGTGCATTTAAGATTTAACAGTTTCTTTCCTGCACTGGAATGGAAGGATTCACTGCTGAATGGAATACTTTTTCTCCACAAGTGATCTGCATTAGGGTGTTATATGCAAATTAGGGGCGGGGAGGGAAATCGTGTGACTTTTTGTCATAAAACAAGGAAGTAAAAACAGTTTTCCCCTTCCCACCCCTTATTTGCATATGCAAATTTGGATTCGGATTTAGTTTGGTATTCTGCCGAATCTTTAGCGAAGGTTTCGGGGGCTCGGCATTATGCATTTTGGTGAAAATGTATATTCAGCACACAATAACATCTGACGTAGTTGCATGTAGTATGGCGGAGTTATCTGAAGCAAAAACTTGCATGCAAGTAAATCTGCCCCACAGACTCCATATTATGCAAATAATCCAATTTTTAAAAAAATAATTTCCTTTTTCTCTGTAATAATACAACCGTACCTTGTACTTGGTCCAAACTAAGATATAATTAATGCTTATTGGAAGTAAAACCAGCGTATTGGGTTTATCTAATGTTTACATGAGTTTCTAGTAGACGTCATGTATAAAGATCCAAATTACTGGTCAGGTCTCGAGTATTCTGGATAACAGGTCCCATACCTGTATTTCGAAAATATATAATGTATAATTCTTGAAGATCTACAGTGTTTTAATTCAGTATGTTTCAACATGTCAAAATGTCTTTATTTCTGGGGACAGAAGGCACTAATGTTGCCCCAAATGTGACCTATGTTGACGGAAGAAAAAATAAACTGTCAGCACTAAAGCTGCCCATAGACACAAAGATCTGATCCTCGATTCGTATGATTTTCGGACCGTGTGGGGAGAGTGCAGACATTTTTCTTCCGGCGGAGATCGGTCGTTTGGTTGATCGGACAGGTTAGAAGATTTCTGTCGGCTGCGGGTAATATCTCTGCATGTATTGCTGATTGTATTGTATTGCTGTATTGTACGATTTTCAGTGGGAGACTGTCACTAGCTTTGGTCGGACATAACTTTCATACGATTGCTGTCAGGGGCAGAACATCGGCTGATCTGTTCTTTAACTACTTTATTTGATCGGAATGGTTAGTGGCAGGTCGGGAGATGGGAAAGTCCGATCGTACGTTGATTCGTACGATCGGATCTTTGCGTCTGTGGCCAGCTTAAGGAGCATGCAACCATAAGTTGCTACTCACCAATGATAATCAGAAGAACTATAAAGGCAAATGATATTATGATTCAGTTTTTATCTTTAATTCCAGTTTTTGGCAAAAGGATAGAGTTTCAAATTTGTTCACACTTACAAACAGAAGTGCTTTTATTTATGAGCGCATATGAGATATCATTGGGTCACCTTGACAACAGATTTCAAAACCTGAGAGCACAACTCATCTTGTCACAGTCTAGATGCAGACAAGAATTATACTGAAAGTTTGAGCCATCTTGATATCACTGTCACTTACTGACCTATCATTATATACCTGCCATGTTATGCTACCACATACCTCGCAACATTTGGAAAATAAAAAGAGGGACAAAAAGATTTGCCACACTATACGCGGCAAAATTTTTGGCCTGCTTAAGATGCACAGTGAAATTCCTCATTTCGCCATCTGCAAATTGTGTTGTGAGACTGTGGAAAAAGTTTGCCGCAGAAAAATTTACTGTGACGAAAAAGTTGCAGAGTAAAAATGGCCATCAGAAAAAATACCAATTGATCTTAATGCATTTGAAGTGAGAAAAATTGTCACGCTGAATTTTTTTTTACGCCAGTTCTTCGCCCAGAATTTTTCGGGACAGATTCGCTCAACACTACTAGTGAAAGTGAATTGCCCTTTAAGCTGCAAGCCACAATTTCCCCAGATACCTGCTTATCTTAAATAGCTACAATTTTATCTTTGCTTAATTTGTTACAAATGTAGCTATGTGCAGCTGCCATCTATTCTGGGCTTTCTGCCAAAAGCCTATTATTGAATTAAGTTTTAGAAACTTTTTATCTTTTTCTGGCTGTTCAGTGCAGGCAATATATATACATATACATATATATACATATATATATACATACAATGGTTTTCCACACTCCATTGGATACAAATGACCCAGGTGCTAGCTGTATGGAGCTGCAGCGATAAATATCTGATGTAGATAGGTGCACACTGGGAGCCTTTAAAAGTTAAAATTTTATTTTATTTTTCAATTTATTTTAAAAGAACAGGCCCACACGCACATACTGTCTCTCCGTAATCGTAGCAATGAATGAACATCAAGTCGAATCTATCGCCAAGTTGTTGGTGCCATACCATACTGATACAGAGGTATCCCCTCGTAGGAGATCGATGTATGGGTTGAGTTTCTCAGGAGGTAAATCAATCCTGGTTTCCTATATCATAGTTTCACGTGTCGTGCATACATAGTATACTTCATAAAGTAAAAGAGTCCTGAATGCGTTAAACCTGTCCCTATATGGATTCATTGTTCAGGTTTGTTGTCAGGATCACAGGTAAAACAATGTGGCGATGGATATGACTCGATGTTCCTTCATTGCTACGTTTACCGGGAGACAGTACATGCCATGGGACATGATAGGAACGTCAAGCGATTACTGACATGACGGACCAGTCCAGGCCTGGGAGTCAAAATAGGCCCTGCCATTCCAAGTACACAGAGGCCCAAACAGCTCCCTACCAGCCCACTATATGGCAACTTTCTATGGAATCATACAGAAGCCCCTCTGGCATTTGCCAGAACCCACAGATTGCCAGTCCAGGCCTGGACCAGTCCCTATGTACACACGGCATGGCACCAGTAGATTTCAGACTGCCTTGATTACGCCTACATTAACCCCAGTAACGAGACAGCAATGGAATGCACTATTGATAATTGGTCCGGAATATACAACGGTTCCAGAACCATAGTGACGAACCAGCCTCGACGACCAGAGGGTATCTTTGTGAAGAATGATACGGAAAGGGATGCGTGAGGAATTGAGTGTGAGGTAGAGCCCTGGACAAATACGGTTCTGATATTATTACGACGAACCAGTCCCTTTGAGTATGAGGCAGACGTATCGGTAAGAAGGCAGATATTCATTACGGCCGACCAACTACCTATGTCAGCCCTTTGAGTACGCGACAGGTGCATTGGTAAGAAGGCATTTTTGCAATAATACTTAAAACTACTCATTTCTGCAACTACAGTTTTTGCCACATATCGTACCAGAACATTAGATCCACGTAGGTACAGACAGAGTTAACAATCCTCTTGAACGTTTTGCTTAATTTTTATTAATCACTGTATTGGGATGGATCACTATCCATATATAGACGAGTCACCTTTGACTTTTTCCAGGGTCTGTCATATAGATTTGATACACTACTTATCGCCATAAAGTTTCTAATGTGACATTTCCTGTCTTGATACACTATTTGCTATTTTGTCTTAAGGGCCACTTTAGTTGTTACACTGTGATTGATTGTTTCCACACAGTAGCTGTTGATGGAGCACCTTTATAATAAGCTTGTTTTCTCTTAATGTGTAATACATTTGGTAAAATACGTACAGTATGTACAAGTTTAAATTTCTTCTTTATTTTTATGTTTACACTATATCTGGTTTCTGTTATGTCACACCCTCTGTCTGTCAGTGTTCTTTCCCGCCACACCATGTATATATTCCACTTGTTGTATATCTGGTTCACTTTAAAAAAGGTTGCTGTTCCAACTGAAATTTTAGTCTTTGTCCACAATCAACATTTTTTTACCAAATTTAAGACCTGTGAGTGCGGTTTCTACAGCTTTCTTCGACTTCATCTTTTGAGGACTGCACCCAGGCAAAATTGGGGCATTTAATTTGTTTATATATACTCACCAGTCCATAAAGTTTGGCTGAAGGCTAACCAAAATTATTTAGTAGTAGTCCATAAAAGCACTCAGGTCAGCAAAAGGTAAGCGTATATCAACGTGTCTTTAATTATACATGGTGCATCATGCATAATTAAAGAAACATTGATATAGGCTTAACTTTTGCTGCCGTGAGTCCTTTCATGGACTATATATATATATATATATATATATATATATATATATATATATAGGGGCCCCCACCTTTTTCTTAGAGTGATCTGCCAGGAGAGGTGTGACAGCTTCCTGCTACACTGCACTATGGTGTGTGTGTAAGGAGTGGCCTCTTTTGCCTCTGTGAATGAGGTATAGATACACTAGGGCAGACTTGTCATAGTCTCTCTAGGAGAAAAAGGCAGAGAGGTTAGAGAGAAAGAGCAGTTCTGAGCTCCAACATAGGAGTGATTGATTGGAGGTATCTCTCCCAGGCCATATTGCCTGTAGTATAGGGATCCCAGTGGAGAGGGAATCAGGAGAGATGATTGCCCTGAGGTTGATCCAGAGACTACTACTGGAATATGTTTGCAGAGGTGAAGTGGGATACCTGCCAAGTCTGTCCCAAGGGAGTCTCAGCCTGTGTCTGTTCTAGGTGAGCCTGCCTGCAGATCTGTGTGAACTCTCTATATGCTGTTGCCTCAACTCCTGCGTGAGTAGAAACCTGATGTCACTTGGCTAGTGCATAGTTCAATAAACCTTGTTCCTGTTTTATTAAGAACCTCCTGGTGCCCAAGTCTCTTGTTAGCCATATAGCTAACAGTAAAAACCATGGCTGTTTAATTTTTAAGTTTCAAGTAGCAGAGAATAAAATAGCTAGTATGCTTATACTGTAGCCTTAAGGGTTCCCCTTTACAATGCTGAAAATCACAGTGTAAAGGGAAGTATGAAGATAACACACAAACTACTTAAAATGTAAATGTTGTATTTGTGTTTGAAGACAGTACTAAAATTCTGATGAAATCCCACCATCAGTTACATTTTTTTCTCAGGTAAAACAATTTCCAAAATTACCGGAATTGACAAAATTATCATAGTAGATTAATGTGTCAATTTGCACAGAACTAATTACACTTTTGTAGCATGCTAGAAATCTATAGAAGTCGAAAATATCAATTTACAGAATTGCAGATTGGACTTCATATAACAATATAAAAGTGTCTTGCTAGAACACATGATGTGCAGACAAAACATCACCTAATGAGCTTATCCTGCTGGATTAAAGAAGACGCTTGTTTCCTTAGGAAATCCCAAGTCTCTGAAATATGTTTGCTTCTTTCTGGATACGTTTGCAACCTGTAGACAATAAAAATATAAAGAATGGTGTGTGAGTGAAGTGTATATATACTAGGGATGCACCGAATCCAGGATTCTGCCTTTTTCAGCAGGATTCGGATTCGGCCGAATCCTTCTGCCCAGCCGAACCGAATCTGAATTTGCATATGCAAATTAGGGTTTGGATTCGGTTCGGTATTCGGCCAAATGTTTCACAAAGGATTCGGGGTTCGGCCGAATCCAAAATAGTGGATTCGGTGCATCCCTATAACATACGTAGGTATGTGATCTGTTATCCAGAAATCCATTATCCAAAATGTCAAACAACCCTGATGTTTTTTTTTTAAAGTTTAAATATTTTTATTAAAGGGGTGGTTCACCTTTAAGTTAACTTTAAGTATGTTATAGAATGGCTAATTCTAAGCAACTTTTCAATGGGTCTTCATTATTGTTGACCCTAGCAACCAGATTGCTGAAACTGCAAACTAGTGAGTGGCTGAATAAAAAGCTAAATAACTCAAAAACCCTAAATAATAAAAAATTAAAACCTGTTGCAAATTGTCTCAGAATATCACTCTCTACAACATTCTAAAAGTTAATTTAAAGGTTCACAACCCCTTTACGGTAAAGTGACAGTGCTCCATATTAGTAACATCCACACCTACGGTAAGTTTGTAAAAAATGCACACATATTTGTGTAAAATTGCTTTTAAAGGAATAGTTCAGTATAAAAATAAAAACTGAGTAAACAGATAGGCTGTGCAAAAAAATGGTTCTAATATAGTTAGTTAGCCAAAAATGTAATGTATAAAGGCTGAAGGGACTGGATATCTAACAAAATAGAACAGAACCCAACTGAGTTAATCAGAAACTTTAAGGGGGGGGGTCACATGGGACATAACTGTTCAATAAGTTTGCAATTGATCTTTAGCATGCAGCTCAGATTCAAAAGCAACAATTATTACCCATGTGCCCCCCCCTCAAGTCACTGATTGGTTACTGCCTGGTAACCAATCAATGGAACCCAAGAGAGCTGCAACGCAGGAAGTAGTGTTCTGGCAATTATGTTAGTCATCCAGTCACTCCAGCTTTTTTACATTACATTTTTGGCCCACAAGCTATTTTAGAAACATTTTTTATTTTGTACAGCTGATTTACCCAGTTTTTATTTTTATACTGAACAATTCTTTTAAGTATATTAAAAAATCTCCACAAAGGAGTTTTCTGATGGATTAAAGAGAAGTCTGCTCACTAAATAAGCCTGCCATCTGGCCTGTAATTCCCTGGACTAGCTGTTAAAATGCCTGATAATGCTGGCATTGATATTACATACTTACAAGCAATCCACCCTTCCAGCTCATTTGTATCCATTCTGCCCCTGATCCATGCCAGATTTGCCTCTTTTATGTCATGCCTCTACTTAAACGTCATCAATCCACCCCCCCCCCCCATACGGTCCTACCCCTGCCTTATTTGTGTGGCACTGGGTACATTTTTACCAGAAGGATGCCAACCTTACTGGCTGACTCATATTCCCTCCTAATTTTCACATTTCAGAAGTTTTATAAGCAGAGACAAGCACAAGGGGAGACATGAAGCCAGTGACCAAATAACTATAAAAACATCCTACCTCCTCTGAAACAGTTGCTGGTGATTCTGATCCCACTGAATAATGTGTTTGGCAGGTGCTACAGATTGGTGTCTTTTAATGAAAGCATCCACTAGAGGGGCACAGTTCAGATTGAAAGCAAATAGAGAACAAGCCTCATTTCTGTTAGCCAGAATGTCACTTACAGTTACTTTCTCTTGCCCTGTCAGAAGATCACAAATACGTAAATTACCAAAGTGAAACGTTATTGGACAACACAAAGGAAAACATTTTCTAAGGAATAAAAATATTTTGAATGACAAAGAAAGGGAGATGGAGAAATATGTTAGACAACACCCCACCACCTCCCACCTAGTGTCCCCATGGTGCGCAAGGGTCTGCTCTCCTACATGTGGCTACATTTCAGGTGGACTGAGAACATTTTAAGGGGCTATATGTGGAATTTAGAGGCCATTTTTAAATAGGCCCACATTCTACTTAGTTAACAGGGCCCAGGCGGTCAGTATGTAAGAGGTAAATAGTTAAGCACCCCCATAACCCATAATAAAATGTGTGCAATAAAACAAGTTCAGCACTTACTTACATTTTGTTTCCTGTAAGACCATATTTGCCAGGAACACTTCCTGCTCTGCTACTGCAGCGGGAACTAATGTAAACAGCTGCAGTAGGAATTTTTACATGATGCACCAATTCCCATGTGCAGGATTAAGAGAATGTTCCTGTTGTCTTTCAGGTAGTTATCCATAGTCTAATATTTTACCAGTTTATTGAAACTGTTTATATGGCACTGCAAACTAGTTCTATACTGTCTCCAATACATACAGCCTGCAGTGAGCTATAACAGACAGACAGTTACACCTGCAGAATCAGTGCACATGTTGCACAGTAATTAATACTGATTACAGATCCTTGATGCAGAAATATGTGTACTATTTTATCAAAACCACACTATCATATTTATATGCTATTTGTTATATGTTTTGCTAGAACAGCATTATGTTATATTACCTGTACACTGATTTACTTGTATATAAGTATGTATGTTTACAATGACAATACAACTTGTCGGGCTGCAGGTTACCCACCCCTGCATTAAATGGCTGAAGCATGAATTCATCATTAGTGATGGGGGAATTTGTGGTGAATTTCCACGTTTCGACACAATCGTAATAGACGCTGGAGACAATTTGGACGCAACGATTAACAGACGCACATTTTGAAGCCAGCAAATTGCCACCGGCGTCAAATTCGCCCATCACCATTTATCATTTCTTGTCACACAGTTTTATAGCAGCCAGATTTGACTTTGAAGGCGGTTTCCAGGAAGAATATGTTACATACCTTTAAGAAAGAGACAGTATTGCTTTGGATTAAGAGCATACACTGGTTGCCAGGGATATGACAGCTGATGGTTCAATGGAAGTCCAAACTGACAAACAGTTTCTTGTGTTAAAACATCCATGAGCTCCACTAAACCATTACGGAAAAATAGAAGGACCTACAAAAAAAAATTAAATATGTTTAAAGTAAACATTATACCCATATTACTATTATCACATTAAATATTTAGTTAAGTCTTCCATACAAAATCGCACTGCATTTTACAACATTTAAAAAAATAAATAAGTATAAATCTAGTAGTACATAGGGCACAGCAGCTTTTCTCTACCTGCATTTTCTACACAGGAGGAGAAAAGATGATGTGCTCTCATCTGTTCGTTCTAAAAAGTGCATTTACAGACATGGCATTAGCCTTAGTGCACATGGACACGTTTTTGGCTAGAAGGCCCCACCTAACATTAGAGGTCTGGTCCAAGTTATGGCTATTGGATATTTCTTTAGTGATCTTACTAGAAAGTCTGGGGTTAATGGAGTGCTCATTGACCATTTCTTTAGTGATCTTACAGGCAAGTCTGGAGTTAATGGAGTGCTAATTGGCCATTTCTTTAGTGATCTTCTTAGCAAGTCTGGGGTTAATGGAGTGCTTATGGCCATTTCTTTAGTGACCTTACAGGCAACTCTGGGGTTAATAGAGTGCTTATGGCCATTTCTTTAGTGATCTTACAGGCAACTCTGGGGTTAATGGAGTGCTTATTGCCCATTTCTGCACTGATCTCAATGGCAAGTCCGGAGATAATTGAGTGCTCATTGGCCATTTCTGTAGTGATCTTGATGGCAAGTCCGGAGATAATTTAGTGCTCATTGGCCATTTCTGCAGTGATCTTGATGGCAAGTCCGAAGTTAATTGAGTGCTCATTGGCCATTTCTGCAGTGATCTTACAGGCAAGTCTGGGTTTAATGGAGTGCTTATTGGCAATTTCTGCAGTGATCTTACTAGCAAGTCAGAGGTTAAAGGACCAGTAACATCAAAAAATTAAATTGTTTTAATGTAATAAAAATATAATGCAGTGTTGCCCTGCACTAGTAAAATTGCTGTGTTTGCTTCTGAAACACTTCTATTGTTTATATAAATAAGCTGCTGTGTAGCCATGGGGGCAGCCATTCAAAGGAGAAAAGGCTCAAGTTACACAGCAGATAGCAGATAAGCTCTGTAGAACATAATGCAATCTGTTATACATTATTTATATTGTGCCATATAGTCATTTTTCAATTTCCGCCATTGTTACTCAGCAGCTTGTTTATATGAACTATAGTAGTGTTTCTGAAGCAAACACATCAGTTTTACCTGTGCAGGGCAACACTACATGATATTTTCATTACTTTAAAACACTAGCATTATTTTGTGTATACTTGCTTCATTCATCACTGTGTGTCACAGGCACAGGTTCCCAAACAGTGGGGGTGCCTCATAAAAATATCAGTTACTATGGATCTGCATTTACCAATTTGTCTCTTGGTTTGTGTAACTGACCAGTGATCTTCCCAAGCCTACCTAGCTTTACTATTGCATAAAAATATATTACAAAAGAATGACTATGAGATAAAGCTTGACAATACATATGACCAGGAATGGCAGGGAGCTGCCACAACCCATGTCAGTCTTCTTAAACATGAACAAATAAAGATCTTACAACAATATCAACTACATTCATTCTCCCAGTAGGGGGTACTATTAGGCAAAAAATATGTTGAGTCAGAGTGCATTTAGTAATACATAGCAGATGCAAAACTTACGGCATTAGGAAGGCAGGGAACAGGTGCAACTGTACTGATGTGTTCATCAGAGTTGCCTGAGCTAAGAGAACAAAATAAAATAAACATTTTTTCCGTGAGATTAGTGTTTGAGTTAAATATTGCCACAAATATTTCTAGCAGTTTATATTTTTGTCTAGCTCTGTATTTTCCTTTGGGACTGTAAGTACTTGTGCCCATGGCAATGACTGGTGCAGATTATGTCTGTACTGTCAGTTTCAAGGGGACGTACTGAGGCGAAGATTTATTAAGGGTCGCTTCGTTTTTTCCAATGAAAAAATTCCAGTTTTCGCGGGTATTTTTCAGTCAAAACTCAGATTTTCAGGTTAAAAAAGGATTTATTATACCCCGAAGCTGGAAATAGCTTGAATCCAAAAATACACCATGTAAAACCTGTGGCGGTCATGTAGAAGTCACTGATAGAGGTCCCTTAAACCATTTGAAGATGTCTGTTGCATTCATGATGTTCGAGTTTTTTTCATGTTTTTTTTTCAAAAACTTGATCAATTCGAGTTTTTCTTTTGCAAAAAAGCAACCAATTCAAGTTTTAGGGTCATTAACCCAGAATTTACTGATTCGAACTTGCTGTTTCTTGGGTCCAATAAATATATATATATCAATAAAAACACAGAGGTACGCACATTTGGATAGCAATGTTTCCCATATAAGTGTATTTCATAATATCATTTTAAACACCACTAATAATTAGGGATGCACTGAATCCAGGATTCGGCCTTTTTTTTTAGCAGGATTCGGATTCAGCTAAATCCTTCTGCCTGGCTGAACCGAATCTGAATCCTAATTTGCATATAATGGGGGAGGGAAATCACGTGACTTTTTGTCACAAAACAGGAAATAAAATGTTTTCCCCTTCCCACCCTTAATTTGCATTTGCAAATTAGGATTCGGATTTGGTATTTTCCCGAATCTTTCACGAAGAATTCGGGGGTTTGCCCGAATCCAAAATAGTAATAGTAATAAACAGTGAACTGCAGTTTGTATTTCCTTTTGTTAAGACCCACATTCTCCTATGTTTCAGAGGAAGGATCATTAGGACATCCCTACCAAGACACAGGTAGAGTGGATCAATGAAAAGCTCCCATAAATGTGAAATTATTAGCCAAAACAATTGAAATTAGGTGCCATATTATTTACCATTACTTATTGAAGAATCCCGGGGGCTTATTTATTAATGCTTGTACTTCAGATTTGGGCAATGGGAAATAAGAAAAAATACAAGTGATTATAATCTCACTCATATTTCATTGATTGCTTTTTTCCTATACCCTTTTAAAAAAAGTCGTTCAACCACAATTGTTTTTTCCACCAAATCTAAAAAACTAGCCCCTTAATCTAGCGGTGCCATTTATTTAAAAAGAAACAAAAATGTTTTTCTTTTTAAAACGTCAAAGCAAGATCTACCTTGCATAATAAAACAGCCCATATATGTCCCCTTTAAGTACAAGTAGCTAATTTGCATTATATTTTCACCATTCTTTTGTACTTTCCATTTTTTTTCCTTCTATAACACAGAAGATTTTTGCTGCTAAGAGCACACTTTACATTCCTATTACGATAAGACATTTTTCTATCATTATCCTTAGCTCCACACATAATGATATGCTATATTCTGATTGTATGTTTTTATTCGCTTAGGATGCTCACCTTTCTCGAAGTATGGCAAGACTTGTTTCCTTGCCTCCAGATGCTGTAGCAAGGTACAATGAGTTATCAGTGCACCACACTAATAGTTTAACTCTGGGTGTAGCAGGAATGCCATTGGGCAATGGATCTGCATTAACTGCAGGGTAATCTAAGAATTGAAGGCCACCAATTGACCTTTCCTCTGGAAGGGCAACTACGGCCAAAGGGAACCCTGAAAAAATGGGAAATAGTGAAAACAATTTAGGGAAAATAAACATAAACAACTCAATATTTAAGTAAATGCAAAGAAGAAACATGAACATGAACTCACCAGAATATTTTATGTCCCAAATAGTAAAGGTTCCATCTGCCAAGCTCACAGCTAAGTATGAAAAGCAAGAACTGATGGCTGAACAAGTGATAGCAGCTGCACAGGGCCATACTGTATCAGGCTTTGGGTCAGCATCTAAACAAGATAACAGAAAGGCATTGTTAATTCTTATTTACTGTAAATGATTACATTTTCTGGAAGGACAACATGCACAATATATCACAAATGAAGATTTTCTAAGGGAAAGGCATGAGTCACATAATTTGAATAGAATCAGATATACTGAGCCTTTCTAATAATGGCCTGCCCTAATATGCTTTTTGGGTGCAGAATTTATGCAAATATAAAATATGTAAGACTAGCGCTTCAGTAATGGGGGTTTAGATTTTCTAGTAGAGCTTTATGTTGTGTATAATACAGGTATAGGATCCATTATCTGGAAACCTGTTCTCCAGAAACCTCCAAATTACGTGAAGGTCATCTCCCATAGACTCCATTTCAATTAAGTAATTCTAATTAATTTTTTTAAAAAGTATTTCCTTTTTCTCTTTAATAATAAAACAGTACCTTGTAATTGATGACAATTAAGGTGCATTAATCCACATTGGTGCAAAACAATCCTATTGGTTTTATTCATGTTTAAATGATTATTTATCAGACTTAAGCTATGGAGATCCAAGTTATGGAAAGACCTTTGTACTTTGCAAAGTGGTAAACATTCACCAACCACACAATTCCCCACATACTAGTGATGTGCGGGTTGAGAAATTCTCTACCTGACCCTAACCCACCCCCTACCAATCCGCACCCGGCCCGCTTGCCCCCCTATTTATAGACCCACACCCGTCCTGATGTCACATAAGGGGGGGGGCAGGGGTTGGCTCGAGTCTATCAATTTAGGTGCCAGAAGTTCTAGGTTGAGGGGCAATGAGAGCAGAAGAGCTCGACCAGGACCCGCCCGTGACCGAAGATTTTGTGCAGGAGTCGGCCAAACCCACAGGCCGGCCCACACAACACTACAAGATACACAATCTTTAGTTATTTACTTTGGATTCCTTATTCCGTAAAATAACTCTATTTGGTGCGATACCTGGTTTATCCTTTGGAGGTCGGACCAGCAGGTACATAAGTAGATTGTGATTTCCTCGCCAGTGCACGCTTATTGCTTTTGGTATGGCTAAAAAACAGAGGAAATACAAATTTATCCAGTGAGATAAAAGATATGCCCAACATGTGAGTTTCAGTTCTTGTTGAACCATCACTACCAGAAACAGCTGCAGGGATCAATAGTTGGGTTTGGCATTATCACTGGATCTCCTCCTTGCGGCGGGGGGGCCAGAGGGGGCTTTGCTTTAGGGGTGGGGAGGTCTGAGGGGAGCCCCTGAGACAGCAGCCTCAGTGGACACCGGGGCCTCCAGTCTGACCCTGTATGTATCTCATAGTTGCCTGTTGCCTTGCAGGGTTACATTGGGTTATTATGTGATGCATTTGTTTTACTACCACAATTTACTTTAATCCCAGTAGGAAGGTAACTTCAAGGGGCAGATTTTTCAAGGGTCAAATTGAAAATTTTAACTTCAAATTTTCTGTTTTTTTTATGGTCAACATTGGCAAATTCTACTAGGGAATTATCCAAATTTGATTTGAGTTTCAAAAAATTTGAATTCTATTTTGAGATTTATCATACTCTGGCCCTTTAAGAAATTGAATTTGACTATTTGCAACCTAAAAAAATTTGCAAACTTAAATTGCTGTTTAAGTCAATGGGAGACATCCAGGGACCAATTCTGAGTTGTTTGCAGCCTTCCTGACATTTTCACAGAAAAAAATCGAGTTGTAAGGGTCGATCCTATTCATCTGAGTTTAAAAAATATTTTTTTCTTTTTAATTAAATTTTTGAATGGTCGAATTTAGGGATGCACCGAATCCACTATTTTATTTTATTTCCTTTGTGAAAGATTTGGCATATGCAAATTAGGGGTGGGAAGGGGTAAAAAATTTTACTTCCTTGTTTTGTGACAAAAAATCACCCGATTTCCCTCCCCACCCCTAATTTGCATATCCTGGATTCGCTGCATCCCTAGTCGAATTACAAGTTCGAGTTTATGGAAGTTTAAAAAAACTCACATGAATTCGAAATTTGACCTTTGATAAATGTGCCTCTAAATGTTTTGTCTCCTATTTTGAATAAGATCAAATGCAGATGACAAAACTTCCTACAGTAGCCCTAAAACCACTTCAGGTAACCAAAAGCCAATTTACTCATTTCAGTACTCCTTTTGGGACAATTATGTAGTAAATACTAATAAAGATCTTAGATAGAACTGTATACTAGCCTTGAGCTATATACAGCCTTTGGCATAAGCACCATCTAGTGGTACAGGTACACCATTAAAGTGTTTGAAAAGCATATGAAAAGTGGTGAACACCTAGGGGGTTATTTACTAAAACTCAATTTTATCTCATTGTTTTAATAAAAAAAGCTTGACCAAACTCCCATCCCAGATTCTGCCTTACTTATTGATAAAATAACTTTAACAAATCAGATTCATAAAAAATGTGATAAAATCGAGCAAAAACCCTAATAGTACGTTTTTTTTCAGGCTTTTCTGCCGATCGCTCGATTTTTCTGGTTTTTGCCCGAAACCAAAAATTTTACAGATTATCGTCTAAACCCAATGCAAACCACAATGTTCTACTCCCCTTTTTACTAATCTTTATTGATGGCATGCTCATTAACCCTGTCAACTCAGCATGCTGTCTGGGGGTAATCTTTGACTACTCTCTTCTTCTCTTATCACATCACTGTCAAAACCTGTCTCGTTTTCTAATATTGACAAAATCTGTCCCTTCCTTTCACCTGCTACAGCCAAGACACTCATGCATGCTCTCATCCTATCCCGACTAGATTACTGTAACCTTCTACTAACTGGCCTCCCTAACTCCCATCTCTCCCCTCTACAGTCTGTATTAAACACTGCTGCCAGAATTATTCTCCTCAGATCCAAAGGAGTACAGGCCCCTCCCCTGCTGAATCATGGCTTCCTATAAAACAAAGAATAACTTATAAACTCCTCCTCATTAACCTTCAAAGCCCTTCATTCCTCTGCACCTAACTACATCTCATCTCTTCTCTATATGTTCCTGGCCAAAACCTCCGCCCCTCTCAGAGCAACCGCTTGGTTGTACCCCCCCACTACTACTGCTGTTTCCCGTGTCAAACCTTTCTGTCTTGCGGCTCCTTATATTTGGAATGCCATTCCTGAATCTCTCCGGAGAGAATCCTCCTTCAGTGTTTTTTAAACAAAACTCAAAGACTACCTCTGGGAGCACCTGGATAACACTTGAACTGGAAACTGGCACTTATATGACAGTCACTTATAGTAACCTACAGAGCTTTAATACCCCTCCGAATTGTGTCCGTAATTTACCCTACGATTTAGACTGTAAGCCCCACGGGATATGGTCCTCAATCATTTTGTCTCCTTGACACTGAGCACTTAGGGGCATGTTTACTAACATTGGAGATAAATATCTGGAGAGATTTCTGGAGATGTTGTCCATGGCAACCAATCAGCAATTAGATTTAAACAGCCTCAGCCAAGTTAGAAAACAAAAGCAAAGATCTGATTGGTTGCTATGGGCAACATCTCCAGAAATCTCTCCAGATATTTATCTCCAATGTTAGTAAACATGCCCCTTAATATTTATTTTAATTATATTTTATATTTATGTGAATATTTACTACATTGTTACTTAATAATGTAGTGACCCTTGTTTGTTAGTACATATTTATTGTTTTGCTGTACAGTGCTTTGCCTTCAAGGAGCGCTATACAAATAAAAATATACATACATACATACATACATCTTCAAATTAGGACCATGACAGGCCTAAAATGGCAGATTTCCAGATTCAGGATTTTTGCAGCATTGGGTTATAATATAGCTCAAAACATTTTTAGTTCACAGATAGGCATGACATTTATTCAGAAACTAATGTTGCATGATATCTACATTATATTCTATAGTTTGATAACAATGAAAGTGTCCATAGCAGGGCCTTAGAAAAAAGCCTCCAACATTTTTTTACCCATAGTATTCAATATAGCTTACTCTTTTCTGATTTCAGCATCTGTCATATATAACATATCGTGGAATCTGAGTTTTTAAATAATAATCCAAAGAAAGTTTCCAAAGAAATTACAAAATTATTAATCCAGAAATACAAGTATAAATTTTATTGTATATGCGCTATAAAGCACACAAACCAAATAACTAGTTTTCTGTCAAACTGCATTCCTACCTGTATGATTACTTTCTGTGTCTGCTTGTAATATTCTTTCTGGCTGGATGAAATGAAACTCTGCATGCCTAAGATACAGAACAAAAAACTTTATGAAAGTTAAAATGGGAAACATATATAACATATTTTAAAGCTTTGCATCACCAGGATGAAATAGGAAACAAAAAATAAAATGAAAAGCCTAATTATGCTGGAAGCACCACTATGCCTGACTGTTTAAACCAGGTGGGCTAAGGGGTTGATTTAATATGTACTGGAATGATAATTGTAAATTGCACAACAATTTTGCTGAAGTTTTCCTTGAAGCAATTACTGTGATCTACTAAAGGCAATGCATTTGGCTGAAATGTATGCAAATTATTTTGTTTTCCTTCTTATTTGACTAAAGGCATCTATCATGTGCAAAACATCATGCAATAGCCACAAATTTGTATTTCTCCCGTGTACCAAGGCCATTTAGTCGATTACATTTCTCACAAACTTTCCAGACTCTTTTATGTTTATTAGTGCCTCCCATATTTGTAATGATATTCATTTTTCAAACAGCTCTTTTATATTCTTGCTCTAGTTAAATGGGGAGGGGGGCAAATAATACTCTCTGATAAATAGCGCACCCCCTCAACAATTTAAGAAGCACTGTATAAAGTGTTCCCGTTGGTGTGGTGCTGTTGGCCTAGGTTTGATTCCTGCTAGGGCACTATCTGCAAGGTGTTTGTTGTCTCCGTGGGTACTCTCCCACCAAACAAAAACATACAGGAAGGTTAAGTGGCTCCTGGTAAAAATCGACAGTTATGTGAATGTAGACAATCTCCACATGTGTTACTGCTCATTTTCCTTATTAGGTCACGCCAGCCGGACCGAATGCAATACTTTAAACAATAAGGTGATCAATAAAAAATTTGCAGCAGAGCCTGCGGATTGTGTGCTCCATCCTATTCCAAGCTGTAAGCTAGCTCCAATGGGGCAGTGAATGATGCTTGATCTCTGTAAAGTGCTGTGGAGCATGTTGTCGTTATTAAATAATTTTAAATAAATATTTAGAGGCTGATCAAAAACATTATTTGTACTGCAAATAGTGGCCATCTCGCCACCCCCAAGGTCAAATTGGGTGGGGGCAAGGGCTTAGTCTATACGTAGGTGACAGAAGAGGTATGTGCCTAGCACCCCTGCACCATTGCACCCTGTGCACTGCCTAATTTACTCACCTTGCTGTTTCACTTTTGGATGTATTAGCATTTTCAAAACTGAGGTATTTCTGGAAAGAGTTTGTAAATATTGCTTCTTGCTCCTCCCACTGATTACCACTAATGATGTGGTTCTGTCCGATACCAAACACAGTGTTATGCTCGTACTTCTGCACTGCTTCCTGTGCACATTTGAATGTACTACCTGGATAAATTCAATAGAAACAATATCTTAGCAAGTCGAGAGTATGCTTGTGCACACATGGGGGGGCGTCTAGCCATCCGGGTGCTTAGGGTGCCCTGTCGGCTTGGCTTGACCCTGCTTCTTTGTTTATCTTAAATTGTTTCAAAAGTGCACCTGATGAGTGTTCTGGGTTCTCTGCCAAAAGCCAATTAAGTTAGAAACTTTGTCTAACTTTTTCTGCCTGTTCAGTTTAGGAGATCAAAGAGAAAGTCGGGACAGTTCAGTAACAATCCAGGACTGCAGGTTGAGCCGGGACTGTTCCGCTTAAAACTGGACAGTTGGGAGGTAAGGGATGTTAAATTGAATACAGCAGACTCTTACATAAAACATGTATCCTTGCTGGTTAGTGGCACAGGCCACTAAGTCAAGATTTGATGTTATTTAAATTGGCTGGTGTAATGCAATTCTCCTATGCATCATCTTCTTCCTGTTTGGTTGCTATTACTGTCCTAATGTATTGCCACAGTGACATTATGGGGAAGGGCAAATGACTTTACAGATGGAAAGATGATGTCAGATGGCTGGGGTGATGACAACATTTAGGGATAGTGTGATGACAACATTTAGGGATGGGGTGATGGTGGTAACACGCAGGCCCAATTCAGGGAAGATATTGGCAGGGTTTTGTTTGGGTTGCAGAACTGAACCAGGCAGCCAATGTGGCAACCCTATGTGTACTTATTCTGTGTACCTACCGGTTACTGGATTTGGAGGTTTAATCTTCATTAAAAGTACTGGTGGTGCAAGTTTTATTTCAGCTTCTGTCTATAATTTAAAGCATACAAATAAAGCAAAT
Source organism: Xenopus petersii (assembly GCA_038501925.1). Classification (NCBI taxonomy): domain Eukaryota; kingdom Metazoa; phylum Chordata; class Amphibia; order Anura; family Pipidae; genus Xenopus; species Xenopus petersii. Next base: position 112,865,342 of record CM076676.1, read on the forward strand.
GTTTAATGACAGTGTTTACATTACATTTATATCAATGACAAAATCATTTAAGAGGAATAACTATTATATAAATTCACTAACTGTAGTGGAGGTTGAATAAAAATCACAAATAGTTTGCATTGCTCTTTGCACCTGCAGCCATCACACTCATGCTGTGAGTCACTGGCAGCTTTCAGTTGCTCTGACTGGTCGATTCCAGCATGATGTATTAATTAGCAAAGCACCACTGACAGACAGCATGGTTGAATTGTTTGTAATCGTAAAAATATGTTTCTCTTAAGGTGAGGAATCACAGTAAAAATCAAATAATATATCAAAAATTATAAGAGCAAATTATTAAACAATCTTTGGAGGGGGGTACAGGGGCAGATACTAAACAGTTGCACTCCTAGACCAGGGAAGGAACCCTACACCCCTGCTTCTGACTGTACTACCCTCAAATTCTACACCCCCAGCCCACATCTCAACCATAACCAAACCATTCCTCCCCCACTGCCCAAAACAAGTGAAGGAACACAGGAGTTTCACTGATCTTCAGTTTCAATTTGTTTTGTTATTATCAAACTTTTTGTTCTTCAGTAGAGATGTCGCGAACTGTTCGCCGGCGAACTTGTTCGCGCGAACATCGGGTGTTCGCGCTCGCCGGAAGTTCGCGAACGTCGCGCGACGTTCGCCATTTTGGGTTCGCCATTGTTGGCGCTTTTTTTTGCCCTCTCACCCCAGACCAGCAGGTACATGGCAGCCAATCAGGAAGCTCTCCCTTGGACCACTCCCCTTCCCTATAAAAACCGAAGCCCTGCAGCTTTTTTTCACTCTGCCTGTGTGTGCTGAAGAGATAGTGTAGGGAGAGAGCTGCTGCCTGTTAGTGATTTCAGGGACAGTTGAAAGTTTGCTGGCTAGTAATCGTTTTGATACTGCTCTGTTATTGGAGGGACAGAAGTCTGCAGGGGTTTGAGGGACATTTAAGCTTAGGTAGCTTTGCTGGCTAGTAATCTACCTTCTACTGCAGTGCTCTGTATGTAGCTGCAGTGGGCAGCTGTCCTGCTTCTGATCTCATCTGCTGACTGCTGCAATAGCAATAGTCCTTGTAAGGACTGCTTTTATTTATTTTTTTGTTGTTTTACTACTACTACTACTACTACTACTACTACTACTACTACTACTACTATAAGAGCCCAGTGCTATTAGTCTAGCAGTGTTGGGGAGTGGGACTGGTGTGCTAATCTGCTGCTCCTAGTAGTTCAGCAGCACCAACTTTAATTTTTTTTTTTTAATATTCATTCTTTTTTTATTTAACTTTTTTTTTATTTTACTACCGCTGTAGTAGTGTATAAGTTGACCTTTTAGGCATTATTTGCCCTGTAGGCATTTTTTGCCCAGTGTGTTATTCAACCAACTGCTATCTAGCTGTGTGCCCGTGTTCACATTCTGTCTAAATATCCATAATATTACCGTCTCCAGAAAAAACACCGGAGTGACTTTTTTCAAGCAGCCATAATAAATTTTACGTAATCCGTATCCATCGCTGTAGTAGTGTATAAGTTGACCTTTTAGGCATTATTTGCCCTGTAGGCATTTTTTGCCCAGTGTGTTATTCAACCAACTGCTATCTAGCTGTGTGCCCGTGTTCACATTCTGTCTAAATATCCATAATATTACCGTCTCCAGAAAAAACACCGGAGTGACTTTTTTCAAGCAGCCATAATAAATTTTACGTAATCCGTATCCCTCGCTGTAGTAGTGTATAAGTTGACCTTGTAGGCATTATTTGCCCTGTAGGCATTTTTTGCCCAGTGTGTTATTCAACCAACTGCTATCTAGCTGTGTGCCCGTGTTCACATTCTGTCTAAATATCCATAATATTACCGTCTCCAGAAAAAACACCGGAGTGACTTTTTTCAAGCAGCCATAATAAATTTTACGTAATCCGTATCCATCGCTGTAGTAGTGTATAAGTTGACCTTTTAGGCATTATTTGCCCTGTAGGCATTTTTTGCCCAGTGTGTTGACCTTGTAGACATTGTTTGCCCAGTTTTTTTGGACGCAGCCACTGAAGCACAGTTGCCAGAAAAAATATGCCATATAAATGCTGAAAATATAAATTTTTTTGGTTGCAGCCACTGAAGCACAGAGGCCAGAAAAATTATGCCATATAAATGCTGAAAATAGTCATTTTTCGCCATACGTTGACCTTGTAGACATTGTTTGCCCAGTTTTTTTGGTTGCAGCCACTGAAGCACAGAGGCCAGAAAAAATTAAACCAGTAGGGTTTGCACCCTAGTTTGTAACGGTGGCGGAGGGAGGAGGACGCTAAAGGACAGCTGTGTGTGGAGTCATGAGGCTTGAAGAGAAGGACAGCTGCATAGAAGTCAGAACAAGTCTTCCGGCGTGCAGTAACCCTCCGAGATCCACCCCTCATTCATTTTAATAAAGGTCAGGTAATCGACACTTTTGTGACCTAGGCGAGTTCTCTTCTCAGTTACAATCCCTCCTGCTGCACTGAAGGTCCTTTCTGAGAGCACACTTGAGGCTGGGCAAGACAAGAGGTTCATGGCAAATTGTGACAGCTCTGGCCACAGATCAAGCCTGCGCACCCAGTAGTCCAGGGGTTCATCGCTCCTCAGAGTGTCGATATCTGCAGTTAATGCCAGGTAGTCCGCTACCTGCCGGTCGAGGCGTTCTTTGAGGGTGGATCCAGAAGGGTTGTGGCGCTGCCTTGGACAGAAAAACATTTGCATGTCTGACGTTACAGACCGGCCAAAGGGCTTTGTCCTTGCAGGTGTGCTCGTGGCAGGATTACTGGCACCTCTGCCCCTGGAATGTTGATGAGTTCCTGAAGTGACATCACCCTTAAAAGCATTGTACAACATGTTTTGCAGGCTGGTTTGTAAATGCCGCATCTTTTCGGACTTGTGGTATGTTGGTAACATTTCTGACACTTTATGCTTGTACCGAGGGTCTAGTAGCGTTGCGACCCAGTACAGGTCCTTCTCCTTAAGCCTCTTGATACGGGGGTCCTTCAACAGGCATGCCAGCATGAAAGACCCCATTCTCACAAGGTTGGATGCAGAGCTATCCATCTCCGCTTCCTCATTATCAAGGACTGCATCATCCACGGTCTCCTCCCCCCAGCCACGTACAAGACCAGGGGTCCCCAAAAGGTCACCACTAGCCCCCTGGGAAGCCTGCTCCTGTTGGTCCTCCTCCTCCTCCTCCACAAAGCCACCTTCCTCCTCTGACTCCACTTCTGGCACCTCTCCCTGCGTTGCAGCAGGTGCCTGGGTTCGTTCTGGTGATTGCGACCATAAATCGTGCGCTTCCAGCTCCTCGTCACGCTGGTCTACAGCCTCATCTGTCACTCGTCGCACGGCACGCTCCAGGAAGAAAGCGAAGGGTATTAGGTCGCTGATGGTGCCTTCGGTGCGACTGACCATATTTGTCACCTCTTCAAAAGGTCGCATGAGCCTGCAGGCATCGCGCATAAGCACCCAGTAACGGGGGAAAAAAATCCCCAGCTCTGCAGATCCAGTCCTACCACCCAGTTCAAAAAGGTACTCGTTGACGGCCCTTTGTTGTTGCAGCAGACGTTCCAACATAAGGAGCGTTGAATTCCAGCGAGTCTGGCTGTCAGAAATCAAACGCCTGACTGGCATGTTGTAGCGCTGCTGAATGTCAGCAAGGCGTGCCATGGCTGTGTAGGAACGTCTGAAATGGGCCGACACCTTTCTGGACTGGGTGAGAACGTCCTGGAATCCTGGGTACTTGGAGACAAAACGTTGGACTATTAAATTTAACACATGTGCCATGCAGGGCACATGTGTTAAATTTCCCAGTCTCAACGCTGCCAACAGATTGCTTCCATTGTCACACACCACTTTTCCGATCTGCAGTTGGTGTGGGGTCAGCCACCGATCGGCCTGTGACTGCAGAGATGACAGGAGTACAGATCCGGTATGGTTTTTGCTTTCCAGGCACGTCATCCCCAAGACAGCGTGACAACGGCGTACCTGGCACGTCGAATAGCCTAGGGGGAGCTGGGGGTGCACAGGTGTGGAGGAGGAGAAGGAGGACCCAGCAGCAGAGTAAGAAGAAGAAGAGGAAGAAGACGAGGTAGAGAGCGATGGAGGAGTAGAGGTGGTGGCAGAACCGCGTGCAATCCGTGGCGGTGACACCAACTCCACTGTTGTTGTTGTTGTTGAGCTACCCATTCCCTGCTTCCCATTCCCAGCCATTACCAAGTTCACCCAGTGGGCAGTGTAGGTGACATACCTGCCCTGACCATGCTTGGAGGACCATGCGTCAGTAGTCATATGGACCTTTGGCCCAACACTAAGTGACAGAGATGCGGTAACTTGGCTCTGCACATGTTGGTACAGGTGTGGTATTCCCTTTTTAGAAAAAAAATTGCGGCTGGGTACCTTCCACTGCGGTGTCCCAATTGCTACAAATTTGCGGAAGGCCTCAGAGTCCACCAGCTGGTATGGTAAAAGCTGGCGGGCTAAGAGTGCAGACAAGCCAGCTGTCAGACGCCGGGCAAGGGGGTGACAGTCAGACATTGGCTTCTTACGCTCAAACATGGCCTTCACAGAAACTTGGCTGGTGGCAGATGACTGGGAATGGGAACAGGTGGTCAAGGTGGAAGGCGGAGTGGAGGGTGGTTCAGATGGGTCAAGGAGAGCAGAGGTAGAGCAGTAAGATGCTGGACCAGAAGGAGTGTGACTTTTAGTTTGCCTGTTGCCTTTGAGGTGTTGCTCCCAAAGTGCTTTGTGCTTGCCGCTCATGTGCCTTCGCATAGAAGTTGTACCTATGTGGCTGTTGGGCTTACCAAGGCTCAGTTTCTGACTGCACTCATTGCAAATTACAATGCTTTTGTCAGAGGCACACACATTAAAAAAATGCCACACTGCTGACTTTTTGGAAGTCTGCGATCTGGCGGTAACAGTAGAAGTTGGCGGCATTGGCGGCAATGGCGGGTGCGTTGGCCGGCTGAACACAGGTGCCGATACATGTTGTTGCCCTACTGATCCCTGCGGGCTGGCCTCCCTGCTTCTTCTAAGTCTTATTCTCCTACTGCCTCTCTGACTCTCCGTCTCTCCATCTGAACTACCCTCCTCTTGCTCTCTTCTACTAGGCACCCACAAAACATCAATCTCCTCATCATCATTCTCCTCAGATGCATCAATTTCTTCTGACACATCACAGAAGGAAGCAGCAGCGGGGACCTCCTCCTCCTCCTCATCACTCATCATTATGTCCATCTCTGTCGTGTTCTCTGCCAGAATTAAATCTGGTGTAACGTCCTCATCTCCTTCATCTTCTTCTGCCAATAATGGTTGCGCATTACTCAGTTCAAGAAACTCATGGGAAAATAACTCCTCTGACTCCAGTGAAGATGGGGCACCGGTGGTGGAGGAAGTGTTACGTGGGGTGGCCATAGCAGTGGAGGATGAGGAGGATGTTGTGGTAAAGTTAGAAACGGTAGAGGATGGGGTGTGCTGTGTAAGCCAGTCAACTACCTCTTCAGCATTTTGGGAGTTCAGGGTCATTGGCTTTTTAAAACTGGGCAATTTGCTAGGGCCACAGGATTGCATAGCAGCACGGCCCCTAGCACGGCCTCTGCGTGGCGGCCTGCCTTTGCCTGGCATTATTTTTAAAAAAACAACAACAACAAAAACTCAGTTGGTTTTTCTGGAAACGATAATACACACAGCTAGATGGCAGTTTGAAGAAAACAGTGTGCAAATAATGCCTACAAGATCAACGTATACACTACTACAGCGGTGGATACGGATTACGTAAAATATATGAATGCTGCTTGAAAAAAAGTAACTCAAGTGGTTTTTCTAGAGACGATAATATTATCAATATTTAGACAAAATGTGAACAAGCTCACACAGCTAGATGGCGGTTTGAAGAAAACACTGTGCAAATAATGCCTACAAGGTCAACGTATACACAGCGGTGGATACGGATTACGTAAAATATAAGAATGCTGCTTGAAAAAAAGTCACTCCGGTGTTTTTTCTGGAGACGGTAATATTATGGATATTTAGACAGAATGTGAACACGGTCACACAGCTAGATAGCAGTTGGTTGAATAACACACTGGGCAAAAAATGCCTACAGGGCAAATAATGCCTACAAGGTCAACGTATACACAGCGGTGGATACGGATTACGTAAAATATAAGAATGCTGCTTGAAAAAAAGTCACTCCGGTGTTTTTTCTGGAGACGGTAATATTATGGATATTTAGACAGAATGTGAACACGGGCACACAGCTAGATAGCAGTTGGTTGAATAACGTATGGCGAAAAATGACTATTTTCAGCATTTATATGGCATATTTTTTCTGGCAACTGTGCTTCAGTGGCTGCGTCCAAAAAAACTGGGCAAACAATGCCTACAAGGTCAACGTATGGCAGTTGTTTAAAGAGAACAGTAGATTACTAGCCAGCAAAGCTACCTAAGCTAAAATGTCCCTCAAATCCCTGCAGACTTCTGTCCCTCCAATACAGAGCAGTATCACGCAGATTACTAGCCAGCAAACTTACTATCATCTGTCCCTGAAATCACTAACAGCTCTCCCCCTACACTATCTCTTCCAAGCACACACAGGCAGATTTTTCAGATACATTTTTGCCCTTGATCCCCCTCTGGCATGCCACTGTCCAGGTCGTTGCACCCTTTAAACAACTTTAAAATCATTTTTCTGGCCAGAAATGTCTTTTGTAGATGTTAAAGTTCGCCTTCCCATTGAAGTCTATGGGGTTCGCGAACCGTTCGCGAACCGCTCGCAATTTTGCGCAAGTTCGCGAATATGTTCGCGAACTTTTTTTCCGACGTTCGCTACATCCCTATTCTTCAGCTCCGAAGTTCAAAGCTTTATGCTAGTTAGGATCCCAGTGCATCCTAGCAACCAGACAGTTTTTAGGAAAACAGACTGTAAGATGAAAACAGAGCCTCACAATTGATTATTGAGAGGAATATATTCATCTATGATTTGCTGTCTGCTGTATTAACAGTTTAAACATAAAAAAACACAATAATTTGTAAGTGTTCTTGGGAACAGATACAACTTTTTTAAAACCATACTTGTAAGGTTTCCCTGGGTGCAGTCTGTGTAGCTGGCAAGGAAATGCTTGATAGCAGTACTGTCTGAGCATGTTCCACCTCTTTTAGCCAGGAATCCTTAGGCAATCGATACACTTCTAGCCAACATTCCTCGCTGCCTGTGTTGGGTAATATGTCTTGTTTAGTTACTTAAACTGGGATAAAAGTATTTGCACATGAATGTGAACTATTTTGCTCTGCAACCAAAGAGAAAGAGTTCTGCTAAATGAGCTGGGCATGACTGCAGAGGTTCCATTGAAAACACAATGAACTAGAAACTCAAACACGTAAAAAACACAAAAGTAAGTTTCACATAATTTATTAACCCAAATAAAAGCTAACTTTGTACAAAATAAAATAATTAGTATTCTATTTATCCAGAAAATATAGAGACAGAGGAAAAAATAGTTTCCATTAGAAAATGTTCTGACTGAAATCAGCCAAAACATACTAAGCTTAGGGTGTCTGCCAATGTATCAAGGCTGAACAGTATATTGAATTACAATTGTTGTCAAAATCTAAGTTAATCAAAATAAGTAAAGGAGCAAACACTTTTGCCAAATAACTGCAGGATGTTAAAAAAAAATTCACCCAAAAAAATTATTTCAAATTCTATGTTATCATGTTTTTCAAGCAAAATGAACTTTAATTACACTATATAAATTATTTGATTATCTTGTTTCCATCAGTCTGGGAATTCTATAGTAATAATTATAATAATAATAATTATAGCATATGAATGATGAGTGATATCCCTGCAGTAAGCACCAACCATTTGGTTTTTTGGTGTGCTACCATAATTAATGTGGACATGGTTCTGTGGTAATATGGGTGTGGTTTAAAAAACAGGGAGTGGTCAACACTGGCTTCCATTATCGGCCCACCACCATGTAGACCAGAAAAATTCGGGCCCTAGAACGCTGCACATATCCTTCCAGGGGATACAATGTGTCAGATGTTATCCTCAATTTGACATATGGATAGTTAATTAATGGTTTTTAATAAGTACATTTATATAGTTTAATATTGTGTAAATTCCTAAGCTTATCCTCGTTAGTATAGTGGTAAGTATCCCCGCCTGTCACGCGGGAGACCGGGGTTCGATTCCCCGACGGGGAGGCTATGTTTTGTATAATATTATTTTTAACCTGCACACATTTTAAAAAGTGTTTTACGCAAAAGAATAAAGTGAAACATATTCGCTTTATATAAGGCTCTATGTCAAATTAGCTTCTGAATAGAAATAAATAGAGAGGAAACATGTCGTTTTTGAATGCAATTTCTTTTTCTATGTTTCAAGTTTTTTATTGAAAATTTTCCAAAAAGTTTTTCACTTATAAACAGAAAAAAAGGGTCACAAGTCAACCATTTTAACTTCAAGTGTTTGACCTCCACCCAATTCGGTGGGGCTACAGGAATACTAAAAAACATATAAAAAAAGGAAAAAGAAAAAGAAGAAATAAGGATGGAAAAAAGAAGGGGGGGGGAGAAATCCATAGATCCCAAACCTTCATGAATTGCCTTTGCTAGTTAATTTTTCCATAATGAATCCTCACCCCTAAGCTTAGCTTCTCAACAGCTGCTCAGAGCCCACTGAGCATGTGAATGTTGCAGACACTAGGAGGCTTTCAGCATGCAAAATTTATAATCATATAATCGACTACAATCTAGGAGATGTTTATGAACATATGCATAAAAAGGCATGTTTAATCTAGTTATGCTTCTATCATCATAATGAAATAGTAACATCAATACAGACGCAGCATAACCAACACGGAACATCGTTCCAAAAACAAAATCAGCCAATCCTCGTTAGTATAGTGGTGAGTATCCCCGCCTGTCACGCGGGAGACCGGGGTTCAATTCCCCGACGGGGAGGCATTGGTATCTTTTATGCCAACATATTCTATATAATGTTATGTTATAGTCACCCTATGTGCTAAGATATATAAATATAAAAATAAGAGATACATATGCAAAAAAAGGCATGTTAAATTATCCTTGTATGATCATAATCAAATAGGAACCTTGATGGCCTCTTTTCCCATTTAGTGATATATGATTTACTGAACTTAAGACACAAGTATAACATGGAACAGCATGCAAAACATAAAATCAACTACAATCTGCAATATGAGAGATGTTTATGAACATGAGAAAAAACATGAGAAATATATATGCACAAAAGATATGTTACATTTATGCTTCTATCATCATAATCAACACAGAATAGCACTCAAAACTAACAATCAGCCAATCCTCGTTAGTATAGTGGTGAGTATCCTCGCCTGTTTTAGGTTTATCAATAGGTTAAAGTGGAATAATCAAATCCGCTTGGACAGAGATACTGAATCCATGGATGCCAAACCTTCATAAATTGCCTTTGCTAGTTAATTTTTCATAATGAATACTCACCCCTAAGCTTAGCTTCTCAACAGCTGCTCAGAGCCCACTGAGCATGTGAGTGTTGCAAAACTTATAATCATATAATCAACTACAATCTGCAATCTGGGAGATGTTTATGAACATATGCATAAAAAGGCATGTTGAATTTCGTTTTTTTAGTATGCTTCTATTATCACAATCAAATAGGAATCTCACCATGGACTCAGCATAATCAACATGGAACAGCACTTAAAAGTAACAATCAGCCAATCCTCGTTAGTATAGTGGTGAGTATCCCCGCCTGTCACGCGGGAGACCGGGGTTCAATTCCCCGACGGGGAGGCTTTCTTTTATGTCGACATAATTTATACATTGTTATGTTAAAAAGTGTCTTACATAAAAGAATAAAGTGAAATATGTTCACTTTTTATACCAGGCTTTATGGCAAATTAGCTTCAGACGATAAATAAATACAGAGGAATCATGCAGTTTTTGAATGTATGTTACTTTTCTATGTTTCAAAAGTTTTTTTATTGAAAATTTTATAAAAAAAAGTTTTTCACTTGTAAAGTGCCATACATCCACCTTGTTAACAGAAAAAAAGAGTCACAAATCAACAATTTTAACTTCAAGTGTTACACATGTGTTTGACATGTGCACATTTCGGTGGGGCTATAGGAATACTAAAAACATAATTTGAAAAAGAAGGAAAAAAGAAGGAGGAGGGAGAGAAATGAGCTGCACCAACCCTGTTTTAGGTTTATCAATAGGTTAAAGTGGAATAATCAAATCTGCTTGGCTTGGATGCCAAACCTTCATGAATTGCCTTTGCTAGTTAATTTTCCATAATGAATACTCACCCCTAAGCTTAGCTTCTCAACAGCTGCTCAGAGCCCACTGAGCATGTGAGTATTGCAAAACTTATAATCATATAATCAACTGCAATCTGGGAGATGTTTATGAACATATGCATAAAAAGGCATGTTGAATTTAGTTTTTTTAGTATGCCTCTATCATCACAATCAAATAGGAACTTCACCATGGACTCAGCATAATCAACACGGAACAGCACTCAAAAGTAATAATCAGCCAATCCTCGTTAGTATAGTGGTGAGTATCCCCGCCTGTCACGCGGGAGACCGGGGTTCAATTCCCCGACGGGGAGGCTTTCTTTTATGTCGACATAATTTATACATTGTTATGTTAAAAAGTGTTTTACATAAAAGAATAAAGTGAAATATGATCGCTTTTTATATCAGGCTCTATGTCAAATCAGCTTCAGACGATAAATAAATACAGAGGAATCATGCAGTTGTTGAATGTATGTTACTTTTCTATGCTTCAAAAGTTTTTTATTGAAAATTTTATATATAAAAGTTTTTCACTTATAAAGTACCATACATCCACCTTGTTAACAGAAAAAAAGGGTCACAAATCAACAATTTTAACTTCAAGTGTTACACATGTGTTTGACATGTGCACATTTTGGTGGGGCTATAGGAATACTAAAAACATAAAAAGAAAAAGAAGAAATAAAGAAGGAAAAAAGAAGGAGGGGGAGAGAAATGAGCTGCACCAACCCTGTTTTAGGTTTATCAATAGGTTAAAGTGGAATAATCAAATCCGCTTGGACAGAGATACTGAATCCATGGATGCCAAACCTTCATAAATTGCCTTTGCTAGTTAATTTTTCATAATGAATACTCACCCCTAAGCTTAGCTTCTCAACAGCTGCTCAGAGCCCACTGAGCATGTGAGTGTTGCAAAACTTATAATCATATAATCAACTACAATCTGCAATCTGGGAGATGTTTATGAACATATGCATAAAAAGGCATGTTGAATTTCGTTTTTTTAGTATGCTTCTATTATCACAATCAAATAGGAATCTCACCATGGACTCAGCATAATCAACACGGAACAGCACTCAAAAGTAACAATCAGCCAATCCTCGTTAGTATAGTGGTGAGTATCCCCGCCTGTCACGCGGGAGACCGGGGTTCAATTCCCCGACGGGGAGGCTATCTTTTATGTCGACATAATTTATACATTGTTATGTTAAAAAGTGTTTTACATAAAAGAATAAAGTGAAATATGATCGCTTTTTATATCAGGCTCTATGTCAAATCAGCTTCAGACGATAAATAAATACAGAGGAATCATGCAGTTGTTGAATGTATGTTACTTTTCTATGCTTCAAAAGTTTTTTATTGAAAATTTTATAAAAAAAAGTTTTTCACTTATAAAGTACCATACATCCACCTTGTTAACAGAAAAAAAGGGTCACAAATCAACCATTTTAACTTCAAGTGTTACAAATGTGTTTGACATGTGCACATTTCGGTGGGGCTATAGGAATACTAAAAACATAAAAAGAAAAAGAAGAAATAAAGAAGGAAAAAAGAAGGAGGGGGAGAGAAATGAGCTGCACCAACCCTGTTTTAGGTTTATCAATAGGTTAAAGTGGAATAATCAAATCCGCTTGGACAGAGATACTGAATCCATGGATGCCAAACCTTCATAAATTGCCTTTGCTAGTTAATTTTTCATAATGAATACTCACCCCTAAGCTTAGCTTCTCAACAGCTGCTCAGAGCCCACTGAGCATGTGAGTGTTGCAAAACTTATAATCATATAATCAACTACAATCTGCAATCTGGGAGATGTTTATGAACATATGCATAAAAAGGCATGTTGAATTTCGTTTTTTTAGTATGCTTCTATTATCACAATCAAATAGGAATCTCACCATGGACTCAGCATAATCAACAATAACAGCACTCACGGGGAGGCTATCTTTTATGCCAACATACTTTATACAATGTTATGTTACAGTCACCCTGTGTGCTAAGATATATAAATATAAAAATAATATACAAGAGAGATACATATGCACAAAAAGGCATGTTAAATTTAATTATGCTTGTATGATCATAATCAAATAGGAACCTAGATGGCCTCTTCTCTCATTTAGTGATATATGATTTACTGAACTTAAAGGAACAGTAATGTCAAAAAATAAAACTGTTTTAAAGTAATGAAAATATAATGCAGTGTTGCCCTGCACTGGTAAAACGGTTGTGTTTGCTTAAGAAACACTACTATTGTTTATATAAACAAGCTGCTGTGTAGCAATGGTGGCAGCCATTTAAAGGAGAAAAGGCTCGGGTTACACAGCAGATAGCAAATAAGCTCTGTCTGTCTAATGGTGTTATCTGTTATCCATTAGTTAACCTGTTAGCCGTTTTTCAATTTCCGCCATTGCTCCACAGCAGCTTGTTTATATGAACTATAGTAGTGTTTCTGAAGCAAACAGATCAGTTTTACTAGTGCAGGGCATATGTACATGATATTTTCATTACTTTAAAACACTTACATTTTTTGGTGTTACTGTTCCTTTAAGAAACAAGTATAACACGGAACAGCATGCAAAACATAAAATCAACTGCAATTTTTTTCTAGCAGGCGGAAGCAGTTCGGGGAGATTAGTCGCCCCAAAGAAGAGGCAATTAGTTGCCGGGTGACTAAATCTCCCCAAATCTTCCCATGTACCCAAACCTAAAAGACAAGGCAAACTCCTTTGAAGATAACAATGTCCAAATCTTGGATAATAAAGACCGCTGGTTTGAAAGAGGCGCGAAAGAGGCGATTCATACTTCGCACATTCATTGATGAAAACTTTATACAAATTTATACTATGTTACAGTCACGCTGTGTGAAAGTTATAGGGTAGAACTTTTGATATAAAGCATAACAAAACTGGCGTAAAGATGATACCTGTATTGGCTAGCTAAGATAATAATTACAGCACTAAAAACTTTTTTTTTAGAAAATTGTCAATAAAAAAACTTTTAAAACATAGAAAAGTAACGTACATTCAAAAACTGCATGATTCCTCTGTATTTATTTCTCGTCAGAAGCTAATTTGACATAGAGCCTAATACAAAGCGAACATGTTTCACTTCATTCTTTTACGTAAAACAGCTTTTAAAACAACATTGTATAAATTATGTTAACATAAAAAATAGCCTCCCCGTCGGGGAATTGAACCCCGGTCTCCCGCGTGACAGGCGGGGATACTCACCACTATACTAACGAGGATTGGCTGGTCACAGTCATGGAACGCTGTTCCATGTTGATTATACTGAGTCTGTGTTATAACTAGATTCAACATGCCTTTTTATGCATAAACATCTCCCAGATTGCGGATTGTAGTTGATTATATGATTATACATTTTGCATGCTGAAAGCCTCCTAGTGTCTGCAACATTCACATGCTCAGTGGGCTCTGAGCAGCTTTTGAGAAGCTAAGCTTAGGGGTGAGGATTCATTATGGAAAAATTAACTAGCAAAGGCAATTCATGAAGGTTTGAATCCATGGATTCATTATCTCTGTCCAAGCTTAAAACAGGGTTGGTGCAGCTTATTTCTGTTGAATTTAGTTATGCTTTAACGCAACATAATCAACACGGAACAGCACTCAAAATTAACTATAAGCTGATCCTCGTTAGTATAGTGGTGAGTATCCCCGCCTGTCACGCGGGAGACCGGGGTTCAATTCCCCGACGGGGAGGCTGTTTTACATAGAAAAACTTTATACAATGCTATGTTACAGTCACGCTGTGTGAAAGTTATAGGGTAGAACTTTTGATATGTAGCATAACAAAAGTGGCGTAAAGATGATACCTTTATTGGCTAGCTAAGATATAAGTGCACTTTATAAGTAAAAAACTTTTTTTTTTTAGAAAATCGTCAATAAAAAAACTTTTAAAACATAGAAAAGTAACATACATTAAAAAACTGCATGATTCCTCCGTATTTATTTATCTTCAGAAGCTAATTTGACATAGAGCCTAATATAAAGCGGACATGTTTCACTTTATTCTTTTACGTAAAACAGTTTTTAACACAACACTGTATAAATTATGTTAACATAAAAGATAGCCTCCCCGTCGGGGAATTGAACCCCGGTCTCCCGCGTGACAGGCGGGGATACTCACCACTATACTAACGAGGACTGGCTGGTTGTAGCAATGGAACACTGTTCTGTGTTGATTATGCCGAGTCTGCGTTGAGGTTCCTATTTGATTATGATGACAGAAGCATAACTAGATTCAACATGCCTTTTTATGCATAAACATCTCCCAGATTGCAGATTGTAGTTGATTATACGATTATATAACCCCCCCTTCTTTTTTCCTTCTTTTTATGTTTTTTAGTATTCCTATAGCCCAACCGAAATTTGGGGATGTCAAACACATTTGTACACACTTGAAGTTAAAATGGTTGACTTGTGACCCTTTTTTTCTGTTAACAAGGTGGATGTATGTAACTTTATAATTTTGAAGAAAAAAAAACTATTGGAACATATAAAAAGAAAGTACATTCAAAAACTGCATGTTTCCTCTGTATTTATTTCTAGTCAGAAGCTAATTTGACATTTACATTGCAGCTATGTTGGCACTGACATATATACAGAATTTTGTTTACAAAAAAAAACTGTGAGGGACAAATAGAGAAACAACACATAAGCATAATTTGTATTGCAAGCAGTGACAGACAGGGAGGTGGGTTATGCAAAGTAGTCCAGACCAGGCACGAATTAGACCTAAGGTTTGAAGTAGATAACAGATTCCTGTAGTAGTTTGTTGCCGCCACAGCATAAGCAGAGGGTGATTTTTTTTGTTTGGGGGGGTAAAGATGGCCACATACAGGCTGGCATGAAGGCTATGGTACATAGGACGATTTATTGGCCATGACAAACCTATACTACTGTAGATGACAAACCATGCCTAGTTTCCTTTCCACTGGCAGTAATGTTAATTGCTGGTGGGAAATTATATTACAGGCTACTTTAGTGATGCATATGTTTTTCCGCCACAATTCCCATTACTGCTGATGGGAAGAGATGCTTTGTCTGCTGTGTTAGCTACAAATTACTATCTGCTTAGGGCAGTAGATTTTTGCAGCACAATATTGTCAGCTTAGGCACAGAATGACCACTGTAGAACTGTTGTCCTACCAACACAGGCACTGTTAAGCACAGGCCCACAACCATATCATTTACAGATTTTTGGACATTTTGGAATTCCACACACACATTCTATTGTCCCCTTTCTTTCTGCCTCTCTGTTATTTGCATTCCTGCACTTTCCCCTTGACCTTTTTTTCTTCTTCTTTTTTTGTTCTTTCTGGCTTCTTTTAATTATTTTTCACATCCCAGTAACTCTTATTCATTCTTATATTTCAAGTTTGCTTTTTTTCCATTCCTCTCACATCTGCCAGGTTATCAGCAAACTTTCCTCAATTCTAAATTCTCTACATTAATGGCTCTTCCTTTCTGTGTTTTCAGATTAACTCCTACCCTGTCCCAATTTCTTCCTCTACTATAACACTTTTCTTTTCCTCTGCACTTACAGTTTTATCTACCCTACACACTATGACTCCTCTCCACCATTATGTTCTATTTTTCACAAAAACACCCCTGCTCACTGACGTGCTAGTGTAAAGGCTGTTTAAGATGGCAGGGGATGGGTGCTGATGGCAGTCATTAGGTTGTTGCACAGGGCCAGAACCAGTGGGGGAGGCCAGTTACTGCATGCCTGGATACTTTATTCATTACTGACCTCAGATCAGGTACTTTCTTTCATCTCTGTTACACCTTCAATGTTGCTGCACTTGCCAACAAATTTTAGGTGCCAGAACATAGAGCAGAAACTGGATTGGCTGGAGGGAGGTGCAAGTTTCATTCTCATGCCAATCAGATTCCAAACTGCAGTTCCGGGACTTAAACTTAAAGTTACACACCAAAGCGGTAGCAGAAGAAAGGAAATATAGTTGCTACGGATGTTAAATACGCAGACACGCAGTAGTTACAGTCCCACCTGACATATAGGCTGCCAGTAGTGTCCCCCACACCAAGCTGGAGACAGACTTTGCACCAGTAGTAAGAGATACAAATACAATTTTGTTTTTCTTCTCTTTTTTCTCCATGTGCCAGGAGAGACTGCAGGCAGGTTTGGGAAGGCTTAGCCTCCCCAAGCCTTAATGAAAAAACCCCACAGATTTGTTTTTGGGTTTTTTTGTAACCAAAATTCTGTATATATGTCAGTGCCAAAATAGCTTCTTTAATCAGTTCTGAAGAAGGAACAGCAATGTTCTGAAACCTTGCTGTGATTATCATGTTAGTTAGCCAATAAAGTTATCACCTTTACACCACTTTTGTTATGCTTCATATCAAAAGCACTACCCTATAACTTTTTCAACTGTCTAACATGGTACAAAAGGTTTCACCCTGTGTGCTAAACTTTAAGTTATATAAATATAAAAAACATGAGAAATACATATGCACAAAAAGGCATGTTAACTTATGCTATAGAACAGTGCTGTCCAACTTATATGGTACAGAGGGACGGAATTTTTCTAATCGACATGGTGGAGGGACGATAATGGAAGCCAATGTTAGCCACTCCCTGTTTTTAGACCACACCCACTTTAAACCACACCCATTTTACTGCAAGACCATGTCCACATTAATAGCACACCAAAAAAACAGGTGGTTAGTGCTCACTGCAGGGATCAGGGCAAGAACTAGGGGTAGGCAGAGTAGGCAGTTGTCTAGGACAGGTACATAAATACTTAGGGGCAATTTGATGTGATCAGATTTATTTTTGGCTGCTGCTGGCACAGGTAAAAATTGGGTTCAAGAATGCAGGGGGATCACAGGTGTGAACAATACAGGGGATTTGTCTGAATTTGATGTTTAAACAATGCAGGGGCCAGTTAATCTCTGTACTGATACCTTTTACATATGGTAAACAGACACAGCAGGCAGACTTTGATGTGGTGGGCCATGCGGCCCGTGGGCCGCCAGTTGGACAGCCCTGCTATAGAAGGTATGCTTCTATCATCATAATCAAATAGGAACCTCAACACAGACTAAGCATAATCAATAAGGAAAATCTCTCAAATGCAGCATACAGCCAATCCTCATTAGTATAGTGGTAAGCATCCCCGCATGTCACGCGGGAGGCTCTCTTTTATGTCAACCTACTTTATAGTATACAATGTAATATTACAGTCACCCTATGTGCTAAGTTATATAAATATAAATAATAAACATATGAGAGATACATATGCACAAAAAGGCAAGTTGAATTTAATTATGCATCAACATAATCAAAAAAGAACCTTGATGATCCTCTTCTCTAGGGAAGCAAAAAAAAATTACCAGTTTTTATTTTGCAAATTTTTGGCAAAGTGATACAGATTTGCCTATAATACACAAAAGCCATGAATATCTTGTAAATTATATCCTTATAAACGGTGAGTTCTGATGTAATTTCTGTCACATGACTCATTGAAACTTGTGTATCATAATAAATAAAGTACCCCAGTTGTAAAATATGAGGATATTAGAAGTTACCTGTATAAAAAAAGTTTTTATATGGTCATGAAACTCCTCTGTAACTTATAATATCCTTATATTTTACAAGAGGGGGTACTTTATTCACTATATAACTATTCTTCTCTCATTCAGCGGAATATAGTTCACTAAACGTTACACACAAGTATAACAAAGAAAAGCACTCCAAATACCAACCAGCCAATCCTCGTTAGTATAGTGGTAAGTATCCCCGCCTGTCACGCGGGAGACCGGGGTTCGATTCCCCGACGGGGAGGCAGGCTTTTATGCAGACATACTTTATACAGTGTTATGTTACTTCCCCATGAACAACTGCTAAAACCCATATCAGTTAATAGTAATAGACTGATATTTGTTGGTAGATTTGACAAGAGATGCCATAGAATAGAAGATATCATTAGGAAATATTGGCCTACCCTACAGTCAGATATAAAATATGGTAGTTTGTTCACAAACTATCCCAGATTTGCCTACAAAAGAGGTGCATCACATAGAGATGTATTATGTTCAACACAATCTCTCTGCAGGAAAAATTTTTGAGGGCAAACCTAAAATAGGTACTGCAAATGCTGCAGTTTCATTATTAACGGGCCCAACATACAACATACATCCTTTGAAATCCCGTTATGGGACTTCTGCCACATGCAAAAGTAAATTTGTGGTATATGTACTGAAATGCCCTTGTGAAATTCTCAATGTGGGCAAAGCAATACATCTCGGTTAATACACACATAAAAGATGATAAGAATAGTATTCAGAATTTCAAAAATGATTCTTACACTGACACACTTGCATCCAGACATTTTCAACAATAAACACAGCCCCTAACAGTTGAAATAGAAGGTGTTAGAGGTAGTACAGAAGCCTTTAAAAGGTGGTGACTGTAATAATTTACTACTTCAAAGAGAAACCAAGTGGATTAGACACAGGTAATCTCCTGAAGTTCCTTTTCCTTTTGGTTTGTCAATTTAACATTGCAGCACAGAGCAACAGGACACAAAGATTTTTTTACCCTATTGTACAAACCACCACACTTTCTTTCTGGACTTCTTGCTGTGACAAAACTGCCTCCCTCATTTATCTCAACTGTCCCATTTCCACCCCCAACACTTTACTGGCCCTTGCAGTGGTGCCTACCCTCCCCCATCCTTAAACTGGTTACTGCTGATTCTCAAGTACAGTATATTTCCTACCTTGTGATCCTTAAGATGGCCATAGACGCAAAGATAAAGTCTCACAAAAATTTGTTTTGTATGATTTTGTTAGATAGGGTGAAACAGGCGGCAAAATCCATGTGTATCTTGGTTACAGCCAGAAGAAGTTTGTGGTTAAAGCAGTGGAACACAGTCAAAACAAAACTTTTGTTCCTTGCAGGACAATCCTGATTTGTTCCTCAGGTTCGCAAGGAAAGAAAATTCTCAGAGTCAGAAAACCCCAGATTCACTTACAAAGAATCAAATAATATAGACCAGGGAGGCCTTTCTCTCAGTCTGCCGGAAAGGAAGCTTCCAGAAATTCAATTCAGTGTGCTACAACTTGCCAGATTCCCTACTATGACGTAAACAATATGCCAGCAAGTAATAGGGAAACAGATTTTGACAGTAGATTGTGTGAAGTGGGCAAGAGTGCATTCCAGAATTCTACAATTCAACTTCCTGTCCAATTGGAATCACAACTTTTCAGAACAAGACAAGATTATCCATCTGTCCCCACGGACGGTGCACAGCTTGAAGTGATGGATGAGCCAACACAATCTCTGCGTACCAGTATCCGTAACTGTTTCACACTAACAATCATTAACGACAGATGCCAGCAAGAAAGGATGGGTTGCACATATGGTAAATTAGACAGCACAAGGAATGTGGTCTCCAGAGCATAGTGCAAATGCTCCAATTGGAGGGAATTAAAGGCAGTGTATATGGGACTCCTCGCCTTTCAACACCAGATACATTCTGCAGCTATTATCATAAGGTCAGACAACATAACAGTGGTGAGATATCTAAACAAGCAAGGGGGCATGAGATCAGAAGAGTTGTTTGACCATCCTTATTATGGAATGGGCAAAGAAAAACCTTGATTATATATCCGGAATACAGAATCTTCTGGCAGACAAGCTGCGTCAGAACTAACCCAGGGATGGAGAGTGGGAACTGAATCAATGAGTGTTCCTCAAGAAACAGAGGAAGTGGGGTCCATTTTGGTCTTCAGACACAATATGAAACAGAGGAGGTATGTTTCTTGGAAACTGAATCACAAGGTAGAAGTAAGGGACACCTTTTGGAGCTTAAGCAGAGCCTATGTTTGCGCTAATACCCATGATTCAGAGAGTGATCAAAAATATCAAAGACGACAAAGCAGAGGTGGTTCTGATAGCAACCTGGTGGCCAAGGAGGTTCTGGTTTCTACAGCTACTGATTCTAGGGAAAGATCAGCCAGTTCATCTCCCAAAGAGACCAGAACTGCTAACGCAAGGAAGCCTGTTGTACCCATGCCCAAGCAAACTAACCTTACCAGCATGGGTCTTGAAAGGGTGAAATTACTCACCTCAGGACTGTCCGAAAGTACAGTGAATACTTCTGGTGGCAAATAGACCATCTACTATACAGAGGTTGTATATGAACTTTTGGAGTAAGTTTCTTTCAAATAAAAGAAGGAAAGCTATGTTTTTTCCAAGATAAAGTTTTCCTAAAACTGCGGATAAATTCATACCAGGTGGTGTCAGATTTTCATACTTCACAAGACATTGTCATACCAGCATTCTATCCTACTACAGATTAGGAAGCAAGATGGCACACATTAGCTGTAGTAAGGTGCCTAAAAATATATCTAGAAAGGATATCTCCGATTAGGTAGACTTACTCTCTCCTGGTAATTCTGAGAGGGCCAAAAGCAGGAACTCAACCACCTAGATGCACTGTTGCAGGATGGATTAAGGAGTGCTTCCAGATTGCGTATATCCAGCAGTCCAACTCCGTATCATCCGTCATCAAAGCACATTCCACAAGGGCTATGGCAGCATCCTGGTCATTCCAGGCCCAGGCCTCAGCAGAAGGCATCTGTAAAGCGTCAGTATGGTTCCTCCTTGCACACGTTCATAAATTACTACAAGTTTGATTTCTTTTCAAATAAGAGTTCATATTTTGGCTCCTCTGTCTTTATGGCAGCAATAAACAATTAAGTATCCCTTCCTTGGTGTTGCTTTGTTATTTCCCATTCTTTGACCACTGTCAGGTGGAAGGATCAGAAAAACAGCAATCATACTTACCGAGATTTTCTTTTCCTGAAATGGAACATGGCAGTGGGTAGGGACAGCCCACCCTTTTTTTGTCAGAGGAGGCTTAGTCGATAAAGATGGCAGCTGGGGACAAAAGTCAAGCTTTCATTGGATCTTCCTTTCTCAATCACATGACAGGGGAATTTAACCCATTTGTTGCCCACTGCAATGTTCCAGTCCAGGAAAAGAAAATCTTGGTAAGTATGATGGTAGTTTTTCTGTTACATGCAATACTCGGCAGCTTGCACTCAAACCAGTTATTACTTTTTTTGTACAGCTATACTAAAAACCTGCTACGGCTAATTAGTATAGTGGTAAGTATCCCGCCTGCCTGACGGGGAGGCAAAAACCTTTTTATCAAATTCATATATACATGTGCACATTAAAGCAACAGCTCAGGCCTCCATTAGAAGAACAAAGTGAATCTTTAACTTTCTCACATAATTGTACACCATCTTCATCTAGCACTTTGGTACCCCTGTGGATCATTCTACAGGATAATGCACCCCAGGAAGACAAACATTTCACTAAAAGGAGTGCTGAACTATCGGCTTCAGTGTCTGTAATAAATTAAGTGTGAGAGAATGTGGTAATTCAGATTTTAGTAAAAAAGTTTCTTCCTTCACATGAACACTTTATGAAATGTCGAGTTTGTGAGGTTTTTTTTATACTTTGAATAAACTCTCAACTTGAATGTTTGCTTATTTATGAAAAAACTAATAAAAAAAACTTGAATCAATTGAATTGAGTTTTCAGCGAAAACCCCCAAACATCATGATGGCCACACACATCTTCAAATAGTTCAAGGGACCTCTGCCATTAACTTCTATATGGCCTCAACAAGTCTTAGATGGAGTATTTTTGAATTCAAGCTATTTCATTCTTTGGGGCATAATAAATCTCGGAAAAAAAAACATTTTGTTTTGGTTTTTTTAACCGAAAAATTCAAGTTTCTGCTGAAACTACCCTTGAAAAACTCGAATTTTTCAGGAAAACGCAACTCGACTTTTGATAAATCTGTCCCCTAAAGTCATGCATTCATTAATGTTAGTAATCAATACATTCCAAACATGGAAACTTCAAAGCTTTTATGTATTTTAATGTAACATCTATGGACATACAGACCCCTAAAAACAGAGAGTGTTAAATCAAATTGCTCTACAAAAGCACAACAGAAAACTTGGCAAAGTGCACAATATATACACATCTTATAAACAATGAGTTTAAATAAACTTGCCTTCAAGAAGAATCCCTGCATAATCTCCTCCAGCGGAGACCTTAAGTGTTACACATATGGTCCTCTTACTTACATCCTCCTAAGAACAAAGACAAAATCATAAAGTTCATCATATAAAGTTCAACCTTTCCTAAACCGTCAATGTGTTGATCCAAACCGTAATCCCCACCCCCCAAAAGGAAGGCAAGCTGCTCATTTAACTTGAAATGGAGAACACTTAAATACCAGATGAGTAACTCCCAGGATAGAATGCTAATAATTTTGTTATTCAAATGTACAATGTATATAAACAAAGCTCTCACAGGTTCATTGATGACTTTTAAAAGATTCAGCCTGTCCTCTGAGAAGTATAACAGACGAGCTATTCCTGAAAAAGAAATACAGAAAACAAATGCATTATTTTTGCTATAGTACAGAAACATTATATGCTATAGTGGTTTATTAATGTTTCAAAAATAACATTAAAGTGCAAGAAAACCTGAATAAAGTTATTGTTATCAAAGTCAATAGTGCAAAATTCAAGCCGGGAATTGCAAATGTGAGTTAAATTTCTGAAATAGTGAGGGCTCATGGTGACAGCTGGTGACATTGCCAGGGTCAGCGAGTTGGTTAAAATCTATGCTGAACTGTTTTAACAGCCATCTTTGTGATATCCTCACATTGAATATGGAAACAAGGAAACGGTCTCAAATCTTATTCATCACATTTTCACTAAAGTAGAAAATGTAGTGCAAAATACTGTATGTAGTGTATTGAAAATGCCAAAGGGGCAATCAACTGGCAAAATATTGTTTAGGGGGAGTTGCATTATACTTTAAGGCTAAATATTTCCTTATACTAAATATTTTCAGGTAAACAGTCACAAATAAGAACAGTGCTGCCATCTATGGAAGATATACAATTCAAGTTATTTTATTACAAAATGCAATGCTTTTCTAATCTACAGAATCATGATTATTATGCATATTTATAAAGCACCAACATATACCGCAGAGCTTTATAATAGACGGGTGTATAGATTACAAAATACAACTGGTAACCAATACAAGAAGATGGCTCTACTCAAAGGAGCTAAATTCTGGGGTTTCAATATTCTCACTTATAATTAGCCTGTATTGTACAATCTATATTAATTTCAAAACTTTAATTGTTAGAAAAACGATTACCCATATCGTCCACTGTGGCGAGCATATATAGCTGATTTTTCACATGGCAAATGCTGAGGCTACAGATTTCTATTTTAGTGTCTTCCCAACCACAAATCCAGTGGCAGTCTGGAAAGCTGTATACTGCTAGCCCCTCAGAATGTCCAACAAATAAATATGTTCCTGATTCCATTGCAGCCAGGCAATTTACTCGCTTGGTAACCTATTAAAGACAAGACAACAGAATACAGTGTGAGGACAGCAGAAAAGAAATACAGAAATTGTACAGCTGTCTTCCCATATTAAAGGACAAGGAAATGGTTACTCAGTTTGCTAGGCACCCCCAGTAAATACAATCACCAAGGTACTGTTGCCCTGAGCACTGCGTTGTTGTCTTCTGCCTGTGCCTATGCTAGGGACAGCTGCAAGAGAGATCTAGGCAGGGTCGGATTTACATAGAGGGCACCCCTAGGCCCACTGCCGTTCGTCGCCCCTGTCCCCTCCCCTTTATTCGTGCAAATTTTCCTCATCAATGGGAAAATTTAAAAAATTATCGTATCTCCAGCGCATCCCCAGTGTTTTTGAAGCAATGTGGGTGTGGTTGGGCTACATGCCGCCCCCCTAAAATCCTGCCGCCCTAGGCCCGGGCCTAGGTGGCCTTTCCACAAATCCGGGCCTGGATCTAGGAACCCAATACAATTATTACCGAAGTCAGAAATCTTTCAGTAAATAGATGCATCAGTTAGTGACTATATTCCTAACTAAAAATTGCACCTAGTGTTAAACTTTTTATGTCCTTTAACAATGTATGGGCCCTTAAATAGTGATAATCCAAAATGTTGCTCTTTTATTTACATTAGGAAAAATTGCCCCAGTTCAGTAACCAAAGATTTTTTTCTATAGTTCACCTGCGGGGCCCAGCTTGTAACTTATTGTTTGTTATGGATTACTGCACTGGGTCAGATTTTCCCCAATGAGAAGCATTTAAACGGCAATTTTACAGGGATACACACATTTTGCCTTAAGGTGGCCATACATAGGAATATTTAAGCAAAATATTTGGGCCCTTCAGACCAATTCGGCAGCTTATCAGTCCAGGTATGAAGCACTTCAACAAGCACAACTGAATAATATCTGGTTAAAAATAGGCCAGATGTCAACGGGCAGATTTGATTTTCCCCTCGAACCACATTACCTCATTGATGCAGTCCTTGCTTAGATGGATTATATTCATTGTAATCCATCCCATATCACCCCAGTTTAGGTTGGCATATCGGGGAAACTTCTGTTTGTTTGGCATATCGGGGGAAACCTCTGTTTGTTTAGCGACCTTGCCAAATAAGTAATCTTATAGTTTATGCCCAGCTTTAGCGCCACTTAAACCCAATTTTCCTCTTTTATGATCCATGTTAAATTCAGAGACTAACTGGCATGTTTTGAGTAAGCATTGAGGAGTCATAATCAAAACATTACCTTTGATACATGCAATTTTGTTATGCCCTTTAAAGAAATGATCAATAACCTGGATTTCAGCTATTGGAGTAAACACTTCAGTTTTCCTCTTCAGTTTGTCTTGCTCTCGCTTATGCTCATTAATGCTGATTATCTCCAAGGCTTGATAGATCAGATGATTCACCACTTTGTCAATCATCCGGAATGGTTGAGGTAGCAAATCTAGAGCTTGATCTGGATCCTTAATAAAGGAGTCTTCATTCTGTTCTTCTGTAGCCCAGTCCCTCTCTGAGCCTGGTGGGATTTCCAAAGGTCCTTTCCTGATGTAAACTGGCATAGTGCTTGTTAATGTAAAACAGAGAAAAGGATGACTATTATAATCAATTACATATGCATTCATTAGCACTCTGCAATCACATTGTGCAGAAAAAAAAACATTTGTTTGTGTTTGTTTCAAACAGGTAATCTGTAAATCTTCTACAAATCTTCTAATTGGGCATAATGCAAAGTTCTCTTCAGAAAAAAATAAAGAAATAAATACATGCCTACACCACAAATGCCCCCTATTAGAGCAGTTTTTGAAGCACATAAGAATTAATCAACTTTGAATTAATTGCACAGGTCACTTTATATTAATGAATTATAATAGTTAACCCTTTATTGGTTGAATTGATTAAGAATATTGGAAGTGAATTTGATGAATTTTTTGAATGAACTTGAATCCTCATAAGATAAACGGCACCTTCAATCACAAGTGATTTAATAGGGAGTAACGAACTCCTAATCTCTAGTTCAATTGGTTATCGACCGTGTGGGTTAAACTGGAATAAAATAACAAACGATACCAATTGTAAAGGTCCTTATTAGAAATATTGGTTAAAGGTGTTTGAAGGTGAATACGGCATATGACTTGTCATATTCTGCAGAGAAGAGTCAGATTCACTAGACTTCAACAATAAGCAACTTTGTAACGTGTTAATCTGGTGTTATCCGTTCATTTTAAAGATTACCAACATAGTTTCTGTTTGGGTATTGTAACAATCAAGGTTTTCCTTTTTAAATTGCACAACAAACTGAAACTATATTTGGAGAGAAGTGGGTGAACTACAGAGGTGTAGTGTTTGATACAGTTACCAAACAAGGTTCCTTTCCCCTTTTTTCTCTTTTCTTTATTATAACTAACAGATACCTTGTGTGACTGTAGAGTCTGAGTATTTATTTATTGCTGTAAGAGTTAACTTTCCTTCTAATAACAGTTTTTGAAGCAGTGAAGAGGGCTGGGTGCTTCCACAAATAAGCATGTAGTCCTACTGGCTTCTGAATATTCTAATATGGAGCATGCGGTGGAGGCTGGAGGGGAACCAGGTGGTGGGGAACCAAAGGCTCCTCTATTGCTTCTAAGGATGAAACATTATTGTATACTCCTGTATGTCTCGCGCCTAGAGCCTTCTAGACAGGCACTCCCTGACCTACAGTTATACCCACATGAAAAAAATTGCCTGCAGTATGTGTTTATATGTGAGGCTATGGCAGGACAGTATGCAATCGCACTCCCTGCACCCCTAAAAGTTAGGCCACTGCCACAGGTTTTGTGAGTGCACAGAGTGAGACTATTGTGTGTACTTATGAACAGTCTGTACTACTATTCTGAACTGTTTGCTGGAACTACAACAATCCTGGAACACAGCAAGGACAGAACTGGAAATTTGTGTTTTGACCACCACTTTTTTCCACCAGACAGTAGTGGGCAACCCATGTGACGAAAGCCTAAAAAAATAGAAGTAAACATTCCTGGATGGTTAAAGGGGTGATTCACCTTTAAGGTAACGTTTATTATGTTATAGAACGGCCAATTCTAAGCAACTTTTAAATAGGTTTTCATTATTTATTTTTTATAGTTATTTGCCTTTTTCGTCTGATTCTTTGAAATGGGCTCCGCTGACTCCCTTCTAAAAAACAAACGCTCTGTAAAGCTACAAATGTATTTTTATTGTTACTTTTTATTACTGATCCTTCTATTCAGGCCTCGCCTATTCATATTCCAGTCTCTTATTCAAATCAACGCGTGGTCGCTAGGGTCATTTGGACCCTAGTTACCAAATGAAAACAGATTGCAAATTGTCTCAGAATATCACTCTGTAGTCTACATAATACTAAAAGTTATCTCAAAGGTGAGCAACCCCTGTAAGAGCTTTGTTACAGAATTTACACTCACAGAAGGGTCCCTACTGTTATTAGATGTACATAGACTGTTACAAAGCTATAAGAGAAGGCATTATAGTTTTACCACATAGCACATTATCCACTCAGCTTTATAAAACACTGTTTATGAGCCAATCTAGCAGGCACAATAATGACCATTGGCCACGTGATTATGGTTGGTTCAATACCTACCCGTTTATCCCCTATAGAACAAATCCCACACAGCGAAAAGGCACAGCCGTAACAATATTTAACATTATTCACGTTACCATTTATGCAGAACTAGACTTAAAGTACCTCTTGACCAGCCTTTCAGTCAAGCCTTCGTCTCTCGAATCGTCCTTCTATAAAGAACAATTACAGCAGCTCTCTCAGAGAGTTCGTGTATGTGTCGCCACGGTAACAGGCAGACGCTGGTAATAGTTATACAGTCTCCTCTTCCTTTGTGATGACAGGTCACACCCGTCCCATTCATCCTCCTCCCGCCTGACATTTTTACTCTTAATTTCTCCTGACTGGTCCCTGCTTTCACATTTATTCACTTCCCTGCGATGCCATCCACAGACCCTCCTCCATATAGAGTAGAAAGTGAATAGACTAAACAAAAGAAGGGATTACTAGAGTGAATCTTTGAAAAGAGACGTAAGAGAACATAAGGGATAAGAAAGCAGGGCGGAAGGAGAATCAATTATTATGTAGCCCATAAGAATGATGGAGGAAGGCAGTGGCATGACATCACTCAGGGGCGGGGCCACCCATGGATGACGTCGAATTGAGGAGGGGAGGAGGAGGAATGGAAAAACTGGAACCTATCAGCAAAAAACTAAGAGGAGATTACTAAACTGGGCCTCACAGGGAGGAGGATGAATGGGGCTGGTGGGACCTGTCAGCACAAAGTAAGAGGAGATCCCATAACTATTATAAGCAATGGGGGAGGTCTAATAAGGATTTCTTAGTAATACGAATATATTAGAGTGGAGGAAAGCAGGGCACACTTGATATTCAGGTAGATGTTCTAAAAATGAACAGCGTATAAGAGAGACACGTATTAATGACAGTGAAATTATAGCACCAGCACACATAATGAGTTTAGTTGCACGACGGCTCCTGACTGAACTTTGTCACCACACACCAGTATTACTATGGGAAGGCTGAGAGGGGCGGGCGGAAGCTCCGTTGGAGCAGGTGCTGTTTCCGCCGGAATAAGCGACCTCAGACCAGTCTTTCCGTGACCTGTACACCCCTCGGATTTTTATATTTGGATTCTTGGGAGGGCCCACACTGGTTGTCATGGTAATTCTCTCGCGCGTTGTTTAGCCACTTCTTGTGGTTGTGTAACTTTGGGGAGAATTGTCTCTAAATTGTGGATTTGCAGCATTTGAGAAATCTGAGACTTATACATAATAGGACAATGTTTAATAAGTGTACAAATAGTAATCCTACTCAAAGGATATTACAGTTGAGTGACAAAAAGGGAAATGTGAGTGTCTATCATTACTGATATAGCGCTGTTTATGTACACAGCAGTGTGCAGCAAAACAATACATTAATAGAACTAACAGTCAATATAATAAGTACAGTTACATTTAAAGATCAAGTGCAAAGTGTTAAATATAAAAGAGGAATGAGATACGCGCCCCCAGGCTGGAAGTAGGGGTAGGCAGAAGAGGCACCTGCCTAGGGTGCAACCATGTGGGGGCAGTAACGTAACTAGAGGGGGCGGGCCCCTGCCCCCTCCGTCAGTCAGTGGCGCAAGAGCTGCCGGGGGCCTTGAGGGGGTGGGGGCCCATGCCCAATCACACCCCCTGCTCCCCTGGTAGTTACGCCACTGTGTGGGTGCACTGGCAGGTCCCTGTTCAAGATTGGCTCCCATTTCACCCTCCCCTGTCCCTACCCTCTCCTCTGTCCCTCCCCTTACGGTTCCACTTTTGGTTGCCCTTCCTAATTTAATGGCACGCACACATGGGGGCTGGGCTAGCCAACCAGGTTGCCTAGGGTGCTCAATCAGCTTGGCCCAGCCCTGCCTGCCCCATAGAGCTTAAAATCTAAGGGGGTTATGGAATAAATGCACTAAGCTTGCCCAGAAGCTGTAACTCATAGCAACCAATCAACAGGTAGCATTTACTGGTCAACTGTTTACAAAGCAAACACTGTATTGGTTGCTATGGGTTACTACTCCTGGGCAATTAGTGGGGTAAGTGTTCACAGACAATTCTCCACTGGCAAATAAGTGCAAAGTGTGACAACCTAAGATTTGAATGGTTTGGCCCATAGTTTGGATTCTGGAAAAAGTGCTTTGTGTAAATCCTAGATATGGTGAATCCCTAATTCCTATGTTTTGTTGAGGTGTAAAACTTTTTCATGCTTGAGAAGTAATGTACAATTTGAACGACACGAGCTTGCATTTCTGCGCAAATTTCTCTCTAGTTGTAAGCCATCTGCTCTTTGTCTCAGCATAAGATCCTAAAGCCACCTGCAGTCAGAGTATTCAGAAGGACAACACTAAGCAACCAACCACCATAAAATTGATACACCTATATGAAACAAAAGTCATCCAACCTATTATAAAAAAAAATCATAAGAAGGAAAGCTAAAATCATTTATTTGTACCAAGTTGTTAGGACCCCCAAGTGATTCTAGTTGCTTACCTCCTACCCATGACGGCACTATTCTTAAAGCGATGCGTCGCCTTGTAGTTAAGTTTTAGTATGTTATAGAATGGGCATTTCTAAGCAACTTTTCAATTGGCCTTCATTATTTATTTATATTTTTATAATTATTTGACTTCTTCTGACTCTTTCTAGCTTTGAAATGGGGGTCACTGATCCCATTTAAGGTGGCCATAGATGCAAAGATCCGCTCGTTTGGCGATGTTGCCAAACGAGCGGATCTTTCCCCGATATGCCATTAACAGGCATGGCTATATCGGGGGTAATCTGATTGTTCGGCCGAACGATCAGATTACGATGTGCCATGAGCTCAGGCGGGATCGGTCGGGTCAAAATCAAACCTGACCGATCGACCAAACGACCGATCTCCGCTGGACGAAAGAAGTCGGCACATGCCACACACGATCCGAAAATCGTACGAATCCTCGATTCGTACGATCGGATCTGTGTGTCTATGGCCACCATTAAACAACACATGCTCTGTAAGGCAACAGATATTTTGTTATTGCTCCATTATTACTTATTTTTCTCTTCAGGCCCTCTCCTATTCATATTCCAGTCTCTTGTGCATCAATGCATAGTTGCTAAGGTATTTTTGACCTTCTTTACAGATTACTAGTAGGCAATAAAAGCATAGTTCCTTTTCAAAGATCATACTCTACATCTACATCTGTTCATTGTGACTACATTTTACTTCTCATTTCTTGCAGGACACTTGACAAAGAATGCAACAGAAAAACTAATTGGTTCAAAGAGTGCCCTGCAATCATACATCAGTGTGTTGCAATCCCATCTGTGCCTGTAACCATGGATTCATTTATTCAGATTACAAACCAAAGTCAGGGAAGAGATCGTTTTTTCAGGTAATTATCTTGTTTTCCAAAACTTTAAAGTCATCTCCTTTCCATCTGCCCTAATGACAGCACGTAAAGGCTCCATTTGAGTCTACTTGAATAGATAATTTTAGGTAGCATAATGAAATCATCATACAAACCATGAGTGCATATTGAGTTCAACACTAACATAGACCATATCGGAGAAAAAAAAATGTGTAACGGTCATATTGCAATGTAGTCACACGGCAAAAGCACACGCATTTCTACACTTTCAAAAGGCAAAATTAATAAAGTTATTGATGTGATAATTCTAAATGGAAGTTGACATACAGCCTCATTCAATTTATGACTATATTAATATGTCTCACTTGGTTTTAAAAGTATAATATTCCTTAAATGAGGAGGAAAGTTACAGATGCAAATTATTTCCAATAAATTTGCCTTAACATTGCAAGACAGAATTATTTTGCAAAATGCTTTAACATACCCAAGTGTGTAGCCTTAATTATCACAGCTGCCATCTTAGTCTGGTGTGATACAACTTCCCTGCCTTTTAGAAGAAATATAAGTATGCGCAAGGTCTATGCGCCTGCATAATGATCTGCGCCAACAGGTTAAAAAAAAGACTGTCACCCTATACTAAATATTAGAAAAACACTTGTAGCCATGGCAGTCATCCAGACACAAATCTTACAAACAACATTCCTGTATCATGTGACAATGAAAAAGCACTGAATACATTTACACAGACATAGGAAAAATGTAATAAAATAAAGCTAATTTATCATAGTCAAATGTCCATAGACTATATATAAACAATCAGACATGTAAAATCAAAAAGTAAGCATCTGCACACACATTTTACAGCTCCCAGCATCTGCAACCAAATGCCAGTACAGTAATGAGAAGTTACATCAGTTGTGGTCCCCAGTGAGCTCTCAGCAGTGGTTTTATTATTCTAATGTTACACCTCTATTCTATAGTTTGTATATGGAATAATTATAACTGTACTTGTTGCCTTTGCATTTTAATAGACACAGAGGCTTAGTACTGCAGCATGCATGATAGCATATGTCTATACTTATACTGCTGGACCTAAATACAGTTCTCTGTTTACACTCTGTATCCTCATTATCATAATATTTCATCTCCTCCTAACCGGTCTTCCTGACTCTCATCTCTCTCTCTCTGGTCATCTTCTCTGCTCCTCTCAGAGCCACCTTTTCTTCACCATATCCACATCCACTGCCACCTCTCGTCTCAAACCCTTCTATCTTGCTGCGCCATACCTCTGGAATTCCTCTGTAAGGAATCCTCTCTCAATCTCCTTAAGAAAAAACTAAGAGTCTACCATTTGGATCACTAGAACATTAGCCTAGTCCGGTGCTTGTACTTGTACTTTTATGCACTGTACAGCGCTGTGGCTCCTTAAAGGAAAACTATACCCCCAAAATGAACACTTAAGCAACAGATAGTTTACATCATATTAAGTGGCATATAAAGGAATCTTACCAAACTGGTCTACATATTTAAATAAATCTTGCCCTTTTACATCTCTTGCCTTGAACCACCATTTCATATTCTTCTGTGTGCTGCCTTAGAGATCACCTGACCAGAAATACTACAACTCTAACTGTTATAGGAAGACATGTTGAAGCAAAATACAGAACTCTGCCTGTTAATTGGCTCATGTGATCTAAAAAGTATGGTTTGTTTGGTATGTTTGTGTGCACAATGAATCGTACAATCCCAAGAGGCGGCCCTGGCAGTTTTCTATTTATGATTACCCAATGGCACATAGTATTAGAAAACTATATTATTATAAAAATGGTTTATTTACACAAAGTAGGGTTTTACATATGAGCTGTTTTGTGCAATATTTTTTTTTATAGAGACCTACATTGTTTGCAGGGTATAGTTTTCCTTTAACATCGCTTTACAAATAGTTATACATACATACATACATACATACATACATACATACATACATACATATATGAGGCCATTGTGCTCCCTTAGATGTGCACATTGGAGCTCTGAAAACAGAGCTTGCCACAGGTAACCAGAAGGAATTTTTAATGCTATGTATCAAATGGTGAATCTTAACTTACACCCTTTGATAAATAGGCCCCTAAAAGTAAATAGAGAGCTGTTATACATTTTACTAGCAAGCTCAATTTTTACCCTTTCGTAAATATACCACCTTGTATTTACACATTTTTGTATGTTCATTAAGTGTAATTGCTAAGAAACTGTGGTCCTTTTTCTGGAATTTTCACAAAAGCAACCATACAATGTTCTCCATTTCCTTTTCAGAGCAACTCAATATGCATGCATGTTGCTTAGGTATTTTGTAGAGAATAAACCTGGGACACAGAAAGTGGCAATGAAGCTGAGACAGGTGGAATCTAACATGAGTTCTGGGCGTAAATGTAAGTATTAAACAAGTAGATTCTGCATTCTCTAATTCACAAAACAGTACATATAATTAACAAATAGCCAAAAAAGCCCAGACTTCCCATTGGAGTCCTGTTGATTAATAATGTATGTATGTATGTACACATACAACTTTTTTTTCTAATTTAAATGAAACTTTTTTTTTTCTGTTTAAATGAAACAACTCAGATGCAGTTGAACTGCAGACTTTCAGCTTTAATTCAGTGGGTTGAACAAAAAGATTGCATAAAAATGTGAGGAACTAAAGCCTTTTTTTGTAACACAATCACTTCATTTCAGGGGCTCAAAAGTAATTGGACCATTGACTCAAAGGCTATTTCATGGGCAGGTGTGGGCAATTCCTTTGTTATGTCATTATCAATGAAGCAGATAAACGCCCTGGAGTTGATTTGAGGGGGGTGTAATGGAATCTACCTCATGTTCTCAAGATGGCGTCCAAGATGGCGACCGCCTGCCTCACCACATGGCTCCTGCTGGGCACAGGTCTATGACCTCACCTTTTTCCCACTCCAGGATTGGTCGTCGGCGACGGAATGGACGCCGGCGTCAGAATCGGGCGCCGGCGTCGGGACGCCAGCGTGAGGACGCTGGCGTCTGCGTCTGACGCAAGCGCGTCAAAATTGGCGCCAACCCAGGGACTACTTAAACGCACTTCCCTTCCAGTCCTTGCCCAACTATAGGTTCCTGCTACAGAGTTCCTGGGTGTTATCTTCTATATTGATTCTTGTGTACCGATTTCTGCCTGTTTTTCGATTCTGCTTGTCTTCTGCCTGGTCTGACCTATTTGCCTGTATTTTGACGATTCTTTGGATAAACCCTCTTGTACCTCGAACCTGGTCTGGTCTCCTCTTTGGTCTACACTATTACTGTGCCTTCGGGCCCGTTACAGGGGGTTGCTCTTATGTGGAAGATTTTGCTGTGAACAGACAACATGAGGTCAAAGAAGCTCTCCATGCAGGTGAAACAACCCATCCTTAAGCTGCAAAAACAGAAAAAACCCACAATGTCGAGTCTAGTACATCCGGAGAAAGAAAGACAGCACTGGTGAACTAAGCAAATCAAAAAGACCTGGACGTCCACGGAAAACAACAGTGGTGGATGATCTCATTTCCATGGTGAAGAGAAACCACTTCACACAGCCAAACAAGTGAAAACCACTCTCCAGGAGGAAGGCGTATCGATATTCAAGTCTACCATAAAGAGAAGACTGCATGAAAGTAAATACAGAGGGTGCACTGCAAGGTGCAAGCCACTCATAAGCATCAAGAATAGAAAGGCTAGATTGGACTTTGCTAAAAAAAACATCTAAAAAAGCCAGCACAGTTCTGGAAAAATATTCTTTGGACAGATGAAACCAAGATCAAACGCTACCAGAATGATTTTCAGTTTTTTAATTTGCCCAATTACTTTTGAGCCCCTGAAATGAAGTGACTGTGTTAAAAAAAAGGCTTTAGTTCTTCACATGTTTATGCACATTCTTCAACCTACTGAATTAAAGCTGAAAGTCTGCAGTTCAGAAACAAGTGGCATAATTATAGAGGGGGACCATGGGGCCCATTGGATGACATGCAATTTCCAACACTACACATGCAAAAGAGTGATTTTGCCAGTGATTTCGTACAGGGAGCCCCTCAGTTGCAACCAGTGACGTGGTTGGTGTTCAAGTGCGCAATGAGAGTTGCATCAGTGTGAACCAAAACTATCTGATTTAACCTCTTCAATAAAGAAAAAAAAATCACTTTTGGAAAGTTCTTTGAGTGCATTGCCTTTGTTTTATATAAAAAATGACATACAAATGAATGTGCACATTTTTAACTGCTAGTCTTCTGACAAGATTCTATATTGCAGCTTTCAAAGTGGGCGATTTTAAGCATTTTAACAAGGACAAAAGCAACAGGCAAAATGACAGAAGGTGCACTGTGAGCCACTGCAATTAAGCATGGGATCTTACCATACAAATAAAAGCTTACATGCCAGGCATCAGTACATCCCATACCTGTATCACTTTGTTTATCATATAGACTATTATTATTATTAACATGTATTTATATAACGCCAACATATTGCGTAGCACTGTAAAGTAAATGTGATTATACAACTAAATCACATGAATTTTATACATAGAACAAATAGACTATTGATTATTCTTTTATTTTCTTACAGTGTTCAGGCTCGGGAACTTTGTGCATGCTTTAAAAGCTTCAAAAGCATCCATGCAGATTTTAGACCCAATTCCACGCTGCTGCCTAACTGCGGCCAACTTGAATCGTGTCTTCTATTTCGTATGTGACACAGTTCTTTGGGCGCGAAGTGTTGGCATAGTGTCTGGTATCAGCAAGGAGAAATGGCTTTACAGAGCAACCAAGTGTTATTACTACTCACTTCTGCTCAATATACTTACAAATATATACGAAATATCATGGCGTATGGAAAAAGAGGCCAAGGAGAGAAAACAGCAAGCAAGTGATATTACTACTGCTGAAAGTGACCAAGACCTGAAAATCCTTTCTGTTTTACCAAAAGGGTTTGAGAATTTCCTGTTCCTGCTCTTTTTAAGTTTCCGAAACCACCCACCTCTTTTGTTAGATACCGTGAAAAATGTCTGTGACCTTTTAAGTCCCCTTGATCGCTTAGAAATATACAGTACCAATCAAGGGGTCATTGGCATTTGTGGCCTTGTCTCTTCTATTGTAGGCATCCTTACTGTGGCAAATCCATCATTAAAGATAAAGCACTTAACATAAAATACTACTAAAGAGTTAAAAAGGCATAGCGAGAATGCAATTCTAGAAACAGAATATGTCAGAGAGATCTAGATTTAACTTGATTTTAATTTTATTAAGTAGGCATTGAAATGTTTGCAATATCATTTTTAATTTTTCTTTACAAAGAAGGTTTGACAGGTATTTATAAAAATACAGACTTTTTACATTTCAAAAGGCTTGCTCTGCTACTGTTTTTCTCTTTCTAGTCTTTACAATTTATGCAAAGATTGAAGATGACTAAAGCATAGTGGCCAATAAACAGTTATTTAACGTCATACAGCCGACCCTGTGACCCCTGGGGGCCTGGCCTGGTCATGTGGGCTGCTATATTGGACCACTTTGCCTTTCTTCCAGCTACCAACCCCCCTTACATACTGTTCAATGAGTGGTGGGACCAATCCCAGCCTTTTCCACACAAATTAATATTTGATAGGAGGTCATTAACATATTGATCAATCATCCTTATTTATTTGGGAAGGACTAGTGTTAGGCCTTTATACACAGGCCAGTGTTTGTCAGTGTATAGGCACCTAGTGGCTTTACTGTGAATTAAATAATTCATCATGCCTGCATATACCTTTAGATTAGGGGCATATTTATCAAAAGGCAAAAATGAACGCTCAGAACAAATTTCTCCCATGGGCATTTAAGAAGTCTATTCCTGTAATTCAGAGCTTTCTGGATAATGGGTTTTGGACTTCTGTATCAGTATCAGCCCATGGCAACCACAGCCCTTTAGCAGGGAAGATCCGTGTCTCCAAAGATGCCCCAGTAGCTCCCTATCTTCTTTTCTGTTGATTCACTGCACATGCTCTGTGCTGCTGTCACTTACTGAGCTTAGGAACCCACTCACAATATACAATACACATAGAATATAAATGTCACAATATAAGGCTGATTAGTAATTAATACAGATTACTTCATGGCAGCACAGAAAGCAGTGCAATTAGCATCCGAATTTAATAATCAGCCCTGTAGCATCAGCTTATATTTCAGGCAAACCTCATTTTCTGCTTGATAATTTGCGACAACCTCTAATCTTAGCTTCTCAACAGCTGCTCAGAGCCCACTGAGCATGTGAGTGTCACAGACACTTTCAAAGATGGTGACCCCCTGTGACAAGTTTGAAGTCCTGGATCATTGCTGCTATTGACAAGCTGAAACTTTAGGCTGGTGCAATAAAGTTTATATGAAATACCTAATTTTTAGCCATATTAATTTTTAGGGTTTAGTTCTCCTTTAAATAAATGTCTTATGGTTTGGTGAAATATTT
Organism: Xenopus petersii; assembly: GCA_038501925.1. Taxonomy (NCBI): domain Eukaryota; kingdom Metazoa; phylum Chordata; class Amphibia; order Anura; family Pipidae; genus Xenopus; species Xenopus petersii. The sequence goes on from CM076676.1 coordinate 112,902,574, forward strand.
TCATCTCAGGAAGAATTTATTGCTAGGAATTGTACTAATTTATAATATAGTGTTGTTATTACTAATATGATGTAGGAGGGGTAGTGCACTGACTTGACAATTATACCATATGGTATTAGCATTATGGATAATTATAAGATGCTGCTTTCTCTAATCAGAGAACAACTTTCAGGGTTATTCCTTGGTGCTTTCATTAGGGTTTTTATCCAACCAAGGATTTGTTTCAATATGATACTCCAATAGGGCTGTAGGGCCCATAACTGCATAGCAGATAACCTCTAAGCTTAGTAGTTAAGTGAAGAAAAAACAGGGGTAAAATAAAATGATCACCTCTCTCAAATAATACAGGGACTTTGCTGCCTATAAATATTTTATACTGTATGTGGGTGCTTTACAAATAGATATAACCTTTACATGAAAATAAAATATATTTAATTGATGGTGTTACTGACCCTGACTGGAGGGCATTGTTGAAGTTGTTGGGTATGAATGATAGGAAATAACTAATCATCCTCTCTTTAGTGTGTAATTTTTTAAAATATATATATTTTTGTAACGAACATAACACATCTCCTTTGAATGTCTGTGAACAAATTTATAAAAGCTTCTGAAAATATATCTGGTTTCATATTCAAACGTGAGGCACATTATCAACTGTCTGGGTATCTAAGGCCCATCTGGCAGACATTACATGCACAGGGTTTAGGCACTGGATATGTCCATTGCAGATAAATATTAAAGAATAGTTTTAAAAAGCATGGTGCAAAGTCTAGCACCTAAGTGACACAAAGAACAAAAACCCAGTGAGAGACTCCGCTTTCCATAACAGTTCTGTATTCACAATGGAGAAATAATACTGTAGCATGTGTGGGCATTAAATAAATCTCTTTACTCCAATCCCTTGAGTTTTGTATTGATTGATTTTATTTTAACTGATGTGTGTGTTTTTAACCATAATAATATAACAAAAACTGTAAAAAGGCATTTAAACTAAGTATAAACAGAAAAAAGTCTAGGTTAGGAGGCATGCTTTCTCATACTGAAATAAGAAACTTTCTCAATACAGTCAATTAAAAATTATGTACCGTTTCTGAAATAATCAAGTTTATGTTCACTATCCCTCTCTTAGCATCTGTTTCTCTTCATTCTGTCTTCTTGCAGCAGTTGGGTGTCAGATAATCATTGACAGTTTGATCCAATATATCTAATAGTAGGCTTCTTTTCCTATCAGATGTATTAGAGCTCACTCAAATATGATTCCAGTACAAACAAAAACAAAAATGTCTTTTGCACAAATTCTGCATGTAGAGAGACATGATGTCTGGTGATTTTAATAGAGTGATCTCTAATACATCTTCTAGGCAAAAGGAGCCCCTTATAAGAAATATTGGATCTAACTATAAGATATATTGGATCTAACTGTCAATGAATATCTGACACCCAACTCCTGCATGAAGTGAGAATGAAGAGAAACAGATGCTGAGAGAGGAATAGTGAACATAAACTTGATTATTTCAGAAACAATGCAGACTTTTTCATTTATTGTATTTAGAAAGTTTCTTATTTCAGTATGCTGAAGCTTATATTAAATTTTTGATACAGTTCTCCTTTAATATAGGATGGGATTGTGGGGTCCGTTTACTAAAGTGCGTTAAAAATATTCGCACAATATATAGACAGAATTTTCGCCAAATATGTTATCACCAGTTTACTAACCTGCGGTAAATATAAATTTGCGAATTTTCTTGCGCAAGAATAATTGTTCGCCAGTTATCGCATTCGCTGAAAATAACGCTACGTACACATTAACGCATGGTTTATTAAACAGCGAAATGTGCTAAAGACAAAATTAACGCCAGAATATTCGCAAACTTTTACCGCCACCTATGTAGTGGCGTAAAAGTATTTTTTTCGCCAGAAAATTCTCAAGGGGCAGGAAATATCCCATAATACTATTTTTTTTACCCATCATTCTTTGCTGACAGGAGACAGATCTGTAGCTATTGCTGACAGGAGGTTTTGGCTTCTGCTTCTATCTGTTGCAACAGCAGCAGTTTCAGCTCAGAGGTGTATTATTGGCAGCGGCATCACAGTCCAAGGATTCGTCAGCCTCTACACTTTTTTGGTTTCATTGTGATTGGCTACATTAAACTGTACATTTCTATGAAGCAAAGAGATTGACTGGTATGATTTCATGTTCCTATGATTCTATTGGCAGAAGGGTTTATATGATGCAGACATGTTTGATTGGTGTTACTCTGGTGATGTTGTAGGATGGTATAATCATCAGTCAAAAAAGTTTATGAGTTTTGAAGGTGTATTTCTGGCCATAAATGTCACAGTAAAAATTGCCATAATAACCGCCATAAAACAAGACTATTTTATAGCATAAATATTCGCAAAAACGTAATTTTTCGCCAGAAAATTCGCAACTCGCTAAAATTACCGCTAACGTAAGCTGGTTCCTTAACGTAGTTACCGCAAGTGATCGCAATGACTTCTGAGCGCATCGCTGTTTAGTAAACTTAGTCGCTGCGAATATTCTGGCGTAAAAATATTCTCAGCGATAACATGCGGAAACTTAAAGTCAGATTTACCGCACTTTAGTAAACGGACCCCTTAAAGCGTTAACAAAGCAATAGGATTTTTTCAGTCACCAACATGGATATATAGTAGCTTAAATACCATGAAGTATATGGTAATAGATTATTAACACGCAGAAAATGTTTGTTAAAATGACATTCCTAGTTCCTGGATAACCGATCTTATGCCTATATGTATTCTGTATTCTTGCTAGTCGATTTGTATCTGATCCTTACTGCAGAGAGCTGTACTTTATGTACTTAAGGCCACTTATCTTGTGCTCCATATTGTGATAGTAAACATTTCAGTTGTTTTAAAGGGTTTTCTAAGGCCTGTCAACTTTGGTTTGTTTATTGCACTAGATTCTGTTCTATGTCATGGGCACTAATACTGTTTGACTTTACCAATCTAATTAAAGGACTACCCCATGTCAGGATTTAATTATTGCTGTCTCCATCCTAATAGTTTGTTTGCATTCCAACCCAGTCTTATATAGGGTGCTTTTACTCTCAGTTCTAATAAAGTGCAGAAGAGAAACAAAGACAAGATGCAACCCTGACCACTGTTATACTGTCAGCTAAAGGGATACTGTTGACATATAATTACTGCATTATATAGTTTCACTTCCTTTTAATAAACGTTTTCGGTCACATTGTAAGCTCAAATTCATATTTATCATTTCTATATTAATACATTAGTAATGTGTCTGGTTTACCTTGGCCACAGCTCTTATCTCATCCCTCCCTGCAGCTAAATTAGGCAAAGACCACCCCAGGAAGCAATGTTGTATATCTAAATGAGCCGTTTTAGATAAAGGGTAATTTATCCTGCCCTGTGTTTTTTTTTTAAAAAATTATTTATACTTTATACCAAGTGTCCCCACCATAAAGTAAGGCACTGTGTGCACTTCAGTATTATATATATATATATATATATATATATATATATATATATATATATATATATATATATATATATATATATATATATATATATATATAGATATATAGATATATAGATATACACATATATATAAGAGGTCCTCTGCACTAAACCCATTATCAATATATTTAAGACAGAGACATTTTGTGCATACTGCTACTGAAAAATGCCTTACCCTTTAAACAAAACAGGGATTGTTTGTCCATATATTGCAATATATTTAAGCTGGCCAACTACATCAAAGTCATCCCATATCTGGCCAGTCCTATGCTCAATTTTCATCTGATTCATTAAGAATTCAATTGCTTCATTATACATTTTACAAAGGGACTAAGTTTTACCTGCAACTTACTTGCTGCTTTCAAAGTAAAACTCCCAAACTTGGCTGCCCTTTTATTAGACACCAGTGGGATCACCCGACTATAGTTGGGAAGGGTGGGAGCTACAACATGGAGCTGGTCACTGTTCCTGTATACCTATAACAAACAAGGGAAAAGCACAAAATTCATATTGACAAATAAAAGAGGTCCTCTGCACTCAACCCATTATCAATATAATTAAGAAATTGAGACATTTTGTGCATACTGCTACTAAACATGCCTTACCCTTTAAACAAAACAGGGATTGTTTGTCCATATATTGGAATATATTTAAGCTGGCCAACTACGTCAAAGTCAACCCATAAATACATTCCAACAGCTGCACCCCCATATGGGCAGACGTCTCAAGATTCCACTTATATAATTTATTTCATCACCTGCCATGTGGATTGTACTATGTTGGCAAGACAGTTGCCACGGTCAGAGAACGGATGGCAAATCACTGCAGCTCGATTAGAGACATCTATGAACATAACAAATCCTGGGGTTCTGAACGGTCCAAAACGGGACTGAAACTCATCTTTATTTTTCACCGCATTTGGTAGTCCTGGAGTGCGTCTATTGTTGGAATCTCTACACATGAAGTTTGAGACAGCACCCAGGCATGTGACTTCATATGGGACTATGTACTGTATATATATATATTATCCTTATGAGAGCTTACATATTTGGGGCATGTGAGAATGTTTTTATTGACATGTTTTTAAGCTATCATGTACAATGTATTATTGAACTTTTGCTACACTGTTTTATCTAACTTTAGAAACACATATATGACCTTAACGAACAAAATGGTCACGCACATATTTATTATTTTAAAGATAATATATAACATGTTTGAGACACACACAATTTTGTTTAGTAACATGATCAATATACTATTAGCACTGGTCACTTTGAATATAAATTTAAATACTTTTTGGCATGTGTACAGCAGTCACTAATTGGTAATGATGTCACTTCCTTTTGACGGGTATTTATGGGGATTTGGAATACGAGCATGGTTGCCATGAGGAAGGTTCCTGTGTGGACCGAAACATCACGTCGGCTATTCATGCACAAAATTAATACACTTTGATTTGATACACAAATATCCCAGTGTTGCTGGTCTTTTTGAAGTATCTGAACCGTTTACCGTGCACCTGGGGAACATGATATCAGGAGGGTGCTTGTGAAGATATATATATATATATATGTATGTATATATATCAGGGATGCACCAAATCCCGAAACCCCTGAATCCTTTGCAAAAGATTTGGCTGAATACAAAATTGAATCTGAATTCTAATTTGCATATGCAAATTAGGGGTGGGAAGAGGAAAACATTTTTTACTTCCTTGTTTTGTGATGCTAATTCCGATTCTGTTCAGCAAGGCAAAAGGATCGTACTGAAAAATCCTGGATTCTGTGCATCCCTAATATATATATATATATATATATATATATATATATATATATATATATATATATATATATATATATAGTGAATAAAGTACCCCCTCTTGTAAAATATAAGGATATTATAAGTTACCGAGGAGTTTCATGACCATATAAAAACACAAGGCAGGTCATGGAACTCCGAGGTAACTTATAATATCCTCATATTTTACAACTGGGGGTACTTTATTAATTATAATACACAAATTTTAGTGAGTCATGTGACAGAAATTACATCACTACTCACCGTTTATAAGGATATAATTTACAAGATATTCACGGCTTTTGTGTATTATATATATATATATATATATATATATATATATATAAGGACTGCACTTGGTACCGGCACTCACAGGATTTGCAAGAAGAAACGTTTTGATATGGTGAGAATAAAAAATTAGGTTTATTAAATCCGACGTTTCGGTTCCTCACAGGAACCTTTCTCAAGGACAAACCTATATATATATTGGAATAAAAAAGCACAGTACTGCGGATGCTTTTTGGCCTCCTTCATACTACGTGTATTGATGAATCTTTTGGTCTTTACGGTGTGACCCAATTAAGAAGGTGAGCCCACATAATAAAAGTTAAGGGAAGCGCTGGGAAAATTGCATAGGATATATGGGTAATGTAAAAGCATTGGGCAAATACTTTATGACAAAATTATAAGAAGCATGCAAGTCAGTTTTATGGTAGATGTAAAAAAGGTGTAATTTCTGGTGTCATTATCTCTTTAAATGGAGACTGAAAAGCTGGCTTATAAATCTATTTAAATGGATTAAATAAAGGTATTTCTTAATGTTTTACAAAAGGTTCCTGGTGTGCACCTGCTATCCTAGAGATTGTTTGGATGCAGCATATACAGGTAGCGCCAATGTTTTAGTGCAAGTCTGTGCCCCTTTTTTTAAAGCAAACAATCACGAGCTGCAGTGATGCTTATACTTTTAAGAGTCCTTATACATGTGTTGTTCCTGCTGCTGGTACAGGTGCCTGTATCAATATTTGATCATAGCCAGTATCCAATAAAAAGTAAAAACAGCACAACACAAAGTATTTTTGTCTCAAAAAAGATCAGACAGACAGTGACACAGCCTTTTAACAGTTGCCGTAAATCACAAACTGACCTTTGCTGTGACTGATTTCCCAATAATTCACTTTTCCTCTCATTCCTACATTCTTCAGAAGTTGGCATGCTTCAGTCTCTAAGACAAGCCCTTGTTTGTTGTTGCCAAAACATTGGATAGCCTACCTGGCATAAATACCAGATATGTACATTCCAAATCAGTATAGTTTCATTCCAGCCACATACAAAACATTTATGATTTATTTTCCCTATAAAAAGGACATGGGTGTGGGTATATGAGATGGCACAGACAAACAGCCCACATAGAGGCCTACCAGCCCAATAAATAGTAACTGTCTATGGCATCTTAGAGCAGCCCCTCATTTGCCAGAATCTACAGATTGGTAGTCCAGGCCTGACTGGAAACAAGGTGTGGAAAGAGGTAAAAAAACATCATAACCCACATATTAAAGAGCAGCAGAGGTTCACCTAAACCCAAATAGGGGCATATTTATTATGCTGTGTAAAATTAAATTAGCTGAAAAAATGGTGTAAAAAGCAGTGTAAACTATTACATGGTGTCATTTTATGCCATGTGAATGCCAAATTTTCCTCTATCATTTTACATTGCTTCAGGCAAAAGTCACTCTAAGAAAAAACGTGTAAAAACATATAGCTAGGAGATGTATGCTGTATTATCCTGCTGTTTTTTACAGAGCATAATAAATATACCCCTAAATGTAGGGCTTTTAACGAAGAAGACTTTGTACATTAAGGGGGCTATTTATCCTGCTGTGAAAAACATTGGAGATAAACATCACCGGGGATGTTGCCCATAGCAACCAATCAGTAATTAGATTTCAACAGTTACCTACAAGTTAGAAAACAAAAGGAAAGATCTGATTGGTTGCTATTGGCAATATCACCAGTGATTAGTTATCGGCGAATTTGTCCCGTTTTGGTTCGCCGAAAAAATTTGTGCATTACCAGCCTATTTTGTCCAAATGCATTAAAGTCAATCGGGGGGTCCAAATAATTTTGACAATTTTTATGCGCTTGACTATTCTGACGCACAACCAAAATTTTTTGATGCAGCGGATTTTTCGCCGGCGACATGTATCCACAGTTTCATGAATTTATTCGCCGGCAGCGAAATGTGGAAATTCGCCCATCACTTCCAGTGATGTTTTCCTTAGTTTTTTTTTAATTATGTCTTTTGTTAAGTTTTTATTGTAACAAGATTTCTAGGGGCCGATTCACGAAGGGTCGAATATCGAGGGTTAATTAACCCTCGATATTCGACTGGGAACTAAAATCGTTCGACTTCGAATATCGAAGTTGAACGATTTTGCGCAAATCCTGCGATCGATCGAAGGATTAAATCCTTCGAATCGAACGATTCGAAGGATTTTAATTCAACGATCGAAGGAAAATCCTTCGATCAAAAAATCACAGGCAAGCCTATGGGGACCTTCCCCATAGGCTAACATTGACTTCGGTAGCTTTTAGCTGCCGAAGTAGGGGGTCGAAGTTTTTCTTAAAGGGACAGTACTTCGACTATCGAATGGTCGAACGATTTTTACTTCTAATCGTTCGAATCGTTCGAATTCGATCGAATTTAACCAATTCGATGGTCGAAGTACCCAAAAAATACTTCGAAATTCAAATTTTTTTTTATTCGAACCCTTCACCCGAATTTTGTGAATCGGCCCCCTAATGTCAGAAGAGGTATTGTTATTGTTACAATAAACATTGTGAACATAGTTTCAACAAAGTAGACTTGTTCGTATGAGGACTTCCAAAGTCTGTTTCACGGTGAACAGTGTAGTTACAGGTTTCAGAGTTGTTAGAGAAGATAAAGAATATTTGAAAGAAAGAGCAGCTGGCATACTCACATTGAAATGTGCCATATAGGGATGTAGCGAACGTCGGAAAAAAAGTTCGCGAACATATTCGCGAACTTGCGCAAAAATGCGAGCGGTTCGCGAACGGTTCGCGAACCCCATAGACTTCAATGGGAAGGCGAACTTTAACATCTAAAAAAGACATTTCTGGCCAGAAAAATGATTTTAAAGTTGTTTAAAGGGTGCAACGACCTGGACAGTGGCATGCCAGAGGGGGATCAAGGGCAAAAATGTATCTGAAAAATCTGCCTGTGTGTGCTTGGAAGAGATAGTGTAGGGGGAGAGCTGTTAGTGATTTCAGGGACAGATGATAGTAAGTTTGCTGGCTAGTAATCTGCTTGATACTGCTCTGTATTGGAGGGACAGAAGTCTGCAGGGATTTGAGGGACATTTTAGCTTAGGTAGCTTTGCTGGCTAGTAATCTACTGTTCTCTTTAAACAACTGCCATACGTTGACCTTGTAGGCATTGTTTGCCCAGTTTTTTTGGACGCAGCCACTGAAGCACAGTTGCCAGAAAAAATATGCCATATAAATGCTGAAAATAGTCATTTTTCGCCATACGTTGACCTTGTAGACATTGTTTGCCCAGTTTTTTTGGACGCAGCCACTGAAGCACAGTTGCCAGAAAAAATATGCCATATAAATGCTGAAAATAGTAATTTTTTGCCATACGTTGACCTTGTAGGCATTGTTTGCCCAGTTTTTTTGGTCGCAGCCACTGAAGCACAGTTGCCAGAAAAAATATGCCATATAAATGCTGAAAATAGTCATTTTTTGCCATATACGTTGAGTCAACGTATGGCAAAAAATGACTATTTTCAGCATTTATATGGCATATTTTTTCTGGCCTCTGTGCTTCAGTGGCTGCGGCCAAAAAAACTGGGCAAACAATGCCTACAAGGTCAACGTCGTTGACCTTGTAGGCATTGTTTGCCCAGTTTTTTTGGCCGCAGCCACTGAAGCACAGAGGCCAGAAAAAATATGCCATATAAATGCTGAAAATAGTCATTTTTTTGGTCGCAGCCACTGAAGCACAGTTGCCAGAAAAATTATGCCATATAAATGCTGAAAATATAAATTTTTTTGGTTGCAGCCACTGAAGCACAGAGGCCAGAAAAATTATGCCATATAAATGCAGAAAATATGCATTTTTTTGGTTGCAGCCACTGAAGCACAGAGGCCAGAAAAATGATGCCATATAAATGCAGAAAATATGCATTTTTTTGGACGCAGCCACTGAAGCACAGTTGCCAGAAAAAATATGCCATATAAATGCTGAAAATAGTCATTTTTCGCCATACGTTGACCTTGTAGACATTGTTTGCCCAGTTTTTTTGGTTGCAGCCACTGAAGCACAGAGGCCAGAAAAAATTAAACCAGTAGGGTTTGCACCCTAGTTTGTAACGGTGGCGGAGGGAGGAGGACGCTAAAGGACAGCTGTGTGTGGAGTCATGAGGCTTGAAGAGAAGGACAGCTGCATAGAAGTCAGAACAAGTCTTCCGGCGTGCAGTAACCCTCCGAGATCCACCCCTCATTCATTTTAATAAAGGTCAGGTAATCAACACTTTTGTGACCTAGGCGAGTTCTCTTCTCAGTTACAATCCCTCCTGCTGCACTGAAGGTCCTTTCTGAGAGCACACTTGAGGCTGGGCAAGACAAGAGGTTCATGGCAAATTGTGACAGCTCTGGCCACAGATCAAGCCTGCGCACCCAGTAGTCCAGGGGTTCATCGCTCCTCAGAGTGTCGATATCTGCAGTTAATGCCAGGTAGTCCGCTACCTGCCGGTCGAGGCGTTCTTTGAGGGTGGATCCAGAAGGGTTGTGGCGCTGCCTTGGACAGAAAAACATTTGCATGTCTGACGTTACAGACCGGCCAAAGGGCTTTGTCCTTGCAGGTGCGCTCGTGGCAGGATTACTGGCACCTCTGCCCCTGGAATGTTGATGAGTTCCTGAAGTGACATCACCCTTAAAAGCATTGTACAACATGTTTTGCAGGCTGGTTTGTAAATGCCGCATCTTTTCGGACTTGTGGTATGTTGGTAACATTTCTGACACTTTATGCTTGTACCGAGGGTCTAGTAGCGTTGCGACCCAGTACAGGTCCTTCTCCTTAAGCCTCTTGATACGGGGGTCCTTCAACAGGCATGACAGCATGAAAGACCCCATTCTCACAAGGTTGGATGCAGAGCTATCCATCTCCACTTCCTCATTATCAAGGACTGCATCATCCACGGTCTCCTCCCCCCAGCCACGTACAAGACCAGGGGTCCCCAAAAGGTCACCACTAGCCCCCTGGGAAGCCTGCTCCTGTTGGTCCTCCTCCTCCTCCTCCACAAAGCCACCTTCCTCCTCTGACTCCACTTCTGGCACCTCTCCCTACGTTGCAGCAGGTGCCTGGGTTCGTTCTGGTGATTCCGACCAGAAATCGTGCGCTTCCAGCTCCTCGTCACGCTGGTCTACAGCCTCATCTGTCACTCGTCGCACGGCACGCTCCAGGAAGAAAGCGAAGGGTATTAGGTCGCTGATGGTGCCTTCGGTGCGACTGACTATATTTGTCACCTCTTCAAAAGGTCGCATGAGCCTGCAGGCATCGCGCATAAGCACCCAGTAACGGGGGAAAAAAATCCCCAGCTCTGCAGATCCAGTCCTACCACCCAGTTCAAAAAGGTACTCGTTGACGGCCCTTTGTTGTTGCAGCAGACGTTCCAACATAAGGAGCGTTGAATTCCAGCGAGTCTGGCTGTCAGAAATCAAACGCCTGACTGGCATGTTGTAGCGCTGCTGAATGTCAGCAAGGCGTACCATGGCTGTGTAGGAACGTCTGAAATGGGCCGACACCTTTCTGGACTGGGTGAGAACGTCCTGGAATCCTGGGTACTTGGAGACAAAACGTTGGACTATTAAATTTAACACATGTGCCATGCAGGGCACATGTGTTAAATTGCCCAGTCTCAACGCTGCCAACAGATTGCTTCCATTGTCACACACCACTTTTCCGATCTGCAGTTGGTGTGGGGTCAGCCACCGATCGGCCTGTGACTGCAGAGATGACAGGAGTACAGATCCGGTATGGTTTTTGCTTTCCAGGCACGTCATCCCCAAGACAGCATGACAACGGCGTACCTGGCACGTCGAATAGCCTAGGGGGAGCTGGGGGTGCACAGGTGTGGAGGAGGAGAAGGAGGACCCAGCAGCAGAGTAAGAAGAAGAAGAGGAAGAAGACGAGGTAGAGAGCGATGGAGGAGTAGAGGTGGTGGCAGAACCGCGTGCAATCCGTGGCGGTGACACCAACTCCACTGTTGTTGTTGTTGAGCTACCCATTCCCTGCTTCCCAGCCATTACCAAGTTCACCCAGTGGGCAGTGTAGGTGACATACCTGCCCTGACCATGCTTGGAGGACCATGCGTCAGTAGTCATATGGACCTTTGGCCCAACACTAAGTGACAGAGATGCGGTAACTTGGCTCTGCACATGTTGGTACAGGTGTGGTATTCCCTTTTTAGAAAAAAAATTGCGGCTGGGTACCTTCCACTGCGGTGTCCCAATTGCTACAAATTTGCGGAAGGCCTCAGAGTCCACCAGCTGGTATGGTAAAAGCTGGCGGGCTAAGAGTGCAGACAAGCCAGCTGTCAGACGCCGGGCAAGGGGGTGACAGTCAGACATTGGCTTCTTACGCTCAAACATGGCCTTCACAGAAACTTGGCTGGTGGCAGATGACTGGGAATGGGAACAGGTGGTCAAGGTGGAAGGCGGAGTGGAGGGTGGTTCAGACGGGTCAAGGAGAGCAGAGGTAGAGCAGTAAGATGCTGGACCAGAAGGAGTGTGGCTTTTAGTTTGCCTGTTGCCTTTGAGGTGTTGCTCCCAAAGTGCTTTGTGCTTGCCGCTCATGTGCCTTCGCATAGAAGTTGTACCTATGTGGCTGTTGGGCTTAACAAGGCTCAGTTTCTGACTGCACTCATTGCAAATTACAATGCTTTTGTCAGAGGCACACACATTAAAAAAATCCCACACTGCTGACTTTTTGGAAGTGTGCGATCTGGCGGTAACAGTAGAAGTTGGCGGCATTGGCGGCAATGGCGGGTGCGTTGGCCGGCTGAACACAGGTGCCGATACATGTTGTTGCCCTACTGATCCCTGCGGGCTGTCCTCCCTGCTTCTTCTAAGTCTTATTCTCCTACTGCCTCTCTGACTCTCCGTCTCTCCATCTGAACTACCCTCCTCTTGCTCTCTTCTACTAGGCACCCACAAAACATCAATCTCCTCATCATCATTCTCCTCAGATGCATCAATTTCTTCTGACACATCACAGAAGGAAGCAGCAGCGGGGACCTCCTCCTCATCACTCATCATTATGTCCATCTCTGTCGTGTTCTCTGCCAGAATTAAATCTGGTGTAACGTCCTCATCTCCTTCATCTTCTTCTGGCAATAATGGTTGCGCATTACTCAGTTCAAGAAACTCATGGGAAAATAACTCCTCTGACTCCAGTGAAGAAGGGGCACCGGTGGTGGAGGAAGTGTTACGTGGGGTGGCCATAGCAGTGGAGGATGAGGAGGATGTTGTGGTAAAGTTAGAAACGGTAGAGGATGGGGTGTGCTGTGTAAGCCAGTCAACTACCTCTTCAGCATTTTGGGAGTTCAGGGTCATTGGCTTTTTAAAACTGGGCAATTTGCTAGGGCCACAGGATTGCATAGCAGCACGGCCCCTAGCACGGCCTCTGCGTGGCGGCCTGCCTTTGCCTGGCATTATTTTTAAAAAAACAACAACAACAAAAACTCAGTTGGTTTTTCTGGAAACGATAATACACACAGCTAGATGGCAGTTTGAAGAAAACAGTGTGCAAATAATGCCTACAAGGTCAACGTATACACAGCGGTGGATACGGATTACGTAAAATATATGAATGCTGCTTGAAAAAAAGTAACTCAAGTGGTTTTTCTAGAGACGATAATATTATCAATATTTAGACAAAATGTGAACAAGCTCACACAGCTAGATGGCGGTTTGAAGAAAACACTGTGCAAATAATGCCTACAAGGTCAACGTATACACATCGGTGGATACGGATTACGTAAAATATATGAATGCTGCTTGAAAAAAAGTAACTCAAGTGGTTTTTCTAGAGACGATAATATTATCAATATTTAGACAAAATGTGAACAAGCTCACACAGCTAGATGGCGGTTTGAAGAAAACACTGTGCAAATACTGCCCACAAGATCAACGTATACACTACTACAGCGGTGGATACGGATCTCGTAAAATTTATTATGGCTGCTTGAAAAAAGTCACTCCGGTGTTTTTTCTGGAGACGGTAATATTATGGATATTTAGACAGAATGTGAACAAGGTCACACAGCTAGATGGCAGTTGGTTGAATAACACACTGGGCAAAAAATGCCTACAGGGCAAATAATGCCTAAAAGGTCAACTTATACACTACTACAGCGATGGATACAGATTACGTAAAATATGTTGTGGCTGCTTGAAAAAAGTCACTCCGGTGTTTTTTCTGGAGACGGTAATATTATGGATATTTAGACAGAATGTGAACAAGGTCACACAGCTAGATGGCAGTTGGTTGAATAACACACTGGGCAAAAAATGCCTACAGGGCAAATAATGCCTAAAAGGTCAACTTATACACTACTACAGCGATGGATACAGATTACGTAAAATATGTTATGGCTGCTTGAAAAAAGTCACTCCGGTGTTTTTTCTGGAGACGGTAATATTATGGATATTTAGACAGAATGTGAACAAGGTCACACAGCTAGATGGCAGTTGGTTGAATAACACACTGGGCAAAAAATGCCTACAGGGCAAATAATGCCTAAAAGGTCAACTTATACACTACTACAGCGATGGATACGGATTACGTAAAATATGTTATGGCTGCTTGAAAAAAGTCACTCCGGTGTTTTTTCTGGAGACGGTAATATTATGGATATTTAGACAGAATGTGAACAAGGTCACACAGCTAGATGGCAGTTGGTTGAATAACACACTGGGCAAAAAATGCCTACAGGGCAAATAATGCCTAAAAGGTCAACTTATACACTACTACAGCGATGGATACAGATTACGTAAAATATGTTATGGCTGCTTGAAAAAAGTCACTCCGGTGTTTTTTCTGGAGACGGTAATATTATGGATATTTAGACAGAATGTGAACAAGGTCACACAGCTAGATGGCAGTTGGTTGAATAACACACTGGGCAAAAAATGCCTACAGGGCAAATAATGCCTAAAAGGTCAACTTATACACTAATACAGCGATGGATACGGATTACGTAAAATATATTATGGCTGCTTGAAAAAAGTCACTCCGGTGTTTTTTCTGGAGACGGTAATATTATGGATATTTAGACAGAATGTGAACAAGGTCACACAGCTAGATGGCAGTTGGTTGAATAACACACTGGGCAAAAAATGCCTACAGGGCAAATAATGCCTAAAAGGTCAACTTATACACTACTACAGCGGTAGTAAAATAAAAAAAAGTAAAATAAAAAAAAAATGAATATTAAAAAAAAAAAAATTGGTGCTGCTGAACTACTAGGAGCAGCAGATTAGCACACCAGTCCCACTCCCCAACACTGCTAGACTAATAGCACTGGGCTCTTATAGTAGTAGTAGTAGTAGTAGTAGTAAAACAACAAAAAAATAAATAAAAGCAGTCCTTACAAGGACTACTGTTATTGCAGCAGTCAGCAGATGAGATCAGAAGCAGGACAGCTGCCCACTGCAGCTACATACAGAGCACTGCAGTAGAAGGTAGATTACTAGCCAGCAAAGCTACCTAAGCTTAAATGTCCCTCAAACCCCTGCAGACTTCTGTCCCTCCAATAACAGAGCAGTATCAAAACGATTACTAGCCAGCAAACTTTCAACTGTCCCTGAAATCACTAACAGGCAGCAGCTCTCTCCCTACACTATCTCTTCAGCACACACAGGCAGAGTGAAAAAACGCTGCAGGGCTTCGGTTTTTATAGGGAAGGGGAGTGGTCCAGGGGAGAGGTTCCTGATTGGCTGCCATGTACCTGCTGGTCTGGGGTGAGAGGGCAAAAAAAAGCGCCAACAATGGCGAACCCAAAATGGCGAACGTCGCGCGACGTTCGCGAACTTCCGGCGAGCGCGAACACCCGATGTTCGCGCGAACAAGTTCGCCGGCGAACAGTTCGCGCCATCCCTAGTGCCATACTGCTGCATGGATATGTCATGGAAATCCCAGTTTATTAACATGAAAACATAAAAGAACAGACTGCTAAAACTTGTGCCCATTTTTAGCAACCCCAGACATAGTTATCTGAAATAGTGTCTACTATCAGCTGTTGAATAAATCCTAGGAGGCAACTTCTGTTAGATTCACATTGGGGTTATTCTAGCTCATATAAGACGCTCATTGAGCGATAGGTGGTGGAAAGCCATACTTGCTATATGGCCTTTCTGGTTGCTGCTGCCATTTTCTACACTAACACCCTGCTGGCTTTAGATACTTGTTGCCCCTTTGATTTTGCTAAAAAAAAGTTGAAAGGTTGAAATGTTTCCTTAGGCAACAGATGCCAGTGACTAGAGAATTCTGACCAAAATGGTTGAATAACTGGACATTGCCATATGCAGTGTGTCAGGGAGGCCTCCGTGTCTTGGCATCTCAATCACACAGAGTTGCACAAAAGTCCCATTTTGAACATCTGTAGTGGAGTAGGGTTGGTGTAAAGCTGAAGGGCCATCATTTGATATTGGCTAGAGGGGGAGACAGTATCTCCCCCTCTGTGGAACAGTATCAACCCATTTCCTGAGGGAGGCATCCGCATTGGAATGATCTAAATCAGTTCTGAATTTGTGTATGTAGCCAGTAGAGTGTAGAATATTGGGTCCCCTCCATATATGATTTAGTGGGCTGAAATGATTTTTCTCTAATGTTTTACACAGCATGATAAATAGGCCCTAAGAGTAATTTATACTAGAGCCTGGTGTTTAAAGAGAAATTTACATTTATCTTTACATATATATAGGTAGCTGTTCTTCTATGTGTCTACAGATATCTACAATATACTGTATATATATACTATATACTGTATGTATATATATATATATATATACAGAAGTAGTATGTAGACCCGCACACCAATGTTTCTTTCCAATAAAGTGTTTATTTAGTACATTAATCCGACGTTTCGGCCCACATTAGGGCCTTTTTCAAGGATGGATATATAGGATATATATATATATCTGTGTGTGGCTCCAAACGTTAGCTTTTACATGAAAATGTTTTTCCATCATCTCTATCAACATTTACATTTTCCCCCAGATGCTAGCACTAGATCGCCTTCAGTGTTAAAGAGGAAGAAAAATTGTCTTGTCACTTTTAACTACATATTTTCATGGCACTGAAATGTTGCTCGACAGATTGTGATCGTCTGCTAAAATGCCTTGCATGTCATGAGTTATATGGCTTCTGTCGGCCCCACTGGGAAAACATTACATGCATAATCATTTCTTTCAGAGTTTGGAAAGAAATTTCATTTTCTCTGATGATGGTATTTTATCTTGGAACAATCTGTTTACTCTTAAACTGGGCATACACTCACGGATCAATTTGGCCAGGTTTCCAAAACCTCACATTGCTGTTCTGAACACTGGTCCATTCGGTCACTAATAAGATCAAGCAGAGGGTATTTTGTGTGTTTTGCTTACTTCCAGAGCAGAGCAGCACTAAAGGCCCCCATACACAGGCTGATGAAAGCTGCAGACAGACCGAGTCGGCAGCTTATTGGCCCGTGTGTGCGGCCATCGTGTGCGGCCATCCAAGGGGCTTCCCCGATCGAGCAGGTAAAAAAATCCTGTATGATCGCGGCCGCATCTCTGCATGTATACGGCCCTGTGATCCAACTGCCCGTAACAGATGCATTATGATCCGATCGTTGGGCCCTTGGGCCCACAATTGGATCAGCCCGTTATCACCCACTTCAATGTGGGCATATCGGGGAGAGATCCGCTCGTTTGGCGACATCGCCAAGTGAGTGGATCTCTACATCTATGGCCACCTTTAGTTATAAGTGAGGTTAATCAGACCCTCATTTTCACAGCCCTCTGTGCTGCATCATGGCGGATTTTGTATATGTTTACATACATATATGAGATTTTTTTTTTTTTTTTAAATCAGCCTGACAGATCAGGGTTTTTCATATAAAATGTCACAAAAGGTTTGTGACCATTTTAACAGTGGGAACATAAAATAAACAAGCTGTATGGTGGTATTAATAATGTTATTATTGGGCTGTTGTACGCACTTTGGATATGGGTAACATATAAAGGGCAATAGGGCTAGTAAATGTAAGGGAAGATGAGTGGCTCTATGGTTAAATGGTTTAACCATTTAAACCATTTGCCACTGGTTTTTATTTTTTTGTGTTTTATTTATTTAGCTTTTAATCCAGCAATTTGGTTGCTAGGGTCCAAATTACCCAATCAACCATGCACTGATTTGAATAAGGGGATGGAGTGAATAGAAATATGAGTATTAGAAAAGTAGCAATAACAACACATTTCTAGCCTTACAGGGCATTTGTTTTATGTGGGGTCACATTTGATAGTTGAAAAGAGTCATAAGAAGAAGGCAAACAATTAAAAAACTATTACAAAGAAAAAATAAAGACCAGTTGAAAAGTTGCAATTAGCCATTCTATAACATACTATAAGTTGGCTTAAAGGGGAGTTTGGGTTTGATTCCTATGGTCTTGAGCAAGTAGCTTAAAAAAACTAATGGCCAGCCAATAATAACCAAGTAAATAATGTATTTTATGTACACAAAGGGCTCACTACCCCCCCTCTCCGAAAGGTTGATTTTACTATTTAAGTCAAACTTTGGCTTGAAATAAAAGGCAAGTATCTCAAACAATAAAGCTGTGCAATTCCTATTCTAATATAGTAATAATGTATGATCCCAGGGACACTATAGGTACTATGTACTGTGAAACTGAAGAAATTCTCTTTCATATCACATATGCAGGCAGGCTCTGACTGGCAATCTGTGGATTCTGGCAAATGCTAAGAAGAACTCGCTGAGCAATTTTACATTCATTTGTTTTGAGGGTTACATTTCCTTTAATCTAAATTGCTCCAAGTGCTATTCGGTGATTTACATACATTTTTAGTGTTCAGGATCTTAGCTGTTTTATACTGCCCCTTTAAACATTCTTTCTTCTGTTTCATTTGAAATGGAACTATTGCAAAGGGCACTAGAATAATTTACTTAAAAAAAACCCTGAAATGTGAAATCACAGCCAAGTTTGTGTCTGTGTCACTCATAAATACTGTGGGTAAAAGACTTGCCCTTTTTTAGGGAGGGGTATTTCTAACTTAAAATTACTTTGATTGTCAAAGAAGCAAATAAAGGCTGATAGGCAGCACTTGATCAAGACTCTTACTTTATGTAAGTATGGGAGAGGTAATGGCTTAGCTGTAAATCATTTAAACCAGCTCCAATTATTTCCCAGGATAGAATTTCCTGAAAGCTTTAGCATGCATAGCACTTAGGCAGCGCTCCATTATTTCATAGCTGTATTGGCTTGAAGATTTGATAGAATGTCCTTGTTTTATCTTTGAAATGTTCCATTTAAAACAAAATAATGTTTTTTCATACCAGTTACTTTTAGGGCAGAAACACACGTTCAGATTTGGGGAGATTAGTAGCCCAGCGACAAATCTCCTCTTCGTTGAGGCCACTAATCTCCCCGAACTGCCTCCTGCTGGCTAGAATGTAAATAGCTGGCGGGCTGGCACTCAAAACGCTTAGTTTTCCGAAGTCACCCAAAGTTTTCTCATGAGGCAACTTTGGCTGATTTCGGAAAACCAAGCACACCGATTGCCGGTGATTTACATTCTAGCCGGCAGGAGGCAGTTCGGGGAGATTAGTCGCCCCGAAGAAGAGGAGAGTTGTCACTGGGCGACTAATCTCACCGAATCTGAGTGTGTGTCTCGTATGATATTTTGTATATGTAAGAATTTACTGAGACAAAGTTTACACAGATGGATTATCATCAAACATGTCACAAATCAATGTTTTCTTTTGAGACATTGATGGATGGTGTCTTATGAGTTTAAAATAAGGCAGACTATTGCTACTCATCGATATGAATCTCCAGGATAGAATAGAGTGATGTTAAATCACCATACCTTATGTGATTGATTAAGGGGATCTTCACCCAGCAATTTCCAATATTTATTTATTAAGCCTTTTTTTTAGTGCTTATTACATTTATTTGTAAATCTAATTGCAGTCACCTTTCACTTACTGGTTCTGTCTCTTGAAACAATGTAGTAGAAGTCAGTTTTCATCCAAGTCTGTTAATCATTGTTTCAGGAGTCAGAACCAACAGGGCAGCGAATACAAACTGCCAAATACATGCTGTTTTCAAAATAAATTACATTTACAAATAGCTAAAAACACTTGAGATTGTATATGAATGTATGCTAAAAAGTAACATTTTCTTTCATACCGTAATCCAAAATACAGTTGTTGGGTGGGGATTCATTTTAATAAATAGCATTACTGTTGATGACATTATTCAATTTGCATAGGTGTCAGGATTTTAAGTTTGGACTCCAAACTTGGGATAATCAAATTCCCAGCATCCGCAGCTTGCCAAAACTTTTTTTTATTTCAACACATCTTTATTAAAAGATCAATGTGTACAGACTGTTTCTGAGATATACCATAACCAAAAGCCAATTTTTAAATGTAGTTTCCCCAAAAGTGGTATGGGTTTGGTATCCCTATTCAGGAAAACCATTATCCAGAAAGCTCCAAATTACAGGAAGGCAGTCTCCCACAGAGTCAGTTTTAAGCAAATTATTTAAGTTTTTAAAAGCATAATAGTAATAATAGTAAAACAGTACCTTGTACTTGATCCTAACTAAGTTGCATGAATCCATATTGGTGGCACAACTTTCCTCTTGGTTTTTATTTCATGTTTAAATGTTTTTAGTTTTTATTAGAGGTACAATCGCCTATTACAACTGTAAATTAAGACTGCATGGAGTTAAAGGGGAACTATCATGAAACATGTTGCTAATTAATTAGAAATCAATAAATAAATATATTCACTTTTAAATCCTGCTCTTCCTCTTTGTTAGGAACATTTATTCTACTCTGCCAAGTGCCTTCTGAATTAAGGGTAAGGTCACACTGGGCGTTTTGGGGAGATTTAGTCGCCTGGTGACTAATCGCCTCGTCTTTGCGGCAACCAATATCCCCAAACGCCTTCCCTCACTCTAAGTTGGCTAAAATGAAAAATCACCGGCTCTAATCACAGACGGCGATTCATTTTCAGAAGTCGCCCAAAGTTTCATTGTGAGGGAAGGCGTTTGGGGAGATTGGTTGCCACAAATACGAGGCAATTAGTCGCCAGGTGACTAAATCTCCACAAAACGCCCAGTGTGACCTTACCCTAAATGTCGCTATGGGCTGGTCAGAAGCTATTCTTAACAAGTAGTTACAGGCAGCAAATTTATTAATGTACTTTATCCGTATGTTCGCACACTCAAAACAAACACAAATTAGAGAATAAGAGTGGTTCAAAAAATTGATTTTACTTTTATGCAGAAATTTTTTTTTTACATGAACAACACCAAAAAACAAATGGCATAATTTATACAATATTAAAAACAGCATACAATATCAACCACCCATTGATTAAACATAGCAAGCAAGATATCAACAAGGAGCGGATACACCTACCAGCAAAATGAGAATGGCCCCAACGTTTTGGCACCAAGGCCTTTGTCAAGGGGATTCAGCAAATTTATTAATGACATGGGCAAAATATTTCCAAACATTATCCCCTCAAACAAACAACTAGAAGCATCCTATGTATTCAGATTTTTCACATGGTATGGAGGGGCTAGCATGAAGACACCCATTATCAAAAAAGAACTAACAAGAAGCATCCTATGTATTCAGATTTTTCACATGGTATGGAGGGGCTAGCATGAAGACACCCATTATCAAAAAAGAACTAATAGTATAAAGAAAGTATGGTGTTACCTGGAAAAATTTAGTACATTTGGTGGGATGCTGGAGTGTGAATAAGTGGAGTGGCTGGGGGTGATATCCAATTCTATGTAACATTTCTTTCTTATAAGGTACTCTGTTCAACAATGAAATGTGTATATATATTATATTTTTCTTGGGTGTTGAAAAATTGTAAACCATTTTGTCTACGTAATTAATATGTTCATTTTGTTAATTTCAGTATTGTTGTATCATTGTTTTGTAGTGCGAATAGAAACAGTATATAACAAAAAAAATCAAACCATAGAGGGGAAAGTTCCTTTGTTTAAAATTCAACACAGCCATTAAGCCAGAGTAATATGTCATCCAGAATTCCAGAGACAAACTGAATTCTCATTCAGGCTTTTTAGTAGAGTTGACTATATATATTTATACAGCATTCTATACATAGACAGTGCTGTAGATAATGTCATGACATACTGTGGTCACTATGTTAAAAGTGAGTTTTACAGTTGTTGTGGCACACTGCTTACCATCTACCCATATTTGAGCGATTTCAAACTACCGGGGAGCTCCATATATCTCAAACATAGAAAGTGAGATTATATATATATATATATATATATATATATATATATATATATATATATATATATATATATATATAGTTACAAAGATTAAGGGCCAATTGTTTAGAAAGGAAAGCATACAATCTAAGATATGGGCATATAACTTACTGTATATAATCAGAGGGTAATAAGCCATGCACAATGATTTTGGCATTGGCCCATAAGTGCAAGACTGAATCAGATACTGTGCTTTTGTTCCAAAATGTAGGGTTATTATTGTGTTCTCTACATTAATAGAGAGACGTATCAGATAAAAAATAGGGAAATTTGGGTATTAAAGGAACAGTTCAGTGTAAAAAAAATTGGGTAAATAGATAGGCTGTGCAAGATAAAAAAAAGTTTCTAATATAGTTAATTAGCCAAAAAATTAATCTATAAAGGCTGGAGTGACTGTATGTCTAATACAATAGCCAGAACACTATTTCCTGGTTTGCAGCTCTCTAACTCTGAGTTAGTCATCGACTTGAAGGGGGGCCACATGGGACATAACTGTTCAGTGAGTTTCCAATTGATCCTCAGCATTCAGCTCAGATTCAAAAGCAACAGTTGTGCCCCATGTGCCCCCCCCCCTCAAGTCACTGATTGGTTACTGGCTGGTAACCACTCAGTGGAAATCAAGAGAGCTGGAAGTAGTGTTCTGGCTATTATGTTAGACATCCAATCATTCCAGCCTTTATACATTGCATTTTTGGCTAACTAACTTTATTAGAATTTTTTTTCTTTATCTATTTAGCCAGTTTTTATTTTCATAATGAACACTTCCTTTAAAGTTAACTGGGGTAGCTTTTTGTCACCGCTTATAAAGTGCTATCTGGCAGAATTGGAGTTGGAGATCAATGGGGATTACCCACTCACGCATTTACAAACAATACATGCAGCATGTGTGGCTTGTCTTAATGTCCAAATACATCCTATATTTTATTTTGATTTGTAGGTGGTAGAATTGTATGGAAAATCATGGAAGTAACTTCACCTAAATCTCCAAACAAGAGTGGCAAGGTAAGTATAATGGCATACTAGTATTCATTTACTAAACTGACAGTGTACAGATTTATAAGCCACCCCTAGTGACTCTAACTGGCAATCCATAAACCCAGTCTGGCATTAATCTTCTTATAGACATAATAATTGTTCACTGAAAAACATACTAAGAAAGTGCTCCAGTGTTAATAATAAATTGCTCAAAGTGATTCAAAATAATGTTATGTTTAACAATACTCCTATCTGTATTTAAGTCTTAGTTTTCTTATATCGAACAGGATAATGCTATTGAGCGTTTTCTTCATCTGGGAGTTGTGAGCAGCACAATTGACAGCCTACAGAATAAGTATGTGAATATGAAGCAGGCACACCCACTGGTGGGATCAGTTTGTGGCTTTTATGAAAAGGGAGTCCAGTCTGCCGGATCATTAGCAGTAAGAAGCATTCAACCAGTGGTGAAGACGTTTGAGCACCAAAGTGAGTGAATCAATGGGACTGTCTGGAAACAACAATTTAATAAGTACCCTTAAGCTCAATAGTCCATTGACTTCATAGTTTATGTTATTTTGTGTTATAGCATCTTTTACCTGACTCATAGCATGAGTGTGTTATTAGCAGTCATTTTCTGTGCTCCCCAATATAATTACATTAGTGTGAGACCCTTTTGGCACAAGTCGAGTTTTTTGAAAGCAAGAACCTTTAATAAAAAATGTCAATAAGCACGTCATTTGCATCCATTATGTGATTGCGGTTGTGTTGGCAAATTACCTTTTATTTATGAAGCATATTAATGAAACAACCACAGTTTAGTGGATTTCTATAATCACGACAGTTAGATTTTTTTCCTAGTTATTTAAAGGAAAACTATACCCCTGAACAATGTAGGTCTCTATAAAAAGATATTGCATAAAACAGCTCATGTGTAAAACACTGCTTCATGTAAATAAACCATTTTCATAATAATATACTTTTTTAGTAGTATGTGCCATTGGGTACTGCTAAATAGAAAATTGCCATTTTTAAAAAATAAGAGCTGTCCCCTGGGATTGTAGGATTCACGGTGCACACAAACAAACTATACATATTAGGTCACATGAGCCAATTAAAAAGACAGATTTCTGTATTTTACATTACTTCCACACTTCTTCCTGTTACAGTTAGAGTTGTAGTATTTCTGGTCAGGTGATCTCTGAGGCAGCACACAGACCATCACAAAATGGTGGCTCAAGGCAAGAATTGTAAAAGGGCAATATTTACTTAAAGATATATACCAGTTTGGTAAGATTCATTAATATGCCACTTAATATGATATGAACTATCTGTTGCTTAAGTGTTCATTTTGGGGGTATAGTTTTCCTTTAACCCAACCCTGATACATACTGTATATCAAGTAAGATCAATATTTCATTCTGCAATATTTACTTAAAGATATATACCAGTTTGGTAAGATTCTTTCATATGTCACTTAATATGATATAAACTGTTACTTAAATATTTATTTTGGGGGTAAAGTTTTCCTTTAAGGGGTGACCAGCCGGCTGCCAAGAGACATCCCCTAAATCAGTGGTGTTCAACTTAAGGGCCGGAATTTTTCTGGTCTGCGTGGTGGAGGGCCGTTAATGGAAGTCAGTGTTGACCACTGCCCATCTAAATTGCTCCCACATCAAACCACACCCATGCTATCACAAAAAATTAACCCACATTATTGGTGGTAGCACATAATAAAACTAAATGGATGTTGCTCATTGCAGGGATACCATTCATTACTCATATGTGAAAAAAGTTTATTTTTTGTCATGTTAAGTTATACCCTTAAATAAATATGCCTCCTTTTCCTTCTGGATAACACAGCAAACCCCAGCACATCATTTCAAAACCCTGATGACTCCATAACAAGTATTTACAAATGTTAAAAAAAACCCACCAGGATCACTTACCATGGGCAGAGCAGGCAGAGTACAGCACAAACAGGCACAGTAGGGCAGACAGAGTATGGCACACACAAGTAGCGTTGGGCACACACAGGCAGTATATGGCACACAAGGTAGAGCAGGCACAGGCAGAGCAGGGTA
This sequence comes from Xenopus petersii, assembly GCA_038501925.1. NCBI lineage: Eukaryota > Metazoa > Chordata > Amphibia > Anura > Pipidae > Xenopus > Xenopus petersii. The sequence goes on from CM076676.1 coordinate 112,927,587, forward strand.
GGCGACAGGTTAACCTATCAGGATCACTTTAAGATTAACAACTCTATGTATAGTGACAAAATGCCAGTGATTCTCCTACAGTCTGAATGAGGTGTGAACAGGCGAACAATGTGGGCACTGACAGTCTGCGGTGTCATCAATGAAGGCTATTACAGATGTGAACAACTGAGGCCCTTCAGGGTGAACAATACATGGGATTATAAATGTGAACAATGCAGGGTTTTTACAGGGGCCGGTTGATCTCAGTTCTGATACCTTTTGCAGTTTACACAAGGGTAAGCACTCAGACTAAGCAACCAGACTTCAATGGAGGGTCACACAAGAAGGGTGACGGGCTGCCAGTTGGGCAGCGGTGTCTTAAATAATTAGAAGATCTAACTGGTATGGAGTTATTAACTGATAACTGCCATTAGAATAGAACTTCACTTGATGGTTCTGATCAAGTGAGGAGACTACTGTACTCAGAGAAACACACATTAGACCTTGCTCTTTTTCCTTGCTAAAACCCCATGGAAGTGATCAAAGAAGACAGATGGTAAAAAAGATTCGCTGACTAATATCCACATGTTCATCAAATCAAATGCCTTTTCCAAATGGAGCAAGCCAGGAATTATAATGCCTTTGAGACACGCTCACTCTAATTGTGAAAAGTTAAACATTTAAGTGATTTATTGTTCTGTAGAAAGATACAGGCAGGTTAAAGAAAGGCCTCGTAAGTCTAATGTATGCAAGAACAATGTTTCCATTCCTTTTCAAAATTCTAATGCTGTGACCAAAATAGAAGCAATACTAATGGTACTGGGGGGGGGGGGGCAACAGAGCAAATACATGTTTCAGAGATATGATTCTCATGATAATTTGTTCTTATATATCACAGTCAGTGCTGTGAATGAGATTGCCTGTAAGGGCATGGATCGCCTAGAGCTCAAGATTCCTGCACTACACTTCCCTCCAGACAAGGTAATGTGGTATGTATATCATAATGAAATGTTGCCTGCTGCTTGAAAAGGTTGCCACCTGGCTGGTACTTAACTGGCCTAGCCAGTAAAATAGCAGCCAAGGCCAGGGCCAGTATTACAAATTTAACGGCAATGTAATTAGCCCCCAATCCCCTCATCCAGATTGGCCTCTTCTCTCTCAGCCTGTCTATAGCCAAGCTCATCAAATTCCTGCACAATAGGCAATAATGTCTCTATCTATATCACAGTCTTCTCCATTTACACCACTGTCCACCCCCTTTGTGTGTGCTAATAGCTCATTCGTTCCCCTCCCCCAAGCACTAGACAGGGAGGGACCTACTGGTGTGGGCAGCCATGTTGTGCCACTGAGAGTAGTGTCACCACTCTCACTGGGAGAATTGCTTGTTATGCGCACCACTAAACATGGCCTCCCCTCAGTGCCTGAGGTGTGGCACTCGTAGGGGGCATTTTCTGGGGGGCCAAAATGATTGTTTTCCCCCAACTGGAGCATGGCCTGTTTCAGCCTGCATCTCCAGTGGGGGAAATAAGTATTGGATCATTGGTGTCCTTTAAGAATGCTGAGAAACGTTTTTATGAAAATATGAATGAAATTGTTCTCTCGCTCAGATCTGCCAAAGTCTTTTCATCTCCTATGGGAAGACTAAGAATTTCTTTTTGGCAAAATCTGAGAAAAAAAAACATTGACTTTTCCTAACCATCAATAACTTTGTTAAAGTCATTGAAATGCTATTAAAATAATGGAATTTCAGTAACATGTTGCTACTTGCATTACATTTCAAGTCCAGCACTGACAACTCTGACATTTTGCCTCCAACTTTCAACGGAAATTGTTTGAAACTTTATAAACAGGCCATTATGACATCGAGAAAAGTAGTCGAGCAGAGTCCAAGTAGAAAAAAAATCCAGTTTTGACGATTTTAGAAACAGACAGTAACTGAAAGCATATAATAGCATAACATTTCTGTTCTAAAGTGCAATGGGTACTATATAATGAGTATAACCCATGAAATACTCATCAACAACTTACTGGTAAAAGTTCATATTTGTCAGTAAACTTCCAAGGAAAATGGATGAATCTATCAGCATCTGCTGCATTGAGAAAACACTGACACAATGCTATGTAACATATTCACTGAGCTCAGCATTTGTGGTGCCTATGGCCACATATGTTTTACATGTGTGCAATGCATTTGTGCAACCCAAAAGGGTCTTGTCGTTTCACCACTTATTTCTATCTAGAAAAGGTGGTCATATAATTATTCAAACCAACAGTAAACCATAGACATGCTATAGAAAATGATAAACTTGACATTTAAATATTCATAGAGGCACAGTAATAACATTGAAGGAGAAGAAAAAATCTATATTCTGTATTTATTATACATAATATATTCATTTATATAGTAAAAGTGGAATATGATCCATAATAAAGAGATATATAGGGTTTTCTATCTGTAAAGTCCTTAGAGAATGTCCATAGTTGTATAAATGTCTCCAAGGTCATTTTCTTGGTCACGAAGCGCAAGTTTAAGAGGCACTTACGGTATGTATCTGAAGGATCTATGCTTGAATTCATGTTTAACAAAAAGGTAAATGATACATATTAGGTACACTGGTTTTTGTATTGCAAAGTCCATAGAGAACACGTGTTTCTGTATCTCTTTCACGACCTGCATATTTTTTTTAGAAAGCAAGACATCTTGCTCCCCAAAATAAGCCCCCATTCACTGCCCTGCATCTGCCTCCTATGCTGCAAAGTCTATTACAAATAAAGGTGTCCCTTTTTGTGAAACTGACCTATAGATGTAGATTAGCACAGCGGAGTTCACAGGCACCATCTTCTGTATATTCTGGTTTACTTTGGATCAGTTTGCCAATATAGAGCTTGCTGAAACATGCCCAGTTGAAGATATTCTGGGATTAGTTTAGCAGTGTTCAATTTGGTACAGAAGGAAGACGGGACTGAGCAGTGCCAGATGCAACTATACGGAAGCTCAAGCAGCACATTTTGATACAAGTTTCCAGTTATTTCGCTTTCTGTTCAGCAGCTGTCCAGTTTGGCATTTTAACATCTATCTGGTTGCTAGGGTTTTATTTACCTTAGCTACCACGCAGTGGTTTTAATATGTATAGGAGGGGAACTGAATAGGAAGATATGTAATAAAAAGTAACAATACTAATATAGTTGCAGCCTCAAAAAGCAATCGTTTTTGCCTGCTTTGGTCAATGAGATCCAAAGCTTACAATAAGAATAATTCATGCAATTGCCACATTTCACATATTCATCAAAACTATAGCTGTTACACCATTAATAATAGTAAACAGTTTTATATTGTGCCTGGAGTCAAACAAAATAAGCAGGTCACAGGCTTAGACCACCTTGTCAGCCATCTTTTCTGGAGAATAATAGTAATGTAATAAAATGTACGTTTGCGGCAGGTCTAGTAACATATATCAGCCAATCAAAACTTGCTAGTCAGGTGTTTAAAAGCAAATATCTCATTTTGATTGCTATGGATAACTAGAAATGGTTGTTGTTCATGGCATCATCCAAGGCTAGTGATTACGCCAGCACTGTTAGTATGACGTCATTGCATAACATGAAGTTGCACCTTTGATATGATAATGTTGTTTTCAGGTGACTGTTCAAAAATGAAAATTGATACAAATATAAGTCTGACACTGCAATAAATGATATACAAGCACTCTGCAATTATTATTATTAGGGATGCACCGAATCCACTATTCTGGATTCGGTTGAACCCCCCAATCCTTCTTGAAAGATTCGGCTGTATACCGAACCGAATCCGAGTGGGAAGGGGAAAACATTTTTTACTTCCTTGTTTTGTGACAAAATGTTATGTGATTTCCCTCCAGCCCCTAATTTGCATATGCAAATTAGGATTTGGATTTGGTTCGACCAGGCTGAAGGATTCGGCCGAATCCTGCTGAAAAAGGCAGAATCCTGGCCGAATCCCGAACCGAATCCTGGATTCGGTGCATCCCTAATTATTATTATAGTGATACAGATCAATTTTCAGCCCTTTAACATGATGGTTGAGTGATAATTTTTTCCAGATTGCCTTTGAATTGAAAGAATCTGTCTCTGCAACAATCCAACAAGCCAGAAGTGGCATTGGCAGCCCTATCACAAACACTTCAGACAAAGTCCTTGGCGTGGCGTCAGCTGGCTTTGACCTTACTGTGTATGCAATGAATGGCGCCAAAGATTATGCTTTCAGTACAAGACTCAGCCAAATGGCGACAGACGCAGTAGATGTGGTACTATATAATATGGAAAAGATTGTTGATTATATGTTGCCCCAGCAAGGTAAGATACAGTGCAATAACTTTAGGGATAGGGGAATGGGGAGTAGAATGCCAGGAAATTATAGCCTTATCAGAAGTTATGCAACTGATGCTGGATTATTAAACATAGTGGGCATACTATTTTCCCATAAGTATATCATAGTTAGAATTATTTGTCTGTTTTTTGTACTTTGCACACTTTGTCTGTTTTTTGTACTTTGCACATTTTGGTTAAGCATTTACCTACACCTATTTATATAGGAGTCACAAGAATAATTTGAAGGTGGCAGTACTAAATTGTTATTGTGAAATACCCTATGTTTCTTTATTTTTAAGTGGAATCTGAGAAACCCGACAGTGTGGCAGATCAGTCTTATGAAACACTGTCCTGGCCTCAGAGCAGTGCATTACCAAGAATTGGAGCTCTGGCAAGCAGAGTATTTCAACACACCAGTCAGTGGACTTCAAAGACTATTGAAGATGCCAGAAACAAAGGACAAAATTGGCTGCCTGGCAGAGTTCCTCTGGTGAGTGTATGTCTTTCTCTGAGGAAAACCATCTTTCTATTTTAAAATTAGCTTAAATTCATCTCCCAGCAAGGAATCTGGTTCAAAGTTCAAAGTGATTTCAAAATAGTGTAAGAAGCACAAAATGTGATTTGCTTTTAGATTGCAAGTACAAGGAACTGTGGTGGGCTTCAATTAGCTTCAAATTTAATTTGGAATGCTGGTGCTGGTGACCGGACTGGCATTCCAGTAAGCAATAACGTAATGTTGAATACCATAAGCCCACAGTGCAAAGTTTGCACCAGGGCCCTTTTTGCACCACTAGTCTAAGACAAAACAAGAATTTAGAGTTACGCCAATCCTAATGGGTTCCTGAGAAGAAGAGCTGGAACTAACCATAGGCAACAGAAACAACTGCATATTGTGCAGTCATTGTGCCAGAAAGAAAAGGGTTCAGTCCCAGAAAAAAGTTTTTTGGTGAGTATAGTTGATTACATTGCCACCCTTCAAAAAAATGTCTACTACTATATTTGTTGCCTTAAAAACTGCTTCCTTGATGTCCTGAATAAGCTTCACCCCATGGATTCATTTACATGTGCTCTGGTCTGTTTGTTGGTGATTGCTACCCTGGCTTTGTGTAGAAGCTTGGTAGTATGTGATGATTACATTTTGTAAAGTTTGCAGGAAAAATGTAAATTAAAAAAAACATCTTTAATATCATTATTATTATTATTAATAATAATAATAATAATAATTAAACCACTAAGAAAGGCCTCTATCAAGCATACTAACTGTTAGGCACACTGCTGGGCTTACTTGAGGCACTCCGCAACGTCCCCTACAGAAAGCTCAGACCAACAAAGATCCAGTGGTTTAGATATCTCCAGCTCAGGGAGGCCTTCCAAACGCAATTCTCCTCGCTTCAGATTACATATGACTCCCCCAGGTTTGAGGAATCCCTGTGGGATGATAATAAGGGTAAACTGCTCTGTAGGCTCTATAAATCGCTAATAGTATGCCTCCCTGCTCCATTCGACAAAGCGCAACAAAAATGGCAGGCAGAAATCCCATCACCAGACCCAGATGACTGGGATGAGACCACTGAGGGCCTCTACGATTTCCTGATTTCGACCAGGGACCGCCTCATTCAGTTCAAGTTCACCCATCAGTTATATATCACACCAGTTAAACTTAAAAATTTGGTAGATCTCCTGAAGCTAGATGCCCCAAATGCCAACAACTTGATGCCACCTTTTACCACATTGTCTGGGAGTGCCCTCTGATCTCCTGGTTCTGGTCCGAAGTAATAGGCCACCTGTGAGAGCACCTGGCATTCCCTAGGGCATGCACACCAGAAGTGTGCCTGCTGGGCATGGTGGAGGGTTTACTCCCTCAAGTCAGAACTAGAATCTCTGTTAGAACTATCCTGTTCTACACTAAGAAATCAGTGGTGATGAAGTGTATGTCCTCTCAACCCCCCACAATGCAACGCTGTCTGTCTCTAATAAATAAGAGTCTGGTAAACATAAAATTGCCATATGAAGAGAGAGGATGCCCCAATCAATTTGGGAAAATATGGTCCCCCTGGCTGGAAGCACACCCAGAACATGAACCCCATATCCCCACCTTCAAACCCCCGGTGAAGCCTCCTGAAATGTGATGAGGATAACTTTGTACTATAAAATGCCAATGTAAATGATGCTTGACTGAGAAATTGAAGCAGACTGTAATATGTATTTTACTTTTTTTTTTAATTTGTTGTACACTCCCAATACCTTATACCCTCCCCTCCCTCCCGTTTAAACAAAATAAAAAGATACTTTCCGAAAAAAAGAAAGGCCTCTATAAAAAATCTACCATAAAATGATAATTTACGGGTCTGTTCTTACTGCTATGTTTTTTGGTGGCTTTTAAGTTGTGCCATGATATAAACTAAAATGTAGGGATGCACCGAATCCAGAATTTGGTTTGGAATTCGGACAGGATTCTGCCTTTTTCAGCATGATTTTTTGCCTGGTCATGTGCTTTCAGAAAGAGCCAGTGCTGCACTATGGAACTGGTTTCTGACAGGCTATTGTTTCTCCTACTCAGTGTAACTAAATGGGGTCAAGTGGGACATTGGTTTTTACTACTGAGTGCTGTTCATAAAAACTATGTACCAGGCAGCTGTTATCTGGTTACCTTCCCATTGTTCTGCTGATGCGGGGTGGAGGGGGGAAGAGAGGATGGTGATATCACTCCAAGCAGTGAACAGTGACTGAAGTTTATCAGAGCAAAAGTCACATGACTGGGGTCACCTGTGAAACTTACCATATGTCTAGTTCCAATTTCAAAATTAAATATTTAAAATCAGTTTGCTCTTTTGAAAAACAGATCTCAGTGCAGAAGTCTGCTGAAGCAGCACTGTTAACTGATGCATTTTGAAAGAAACGTTTTCCCATGACAGTATCCCTTTAAGTTTGTTTGAAGTATTTGTGTTCCTTTTAGATGTGGGTTTTGAGTATGTTTTTTATTAGTGGGTCAATAGCTATGTTAATTCAAAGGGGCGATAATGTGCATGCTTGACGATTGTATCTTTAAACTATGAACCTGTTTCAGTTGGAGTTGTTGACTGTCAGAAATGTGTTGGGTGTAGAATATAGGTTTTTATATAAGTTGAATATACGTAGGTGTGTGTGTGATATTCTATCAACGGCCTTGTCTGCATCTAAGTTTATTAACATTCTGTTTCCTTTTCTCTAAGTTGCTACAATAGACTTGTTCTGCTATTTAATATATAATGGGCATTACTGCAACCCTGATACATACTGTATATCAAGTAAGATCAATATTTCATTCTGAGTTTCCCAACTCTGTTTCTGTACCCCAGACACAATCCAAAGGTCTACTTAATTAATTCTTGTTGCATACTGTATATAAGTTCTTCAAGCTTGTTTTTCCCTTTCATTATTATCGTTACCATTAGAATAAACAGGAATAAACAGCTGCATTATTCTAATAGTGCTGAGCTGGAATTAACTGGTACTAATGTTTGTTATTTTGCCCTCTTTAGGGCATAAACCAGCAAACTGCCAAATCCAAGAAAGAACCAAAAGCTGCAACAAAAAATAGATTGTTCTGAGAAGCCATTTCAATTTTATCTAGATCTAAATGTAAAATGAGTAATAGCAGAGATGAAAGGAAAAGTACATTTTTGTGGAAGGCTCTTACATTCAAAGGGCAAAGATCAAAAGGAAAAAAATACACAGAGAAAGCAGTGAAATAGAACAGAGTGTTTTGTTTCCAATATGCTATTTTTGAAAATTGATTAAATTGGTCTTGAGGATGCATTACTATTATTATTAGTATATTTATTTTGTATTTTTTTGGATACACATAAACTAATAGGATTACAATTTAAAGGGCATATAAAGCAGAAGAGTAGGGTTGGGGCGTGTAACACTGCAGACCATAGACAACTGCTGGGGAAAGGGTGCACAATTTCAATATTTTTGTCTGAAACAATTTGTTTTACCCATTGTCAGGCAGGCTAGGAAAATATTTTACTTTGGGCCACTAAATCTTCTCGCTATTTCATTGTATCTGCTTATTGCCACAATCGTCTGTATATTTCTAGAATACCCTTGTTTTTTACTTAAAGGGGCACTATCGTGAAAATAAAAAACTTAATATAAGCTTCAGCATACTGAAATAAGAAACTTTCTAAATACAATCAATTAAAAATTCTGTAGTGTTTCTGAAATAATCAAGTTTATCTTCACTATCCTTCTCTCAGCATCTGTTTCTCTTCATTCTCACTTCATGCAGGAGTTGGGTGTCAGATAATCATTGACAGTTAAGTCCAATATATCTTATAGGGGGTGCCTTTTGCCTAGAAGGTGTATTAAAGCTCTATCTATTACAATCACCAGACATCATGTCTCTCTACATGCAGGATTTGAGCAAAAGTCAGTTATTTTGTTAGATTTTGTTTTACTGGAATCAGTTATTTGAGTGAGCTCTAATTCATCTGCTAGGAAAGCAAGCCCCTCTATAAGATATATTGGATCTAACTATCAATAACTCTGACATCCAACTGCTGCACGAAGAGAGAAAGATGAGAAACAGATGCTGAGCGAGGGATAGTGAACATAAACTTGATTATTTTCAGAAATTATGTAGACTATTTAATTGATTGTATTTACAAAGTTTCTTATTTCAGTATGCTAAAGCTTATATTAAATTTTCATTTTTGCAATAGTTCCCATTTAATTTCTAATTTCCAACACATGTGATCCTGTTTTTTCATGGCATGCTGTAAATTATTTTGGTCTTTTGCTTCTTGTACATCAGTGGCATAACTACAATAACTGGACTAAACAGCTAAATCTTTTTAGAGGCTTCTTAACCAGGAAAACTATGGGATAATAACAATTATTTATCTGACAGAAAAATCATGAATTTATACATTGTGTATGACCATCACTAAGTTCTTTATACTGCTGTCCCACCAAAACAGCCATTGTATCTTCTGACAATACTTTACTTGCCTCCTATATGTAGAATTGAATTAGAGGTGCTTGAGCAAATTGCACCTTATTCTGGACTCAGACAACCTTAGAATTAAAATAGAAAACTGGGAATTGAGCAAATGGAATCATTCTGTATGTCATTGCCCATATGAATATTCATCTTTGGACTAGAACTAGGGAGTAGGATCAGCACAGATACAATTAAAATTGGTTCTTGACCAGTATCTTCTTAGTTGTTACTTATCTTCTGTATTTAAGATCACAGAAATACTGACTATATGTAATCAAAAATAGATGTATTAAAATACTATAAACAGTAAAAAAAAGTAAATTTCCTTGTTAGTGCAGAATCCGCAAGCAATAGTTGTCTAGATAATTTTACAGTTCACAGCACCATCGACGTACAATATTGAATATAATGTTCTTATTAAAATATCAAATAGTTCCCACTAACAGAGGTGGTACAAGTCAGATGCCTTGGTGTTCTTTCCCGTAACATATTGTACACTATAAATCATACAGATGAAATTACAGTGAAATGTTTTCCCTAGGAAAGCAGCAACTTATTAAACGAAGCCTGAGAATGCTCAAGATTTGTAATGTTGCTATGTTTACAGGACAATATTTCTGGTGTGTTAGAGATCTGCTAATGATCCCGTTTGAAGTCTGTTTAGCTGAAGTTGCTTAGAAAAGATTATGAGCTGAAGACTTTCAACACAATAGGATTGTGAATTCCTGGCAAATCTTGGCTGAAATTAGCTGCTTTTATACCTCATTTTATAAAAGAAAAAACTTGTCCAGCAAATTGCAACGTGGGGTCTCCTGAGGCTTAGACATCCAATTAGAAACTGTCAAAGTAGTAAAATTGGTGGAAGTTTCCCAATTTTCCCATGTAAAACTTTTTAACAGAGGTGTTTCAATTCTAATACAACTCTGACACAACTTTGTCTTTGACTGTTTAATTGCCATGTATATAAAAATCTTTGACATTCCACACTACATTGCCAGCTCAGACCTTATGAATCTCATTATTTCGGAACTACTTTAGGGTAAAATGAACGAGGAGAACATCAATAATTAACTACATGTTAAGACATTTTGGCAATATTGTTGAAATGCTGTTGACAAAATTACTATCAACAACAATGTTGTTTTAAAGGAGAACTAAAGCTTAACTAGAGAAGTAGGGCAGACATGTTGTACTTTATGTTTTGGGCTTCTTTATCAGCCCAAGGTAAACAAAGCCCTTTAGCAGTAAAGATCTGTGTCTCCAAAGATGTTCCAGTTGCTCCCCATCTTCTCTTCTGCTGATTCACTGCACATGCTCTGTCCAGCCAGGGTCAGACTGGGGGGTCAGAGCCCACCGGGACTGACACACCAGGGCCCCACCGCCAATGCCCACAGTAGAAGGCCCCCCGCCACTCCCCCCCCTCAGTGGCAGGGCCCCCCTACCCCAGTCACTGGGCTCCCTCCACCCCTGCCGTTGCGTACCTGCTTCTTGTGTATTGCTGCTTCTTGTGTATCTTGTGTAGGACTGCCCGGCACTAGCTGCCACACCGCACAAAGCTCCAGCAATTGCACTAGCTACGCATACCTGCCGGCGCATACCTGTGTGCCTTGTGTGTATCGCACCTTCCTTGCACGATCAGGCGGGGGAGGACAGTAGTGCCACCTATGTCTAACGGGTCTGGGCCACGAGGGCTGGGGCCCACCGGGTTTTTTCCCGGTGTCCCGCCGGCCCAGTCCGACGCTCTGTGCTGCTGTCACTTAGGGGCCCACTCACAATATACAGTACACATAGAATATAAATGTCACAATATAAGGCCAAGGCTGGTTAGTTAATAATTATTGGCACGTGGCAGCTGAGAAACCAGCACAATTAGCATCAACATTTAATAATTAGCCTTGTAGCATCAGCTTATATTACAGAAAAACCTAATTTTCTGCTTGATGATTTGCGACAACCCTTAAGCTTAACTTCTCAGTAGCTGCTCAGAGCCCACTGAGCATGTGAGTGTCACTGAAAGTATTAAAGGAAAACTATACCCCCAAACAATGTAGGTCTCTATAAAAAGATATTGCATAAAACAGCTCATATATAAAACCCTTCTTCATGTAAATAAACCATTTTCATAATAATATACTTTTTAAGTTGTATGTGCCGTTAATTATAAATATAAAATTGCCATTTTGAAAAATAAAGGCCACCCCCTGGGATTGTAGGATTCACAGTGCACACAAACAAACTATACGTGTTAGGTCACATGAGCCAATTAACAGCCAGAGTTCTGTCTTTTGCTTCTCCACTTCTTCCTGTTACAGTTAGAGTTGTAGTATTTCTGGTCAGGTGATCTCTGAGGCAGCACACAGACCATCATGAAATGGTGGGTAAAGGGAAAAGATGTAATAGGCCAATATTTATTTCAATATATATACCATTTTGGTAAGATTTTTTAATATGCCACTTAATTTGATATAAACTATATGTTGCTTAAGTGTTCATTTTGGGGGTATAGTTTTCATTTAACAAAAACTCCTGTGACAACCTTTAGGCTGATTCAATAAGTTTAATGCATAAAATATGGCATTTCAAGTTGTATTCATTTTAAGGGTTTAGTTCTCATTTAGGTTCTTAGAACTAACATTGACAGAAACCAGCAATGTGTGCCATCTCCCAGAAATGTCCTCAGTTCTCATTTGATTTAACTGTCTAGAATCATATCTGGAATCATATCAATATATGAGATCCCTTCCATCAATATATGACACCCTACAGCTTATCATTAGGTGAATGATTTATTTTTCAGTCTGGATACTTATACAATTATAGTAGGGTGACTGTCAGTCAAAGTTTTGAGATTTATATAACATAAGGGTTAGGGGCTGAGTATATTGGACTATGGAATGATGTGAACCCAAGAAGCAAATTTTTTTTAAAAAAGAAAAGAATTGGCTTTAAATAATATGTTGCCCATCTGTCTAAACCCTTGTTGTATGCAAAGATAACATGACCATATGGGTTATCTGCGGCAGGAATTTGAACCAAAGAAAATAATTACAAGGGATCAACACCATTTAGGGCTTATTCACCAGGTGCATGGAACAGTACAAAGTGTTATGTATTTTGCAGACTTTCACACTTTCCTGCACTTTGATGAATGGCAGCAGATCTCTGCACTTCAAAATATAGAGCAGAGAAGTGCATTTGCCCCATCATTAAAGCATTGCCTGCTTCTGCCAGTGGTATATTTATAAGGGGCAGTGAAGGCCCCTAGGCCTTCTCCCTCCCATAAATTTATATAAGCTCTACAGGATAGGGACCTCCATCCTTTTGTCTCCATGACACTAAGCACTTAATTTGTATTGTATTATGTGTATTGTGTATGTTTTTTACTTATTTGTATTTAATATTGCAATGATTCCCTGTTTGTTGTATTCATTTATTGTTTTGCTGTAAAGTGCTTTGCCCTTAAGGAGAGCTATACAAATAAAAATATACATACATACAAATTTCCTAATTGCATGTCATTCATATTTTATGTACTTAAAGGACCAGTGTCATCAAAAAATGAAATTGTTTTAAAGTAATAAAAATATAATGCAGTGTTGCCCTGCACTAGTAAAACTGCCGTGTTTGCTTCAGAAACACTCCTATTGTTTATATAAATAAGCTGCTGTGTAGCAATGGGGGCAGCCATTCAAAGTAGAAAAGGTTTAAGATACACAGCAGATAGCAGATAAGCTCGTAGAACATAATGGTGTTATCCGTTATCCATTATTTATCATGTACCATATAGCCTTTTTCAATTTCCACCGTTACTACTCAGCAGCTTGCTTATATGAACTATACTTGTGTTTCTGAAGCAAACAGATCAGTTTTACCAGTGCAGGGCAACAGTACATGATATTTGCATTAATTTAAAACACTTGTTTTTATGTGTAATATTATTCTTTTGAAGATAAAGCACCAATATTAGAGGGTTATGTAGGCACAACAATGGAGGTGATCTCTCTCTTGGAATCTGATATCTGTAAGAGTGAGAATGAATGGACCATCGATACCTTAGGCTTTCTTGTAACAATTGTCTTTTTCTTGCTGATTATGTGCTGCTTCACTCTCTTGAATTCAGGTTGTGATGTCATCATGTTGTCATGTTTATGCAAACAAAGGCCAATTGCAAAGTTTGCAAGATGTTGTTATTATGATTCTAAGCATTCGCTTTGCAGCACATATAGGGGCAGATTTACTTAGGGTCAAATATCTATATTCAACTGTTGAAGTTAAATCCTTTCGACTTTGAATATCGAAGTCAAAGAATTTAGCGCTATTCGTTCGAACGAATCGAACATTTCGAAGGATTTTAATCCATCGATCGAACGAAATTCCTTCAATCAAAAAAAGCCTAGAAAGCCTATGGGGCTTTTTTTCTTCTATTCCTTCACTCGAGCTAAGTACGGTAAATGTGCCCTGTAATGTTGAGATTTTCAGAGGTTTCTTTTGCTAGATATACAGTACCAGCAACCCACTGTAAAACTTTCTGTGGTTCCATGTTTTTCTTATGGGATACTGTAAAGTCAAGAGGTGAGGTGTGTTTCTAACTATGCCTCAATCCCAATACTTCCTGAGCATGAAAGGTTTACCTCTTAAAAAAGGAGAATTGAAGCTGAACAGAGTGCAAAAGGAAGGGGGAGAGAGTGCTGACCTGACAGGTAACCTACCTGAAGACGACAAATATAATCATGCTCAATGTCCCAAACTTCTTTTGCCTGAGGGATGATAGTTTTAGAAGTGGAATGACAAATACTCTGATAAGCTGAGAGGCACTCAATGTTACAAAGGTTAAATAATTAGATGGAACATATTCTTACTTATTCCACTGGCAATGAGCTATTATATATCTTACAGCCCACATAAGAAAACCCTTTAAAACGTCCTTTACTCAGCATGTGCATTTAGTCTTCCCTGTTGTGCTAATTTTTAATGCTTTTCTCTAAAGCCTTCTTAGGGTTATTAGGCATTGTTCCCCATACAATAGCAATTGATTTAACATGAATTTATGACTTGAAAGTTATTTTTAATCTATTTCCCTGCTGTCTTTTATGTCCCTCCTCTGCTGCTCATAAATAGATCCAGTCTGTACAAGATTTATGACATATTTGTTTTCACAAACAGAGGAAAAAATTCTTTAGGGGGGGAAGAAAAGCTTGGTTTATGTCTGATGCAGTTATCTGCTCTTTCGGATTTACTTCCTGTGGTTGGCAGTCCTTTACTGACTTAATGAATTTCAGATGTTTTACAAGAAAGGCTTGTGTCATTTTTTTCCTCTTCTTTTGTTTCATTGTACAAATGTGGCACATGGAGATGCCTGAATATAACCATGTCCCTGCATGATCTAAAATATATAATATATATTAGGTCTACTTTCAAAAGAACATCTATTTGATAGCAATAATACAAGATATATCATACATACAATTGGATTGTAAGGTCTTGTGAGCAGGGGCCTCTGATCCCATTGTTATTGTTTGTTATAATTCAATTTAAAGAGTTGTGTATAAATATATGATTGTGATAATCTGTTGTGATAAGCTGTTTTTTCAACGATTAGACTATTTTTTTTAATTAATTACAATAGAACAATAAGGGGCATATTTATTATGCTGTGTAAAAAGCTGAGTAAAATATTGCATGTAAAAATGTTATGCCGTTTTTTACATGGCAAAGCCTGCTGATGTGTAGTGTATTGTCCTGGCATTTTATTACACAGTATAATAAATATGCCCTTAGTGTATATCAAAAGAGGAGTCCCTACCAAATTTTACAAAATCTGGGGCCCATGGCTGGCTAAATATCCTCTTAATCTGCGACTAAGAAATGCAATGCAGGAATAATCTGAAATATTTGTAACCAGCTATTAAGGGCAGAGACACACGTTTAGATTCAGAGAGATTTAGTCGCCCGGCTATAAATCGCCTCTTCTTTGGGGCCACTTATCTCCCCGAACTGCCTCCCGCCGGCTAGAATGTATTGGTGTCTAACTTTTTGGATATTATGCCAGTTATCTGACATCGCACACATAGGTCATTAAATTAAAATAATTATGTTACATAAGGTCAGTTTTTGGACCAACAGGAAGGCCACTACTAACCATTTAGCATGCAGTTGGATGGCCACTGAAACAATAGGGGTGATTTATCTATACTACAGCCACAGGTCTAAAATACAAGAGTCATTTTAGCTGTAAATGTTTTATTTACAATTTTTTTATTTTTTAATATGACAAGTAAATGGGGAAAACAATTCTGCGTGTTACAGTGTGTGCCATTCAAATATTTGTAACTAATTCCTAAGTATAAATACATTCAAATGCAGAATCACAATGTCCTTTTTGAATTGTCCCTTTCTCTTTCTTATAGATTGGTGAGCCCTTGGTTTCACAGTAGAGGCCTTTCAGTTCTTAAAAGGAGGCTGGCAGTCACAGACAGTAGTAAAAGTTACTTAAAGAAACATTTGTGAATTTTAAAAAACACTTTCATACTGCTTTCTTTCTAATTAATCAAGATTACTTCTGCTTCTGGAAAAAGGTGCTTTAAAAGTATTGGCTTCGCAAAACATTCTATCATTTTTCAAAATAATCTGGCCACGGGAGGCTACTCTTGCTTTATGAATAATAATCATGAGTTAATGCATGAATCAGCTGGCTGTTCTGAAAACAATAGCAATATTCCCAGCTTTTTCATGGGCAGCTGGTAAAATTTCTGTTTGGGTGGCTAACAATAGAAGGCTAGAGAAAGGATATGTTATATTTGTTGGCGCTATATAAATACATGTTAATAATAATAATAATAATAATAATCATAATGGAGAATGTATGTAATATATAGGCATAATGGTTTACCTCTTATGGGAAGCTAAGCTTCCCTAACTCTTCATAACTCTCTGCCAATGAGCTTTTCAAAGGGAAGTGACTGTACTCCACCTATCTCTTCTGCATTCAAAGGTAAAGGCATAGGGAACCTAATCACATATTTTACCATTTCCATGAAAATAGTGGCACAAAAATTCACTTTCTCCAAAAACTATTAATAAGTTGTAGCCATGTGCTCTACCAAGGCACGGGATGGTAGTTGTCACTCATTATAAAACAGAAGATGGCAGACAGATAAAACACCAAAACATTACAATTTGAGTATTAAATAGACCCAAATCCTTCTGCAGTGGAAATGATTTATTTCTAGCTGTCAATTTTTAAATTCTTGGGGTTACAGTGGGATTGTACCATACTGACAGATACAACCAGCAAACCCCCCCCCCCTGCATATATTCATGTATTTATATACTTCCCCTTATAATATACTTTTTGATAAATGCTCAACATTATCATTATACAGTAGAGACATTCAAAAAGTACATTTAGGCTGTCAGCCAAGTCACATGTACCCAAAGATAAACTAAGCCAGAGACACAGACATAAACATTAGCACAGATGTAAAGAGATATACAGGCCCACAGCTACAAAAAAAAAGCAGATACATATTACATCTGTACAGCACTGATGCACTAAACAACAAGTTAAATGATCATTTACAGTCAGTGTTATGGGCTTCTAGTTTTTATGGACAGCACGGGTGACTGCAAAAACATGAACAAGCTGGTTAAAGTATTTTTACAGGAAAACCTGGTGAGAAAGTATGAAAAGATAGAAACTAGAGATGTAACGGGGTGGTATGACAAGGAATAGTATAGTATATAGGCAAGGCTCTCCATGGATGGCAGATTATGTCATTAAAGGACATCTCAACCCCAAAACTGCTTATTGCTTAATGAAACAAATTGTCAATCTAAGCAACCTTTAAAGTTACATAAATTACCAATGTCAGTAGTAGTTTTAAACCAATGTTGATCTTTCTGGTTGTTCTACTGTTTCATTACTTCTGAATCGATGTAGAGAAACAAACTGACAGACTTGGAAGAGACCAGATTTCTCCTATCATATAGGAGACTCACAAAAACCCCAGAACCCCAGATAAAAATTCAACCAATGCATACTGGAAAGTTGCTTAGAACTGCAAGTAAAAGATTGTGGGTGGTGATCCCCATTAAAAGCAAAATGGCATCACTGCAGGGAGAAAAATACTTGAACATGGTATGTTTGTCAATGTCTTAGTAGTCAACAAGCATCTTGGGCTGGCCCAAACTGTCCTTAAGATGGCCATAGATGCACAGATCCGATCATTGAGGATCCGACTTCCCCATCTCCCAACCTGCCACTAACCTTTCAGATCAAATAAAGTAGAAAAAGAACAGATCAGCCGATGTTCTGCCCCTACAGCAATCATAAGATAGTTTATGTCCAACAAAAGCTAGTGACAGTCTCCCAATGAAGATCATCAGATCGGCAATACATGCAGAGATATTATCAGCAGCCGACAGAAATTTTCTAACCTGTCCGATCAACTGAATGACCGATCGGCATGACACTCCACACACGCTCCGAAAAACGTACAAATCGAGGATTTATTCAATCTGATCTTTGCATCTTTGGCCAGTTTAAGATTAGGTCAAAGTTGAAAATCATTAATGCAATAATACATGAAAGGTAATGCAATTGTATTCACTCTTTTTTTCAGCCCAAGGAACCTCAAAGCCTTCTTGTTACGGTGACACAGAATCTTCAAGGTGTTTATCTTTCTGCGGTAAGCAGTGTTAAGAAAACTCCTGCTGCAGTATGGGAAACTGCGGGAGGTCTTCTCCGCCACATACCACTGCAGGGGCTCTCACTTGCCAAGGACGCACTTGCTACAATAGGAGGAACACTGTTACATTTCAAGAATAGTATGGTAAGGCATTTATAGTCCATGCTGTTTAGCCATATGGTGAGCTACACTCAATTTTACATCATAAATATGCATTGGCACATTTCATATAGCAGAAACGAATGTGCTGCCATATTGGATTATCATGACAATGTTTCTATAGGCACTTCAACATTACAGTGTATTATCAGCGACGCCATCATTGGCCTGTGTTATGGCAGCATGTGCAGTCCTGCGTTGCAGAATGTTTGAAAAACTACTTGAAATGTTTGAAGGGCTTTAATATGGGATATTTGTATGAATTGTGTTATCTTGTCCTGTAAATAGGTTTACTATCTTACCGATTTAACAATTGGCACATATGCAACTGAGTGCTACATCTATATTATTTGCAAATTTGTCATAAAGGTTGTGGATTTAATATATCCCTCCTCCCTGTATTTCTTGCCCATAGATCTTTGCTCTGCCAGTGTGTTGATGGGAAAATAATCCACTCTATAGTGTTCCTAGACTTGTACTTCATGTGCCTTCTTCTACTTCTTCCTCCCAATCAATTCCACAAAAAAAAAACATCCATTCTAAGTCTAAGTTATATGCACCCTGCTAGTTTGTCCTTGCTGCATCCACCTTGCTCATGAATACAGTCTGTAATATTTGGGAAACCACAGGTCTCTACAGATCTGGACTGAGAATCAAAATAGGCCTTCAGGCATTTCAAGTACACAGAGGCCCTATCAGCCCAATCAGCCCTCACCAGCCCACCAAATAATGACTTTCTATGGCACCTTAAAGCAGCCCCTCTGGCATTTGCCAGAACCCACAGATTGCCAGTCCGGACCTGGGTCTCTAGTGTGGTGCACAAGCACCAGGGTGATCAAAGGAAAAGTTTTATCAAACTGTGAAATTAGAGATCACCACAGTTAAATTCCACCACTCTCCATTCATATGGGATTTTTAAAAGAGTATTTATTAATGGGTGAAAGTTACACCACTCTCATTCATTCTAATTGGATTTTTAGAGTCTTATCTATCTTATCCATTTGATAGATAAGCCTCTAAAATCCCATTAGAGTGAATAAAAGTGATGTATTTTTACCGTGGTGAACTCTAATTTCAAACTTTGATAAATCTGCCCCTATCTGTGAAAACATGGAGATTTGAATATTTAATTGCACTTTGCACCATTCACCAACTGTGTTTATGGCATTTCTTATTCTCAAAATTCCTGAACTTAGTGGGCCACCTTTACACCTTTTCTAAGTAGGAAGTAGTATGCTTCTAGCTTTGTGTAGACTGAATATGTCCCTTAAATTGCAAATATATGATATAGATTTTATTAGGAATTTTGAATAATCTCATCCCTATACATACATAATTGACTACTTTGCTTACCATAAAAAGCAGTATATTCTAGGAGGTGTGGGCATTTTTCATGTAACATTAGGACTGAAAAAAATGGATATTAAACCTGCACAAATGTATAAAAGCAAATTGACTTGAAAATTATTTTTCTTGCCAATAAAAAATCATGTAGTGCTGTTTCAAACCAAACTGAACTGTCCCAAAAGTGTCATAAACTCTGTAATAATAATTGAGGTTTGCTATAAATTAGCTATCAATGACTCCCCAAAGACTAGCGCTTCTTTCATCACATAAAAACAAAGTAATAGCAATACAGAGCATATTATATATATGGCCAAGGACTGAACAAAACCAAGGTTCAGTAATGAACAAAACTGAAATAGTGTAACTAATAAAAATGCTTTAAGCGTTAAATATGTTCAGGGTAAGTTCTATTGGTGTTATGTTCCACTCCTGGGATAGTCAGCTGAGACCTCCGAAAAGGACACTGTTTGAGTGAAAGGATTTGTCAAGTTATAAAATCTTATGTACTTTCACTATTGGGCACTGATCACTCCTCTGCAGAAAGTGTTTATAAACAAATGTTCCCTTTTCCTTTTTATACTCAGTAGCATGAATAGAACTAACCCAATATCAACTGTAGAAGGGGAAATCCCTGCACTG
This sequence comes from Xenopus petersii, assembly GCA_038501925.1. Classification (NCBI taxonomy): domain Eukaryota; kingdom Metazoa; phylum Chordata; class Amphibia; order Anura; family Pipidae; genus Xenopus; species Xenopus petersii. The sequence continues at coordinate 112,947,735 of CM076676.1, forward strand.
GCTTCCACTACCTCTCAGAATTAATTTCAAATTAATGACCCTGACATTCAAAGCACTTCATAACTCTGCCCTTCCCTACATCTCTGAACTCATCTCTCTATTCTCAACCAACCGCTTACTACGCTCCTCTACTGACCTGCTACTCTTCTCTCATTACCTCCTCACATGCTCGCATTCAAGACTTTGCAAGGGCTGCACCCCTCCTTTGGAACTCTCTCCCATGGTCTGTCTGACTTTCTCCCAACCTTTCTGCTTTCAACAAATTTCTTAAACGCACTTCTTTTGAGAAGCCTACCCTCACTCTGCTTAACTACCAAACGCAACACCACATACAGTACCACATCTCTCACCAACTTAATTCGATCTTCCCCACTCCCACACCTTGTGTATTACTCCCTTCCCTTTAGAGCGTAAGCTCTTTCTGCATAGGGCCCTCCTCACTTTTTGTACTGGTTTTGATTGTAATGTATGTAACGCCATATGTTCTATGTATAATTCATGTGATTTAGTTGTATAATCACATTTACTTTGCAGCACTACGCAAAATGTTGGCGCTATATAAATACATGTTAATAATAATAATAATAATAATAATAATAATAAGGAATAGAAGCAGTCAAAGCACTAACACCACAAACCAAATAAAAGACTCAAAAGGACTGTGACATTTAAATATATAAACCCGCAGTGTTACAGAGCTTGTTTTATGGAAAGTAATTCGGGGAAGTGGATAACTCTGAATATACTCATCATTCATATGGATGGTGAGCAAATGGCCTAGTGTCACCTCTCTGTGAAATATGAAAAAAAAATAATGGATTTCAAATGCTTGCAAGGTTGGAAAAACACCTACTTGTATTATTATTGTTGTATTTCAGTGCATTAGGCTAGAGATTTAAATGGACTCCAGCTGTGACTGAACGACAGTTCTTGTGATCCTCATCTGCTCTCCTTCAGGCTGAGCACCTGATTGGCAAAACGCTGTATTGGTGGGGGCAGTTTAGAATGTGACTGCTGTTGAATGTTGAATGGGACTGTATATTCTTACAGTACTATATAAGTATAAAGATAATGATTAAATGACATAAATTGCTTCCACTGAGCTTTGGTTAGAGTAGACACCTTTTCTTCAGACATTTGTTGCCAATGTCTGTCCCTCAGAGCACTCATATTTTCTATCTCTAAAAGGCTATGGAAGCTGCTTTCTAGGAAATAAATACAGTATATGCAGGCTGAACAACAGAGAATAGATGTAGCCCCCTTAAGTCTAATAGGTTCTTGTTTTCTGTATAGAATGAATTAGGAGAGGAAGAAAGTCTAGCAAACATAAAAGATTTCTGTCAACATGTTTTTGTAACCCAGGCCAGTGCTTTCACTCTTGGAATTTGAACTGTGGGGGTTCCAGAACCTTTCGTGATGTTCGTTTAATAGTGATTTATATTATAGCATTCTCAAGTAGTTCCTCCTTCAGGTTTTAGCAGCTCTCCACTGTTTATTTAATTAGAGAAACTTCACTTTATGTGGCTTCTTTGGATTGAATTATATACTGTCAGTGTTATTGTAGTTCAAGCTGCTCTTCTCTTCCTTATCTCAGTCCATTCATTTGTAGCTCCTAGTTTGTCTTGGTATCGGCTTATTCAAACTATGTGCTGACATGCTTCCCCAAGATTGATGTGCTACCAGTTACATGCTTTACTTCAGTTCTGGTGCTGTTTGTTATATACATTGTTGGCTCTGAATAAATAACAATTTATATAAATGTGAATGGACCAAAAAACTATTTAGCTAAGCATTTTGTAGTGTGTTTAATAATGTGTTAGCTGTAGAATTATATGCATGCATTTTTGTGAGACTTGCTGGGGCCCATAGGGAAATTATATAGTGAATAAAGTGCCCCCTCTTGTAAAATATAAGGATATTATTAGTTACCGAGGAGTTTCCTGACCATATAAAAACTGGGGGTACTTTATTTATTATAATACACAAATTTTAGTAAGTCATGTGACAGAAATGACATCACTACTCACCGTTTATAACTGATGACATCACTACTCACCGTTTATAAGGATATAATTTACAGGATATTCATGGCTTTTGTGTATTATATATGTATTAGGGATGCACTGAACCCAGCTATTCAGGGTTTCCTTAAATCCAGGGTTATGGATTCGGCTGAATACCATATGGAATCCAAGCCCTTCTTCTATACCAGAAAAGCGGATGCACAGGCCTAAAACCATAAGTTGTGCCTAAACCATAAGTTGTCCATACTTTACTAATGCGAGGTCTAGTTTTACTGATGTTGTGCCATTATGCGCTACATCCATAAAAGCATTGTTAGCATTCTGTTCCATGGAACATATTACTTAAATATTGACTTATAAGAAAATATATATTGCTATAACAAACAACTATTTTTTTATGTAACAATTACAAGTCCTGGAAGCATCAGAATAACTTGTTTTCCTGTGTCTGTTTCTTAGACTTGGACTTAGACAATGCTCCTTTTAGAAAACAAAATGTACCAGCCATGTTAATCAATCTATCAATATGGTTTGTACAGGTCCGTGTTTAAAGGTGACTGTGGCACAGAGGGAAGATTCAGTAAGGAATGTATTTCACGTACAAAATACTATTTAAAGGGGTGGTTCGTCTTTAATTTCACTTTTACTATGTTATAGAATGGCCAATTCTAAGCAACTTTTTAATTGGTCTTCTTATTTTTTATAGTTTTTGAACGATTTGCCTTCTTCTTCTGCCTCCACAAATAATAAAAAATTATTATTATTATTATTATTATTATTAACATGTATTTATATAGCGCCAACATATTGCGTAGCACTGTAAAGTAAATGTGATTATACAACTACATCACATGAAAACCAACTTAAAGGGGTGGTTCACCTTTAAGTAAACTTTTAGGGGCAAATTCACTAAGCCGCGAAGCGCCGAACGCTAGCGTTAATTCGCTAGCGTTTGGCATTTTCGCTACTGCGCAAATTCACTAACGAACGCTGGCGTAGTTTCGCTAGTGTTACTTCGCACCCTTACGCCAGGCGAATTTTTGCTAGCGACGAAACTACGCAAATTCACTAACTTGCGCAGTGTACTGAACGCTACCTTTTACGCTAGACTTCCTTCGCCACCTCAGACCTGGCGAAGCGCAATAGAGTAGATAGGGATTGTTTCCAAAAAAGTCAACATTTTTTCTAAGTCCCAAGAAATGCTGGCGTGTTTTCTACATGATGGGTGATAGGCTGAAAAAGATCAAAAGTTTTTTTGGGGCTCCCCTCCTTCCCCCCTACATTTCCTGACTCATGGCAACTTACCTAGACAGTGGGCACATGTGTAGGGCAAAATAAAATTTTTATTTGCAGATTTGAAGGTTTTCTTGGCATTTGTAGTGCTGATACGTATTCCTCCATTGAAATTTGAATTTCGCGCCGTATGCAAATTAGCCTTCGCTAGCGTAACTTCGCTTTACATAGCGAATCAACGCTACGCTACCCCTGAGCGCAACTTCGGATTTTAGTGAATTTGCGGAGCGTTGGCGAAACTACGCCTGGCGAAGTGCGGCGAAGCTCGGCGAAGTTGCGCCTGGCGCAACTTCGCATCTTAGTGAATTTGCCCCTTAGTATTTAATAAAAAAGTCAGTGTTAAGCAACTTTTGCATTGGTTTTCATTAATTATTTTTTAAAGTTTTATAATTATTTGCTTTTTTCTTTCGGACACTTTCCAGCTTTCAAATCAGCGTCGCTGACCCCATCTAAAAAACAAATGCTCTGTAAGGCTACAAATGTATTGTTATTGCTACTTTTTATTTCACATCTGTCTAGTAAGGCCCTCTCCTATTCATATTCCAGTCTCTTATTTAAATCAATGCATGGTTGCTAGGGTAATTTGGTCCCCAGCTACCAGATTGTGTATAATGCAAATTGAAGAGCTGCTGAATAAAAAGGTAAATAACTCAAAAACCTTAAATATTAAAAAATGAAAACCAATTTCAAATTGTCTCAGAATATCACTCTCTACATCATACTAAAAGTTAACTCAAAGGTGAACAACCCCTTTAAAGGGGATGTAACGGCAAAAAAATAAAATCCAATTTTTACTTTCTTTAATGAAAAAGAAATCTAGCTCCAATATACTTCAATTAAAAAATGTGCACTTTTTTGTAAGAAACCTGATTGTATGCAATGAAATTCAATGAAACAATCATACTTTCAAACAGCAGTGTGGAGGCCCCCCACCTTACTTCCCAGAAGTCGAGCAGCTTTGTTTGTTTCCCTGTAGGGCAGCAGGAAACTATGTAGAGATTTGTATCCATAGACCTAGTGCAGACTGCATATTGTGATTATTAATCAATCTAGCTGTATCAGCTTCTATGGCAGAAATGATTTGACTTGCTGTTTTGATAATTTATGACGATCCCTAAGCTTAACCAACTGAAGCTCAGACCACACTGAGCATGTGTGTAGTCTTGGTCTTGCAAAGATGTTTAACATAGTTACTAAATGGTGACCCCCTGTAGCCAACTTTGAAAGCATAAATCATTTGTTTTATTAGGCTTCTGGTGCAGTAAGTTGATGTTTATATTTAGTATACAAAATACAGCATTTCTAGCATTATTCTATTTTAGACTTTAGTTCCCCCTTAAGGGCCATGACTGCAAGCATCATCGAAGACACAGAGTTTTTCATCCAGCAGCTTGAAACTTCCCAGCAACACTCATCTGCTAATGGGTAGATGCAGACATACACATGCTGCTGTCAGACAGCTGATTACTTTGAACATGTAATGACCTGGGCATATATCCTGACCTGTTTCCATCTCATCCATAGAATACACTTCCCTCCCATACAAATGTATCTCAGGAATAGCAACACTGTGGCCTCTGCACCATTAACAACTCACAGCTGTAGTTACAGCCCTTCTTCCAAGGAGACAAACAATTTCCCTGGGGAAGAGTTTCCATGTGGAATATGTCTTCATTTTATTTTGTAGTACGTGCAAAATGCAAACAATGGAGCGTGCAGAACGAGCATATTTTTGCTAAAACAGCCATGTCCTCACAGAAGAAACAGCGTAGTGGAAATTTTTACTGGCTGTCTCTGTTATGTATTAGTGAAATCTCAGAGTTTGTGATCCCTTTGGGAACAATTGGTATTCAGTGGCCCCTCAAGCATCTGTGAGGATCTGCGTCTCTCCCCAAGGATGTGGTTGTACTTATCACTGTTCACTTGTGGGAGTAAACAGGACTTCCTGTGTGCTGGGAGCAGCAGAATGGAGCTTTCATGCTTTGCAGAATTCTAGTAACTTGTCTATGCCTTAAACTACAGATTTCACAAATGCAACCCAATGAAGGGACTTAATACATGACCATTAAAAAAGCAGAGGAAAGCCAGTAACAGCACATGCAAATATGCCCTATATCCATTGACATGTAAGGTTTTGGAGTATGATGTAGACTGCAGATAGTGTTATTCTGAGACAATTTGCAATTGGTTTTCATATTTATTATTTGTGGTTTTTGAGTTATTAAGCTTTTTATTCAGCAGCTCTCCACTTTGCAGTTTCAGCAATCGGTTGCTATGGTCCAAATTTCCCTCACAACCATGCACGGATTTGAATGAGAGACTGGAATATGAATAGTAGAGAATCTATATAGAAAGATGAGCAATAAAAAGAAGCAACAACAATACATGTGTAGCCTTACAGAACATTTGTTTTTTAGATGGGGGTCAGTGACCCCCAGTTGAAAGCTAGAAAAAGTTTGAATGCAAATAATTAAAAAATAATAAATAAATAAATAATGAAGAAGAATTGAAAAGTTGCTTAGAATTATTCATTTTGTATCACACTAAGTGGCAGACTTATCCAGGGTTGAATTTAAAATTCGAACTTTCCAATTCGAATTTCGAGTTTATTTTAGTGTAATTCGACTAGGGAATAGTCCAAATTCGAAATTCCAAATACTCTCACCCAACAGTTGTTGTGCTACCATAATCCTATTAAAGGGGTGGGTCATCTTCAGACAACTAGTTGTTTTCAGATAGATCATCAGAAACAATGACTTTTTACAATGACTTTCTATTATGTGTGACAGTTTTTCTAATATTGAAGTATCAACTATCAAGTGTCTTTTTTCACCTTCTGAAGCAGCTCTGGGAGGGGGGTCACCGACCCAGTAAATTAAGGGGGGTCACCAACCCTGTAAATTGTGTAAACCTGTAAAGGTGGTCTCTATAGGGCTTTCTGTTCCAAAATATGGATTAATTATATAAATATGGGTTGGACTAGCTTTGTTTATGCTACAGTATGCTCGGGCTACATGTGCCATGCCCAAAGGGCAATTCTGAGTGATTGGTTGCTGCAGCTATTCTGTGAGCAGAGGGAAAATGCTCACGATCGCACCCGATTCATTTGTATAGCAGACAACTTCAAGCATGAGTGCATTGGCTCGTCAGCCAGTTGTCACAAAGAACGCTGGCAATCAGCTGACAAGCTGGTGCACTCATGCTAGCAGGCAACTGACATACAGGGATGGTACAAAGAGCAATTTAAGGCATTTTAGTCACCTGGGAGAATAATATCCGCATGGGTGATACATGTCACCTGCACACAGAACTATATACTTCCTGGGCAACAAATACTTGACTAGAAGAGGAAACAAACTGTGCATGTGAATAAAAATTATATATGTGGTATATAGCCACCCCACAATAACAATAAGGCAATAAGGAAGGTAATCACAATATCTGCTTTATTATTCAAACTAAATGTATTCACATGCAGCCTCTGGAAATAATATTTTGCTAACATATTTTCTTCATACAGTAATATCTGGAGATTTTGTGTCTGTCTTGTATAAAATTACCAATTTTCTGCATCGGCAGACAAGTCCCTAGTGTATAAATTAGCAAAGCACAGCAAATTGTTTATCCAGTTGCAGTCTCTGTAATATGCAGCCAGAAAGAACAGAGAGGACCACAACTTCATATTATATGCCCAAAATCAGCTTCATACATCCCTAGCTAATAACATTGAATCCCCTGCATTAAATATATATTCAGACCTGGAACTCTACAGAGAAACATATATGCTTCCACCAATGCCTCTACAGATGATTTTTATAGCATACACTGCCACTTTGGGGCAAATTTACTAAGCAACGCAAATTCGCCAGTGACGGCTTCGCAGACATGTGCAGTTGCGTCCAGGGTGCCAAATGCTGGCGAAGTTGCGCTACCGTTAATTCGCCAAGCAGAGAGAAGTTGCACTCGCTTTGGCTAATTTGCATATGGCAGTAAGTTAAAGTTGAATGGACGTATATGTTACAGCCAATACATTACATTACACAAGCCCAGGGAAGAAAATAGTTGTTATATTTCCCTACACATGAGCCCACTGTATAGTTTAGGTGCCATATATTAGGAAATGTAGGGGGTAAGCCGGTTACCCCAAAAAATATTTACGCTCTTTTGCAGCCTATCACCCTGAAAAAAGGAAAAGATGCCAGCGTTTTTTGGGACTTAGAAAAATGTTCAACCAAATTTTAAGGAAGTCCTATCTACTCTATTGCACTTCGCCCGGTCTGAGGTGGCGAAGGCAAGTCTGGCACAAGAGGTAACGTTGAGTAAAATCCACATCTTAGTGAATTTGCACAGTTACGTCCCTTTGCCAGATAGCAACTTTGCCTGGCGATTGAGTGCGAATGAGTACCAGCGTCAGCCTCTTCTGCTAGTGAAGTTACGCCTGCGCCCGTTAGTAAATCGGCAAAGCACTGAAATGACGGCACACTGGCGAATGTTCACCAGCGTTAGTCACTTCGCCCTGTAGTAAATTTGCCCCTTTGAGCGGTACTTGGCCTTTAAATGTCAATAAGGGCCAATACTTTTATTATAATACATATTTAAAGGCTGGAGCTGATTACATATTTAAGTTGGGTTGAAAAAAGACCATCAAGTTCAACCCCTCCACACGAACTCCAGTGCACATAAATAAATATATCTATACACTAACAACTCAGACCTCCCCAGTGAGTATCTGTAAGGGTAAGGCCATACGAGGAGATTCGGGGAGATTTTGTCGCCTGGCGACTAATCGCCTCGTCTTCTGAGCTACAATCTCCCCGAAACTGCCTCAGCGTGTTTTCCCATAGGCTACAATGAAAAGTCGCCTGCGCTAAAGCACACGCGGTGATGCATTTTCAATAGTCGCCCAAAGTACTTTGAAATAGCGCATGAAATAACAAAAGCTGTAGGTAAAGAATACCGGGGTGAAGTATATCCAACACAAGGTCTGTACTTATTTGAACCCATGCTAGACAAAGATGTCTATTGCTCCCTTAACAAACATTCAACTAGTTAGACCAAGTCAGCGCCAAAAAGTTGAAGGAAAAATCACAAATGCAATCTGAACCATATTTCTTCTATTGAGAAAGCACTGAAATGATGAAATGATAAAAGGAAAAGCAGATGTTATATATAATACTGTAATAATAACAACTTTAGAATTATATTCTTGTCACTTTTCAGATACTTATCTCCTGTCTAAATGCACAATATTTTTTCATGGATGGTTAGAAAGATATCCAGCTTCACGGGAAGTCTGTGCTGAGATTAGATCAGTTTTAGGACATTAGATTTTTATTTTCTACTGCTCTGGGCAACAGACTATTTTTAAACTTTTTAACAATAACAGAGTAATTGTCCACATGCATGGGTGCCTTGCAGTGCAGGTGCTTGTGATTTCTGTCAGTTTTCATAGGGACCCAATGATGAGAAAAGGCCCAATGGCCTAGCAGACATCAAATAATCCTACACTGCCGGATTTAAATACAAGGGTCTGATGGCAGACTTGGGGAATTTTTCTTAAAGTGGTTTTTTTTAGGCACCCCTTAAATCTGCTACCCTAGGCCTAGGATCCCAACTAAGATATAATTAATACTTAATGGAGGCAAATCAACTTTATTGGGTTTATGCAATATCTAAATTATATTTTAGTAGACCTAAGGTATGGAGATCAAAATTAAAGAAAGATCCCTTATCCCAGGGGTGTCCAAACTTTTTGCACCGAGGGCCAGATTTGGTGAGGTGAAAATGTGTGGGGGCTGACCATTCAGCCTGACATTTTTTGAACCATTAACATCATTTAACTCATTTAAATAATGAATCACGTAGCCGTAATATTTGGGCACATTAGTGAAATGATCTGCCACTTGGTCTATACTGCTGCCTGTGTGCTGAATGTGTTAGCAATAGACGCGTACTGCAACGTAGTGACGCCATACTACTTTCGTTTACTGTACTGGCATGTCAGTATGTCTATTGACACCTTCAGCCCTAAAGAAGTATGCGAAAACAGCGCGTCTCTATGTTCCAGTACATGTCTATTGCGAATAACCTTCAGCACACAGGCAGCAGTATAGACCAAGTGGCAGATCATTTCACTAATGTGCCCAAATATTACTGCTACAGCTATACAGCTGATTCCTGATCGCACTGTGCTGGGAGGCCACATTATTATTAATTTCATAATGGAGGCTGAGGGCCTCTGTAAATTTGAAAACGAGCCGCAATTGGCCCCCGGGGCTGACTTTGGACATGCCTGCCTTATACAGAAAACCAAAAAAGAAAAAAGGCATTCTGGAGCATCCCAAGCGTTCTGGATAACAAATCCCGTACCTGTAAATCACTGCCATCCACTGTTCCTGATTTGCACCCACATCTGCTGCTGCTGTTACTGTATGTCTTTATTTCCATGTCCTTGTGTGCTGATTTGCTTTGATCAGTCATCAACCTTATCATATCCCCAGCCTAATTAAATTTCCTAGGCCTGTGTCTGAGGCCAAATCATAAACAGATAACAGGCACAGGCAATTGGGCCCTCCTCTCATCCATGTGACTCCCATTAACTATTTATTTAGAAGGCAGGGGCTTACAGCCTGGCAGTATAGCAAATTAAATGTACTGACTGAGTTGGACAGCAGAAGCAACAGCAGGTATCAAGCACCTTTGTGGACATGAATCCTACACTTTAATGTCCAGCTGCTGTGGATTTCTCTAGCAAATCCAAAACAATCATTTCCTTCTACCATTTAATATTCAGCCATTACTTTACATGTTGTTAATTTTTTGTTGTATTTCTAGCACTTCTCCTGGCAGCCGGGGCTATCTGACCAAATTCAGACCCCTCATCTGAAGCCTGTTCTTTCATTCGCCCTATTCTGAATTTGTGCTTTGTCTCCAGATCCTATTCACCAACAAACACACCTTGCAAATGCCTGAAATATAGACAAACTCATGAAAATTCCTTTACAGGAACAGTTCAGTGTAAACTGGGGTAAATAGATAGGATGTGCAAAATAAAAAATGTTTCTAATATAGTTAGTTAGCCAAAAATTTAATCTATAAAGGTTGGAGTGAGGGGACGGCTAATATAACAGAACATAACACAACTTCTTGCTTTTCAGCTCTCTAACTCTGAGTTAGTCAGCGACTATTAGGGGGGGCCACATGGTACATAACTGTTCAGTGAGTTTGCAATTGATCCTCAGCATTCAGCTTGGATTCAAAAGCAAAATGCCCCATGTGCCCCCCCTCAAGTCACTGATTGGTACTGCCTGGTAACCAATCAGTGGAAACCAAGAGAGCTGCAAAGCAGGAAGTAGTGTTCTGGCTATTATGTTAGACATCCAGTCACTCCAGCCTTTATACATTACATTTTTGGCTTACTAACTGTATTAGAAATGTTTTTTTATTTTGCACAGGCTATCTATTTAACCAGTTTTTATATTTATACTGAACACTCCTGCCCATATATCATGTCTACTTTTAGATGATTTATCAGCTTGACTCCTGCCATTACTCTTTTTAGATATGCCTAAAATTATCTTAGGTGACTTCAATATCCCCATTGATATTGATGGGCCACTTGCCTCCAAGCTTCTCTTCTCCTCCTATGAACTTAAAGAGTGAACATCAGCCCCCACCCTCCACGACTGCTACCCAGTCAACCTTGTCTTTACTGCTCATCTGATCACCATCTCCAAACACCCAAAACACTCTTAGGGCTAGTCCACACGCGGAGATTCGGGGAGAATTTGTCGCCTGGCGACTAATCGCTTTGTCTTTTGCGCGACTATCTCCCCGAACTGCTTCAGCGTTTTTCCCCATAGGCTGCAACGCCCAAAGTCGCCCAAAGTTGCCTCAGTGAGGCAGTTTGGGAAGATAGTCGCGCAAAAGACAAGGCGATTAGTCGCCAGGCGACTAATCTCCCCGAATCTCCTCGTGTGGCCTTACCCTTACACTCTTCCTCCACACATAAATTCCACAACCAGATACAGGAACCTTTGCCAGATTAATTGAAACCATCTCCCATCTACTCTTCATCTTTCAGCTATGCTTTCATTTACTGACCCTGAACTTGCTGCAACATTGTACACTTACACAATTAACATACAGCATTGCCCTCAGCAATGCACACTGCCCACGTCATTCTAGAAGACAACACTGAAAGACAACACACATAAAACAACTCTACAAATGCAGCCCCACTTGGGCTAGGATGCTGTTAGATAAAAAGCAACACTGTCCAACACTTACCACAAATACAGTATTGCCCTACAAAACTTCAAGGACTCTTTCTCTTCTGCAAAGGCACTGCTACATCCACCTATCAACCATATTTGCTCAAACCCTCACCATACATTTTGATGCACATTCCCACATGCATTCAAACATGCAGTCATCAAAACTCTCCTTAAAAAACCTTCTTGTGATCCTACAATCCATTTTTTACTATCAACCAATCTTCCCCCTTTCTATTTTTCCTCAAAATGAATGGAACAGCATGTGCATAGAGAACTCTCACACTCACACTATCTATCATCTAACTTCCTACTAGACCCACTGCAATCTGGTTTCCATCCTCATCGCTGTACAGAAATAGCCTGTAGCAACTGATCTGATGGCTGCTAAATCCAAAGGTCACTACCCTTTCTTAATTATACTCAACCTGTCTGCAGAGTATGACACTTGCTCATTGCCTGTTGCTCCATCGTATACTATAGAATCCACTTGCTTCTGTGAGGCTGTATACATTAATTTGGGAACATTAAATTGTGCAGTCATCATGCAAGCCCATCAAGTAACTGCTCTGTTCATACGATTGGCTTTTGGACCCATGGTTGCCCACAAGGTGGATTAGAGTAGCTGTGAATCTAAAGTAAATACCACCTATGCTTGGATAGCTACAGTGATCTAGATTCATGCACTAGTGTTGTTACTGAGGCTTACTTGTGTGCTGTCTATTATGAGCTGACTTTGGTTTACCGTTTAGGTGACTCCCCTTGTTATTTAATGTCATCAATAAAGCATCCCAAAATATAGTCAATAAAGTTGGTTTACAATATACTGGCAAGGACAGTGGTACAGAAATCATCTAGGGTAATACAAGGATTAGAGACCTCAGCTGAAGAAGAAAACTTCTCAATTTAGGGATGTCCAAACTTTGGCTTGGGGCTGGCATTACTGGTGAATTTGTTCTTTAAAAATTAAATCAAAGTATGCATTTGTTTCCTATCATGCAGCTTCCTAATCAAAGTGTAAAAGAGAAGACAAGAAAAAGAAAAACGACAAACAAGGAACAAGATACTCCCTGTGAAAGTGTAAAGGAAAAGTCGGTGTACTTCACAGCAGATAAAACTCTTCAACAGATAAATCTGGAGAGTACGGATCCAGCTGTCGCAGCAGATCAGTTATCATCAGATGCTCCACTTTGTAAGGAAGGAACGAATGTGAAAGCTTCCTCCAGTTCTGCGCATGACAACCTCTGCTCAACACCTTCTAAAACTTACTGACTGTGGGTGCATATCATTTCTTTGAAAACAAGGGAATTCTGGGAAATAAGCAAGTATCTTGTTCTGTCAAAACCCATTCAATTTATGCAACATTTTAGGAAACTTTCTCAGCATAACGTGTCTATAATATGCTGTATAGCCTTTCAGATTCTAGGTTACTCATGGAATATCTGTTTCCTTTGTGAGCTGTGGAAACTTCCACATAAATATAACTCAGAAGAGAGTTCTGATAAACTGGTATATTAAATTGAATATATGATCACAAGCATGTACAATGTTTAACATAACATTAATATGTGGAAGGAGGTGTATTCTGCCTATAGAACACAATCAGTGAATTAAAGAAAAAGTGTAGTAAAGAGCATCAAAAGCCCAGATCAAGTTTTACATAATTTGTTTAAGTGGCAAAAAGGACATTTCAGTTCTTCTCAAATAAGGATACCCCCAGCATACTGACATTTATGTTATATATCTACCAAAGTGCATAACTTGACACTTCTCAATATTGAACCTCATTTTCCAGATTGCTGCCCAGTTTTCCAATTCAGTCAAATTGGAAAAACGGAGAGCTGCTAAATAAAATGGTAAATTACTTAAAAACCACAAATAATAAAAAATGAAAACCAATTGCAAATTGTCTTAGAAAATCATTCTCTACATCATACTTAGGGGCAGATTTATCAAAGGTCGAAATGAATTTTCGAATTAAAAAACTTCGAATTTCAAAGTAATTTTTGGGTACTTCGACAATCGAATAGGCCAAATTCGACTTCGATTCAAATTGAAAATACTTCGAATAATCGACCATTCGAAAATCAATGTACTGTCTCTTTAAAAAACTTCGACACTTCGCCACCTGAAATCTGCCGAATTGCTATGTTAGCCTATGGGGACCTCCTAGAACCTAAAGCCAACATTTTGCCAAGTTTTTAGAAGTCTAAGTTTTTTTTTGAAAATCGTTCGATCGGTTTCTGCGATCGAACGACTGTAATTCGATCGCAAACAGCTAAATTTAAACAAAAAAAAAACTTTGACTATCGAATTTTTCAATTTGATAGTCGAATTACAAAGTTTTAGCACTTCGAAATTTAACCCTTGATAAATCTGCCCCTAAAAGTTCTTTTAAAAGTGAATAACCCCTTTAATTTACTCAGCAACCTTCTGCTGTGGTACTGCATCAATTAAAAACCTTCAAGGTGTTCCAATGCCCAATGCTACAAGTCAAGTGCTTTAACACAGGCCATGGAAATCTTAGTTGGCTTCTAAAATTCCTATATTTTAAAGCAGGGAATAGATTATTTCTTATAATACCCACATTCCAAAGGATCATGTGACATCACTAAGCACGATTTATAACTAATAGCAACACTAAGCACCAAGCTATAGTTTACAGTTTTTTTATGGCTTTTGTGTATTATATATTTGTATTTTACAGTACACTGTTCCCTGCAGGACTACAAACAATACTTTATTTCCCAGGTAAGGGTCAGTGCCTCTGATATGCCTTTTTCAAAAGATTAGAAGAAATGTACATAAAAACAGTTGCACTGTCCATTATGGCTTTGGCAGATATATGGTAGCGCTATGGAGTAAAACATCTATTATCGCCAACGTTCTGTATCAACAAGCATAGTCACAGTTGTTGAACTTAGTCATAACACATTCATAACCAGCACCGTGGACCTTTCCCCTCCATAGTGCATTAAGCCTTTAAAAGCTCACTGTCTATGAATTGTGTTCTTTTTAATCATGAATGTTATGATTTACCATATACATCACAGGGTTAGATCATCCCTTTCTGACACTATAAACCTCCAAGGATTCATCCTCCGCTGGCTTTCTAGGTGCTCGTGTTTATATACTGTATATATAAGGCAGTGTATGTTTTTAGAGCAGAACATATTCATATGATATTATCCAGAAGGAAATGCTTTCTTAGAAATGGTGTATGGTTTGTAGCATATATCTCATTAAACCAGTATGGGACAAATTTGTTTTGCTTCGGTTTTTGGCCTTTCATTTCCATGTGAAGGGGCAATAACATTTCTTTTTGTAGGAAAAGGCAAGTTGATACACACAGGGTGAAATTAGTGGGGGGTCGCACTGATTAATATGTCCTAGAGGGAGTATAGCAGATGAAAGGTAAGGCTCAGTCAAGAAGTGGGGATACAACTCAACACTGTATGCTGGAAAGGCAGTCACATAAAATCCACTATACTTTAATATGGTAAATACTCCCTCCCTGTTGTGTTTTCTTATTTAAAAGGACATTATTGTACCTGTTCATTGTCCTACAAAAAGATGGAGGAAATTTTATTGATCAAGCAACAGTGGATTTTTTTCTAACCAAACTTGGCAATACTTGTATTTCCTTGATTCCACTGCATAAATTTGTCCATACTTGTAAAGATCTGTAAACGGGAGGATCTTTAGGCCTAATCTCATATGATCATACCTGATCATCTGGTTCTCAGCCTTAAGGCTACCTTTCAAACCTATTACATCCCCTAGTCCCCCTATAGTGTTATATAGTCCTTAATTTGTGACAGCATGAGAACTTTATCATAGCTAGACGAAGGTTGCCAGTACTGGCTTTTATTTGCATACCAATTTCTCATTTTAAAGTAATATAAAGAACCATTATTAGGTTTGTTCAAAAAGAGGAAAATCAAAATGTATATCCCTTTGTTAGCCCCATTCAGCTGTTACTATGCAGGGAGAGAGGCATCCTTCCAACTGCCTTAGACTCATAACTCATTGAGATAATGAGTTATGTAACCTATTTCAACAGACTCTGAGCTTTGTATTCTCCTCCTAAGGATAAAACAAGAGTGGGACTTAACTTAATAAACAAAGAATGGAGTCATATCAAACGTCTCTTGTTTTCAGTGTTAACATCTAATCTTTGTTGGTTTATGTCAGTGGTTACTAAACTTTAGGGCTGTTTCCCCTGGGGAAAATTGTAGCAACGTGAGTAATACATTTAATATTTCTCAAGATGACATTTTACTAGGAATTTATTAGGGAAATATTTAAAATCAGTAGCAGTACTTACCCAGACCCAATGTACGAGGGCCTCCATGTGTGTTCCAAGGGATTTTCCTGTATTTTGAGCCTAAGCCCTATAGCAGTGGTCCCCAACCTTTTTTACCCGTGAGCCACACTCAACTGTAAAAAGAGTTGGGGAGCAACACAAGCATTAACTAAGTACCGGGAGTTGCCAAATAAGGGCTGTGATTGGCTATTTGGTACCAATGTGGACTAGCAGACTACAGGAGGTTTTCTTTGGCATTACCCCTGGTTTTTATGCAACCAAAGGTTGCCTTCAAGCCTGGAATTCAAAAATAAGCACCTGTTTAATACCGCTGTGAGCAACATCCAAGTAGTTGGTGAGCAACATGTTGCTCGCGAGCCACTGGTTGGGGAATGGGGAGGTGTGGGGTACTGAGATTCTGATTCTTCTACTCACTCCTCTCAACTGACACTCCTAGAGTCAGTGGGGCTCATTTATGAACACTGGGCAAATTTGCATAGCAACCAATCAGTGCTTGGCTTTTTTCAGGCAGCTGCAGGTAGAACAATGAATGCAACAATCTGATTGGTTGCTATGGGCAATTGACCATGGGCAAATGTTCCTATTGTTGATAAATGACCCCCAGTGACTTGTAGGATCTAGTCCACCACTAGTTAGTCCTGGCTGGGTCTCTCCTTACCAACTTCCATTGCAGTTACCCCAGGTTCTTCACTTCACTAATGCCTCCCGATCTAGCATCATGTACCCCTCTCTATGAGAAAAATTCAAAGAACAATTACAAGGTTATGCTCTACCTATAATACTGCTTAGGGGGACACCATCTGACACACTTTGACTACTGCCATTTTCCAACCTCTCAAAGAACATGTCCAACCTTAGACTTTGTCTAGGACTACTACCTAGCAACAGTGCAGGTATTTTTGTGTATACTGGCAGGTGCATGTTTGAAAATAAAACCCCCAAAAAACTGTATTTCAGTTCATTAAGCCAAACATAGCAGGTAGTTTTAGGAGTGGATATTATTTCTGCTGAGTTTGTTTTTGAAGAATGCAAATCTGCAAATAATTATCGGCACATGCAAAATTAGGTTTTGGTTGCCTTATATCACTCCAAAATATCTATGCCCCCAGAAATCACCATTTCGCCCCTTATCCTACTGTATATCCCTCTAAAATGCGGTAATAGGTCTTTTCCTTTCTATAAAGTTGTTTTGTTGGTTTTGTGGTGAATGATCTAGATATTTGTGTATGTGGGTCCCATTAAATGCCAGGGAAGAGAGGAGCACTCTATGTATACACCCCAACATTGCACAACCTTAGTGATTTAAATCAGATTGCAATGTACTATTCTCCAATTTGCACATACGGTTCTCTAATTTACTTATCTGTTCAATAAACTCCAACAGGCTCATGCCAGACTGTCATTTGCTCCTATCTGTGTTTTTCAAGGGCACATCTATATACGGCTCTGCAATGCAAGAAGCTAACCTGATAAAGAATTATTTAAATGTGCACACATACAATCTTCTTAGGATGACATCTCAATGTTACCAGCGTGATTGCCTTCTTAAATCATACTTCTCCGATAGGTATTATTTCAGCCGAAGAATTAATGCTGTTTTCCTTTCATGTCAGCGGCTGTTTGGTTTAAATTAAATGATGCTAATGCTGCATAAATACTAGTACAATAAACTTTATGTGTCTGGTCTGCTTTGGATCTCTTTCATGTAAATATTAAGGATACAAGACCTGAGCTTCCAATGCCTTTTCTTTTTTTCTCTCTCTCTCTCTTTTTATTTTGTCTCAAGTTGATCTTGAGAGCAGTGGAAATTTACCAGCTGCACATATGTTCCCATTAAATCACAGTGCAATTACTAGAAAAAAACAGACATTGTTTAGGAATAACATATGTGGAAGGACAGTTGTACTAAGGTGCTAAAGAGAATTGGATGTGCTCATTAGTTGGTGTATGCTTCCCAAAGCAAAAGCACATTGACTATATATTGAACACAGAAAAAAAGCTTTCTATGGTTCTTTCTCACATAGGGGCTCATTTATTAAACCTTGAGGTTGGAGATTTTGATATTATGTAGGCAAATGTGAGCTGATTGCTATAGCCTTTTCTTTATGAAGGCTTTACCGATGTGATTTCCTAATCCAGAGTCTGTGATTTTTGAGATTTATGATTTAACAAACTTGAAACGATCACATGTTTAATTTCTCCAGCTCTGATCTACCAAAATACCATAGATCCAATGTTCATTTTCCTTCAAACAGAAGCCAATGTTCATTTTTCTTCCAAAAATGGATGGTTTCTCAAATGGCTTGAAAATGCATAGAATGCAGCTGCTGTTGCTACTGTCTACTAAGATGGAACTCAAGATTTTTATTAAATAAGGTCCTATTTACAAAATGTTGAGAATGTATAGCGGCCATGTCTATGGAAAGAAAATTTGATCATACACGATAAATTAACGCAAACTACTACAATTGTTTTATGAAATGGACCCCAAAATGAAAATACATTCTGTATATTTATAGATTGTAGGGCTTATAATGGTTGGGCAAGTGCTATACCAGTATGTGGTGCAAAATTGAACTATTAAAATTCAGCTTATATGTACAGCTAAGTACAGGAATCCCCCGGGTCTTGCATACCCCCCAACATTTGCTTTCTAAATGAAGTGCTGGCTATACCTGCCCCTCCTCTATGCAGCATTGCTGAACGCAGTCAGCACTGAATATGAATTAAAGCAGAATTCTTTGTATATATCAGGCTCAGGTAGCATCACACAGGGCGAGATGAGATGCAGAGTGTAATATTGTCTTTATTTTAGTCAGAGTTCATACGAAAGGGTTTCATTTTGTATGCATGTAGAGAACCACAAATGACTTTTGACCCTGGTTTATCACTATTTAAATACTAAAGCCATTGTATTCTTATTAGCTGCTATATAACTTGCTATGTAAAACAGAGGCTACTTTTACCGGGTTGCTACAAAGAACCTTTCCAATACAAATGGCATTAGAGCTGCAGCTTCTGAAGCAAACACACAGTTTTTACAAGTACATTTTACAGTACATTCCATTTAAATATACATAAACAGCACTTCAATGTTTAGTATTTCTGGCATGGGAAATATATACAATATAGATTAATCTTTCATTTATTTTCCCTTAATCAGCAATAAATTATTAGTGGGAGCTGCCTTTTTACCCCCTTTAGCAGTAGGATATTGTATCTCAATACTCTTTAACATTACCAATAAGAAAATAGTCTTACGTTGGTCACAAATCGATGGTACTACTGCTATTAAAAGGAGTTTTCTGTAATACCTAGGTTAAACCAAGCAACTTAGCTACTTTCATTTATAGGACCTTATGTTGTGATTACGCTTCCATTATGTGTTATAATCGAGCCATAAATCTCTATATACAGCAAGGAAATTGACACACAAACGCATGCTTAAATGTTATGCTTATAGATAAAATATTAATACATAGTAGTTATACAATTACAAATATGAAGTAATATCCTTTCATGTTTACAGAATATTATTTTTCTGGTTATTTATATGTTTGTTAATTGCACTACTGGCAGTTTAGTAAAGGCATCCTCCAAAAACATGAACAAAACTGCACAGAATATTTATGGTCAAGCAATACTGGTTAGTAGCTGGAAGGTCCAGCTAGGTATTGTCCTGTATCACAATGGGTATAGATTTATGAAAGAGAGGGACATTTTTCCTCTTTACAAAGCACTAGTAAGGCCCCATCTAGACTATGCAGCGCAGTTTTGGTCTCCAGTGCTTAAAGGGTGGTTAACCTTTAAGCTTAGTATGCTATAGAATGGTTAATGCTAAGCAACTTTTCAATTGGCTTCCTTTTTTTCTTCTTTTATAGTTTTTGAATTATTTACCTATTTCTTGTGACTCTTTCCAGCTTTCAGATGCTACACATTTATCAAGGGTCGAATTTCGAATTCAAGTGATTTTTATAACTCCCATAAACGCGAAATACGACTAGTCTAATTTTTTTTTAATAAAATCTAAATTTTTAATACTCGGATGAATTTACACAACCGAAAAACTCAAATGATTCAATTTGATTTTTTTTCTCATAAAAAAACTCGAAAATCAGGAAGGCTGCAGACATCTCCAAACTGATCCGTGCATCTCTCCCATTGACTTAAACAGTAATTCTGCAGGTTGTAGGTGGCGAATAGTCAAATTTGAATTCTGAAAGGGACAGAATATGTATGATAAATCTCAAAAATCGAATTCGAATTAAAACTCAAATCGAGTTTGTATAATTCACAATTCAAATTTGAGAGTTTTGACCAAAAAAAAAATTAGAAAATTTGAATTTCGATTTTCAATTCAACCCTCGATAAATCTGCCCCTTAGGGGATTATTTACTAAAACTCAATTTTTTCTGGTTATTCTGATTTTTAAGAGTTATTTTAATAATAGATAATGCAAAATCGTGGATTAGAGTTTGGTCGAGCTTTGATATAACCCCCTTATTGTTATTTCTACTTGTTATTACTCATCTTCTAATTAGGGCCTCTCCTGTTTATATTCCAGTCTCTTATTCAAATCAATGCATGGTTGCTAGGTCATTTGGACCCTAGCAACCAGATTGCTGAAACTGGAGAGCTGCTGAATTAAAAGCTAAATAATTCAATAACCACAAAAAAATGAAAACCAATTGCAAATTGTCTCAGAATATCACTCTCTACATCATTCTGAAAGTTAATGTGGAATAGAGATCTTAACAACTAAGATAATAAAGGGTATGGGAGGTCTCAGTTTTGAGGAAAGGTTAGCTAATTTGGGGTTGTTTACACTGGAGAATAATGTATGTATATATATATATATATATATATATATATCTCCATATGGGCAGCACTCTGCTTTTGAAGTTTGCCTCGGGTACACGGTAAATATTATTAAGAAGGACCAGCAACACCGAGATATCTTGTGAAATGCTTGAAAGTGTATTAAATGTTACATGAACAGCTGACGTATATTATGAATATATGAGGACCATAAAATAAACCCTCTAATGTTTCATCCACCAGTAGTTCCTACCAGCGCATGCAACTTCATCATTTTTCATACAGAAAAAGGAGGTTCCATCATTTTACAGTGAGAGCCGTGAAGTTATGGAATTATCTCCCCGAAGCTGTTGCACTGGAAGACACATTAAATAGTATCTAGAAAGGGCTGGATGTCTATTTAGCAAGTGTTACTGAATACAAGGTAACTGAAATTAATTCTTAACAAATTGATCCAGGGACTGGTCCCTTTGCTTTCCTCTTAGGCAGTGGTCCCCAACCAGTAGCTCGTGAGCAACATGTTCTCCAACGCCTTGGATATTGCTACCAGTGGCCCCAAAGCAGGTGCTTATTTTTGAATTCCAGTCTTGGAGGCAAGTTTTGGTTTCATAAAAAACAGATGTACTGTCAATCTGAGCCTCCAGTAGGCTGCCAGTCCACATAGGGGCTACCAAATAGCCAATCACAGCCCATTTTTGTCACCTCCAGGAACTTTTCTCATGCTTGTTGCTCTCCAACTTTTTTTTTACATTTGAATGTGGCTCATGGGTAAAAAAGGACCACTGCTCTAAGGCAAAGGAAGGTTTCTTGCCTTCCTCTTGATTAGTTACTAATTACGCAGGTTTTCTTGCAGTGTGAAAAAAGGTTAAACTTAGACATGTCTTTTTTCAACCTCTACTGTGTTACAAGGATCAATTTTATACTCATGTATAGAGATAATAGGGCTAATTTATCAATAAAAGCAAGGTGCAAAAAAAAAAAAAGCATAAAGCATAAAAGCATAAAGCATATGCACCTCATGCATTGCTTAAATCAGCATACAAATTGGCACGCATTAACCTTGTAAAGGCAAAGTTGATGTCAGTGCTGGGGCCGATTCTCAGCCTACACTTTTCTGCAGGCCAAGATCAGCCCCAGTGTGACATTAGCAGGCAGTAAGGACAGGGCTGTCCTCGAAGCACTGGATTTTTGTTCCAATGGTTCATATAGAGTTCAACAACCTTGGAGGGGGGGGGAGTGCAAGTGCTGGTAAATGAGCACAAAGGGGCACCCTCTTGTGCCCCTGTTTTCCCCTAGGGTTGTAAATGACCCCTATATATGTGCCTGTTGTTGCTTGTCCACCTTCTAAAGGTGGCCATACATGGATAGATCCGCTCGTTTGGCGATGTCGCCAAACGAGCGGATCTCCCTCCGATATGCCCACCTTGAGGTGGGCAATATCAGGCAGATCCGATCGTGGGCCCTAGGGCCCAACGATCGGATCCTAGCTTTCACAAACGGGCGGTCGGATCGCGGGACCGCATCAACGAACAGATGCGGCCGCGATCCGACAGGATTTTTAACCCCATCCGATCGAGATCTGGCCGACTTTCGGCCAGATCTCGATCGGGGAAGCCCGTCGGGGGCCCCCATACACGGGCCAATAAGCTGCCGACACGGTCTGTCGGCAGCTTTTATCGGCCACTGTGTATGGCCACCTTTAAGTCATGCCTCCTTTGACTTCTTGTGAGAGGAGCTATGGAAGCCAAAGACCAGACTAGGAATGCTGGAAGTTTCAGTCCCACAACAGCTGGACTAAGCATACCATAAAATGTACCCACATAAGGATCATCTCACCAGGGTGAAACAACTACAAATACATTTTAGAAAAGGAAGTGAAAGTGTAGGAAAGTGATTCTAAAACAATATCCTGTGTTTGTGTAGTCTTAATATACAATTACTAAGAACTGTGAGTCATCCTTTAAGGACAACATGTTTATTAGGACTTCTGCTGGATCATTACATACAATTAGAGCCCTACATCAGGCCAGCGTTTAATTAGATAGCAGGAAATCGTAATTGTAGGCTTCCTGATATGACAAAGCTCCTATTAATCAGCTAACAGAGATACAGAAAGGCCCAAGTGAATGAGACACATACAATTTCCAATATCTGAAAAAAAATCTCATGTGTCTTTTCAGCTCTCTACTGAACCCATAAAAATACATAACCTTGTTTGTTATTCGTAATAAAATATTTTATTTATAATAAAAGTGTTCTCTAAGCTTTCTAAACTAGACAGCAAACAGAGGATGCTCTGATAAAAACCCAGCCTACCAGCACTATAACAGCCTTATAAAGCTGGTCATACAGAAAGAAATAGAATGTAAATTCAGGGTTCCAACGGCAGGTTGAATCATTAGGAAATCTGGGGAAAACTTGACATTGTGGGTAATAAAACATTGTGAAAATTGCACTTTGCACAATGTTTGTAAATTACTCTTAGGGGGTTAATTACTAAACCTCATTTTTTTCTGGTCCAGTTTTTTTCTTGGGCAAAAACAAACATTTTTATAGGAAAAAACCTTGAAGTTTTAGTAAATAACACCTATAAAATTACAGGAGCCTAAGCTGACTCAGTATTATGGCATCAGCATCAATTCTGAACTGTTATTTTTATGTCTGTCTACACAACTGAGGAACCAGCTAATGAAGGCTTCCTATGGGTCACTCAGGAGAAACTCAAAAGAGACTTGAACATGTAAAGGTAAACAAAGGTCCAGGACCACATGGTATTCATCCCAGGGTAGAAAATAAGCTTAGATTTGTGATTGCCAAGCCACTGCAGTGGGATGGCAACCAACCTCTGGTCTACTGTAAAGCTCATAATGGCACCAATGGAGGTGACCACTAACCAGCATCAAAAGAGACATCTATGTCACCCAGCAGTAAGGTCTCAAATGTTCTGTTGTTATGGAGGCTGTTGGCAAGGGAACGGCTTCCCAAAGATTCAGGGGGTTGCTTGGTTACAAGGGCAGGAGAAAGGAGTTTCACTGGGGAGGCTGTTGTAGGGGCATCCAGCCAAAGCAGAATGACTGCTAGGCAACAGAGAGAGAAATACTGTAACACCACCTTCTCCTCAGACTGGATAGCAGTCAGCAGTAACCACAAGAGCCCACAGAGTCTGAACTTGCTGAATCCTTGGGGAAATTGCAGGCTGTAAACTGACCCCATCTGAATCATTGTTACCTGCTCTCTTATGGACAGTGGTTTCATTGTACATCCAACTAGTGTTCCTGGTGGGCTGAAAAATTAAGCTAGAATGTATAACTTTGGGGGTAATGTAATAAATGGTCTTAAATATGCTACTTGTCTAGTGACCCATAGAATGAGCAGGTACCATTTACTGGATAGCTGTTTGAAAAGAAATATGTGATTGGTTGCTATGGGTTACTAGTTGTGGGCAAATTTAGGACTTTGTAATACATTACCCCATTATGTCCATTAAGTGCCCCTCCTCCTAGGAGTAGTTCTGTGGATTGAGTTTACTGGCATGTTAGCAAACTGAGCTATGGTGGAGATGCAGCTAATAATGGGATGATGACTACAGAAATGAATTTCAAAATGTTGATTAATAAAGCTTCCTCATGCTTACTATCAGCCTGGTTGCCTTTAATGTGCCTTTAACTGTGACTCCATCCTTTGGCTTGTGCCCGTATACACTAAAAGCATTTAAACATCCCAGAACATTGGAAATCACATGGCAAATGTGTCTAGAAACTTTCTAAAGAAACAGCTATGGCAGAATGCCTGAAAGAAAAGAAGAAATCTTGATTGAAATCCGTTGCATATTGATCCTGGGGCCTTTTTGGAAACACTAAGTACTTCTAACATTTGTTTTTCTTCTTGTCTGGTTCCTTAGAGATTTTCCGTTGTAAACTATTTCCATGCATTTTGAGCTGCCCATCTATCAAAGTTCTACAGGGAAAACTGCACTAAAGTCAACTGTATTCAACTGCAACATACAATTTTCTTGGCAACCGGCTTCCACCAGGCATTGAAATTAGTAAATACACCAAGAACAAAAGACATTAGGAAATGTAAATCTAGCGAGAGCAGAAGGCATCAACTCCCAGGTGTGTAGTGTATTGCTTGCAGAGGCATTAACAATTTTGTACATGCCAGACACTGAAATCCTGTTGAGACAGAGCGAATTTCCAGCTCCTGTGTGGATAAACATTGCTGTCATGGCGGCGTTATGTTGACTTAGTCAGGGTTTTAATAGCAGGTCTCTCTACTCATTGTCACGACAACTATTTTCTCGTAAGCAGTGACATTTTACTTTTAAGGCGTATGTTTACCATACCATTAGAGCACTGTTGCTTTTTATGGCAAAATGTCAAGTGGATGTTATAAATAGCACTTTGAATACATTTTTTTTTTTTTTACAATTTCCTTCTGCATAAAAAAATACTATTTAAAATAAACACAGTACATTGCTTGTACTTGTGCACGAGTATCCCCATTTATCATCAGTCTACATAGAATTACATTTAAAGAAAATGAAGAAGAGAAGCTACTTACCATATGTATGAGTAAAGCATATTATAGAGTACAACAAGGGGCTCTCGGCACAATAGCATAGGGAAACTATAGCTCACAACACTGTATTTTATAATTTCCACAGCTTCTTATATTCCCTTCCCATGACATAAACTGTTTGTATTAGTAGCTGGATCTCTTTCTATATAAGGATTATAAGGATATATAGGGATCCCTCCAAGCCCAGAATGCTCAAACATACCACCTACAGTTTCAAGTATGTTAAAGGGCAACTAAAGTCTAAAATAGAATAATGTTAGAAATGCTGTATTATGTATACTAAATATAAACATGAACTTACTGCACCAGCAGCCTAATAAGACAAATGATTTATGCTTTCAAAGTTGGCGCAGGGGGCTGTCATCTTGTAACTTTGTTAGACATTTCTGCAATATCAAGACTCGCACATGCTCAGTGTTGTATGGGCTTCAGTTGGGAGGTTAAGCTTAGTGATCATCATAAGTTATCAAAACAGCACAAGTCAAATAATATCTTATAATATCTATAATGTATTAATAATCATAATATAGAGACTGCACTGCGTCTCTGGATACAAATCTCTACAGGGAATCCAACAATGCTGCTCGAGTTCTGGGAAGTAAGGTGGGGGGGCTCCCCCTGCCATTTGAAAGCCCCACCCCCTGCCATTTGAAAGTATGATCGTTTACCTGCACAGCAGTTGGGGACCATCTGACAATTCCTATCCACAGCAGTAAAAGAAAAAGGGGAATTGCACTGCATACAGTCAGGTTTATGATAAAAACTGTAGACATCTTTTAATTAAAGTATATTGTAAATAGATTTCTTTTTCATTAAAGAAAGTAAAAATGGGATTTTATATTTTTGCCTTTACATGCCCTTTAAAGTAATACTGACACTAAAATTTTTATTTAAAAATATTAATCTACATTAAAACTTACCTATAGGTCATATAGTTTCGCAGATAGTTCTGCTTTTGTAAGTAATTGTTATTTGAAGTTCCTAGAGCTGACTGTTTTGCCAACCTGACTGTCCCTTCACAACTTGTCAGAGTTTCTAATGCTAACAGACTCCTGCTGCACAGATATGGCAGCCCCCTCATAGGGAAAAAAGGGGGTAATAAAGGTAATGTAAAAGCATCAGACTGATACTTTTACAGCATTCACAGATAATGATATGACAGATATTAAAAAAGTTTATGTTCTGGTATCAGTATCTCCTTAAACATAGGCAGAGTTGGACACTTCATGTATATACAAATGTAAATGCTACAAAATACTATTTATGTCATAAATTATTTATACATTAGTCATACTCAATCAATGGCCTAACACCAAGTGGTTGTGCCCCAGTGCAATTAGTAGTCGGGGCCTATAGTTCACAGAAAATGACTAGAAAAGCACTGGCCATACATTTTAAGATCCTCTTGTTTGGCCGGGTCTCTGGCCCAGGATTGGATCATAATGGTGCTATGCAGGCCGTCAGATTGCGGAACACATCAACTCACAGACGCAGTCCGACAGGAAAATAAAACCTGTCAAATCGACATCTGGCTGATTTTCAGTCAAATATCAGTCAGGTAGGCCTATTGTAATGAAATCAGTCTGAAGGGGCCAAATCAAAAGCTTAAAGGAAAACTGTACCCCTCAAACAATGTAGGTCTCTATAAAAGGATATGGCATAAAACAGCTCTCATGTTAAACTCTGCTTCATGTAAATAAACAATTTTCACAATAATATAAGTTTTTTTAGCAGTATGTGTCATTGTGTTATCATAAATAGAAAATTGCCATTTTAAAAAATAAGGGCCGCCCCCTGGGATCGTATGATTCATGGTGCACACAAAGATACTATACATGTTAGGTCACATTAGCTAATTAACAGACAGAGTTCTGTCTTTTGCTTCCACACTTCTTCCTGTTACAGTTGTAGTATTTCTGGTCAGGTGATCTCTGAGGCAGCACACAGACCATCACAAAATGGTGGCTCAAGGCAAGAGATGTAAAAGGGCAATATTTACTTAAATATATACACCAGTTTGATAAGATTCTTTAATATGCCAGTTAATTTGATATAAACTATATGTAGCTCAAGTATATATTTTTGGGGTATAGTTTTCCTTTAAACCAGCCACCTTTAGACTGGTGCAGAGTACTTCTGTACTAATTGCACTAATGGCAACTTTTCTAACTCTGCAAGGATCAGTTGTGCATGTATGGAACTATTTAGCATTGCAATATGGGCAGTTACAGTCAATATTCTGTTAGCTGACTGTGGGTGCCAGCCAAAAGACCCATTTTTTTGAGCATGTGATGGCTGATTAGCAGATGGCTATACTTTAAATTGGGTAGTCAGGCTGGCAGAGTTCTCACCGCAAAGGCTTGCAAGGGAAACCATTTAATCTGCACACAACTCTGCCAATCCAACATTCCTCACTTAAAGTACACCTCCTGGCCTCGCCTCCCACTAACACCCTTCAAATACTCGGTAAATAGGGCAGGTCTTTGGCACACATGATAACAATCATTTAGCATATGCTTAGACTAGGGTGCAATTCATGTTTTTTTCCGTATGATGATAAATGCACAAAGAAATAAATCAACAATATGATGTTTACATTTATACATATTGCAGATAATTACAATACACACCTCAAGTTCATTAAACACAAGATAGTGATTTTTGCATAATTATACATGAGGACTCCACTTGGGTACAAATATACAACAGCATACATTATTTACAGAATTTACAGAAGAAATAATGTATATTTTACAATAATAGGCCATTGTAGACCACATTTTTGTCCAATCCCAACACGATATTATTGATCTGCAAAGGCAAATTCTCTGTGCTATAACCCATAGATTAATTTCTGTAATGCCCTCCATAATTCTTTTAATATTCATTTAACAATGCAATATCTGAAAAGGCACAACACAGTTCATAATCTAATCTATAACAGTGATGCACAGAGTCAGATCTATGTTACAAACCCCAAGAACAAAGTTGCAGAGACCACACAACCGTGGAATGCAGAACAGTTCCAGGCTCTGTAGTAATGCTTTTTGCATGACATGGAACTGGAAGCATTATCCCAGAATGAATGCCATGACTGAACAGTGGAATTCTCTGAGGCGAGTCTGCAAAACCACTGTAACAAATCTCTGGAGATAGCACTGGATGAACAAAACAGAAAACATGTCCCATCCAATGCCAAAATCAGATGCAGTGGAAATTCCTTTATAAAACAATAGGGTCTTGCTGGCAGATAGAGTTTAAATATCCGTTGTGCCTAATGGAAATTGTCATCCTGCCTGTTAGAAGAGAGCATAAGATATGGGCAACATTGCACAGGCTATGTTAGGTGGTTATATAATAAACTGCCTAACTAGATGCAGTAACCTATAGCAAGCAATCGGCAGGTAGCATTTACTGGCCACCTGTTTAAAAGCAAATATATTATTGCTTGGCATGGGCTACAGGGCAAATTTAGTTTTCAATATATGAACTCACGTAAAAGACTCTGGGGCAGACTTATTAAGGGTCGAATTGAAAATTAGAATTCACATTTTTTTTTATGGTCAAAACTGTCAAATTTGACTAGGGAATTATCCAAACTCGGTTCGAGTTTTTTTAAAAAATTCAAATTCGACTTTTGAGATTAATTATACTCTGGCCCTTTAAGAATTCAAATTCGACTATGCGCCACCGAAAACCTGCTGAATTAATTTATAAGTCAATGGGCTTGACATTGTTTTTTTCGGAGAATTTGATTGGATTCAAATCTAATTTTATTCGAGTTTTCGGGTCTGTAAAATTCGTCTGAGTTTAAGATATTCCATTTTTTTTTATCAAATAACCCCTCAGGGAGTTTAAAAAAAATCACATGAATTTGAAATTCGAACATATGATAAATGTGCCTCCCATTAATTGTCTCTTAACATGTGGAACCAAATCTTTATTATTATATATTTTATTTATTTCAATGGCTTACAGTAGTTAGCTGCATCACGCTAGAAGAATTCAGGAAAGCAAATCTTGGATTCGTGTATTAAAGGACACTAGTGGAAAATATACAGGTGCTATCATCTTCTGATTTCAGAATAATATAATACTTTTGTACTAGTTTCCAGCAAAGCCTTTCAGAAGGACTATGTTGACAGAGTCAGGTTATTATGATAAGCCTTCCTGTCTCTCAAGTGGTACTAACAACAGGACTGCTTTGCCTATCAATAAGTACACAATATTGAATAGTGAATGTTTACAAAAGTGGCCCTTGATGCAGAAACATTTTGAATCAGTGATTGCTTTGACGCGGTGCATTAGCTTATCTCACAGTGACAGCTGTTCTACAGTAAACATCCACTGAATATCAAGCTGATTATACGCAACATAACAGCTCTGTAAATACTGTTAGAACAAACAATGACTCAAACGCAATATATAGGAATAGTCTTGTTAATAAAGGCATACTTGTCCCGCACCACATGGTTTGAACTCATGTGAATCTACAAGTCGTGTGTGGCATCACAGAGAATCTGTTCTTCTTCTTGCAAACACTGCGGACATGCTCTTTACAATACCTCGTATTCCCGTACCCTTCTTCGTAACCAGCTTGGATTCTCGAATCTTGTCCACTAACCCATGAAAAACCATAAGAACACCATGGTAGGCTTCGGCTGCTGAAACTTCATAAAAGTCACAGTCC
Organism: Xenopus petersii; assembly: GCA_038501925.1. Classification (NCBI taxonomy): domain Eukaryota; kingdom Metazoa; phylum Chordata; class Amphibia; order Anura; family Pipidae; genus Xenopus; species Xenopus petersii. The sequence goes on from CM076676.1 coordinate 112,977,741, forward strand.
ATGGAGAGAGCTAAAAGCCTGCCCTCTTCACTAGACACAGCACGGAGGTGATGCAGATCCCGTTTGTTGCCCACAATTACAATGGGAAGTTTCTCTGTTCCTAAACAGTCTTTTGCTGCTTTAATGAGCTGGATTGTTTGGCAGATTACATTGAAACTGGCTCTGTCACATATACTATACACAAGGACATAGCCATCGGCCCACTGCATACGCTTTTCTTCCTCAGCGCAGCTCTCCTCAGTTGGATCCTTGGAAGAAAACAAGGCCAGCACAAATTAATTAATTTACAGTTTTTCTCAGCAAAATAAATGATGCACCGGTTTTATGTTTATTAGCCCACAGCATTCTCTGTCCAGCAAACAATGTTTAGGCTAAGGACCATGTGCTGGGGTTTTAGGGCACTTGTCACAGATACAATGGCAGAACGTTGCCCTAAAAATCCAGAGTAGGCTGCAGAGTGTAGTACTGTTATGCTGCAACTTCCGGACCCTGATACTCCCTAAACTGTGCGCCCAATGTAAATAGTACATGGCACTTTTTTGAACTTTTCATGTTCATAAATTAAGCATTTTCACTTTGCTTGGGATTTCGTTTCCTGTAGGTTCAGAAACTGTGGGAAATTAAAGTCATGTCCCATCTCCTATCAGCACATGCACAAGAAAAGGGTACCTCCACCCTCCCAGCATCAACTTTAAAAGAAATACTGGCACCCAAGGACCATCTCCCTAAAGCAGCCACCCCAGGCATGTGTTGTTGGCTGTCTATATAAAATATATTTTTAGATCTATAAACTTGTTCTGATCTAGGGAGCCATGGCCAAAGTTATACTGAAACTGGGACTACAGCCCATATAGACAGGTGAATGAAGTTTATACAGTATACAAATATTAAATACTTATTTTCTGTCTTGCTCTATGTTATGTCATTGGGGACCCATTCATTGCCAGGGCCCTAAAAAATGGCAGGTATGGATTACAGCCACATCTCTACACCCATGGGAGGCATACGCATACTATATTTTTGTCTAGATAGACCTGCTATAAGAACAGTTGGAATTGCCACCCAGAAGTCCAGACATGCAACTGCCAGACTATGGGGCAAAATCACTAAATGGTGAATTTTTGCCAGCGACCATTTTGCCACACTTTGCACTACTTCGCCAGGCGCAAATTCATAACCAGTACACTAATTCACTAAAATGTGAAGTTGTGTCTCAGCAGCTGAACGCTTGCGAATTTTTGCCAGCGCTACTTCGGCAGTGCAAGAATTTCTTAGCGAAATTTCGCTAGTGTTCAACTCTGCTTTGCGAAATTTAGTTAGTACTCTTATGGTTAGTACTGGCATGTCCCTTCATATTGCATTTCTGGCAAATTGTCGATAGTGTTGGGCACTTCGCACTTTAGTGAATCTGCCCCTTTGTCTTTGTTTTTATCTTGCCTGACTGCCAGTGTCATCTAAAGGATCCAATATTCTGGAGAGAGCTTTTTTTTTTTCTTTAATCAATCCTTATTTGGGTTGCTAAAGATCAAATGTCAGACAGCTATGGAAATCAGACTGCTGGCTGCAGGTACTGGGAAGCATAGACATTATCCCAAACACATGCAAACAAGACTTTTTTGAAGGATAAACAGTAAGGAGCCAGGACATATTTTAAAAAAGTGTCCGTATAAATGTAATTCTTGGCAATGCTTCCATAAGTAATTGCTCGTGTGAGAACTACCCTTTCTTATAATCTCCCCCAGCCCTCCTCTACAGTTTTAACCCCATTGCAATAAAGCAGCATAGGGGTGCTAAAGTGGGGAAAGAACAACTGACTAGGGCTGCTAATGAACAGTCAGGATTAGCATTACCAGAAACAGTCTGCAGGTAGCCTGTACTAGAAAATGAAGCCAATGCAGTGCCCTGTTAAACAAAACCGATTTTATTCAATGCATTTTGCTGCATGCACCTTCTGAATAACAATGAAGGCAGAATACAGTCAGGTGTGTCAACAAACCTTTCTATACAGTACTGTGTTCTTTTAGGTCTGCAGACTACTGCATTACTAAGTCCTCTGTCTCTGCTGAACGAATTATGGAAACACTGTACACAATCCTGCCATTTTCCAAGTGAATTCTAAATACATGGTCTCTGAAAAACCACTAACTTAATAAACACAGTCCACTTGGAATGACTATACCAGTATAGCTTTAATTTTAAATACATGGTCTCTAAAAAACCACTAACACAGTACCATTGGGAGTGACTGTATCAGTGTCGTTTTTCAGCCGTGTCTGCACCCTGTGTACTAGTTCCAGGACACAAAATTACAGGCTACAAAACTATAGTACTCTAAAAATATCAGAGTTGTTTATTTCTTTACCAGTGTTGGCATAAATATACACAGGATCTGCATTATATAACACGAGAGGAGTAATGAAAAGCGGGGGCCAAAAACAATAGGAGTCAAATGGCCACTAAAATCTATGCTGCCTGCATAATACTAACAAATATGCATGGAACCATGCTCATAGATGCAAAAATGGGAACAGGCACAAAGCCTGTTTAAAGGAGAACTAAACCCTAAAAATTAATATGGCTAAAAATGGCATATTTTATATACTGCACTTATTGCACCAGCCTAAAGTTTCAGCTTGTCAATAGCAGCAATGATCCCGGACTTCAAACTTGTCACAGGGGGTCACCATCTTGGAAAGTGTCTGCAACACTCACATGCTCAGTGGGCTCTGAGCAGCTGTTGAAAAGATAAGCTTAAGGGTTGTCGCAAATTATCAAGCAGAAAATGAGGTTTGTCTGTAATATAAGCTGATGCTACTGGGCTGATTATTAAATTCTGATGCTGGTTGCACTGGTTTCTATGGTGACATGTAGTAATTATCTGTATTAATTACTAATCAGCCTTATATTGTGACATTTCTATTCTATGTGTACTGTATATTGTGAGTGAGTTCCTAAGCTTAGTAAGTGACAGCAGCACAGAGCATGTGCAGTGAATCAGCAGAAAAGAAGATGGGGAGTTACTGGGGCATCTTTGGGACACAGATCTTCCCAGTGGTTGCCTTGGGCTAGTAAAGAAGCCCAAAACAAAATTTACAACATTTCTAGTTACTTCTTTAGTTAAGCTGAAATTACGTTTGGAATATTTGACCAAGTTCTGACAGTAGCCCCAAATTCAGTTATCTTGAGGCACTTATCACTTTTCCCAGCATTATGAGAAAACATGGGTAGATATTACCTGAACCACTTAACCAATTAGCAATCAGCCTTCGCCAGTCTAATACAGTAACAATAATGATAGCAAACATTTGAGTAGTTGCAATGGGTTACAAGACCATGGCTAATGTCTGTTATGTATCATTCATATTAACTAAAATGTCAGAAAATGTACAACCACTCACATTAAAGGGGAAGCAAAGGCTTGGTGCACTTGGGGGTGCCAAATATTTGTCACCCCCAAGTGATTGTATTGACTTACCTGAAACCCCGGGCTGGTGCTCCTATCAGCAATAAACAGCACCAGCCCGGAGTTATACCAGTGAGCACCACTGAGCGATCCACTTCCATCTTCTTCATTCTTCAAATTTTCCAGGGCAAACGCATGCGCAGTTAAACAAAATAACCGAATTTTTAGTTAAAGTTCGGCTTTTCGTTCTACTGCGCAGCCGCAGGAAGACAGAAGAAGATGGAAGAAGATCGCTCCATGGTGCTCACTGGTATAACCCCAGGCCAGTGCAGATTTCTGCTGATAGGAGCACCAGCCCGAGGTTTCAGGTAAGTCAATACAATCACTTGGGGGTGCCTAACATTTGGCACCCCCAAGTGTACCAAGCCTTTCCTTCTCCTTTAAGAACTCAATTGGAAAGAAATATATATATTAAAGAGACAAGTTTTGTTCCACTATACCACAGCATCCAGCTCCAGTATATTAAACGACAGGCCCTTTTTTCTAAAAGTTTTATATGCATCAAAAGCCTTACCTTTGAATATGGAAAATCCAAGATATTAAATATCATTTCCTTTCCATCCACACAGACATTGTGACTATACATCGATTCTGCAATAAAAAAGATCCATGTTATACAGCTATACAGTGAGATTATTATATGCAATATGTTTTGCTGATCTGCTTCATACAAGTCCCCCACATCTGCTTTTGCTCATTTTCACAGAGTTTGATACAGTGGAAAATATGTGGGCTGCAATGCATGCTGTAGACAAATTATGTTATCCTTTGGTTTCTAAGTGAATTAGGCAGTTTCTTGAAATGAGAAGATACATCTAAATATAGTGATATTATGATATTATCATCGTATGTAGGAAGAACACATACAACACGCTCAATAATACCATTACTGACGACAATGCGTAGAAAATTCAATATCTGTACTGTAGATAAATTAGGTACCTGTGCAAAGTTCCACTGTGTCTCAAAAATAGCACCTATGGAACTAAACTCACAGGGATACCCAGCTTTTGATTTTTCTTTTTTTAATTTTAATAGATGTTATTATGACATACAATATTTAAACGTGTGGTTTCTGCTGGTGTCTTATTTTTGTTTTAATAACAAAAATACAGCATGAATGTATTCATTTATTTATAAATGGGGTGTATTTCTCTTTAAATGTTGGTTGCACTTTCCACTAAGAGGGTTAATTATTAAAGGTCAAGTTGAGTTTTACCCAAAAAATCTGACTTTTTTCAAGCTTTATTATACCTCGAAGCTTTCATTACTCAAAAAACATTTGAGTTTTGGGTTAATTCAAGATATAAAAAACCCTCACAAACCTAAAACTCAACCTTTGATAAATGCACCAGCATTGATATACTGTACATTGGGACAAGCCTCCAGCTATTCCTTTTCTCACTTTTCTAATCCCTGTGAATAACTCTTCTCTCATTCTTAAGAAGGCCCATCAGCATCAATACAGTTACTGCTGTTGCTTTGAGTCCCAGACATACCACTGTGCAGCATAATGAAGTTGTTGCTATGTAAATGCAATATAATAGAATATTCAGGGGATTACTGCTAATTTAACGGAAGTTAATCATTATGTGTTAGATACAGAAGTCAATTTAAACTCCCACTCTGCTATTTAAAGGTTAAATATAGGTATATTGCGTTGCACATATATTTGTTACTTGTAGTGTTAGACGCTATGTTGGTAAATCAGATGTGAAAATTAAGAGTGTCTACTTTTACCTGTAATCTGGAATCTCCGTTCTTCTAACTTCCAGCGTCAGAGCGGGTGGAGGAGGGGCCGCATCGCTATTGCAGTAAGCGATATTGCGCTCGCTGCACTAGAAGAGCCGAATTTCCTTTTTAAAAGCGGAAATTCGTCTCTTAAAGTTACGAGAGCCGGTTTTTGCCACCCTTGGTAACTGGCCGCTCAGTGCCAGTTACCAAGGTTCTCACCTTGCCTCATGGCAGGAGCGGCCCTGGGCGTAATGAAAAATACCGTAGGGGTAATTTACTACAAGCAGAGTAAAGTACAAAAACAAGTGCAATCCAACATGTTTTTTGCAGTTGTGTCTGCAAGTAGGAGAATTGCTACAGGTCCCTATGCTTCAAAATGAATTGCAGAGACCTGTGTTTGCCCCATGCATACAACACTGCCTGTGTTTAGCAGCACTTTATTTATGAGGGGTTTGGTATGTAAACATCCCCATCCACCCGTTAAGGAGCTCCAGAAGGTGGAGGCTGAGCCCTGTACTTACTGCTTGTCCTATGATGGCCACATTGGCCAGAAAGGATAATTATGCCATGAGCCCATTGGGGCTACACTCTGGACTCTGCCGGATTGTTAATAACATAATCAAGCAACTGTTAACTTGACTACAAGTAGCATTGAAGCAATGTAGCAAAAACCCAAATCTCCATTTCCCACAATGCCTCGCATGCTCAGTGAAGAGACAAGCGAAGAAATCAGAGAAGTTTGCACAGCATCATGGGAAATAGAGTATTTGCAGGAGGAGAGCTGACTCTTGCTACATTGTTTCAATGTTACATGTACACAGGACCAGCAGTGTAGGGAATAGCAAGTGACATATAGACAAATATTGCTTTAAAAGCCACTGCTATACACACACTAGTACAAATACTTTTTACAATCAGTGGCAATTTCTTATACTGGAACTGTGCTGACAATTACACATATCTTCATTGTGCCATTAATGGGGGGGGGGGTATTTGCAAGCCCATAAAATAAATGTGCAAAGGAAAGTGTTAAGTAAATACTTACCAAGCTCTCCATACTCTCCAATGAAACGTCTTGTCAGAAACCGTACAGTAAGTGCTGTAAATGAACCCAATAAATGTTACTAACACATGAAAGAACACAGTATATGGTGAATAAGCAATAGTGGAGTTAGTTGCCCCTGTTCCGCTCTAGTCCTGAAATGGCTAACCTGCAACACTTCAGTTGTCACTGAACTACAACTACCAGTAGGGATGTAGCGAACTGCCGCCGATGTGTTCGCGAACGCCGTTCGCGAACACCGGCAAAATTTGCGAACAGTTCGCGAACTGTTTGCGAACTTCGAACATCCGAAAATCGTTCGATTCGAACGATCGAAGGATTGAAATCGTTCGATCGAAGGATTTTCGTTCGATTCGAACGATCGAAGGATTGAAATCGTTCGATCGAAGGATTTTCGTTCGAATCGAACGATCGAAGCCATTCGATCGAATGCTTCGATCGTTCGATTCGAACGAAAATCCTTCGATTTTAGCGGTCGAATGGTCGAACGATCTAACGATTTTGACGCGAACGCCTATTGGCGAACGTCGCGCGACGTTCGCGAACAGTCGAAGTTCGCGCGAACTAGTTCGCCGGCGAACAGTTCGCTACATCCCTAACTACCAGCATCCCATGACAGCCTCTGGAGGGTTTAAGGTTGGTAATACTGATTTGTTCATTGCCAGTTCTGTTAAACAAGTAAACAGATGTCGACTGACTCTCTATAATTTTGCAGTCACCTGTCCTGTTTTAAATAAGTCATGAGGTTATCAGATTAATATCCTGATTAATAGAAAACCTGACAGGAAGGGAACAACAATTAATAGGAGGCACGTGTACTGTACCCAACGACACTAATTTGACATTATAAAAGGCCAAACCGTCACTGGCACATTTAAACATGAAAAAGAGTTTATCTATCTACTTTGCACAACATACAGGGAAATATATTAAACAGCACAAGGGATTACTTGCCATGCCTGTAACCCACTAGCGTTTCTTAAAACTACTATACCCATCATCCTCTGATAGCCTGTGAATGTACATCACTACAATAGAGCAATTTCACTCATTTCCTACATCATAAATTGAAGAGAAACGTGTGAAATTGAACACAGAGGTCACAAACTTAGTGTGTGTTTTTGCAAACCTTTTTTCTGGGAGCAAACAGACAGGTATCTCTTTATGGCTTTAGAAATGTACACAGCAAGACATGTCATAACTCTGTAAGTATGTTTGAACATATTCACATCCTCACCTGATTTCCCCACTCCATCTGCACCAAGGACAAGGATATTTGCTTCCATTTTCAGTGTAGTAGGTCCAGTCATCTCTGCTGGAACTGCAGAGGAATGATGCTCAGGACTGAGGCTGACAGATCTCCGCAGAGGGATTTTTAGCACCATTTGCAGATCAGACCCCACAGTAGAGCCCCGCAGGACGTGCACTCCTCAAGCACCGACTGGGAATGAGCCTACGCGTAGCAGCAGCAGCAAAGGCATTTCAATGGAATGTACCATTAGGTTGCTAGAATGGGGTCCTGTAAACATAACAGGGAAAGGACGAAACTATTATTGGTGACATTTTTCTTTAATATGTTATTACATTACAATATAACAATGTATGAGTATGTGCATTTTCTTTAGGAAATAATAACATTGCTATATATACTTGGATGCTAAATATTGGTCTTTCCCACACATGCAATGACTGAATAATGTAGCTGTAGCACTACAGGAAAATGCAGTTATATGTTAAACTTATTTTTGGTGCTTACAGTTTGCTTACGGTTTTGCACTATATTTTTATAGACAATGACACACATCTTCCAATATCCTGGTCACCCATAAACCCATAAAATGTAAAGCACTGGCATGATGCATGAAGCCACAATCCATGTGGATACGGAAACTAATAATTTATTGATATAGAACCAACATATTAGGCAGCACTTTAAAGATTACAATCTAAGGTGCTGTATCTTACAATCTAAGGTTCCTATCACATTCACTCACTATGAACAATTTTATCAGGGGAAACATTGGTAGAATCCATAGGAACACAAACAAGATGGCATCAAATGTAGGGACCCAGACCAGTACTGGTCTGCTAACCACTACTGCATCACTATCCTCCTCATCATACTAGATTAAAGCTCTAGTCCTATCTGGTTCAGTCACATTCACTTCACTCACAAAAGAAATCAAATCTTTTTGACATAAACCACAATGGCAATCATTTGGACCATACCATGTCATGTCGTTATCGGTGTAACCTATGAAGTTACAGTATCTGTTGCATACTGCAGTACATAGAAGATCGACTAATAGCATTGTTCATCCAGATATCTGTTGGGGAGGAGGACATAGCAGCTATATATGCCTTTACATGAGCAGATTATCTGTCGACTTCCGTCTGAAGGTGCCCAATCTAGCCCAAGCTAAAATTTGCCCGTGCATGTCCAGTTAAAGACTGAAAACAGTGTCCTTTTGTTAAGGTAGCTTGCTTCATTCCATTTGCAGATTTCTGTAATAATGTTATAGAGAAAAGAATTCAATCCTTCGAACAGCAATCCAGACCAAGCAAATTATTATAACTGAGAACTACAAATCCACCCTGCAGAGCCGTAAATACCATATAGGCACCCGTGCCCAGGATGACAGCATTAAGGGGACGACCCTCGGGTGCCTATATGGTAAAGAAAAATATCCCCCCCCCAAAAGAAATAATTCCTTCCAAACTTGCCAACTAATTCCGGTAGCGGAAAAGGGGGTGTGAGGGGTACCTGGAGGGCAGTGGAGTGCATGTGTGGTAGGAAGTGACATAATGAGCATGCATATTATGTCACTTCCCACACATGTGAATTGGGGCATGAGTGTGCTGGGTGCACCCAGTTTACATTATATACAGCACTGCCACCATGGGAATAGGAATATGACGTAAATTACACACATCCACCCCCATATAGTGTGAAAGCAATAAACAAACTATTCATGCTATCCTTGAGCCACTTCCAGTTAATGCCCCAGAACACATGGCAGGATAAATGCAGTGGCCAGTGTATGGTTACCAGATTGCTTGAAAATTCAGGAACACGTCTAATAAATGTACTGTATGTGCAGGGATGCATTGATTGCATATAAATCAAAGTAAAATCACTGTAACTCCTCTAGCTGGATTTTTTTTAGATGTGTTACAATAACACATTGTTCTTCCACATACCACCACCACCATATAAAAACAAAAAAACAGAAAACAATGTCCAATACAGACTGATGGAATACTCTCAGGAATACTTGCAGAACTTATTTAGGCCCCTTTTTTATAATCTTAGATTCATTTTATAGGCTAAGGAACCCCCTATCCTCCCAGGATGTAACCCTACCATTCAATTAAAACACAGAGACGTATTATGGCAAAAATCTGTGGAGGTCACAGGCTTTATTTAACAGTTTAAGCATCAAGGACTAGGTACACCCTACAAGTAAGTCTGAATTATTTTACTGTACATCCCCTTAAAAACCCTTCCAAACCAGCACTCTTCCCCATGCCTCCTCCCCTAGCCTGTCCCTCTTTTCTCCTCCACTGTTAGCCCCCTCCATTGTTCTTACCTGGGGGCTGGGGAGTGAGAGACTAGGCTACACCTGGGGGGAAGGGGGGCCTGCCTAACCCCATGTCAGCCCTAAACGGGATTCATTCCTCTTAAGGTATGGTCCCTGAGGATTGGCGGAAAATAGATGTTTACATTTTACGCTCTCAGCTTGGCAGTACAGGCCTGTAAGTCTAACATCTGTTGTGGGAAAGCTATTTGAAGGTTTGCTAAGGGATCACATTCAAGATTGTGTTCTGGAGAATGGCATTATACGTAACAAGCAGCATGGCTTTGTTAAGTATGGATCAGAAATAAGTAGGAATATAGAAAGGGTTGCAACAGATGTGGTCTACTTAGATTTTTACAAAAATACAGTGCCACATAGATGTTGGTTTATAAACTAAGGTTTGTTGGAATTAGTAATGCTGTTTTGAACATGGATAGAAAATTGTCTTAAGTATCGTGTACAGAGGGTGGCTGTCTGTGGAACATTTTCTACTTAGGCTCTTAGTGGAGAGCTGCAGGGTTCTGTGTTGAGCCCACTTCTATTAACTATTAATGACTTAAGTTTGCCATACACAGAGATCCACTCATTTCGTGATTTTGCCACCTTGCAGTGGGAGATAGGCTGATACAATTGTGGGCTGTCGGATCGCGGGACTGCATTGACAAACAGATGCGGTCCGATGGGATTTTTACCCCTGCTTCAATTGAAGAGGACACTCGCACACCCGTTGTATAAATATTAAGGCTCACTCGGTGAACAATGATTGGAGGATACGGCAACCTCCCAATGTACTGCATAGAAAAGAACCACACTGGCACACAAGACTTGTGTCTGCAAGGCAAGCCCTTGCAAAAGTTTTACTTTTGCAAGTGCTTGCCCTGCAGACACAAGTCTCATCACAAGTCTCATGTGCCAGTGTGGTTCTTTTCTATTTTTACCCCTGCCCCATTGACATCTGGCTGACTCTCGGCCAGATATCGATCAAGGAAGCCCGTTGGGGGGGCCCCACACATGGGCCAATAAGCTGTCAATTCAGTCTGTCAGCAGCTTTTATTGGCCTGTCTATGGCCACCTGTAGGGGTGAGCAGTGGAAGCAATATATCTGTGTATGTTGATGACACAAAACTAGGCAGGCCAATTAATTATATCCAGGATATGGCATCCATGGTGATCTGGACAAACTGGTGGATTGGGCAGATAAGTGTCATATGTGATTTACTTTTGATGCAAGGATATGCATTCGAGATACAAAGATATGCAAGCACTTGTACACTTAATGGGATAACACATTAATAGAAAAGACCCTAGTAGTAGTTGTGAATAATAAGTGTATTAAAAAGAGTAACGGAAGGAGTCATATTAACGGTAAGATAGGGTAAAAAGCCCAATTAAAATGTGCAGTGCAATTTTGGTCTGCAAACCTTTTTTTTTTGTTTTAATAAAATCAATTTTATTTTCAACTAGAGAGATCACAAAAAACAGTTAAAACATTCCTACCGAGGCAAGTCAAAGGGATAGAGGCAAATTTACATAAACCAATGGTCTCCTTAGGGGCAGATTTATCAAGGGTCGAATTTTGAAGTAGAAAAAACGTTGAAATTCAACCATCGAATAGAATTCTCTGACATTCGAATTTGAAGTCGGAGGATTTTATACATCGTACGATCGTACTCCGATCATACTTCGAATCAAACGATTTTATTTTCCAAAAAATCCTTCGACTTACAAAAAACTTCAGCAATTCAGCAGGTTTAAGTTGGCAAAGTATTGAAGTCGAAGTTTTTTTAAAGAGACAGTTCTTCGAATATCAAATGGTCGAATAGTCGAACGATTTTACTTCGAATCGAAGGTTGAAGTCTAAGTCGTAGTTTGAATTTTTTTACTTCGAAAATTCCCTCGAATTCACTTTGACCCTTAATAAATCTGCCCCTAATTATATATACAGAACTTTATGCTGCAGGACTGACGGACAATCTCCAGTGTTAGCGCTATGGCTGATCCCAATGTTATTAATAGGGAAAAAAGATAAATATATATGAAGGCTGGTATTTTTCTCTCAAAAAAGGTGGCATCCCTAGTTAGCACATTGCCGCGGACAGGGTGGCCAATATTGCTAAGGTCAAGGTGGGCAGCAATAATACAAAATGAACACTGTAACAAGGTATAAGCTGGGTGTTTTGACATGGAAACAAGTTTAATTTTTTCTTCAGTCAACACAATAAAAAAATGTTACCAAAAAAAAAAAAAAAGATAAAAGATAGGCTTTAGTGGTGGTGGTATTGCTGTTTTTTACCAAGAATAACGTTTTCCAGGGTACTAGGACTGCCACCTTTTAAATGGTTTAATTTTACTTTTTAAATGTAACTATTTAACCCTTTAAGTGCCACAGAACGTAGAATCTACGTTCTGTGGCAAAGGTACTTGAAATGCCACAGAACGTAGATTCTACGTTCTGCAGCACTTCCGGGTTCAGAAGCGGAGGAGCGGCTGTTAGAGCCGCTCGCTCCGTTCCTGCTCGATCCCCTGCCCCTAGGCAACGAGCAGAGCAGGGGATCGAGTGGCCCCTGGGGCGCGATCGCCTAGGGGCCCAAAAACAGCAGCAGGCACGTGCTACTTACGTGTCCTGCTGCTGCAGCCTGCACCGGATCGACGATCTCCGCCCCCACAGCACACAAACAGGAACCACGAGGCAGATGTCTTCCAGGGGCTCTTCCTGATCGCCTGCAACAGTCTCCAGCGATTTTTTCAGGTTAGTGCAACAATTACACACACAAACACACCAACACACACTTATTACAGTAATACACACTTAGATTCACACTTACACACACTTACACATACATTTTTGGGGATTGGGGGGGTCACTTACACTCACTGCACTTACACACATGTGCACACGCACACACGCGCACATAACATGTAATTTACCATTTGTACACACGCACACGCACATACATGGCATTGTGGCTTTTTTTTTTTTTTCTTATCGCATCGTCTCTTTTTTTGGCTGAAAAAAATGTTTTATTGCCATTACGAATAGCGTATTCGCTAACCGTACTGTGCAATATCTTTTTTATGTTATTTCGGTGATTATATTGCAATTTGGGGTATTTTGGTGCATTTTTAGCCATTTTATTGAATTTTTAGCCATTTTATTGCATTTTCAGCTCTGCGTATGTTGTGTTCACTTGTTTCTAGCCGTATAACCTGTTTGGCCCAGCTAAAATATTCAAACTGTGATTCTGACGGCCGATAACACTAGTCTGGAAAAAAAACATTGATTTTTGTGGTTTTATTGGATTTTTTTGCATTTCACTCTTTACTGCCTTATTTTGTTTTACCTTGTAAATTTTATCTACTATATATCCATTTGGGGGTCCCTGTGCGCCACATAGTTTGGTATATCTATGCATACTGGGCATCAAAGTGTTCAGTAGACCCCTGGTGTTCATATTTAGGATGTTTTATGCTGATACGTTATGAAATGTGGGGCATATAATGCGGTAGAATTCAAGCTTTGTGACGATTTTCAAAAATTTGATAAAAACCGTTACGTTCAGCATTGCTTTGCAGTTTGGCAGTTTGCAGTAGAAACACTTATTTACCCATATTGGATTCGTCAAAATGTGTACTTTCTGAAAATATATGGTTTTCTGGGGTCTCTGTACTGTTAGGGGGGTCTAATGTCGCATAATACACACACCAGGTGCTCATATTGCAGCAGCCAGCGCGTCAGCCGTGAAAATGTATATACACTATTGTCATTTGGGGGTCTCTGTGCGCCACATAGTTTGGTATATCTATGCATATTGGGCATCAAAGTGTTCAGTAGACCCCTGGCATTCATATTTAGGATGTTTTATGCTGATACGTTACGAAATGTGGGGCATATAATGGGGTAGAATTCAAGCTTTGTGACGATTTTCCGAAATTTGATAAAAACCGTTATGTTCAGCATTGCTTTGCAGTTTGGCAGTTTGCAGTAGAAACACTTATTTACCCATATTGGATTCGTCAGAATGTGTACTTTCTGAAAATATATGGTTTTCTGGGGTCTCTGTACTGTTAGGGGGGTCTAATGTCGCATAATACACACACCAGGTGCTCATATTACAGCAGCCAGCGCGTCAGCCGTGAAAATGTCTATACACTATTGTCATTTGGGGGTCTCTGTGCGCCACATAGTTTGGTATATCTATGCATATTGGGCATCAAAGTGTTCAGTAGACCCCTGGCGTTCATATTTAGGATGTTTTATGCTGATACGTTACGAAATGTGGGGCATATAATGGGGTAAAATTCAAGCTTTGTGACGATTTTCCGAAATTTGATAAAAACCGTTATGTTCAGCATTGCTTTGCAGTTTGGCAGTTTGCAGTAGAAACACTTATTTACCCATATTGGATTTGTCAGAATGTGTACTTTCTGAAAATATATGGTTTTCTGGGGTCTCTGTACTGTTAGGGGGGTCTAATGTCGCATAATACACACACCAGGTGCTCATATTGCAGCAGCCAGCGCGTCAGCCGTGAAAATGTATATACACTATTGTCATTTGGGGGTCTCTGTGCGCCACATAGTTTGGTATATCTATGCATATTGGGCATCAACGTGTTCAGTAGACCCCTGGCGTTCATATTTAGGATGTTTTATGCTGATACGTTACGAAATGTGGGGCATATAATGGGGTAAAATTTAAGCTTTGTGACGATTTTCAGAAATTTGATAAAAACCGTTATGTTCAGCATTGCTTTGCAGTTTGGCAGTTTGCAGTAGAAACACTTATTTACCCATATTGGATTCGTCAGAATGTGTACTTTCTGAAAATATATGGTTTTCTGGGGTCTCTGTACTGTTAGGGGGGTCTAATGTCGCATAATACACACACCAGGTGCTCATATTGCAGCAGCCAGCGCGTCAGCCGTGAAAATGTATATACACTATTGTCATTTGGGGGTCTCTGTGCGCCACATAGTTTGGTATATCTATGCATATTGGGCATCAACGTGTTCAGTAGACCCCTGGCGTTCATATTTAGGATGTTTTATGCTGATACGTTACGAAATGTGGGGCATATAATGGGGTAAAATTCAAGCTTTGTGACGATTTTCCGAAATTTGATAAAAACCGTTATGTTCAGCATTGCTTTGCAGTTTGGCAGTTTGCAGTAGAAACACTTATTTACCCATATTGGATTCGTCAGAATGTGTACTTTCTGAAAATATATGGTTTTCTGGGGTCTCTGTACTGTTAGGGGGGTCTAATGTCGCATAATACACACACCAGGTGCTCATATTGCAGCAGCCAGCGCGTCAGCCGTGAAAATGTATATACACTATTGTCATTTGGGGGTCTCTGTGCGCCACATAGTTTGGTATATCTATGCATATTGGGCATCAAAGTGTTCAGTAGACCCCTGGCGTTCATATTTAGGATGTTTTATGCTGATACGTTACGAAATGTGTGGCATATAATGGGGTAAAATTCAAGCTTTGTGACGATTTTCCGAAATTTGATAAAAACCGTTATGTTCAGCATTGCTTTGCAGTTTGGCAGTTTGCAGTAGAAACACTTATTTACCCATATTGGATTCGTCAGAATGTGTACTTTCTGAAAATATATGGTTTTCTGGGGTCTCTGTACTGTTAGGGGGGTCTAATGTCGCATAATACACACACCAGGTGCTCATATTGCAGCAGCCAGCGCGTCAGCCGTGAAAATGTATATACACTATTGTCATTTGGGGGTCTCTGTGCGCCACATAGTTTGGTATATCTATGCATATTGGGCATCAAAGTGTTCAGTAGACCCCTGGCGTTCATATTTAGGATGTTTTATGCTGATACCTTACGAAATGTGTGGCATATAATGGGGTAAAATTCAAGCTTTGTGACGATTTTCCGAAATTTGATAAAAACCGTTATGTTCAGCATTGCTTTGCAGTTTGGCAGTTTGCAGTAGAAACACTTATTTACCCATATTGGATTTGTCAGAATGTGTACTTTCTGAAAATATATGGCTTTCTGGGGTCTCTGTACTGTTAGGGGGGTCTAATGTCGCATAATACACACACCAGGTGCTCATACTGCATCAGCCAGCGCGTCAGCCGTGAAAATGTATATACACTATTGTCATTTGGGGGTCTCTGTGCGCCACATAGTTTGGTATATCTATGCATATTGGGCATCAAAGTGTTCAGTAGACCCCTGGCGTTCATATTTAGGATGTTTTATGCTGATACGTTACGAAATGTGGGGCATATAATGGGGTAAAATTCAAGCTTTGTGACGATTTTCAGAAATTTGATAAAAACCGTTATGTTCAGCATTGCTTTGCAGTTTGGCAGTTTGCAGTAGAAACACTTATTTACCCATATTGGATTCGTCAGAATGTGTACTTTCTGAAAATATATGGTTTTCTGGGGTCTCTGTACTGTAAGGGGGGTCTAATGTCGCATAATACACACACCAGGTGCTCATACTGCAGCAGCCAGCGCGTCAGCCGTGAAAATTTCTGTGTTTTTACCCCACAAAAATGAAGTCAATGTGTTGATTTTTCATTAGCTGAAGTTACCCACGGGACTGTTTGTATGCGCTAACTTCATTTTGGGGCCTCTAAATGCCAGACACTTAGGTAAACCTATGAACAATGGCCACCAAACTGTTCAGAGGAACCCTGGCAATCATATTTAGGGTGCTTTTTCTTAGTACGTAATAACACATGGGTGATATGGTGCTGGGAAGTTGAAGCTTTGAGGCAATTTTCAGATATTTCACCAAAACCGACAACTTTGGGAAAGCCTTGCGACTCAGTAGTTTGGAGCAATAAGGCATGGGTACCCATTTTAGATTCGGTAGAATGTGTACTTTCCAAAAATGTATGGGTTTGGGGGGTAAACATATATTTCTGTGTTTTTACACCACAAAAATGCAGTCAATGTGTTGATTTTTCATTAGCTGAAGTTACCCACGGGTCTGTTTGTATGCGCTAACTTCATTTTGGGGCCTCTAAATGCCAGATACTTTGGTAAACCTATGAACAATGGCCACCAAACTGTTCGGAGGAACCCTGGCAATCATATTTAGGGTGCTTTTTCTTAGTACGTAATGACACATGGGTGATATGGTGCTGGGAAGTTGAAGCTTTGAGGCAATTTTCAGATATTTCACCAAAACCGACAACTTTGGGAAAGCCTTGCGACTCAGTATTTTGGAGCAATAAGGCATGGGTACCCATTTTAGATTCGGTAGAATGTGTACTTTCCAAAAATGTATGGGTTTGGGGGGTAAACATATATTTCTGTGTTTTTACCCCACAAAAATGCAGTCAATGTGTTGATTTTTCATTAGCTGAAGTTACCCACGGGACTGTTTGTATGCGCTAACTTCATTTTGGGGCCTCTAAATGCCAGATACTTTGGTAAACCTATGAACAATGGCCACCAAACTGTTCGGAGGAACCCTGGCAATCATATTTAGGGTGCTTTTTCTTAGTACGTAATGACACATGGGTGATATGGTGCTGGGAAGTTGAAGCTTTGAGGCAATTTTCAGATATTTCACCAAAACCGACAACTTTGGGAAAGCCTTGCGACTCAGTAGTTTGGAGCAATAAGGCATGGGTACCCATTTTAGATTCGGTAGAATGTGTACTTTCCAAAAATGTATGGGTTTGGGGGGTAAACATATATTTCTGTGTTTTTACCCCACAAAAATGCAGTCAATGTGTTGATTTTTCATTAGCTGAAGTTACCCACGGGACTGTTTGTATGCGCTAACTTCATTTTGGGGACTCTAAATGCAGGATACTTTGGTAAACTTATGAACAATGGCCACCAAAATGTTCAGAGGAACCCTGGCAATCATATTTAGGGTGCTTTTTCTTAGTACGTAATGACACATGGGTGATATGGTGCTGGGAAGTTGAAGCTTTGAGGCAATTTTCAGATATTTCACCAAAACCGACAACTTTGGGAAAGCCTTGCGACTCAGTAGTTTGGAGCAGAAAGGCATGGGTACCCATTTTAGATTCAGTAGAATGTGTACTTTCCAAAAATATATGGGTTTGGGGGGTAAACATATATTTCTGTGTTTTTACCCCACAAAAAATGCAGTCAATGTGTTGATTTCTCAGTAGCTGAAGTAAAGTCCTGAACAATTTGGATGTGCTAACTACATATTGGTGTCTCTAAATGCCAGATACTTTGGTAAACCTATGCATAATGGGTATCAAATTGTTCAGTGGACCCCTTGCAATCATATTTCAGGTGCTTTTTCTTGGTACCTAATATAGTTTGGGATATGCGGAGCAGCAAAATAAAACCTTTGAAATGATTTTTCAGAATTTTGAATTTTTTGTTGAAAAACCGCTATGTTCAGACAAGCTTTTATGTTTGGTAGTTGGGAGTAGAGAGACATAGTTACCCATTTTGTAATCGGCAGAATGTGTACTTTTCAAAAATGTATGGTTTTCTGGGGTAAACCTACGGTTTCAGGATTTTTTGCCTTGGAACCTAAAGCATGCCGTTTTCTGCCTTAGTGCTTTCAAAATTTGGTAATATACTGCCGGGAGTTTTTGCTGTACAGAAATCCTAAATCTCCCTAAAACTATACATATCTGGTATTGGCACGTTCGAGAGACATAAGGCTTTCCAAATCAGTTGGATTTTCATCCGTAAAATGAAATATTTTTCTGGTATAAATTGATATACGATGAAAAATGGTAATTTTTCATTTTTTTTTGGTATTTGGCACTATAAATTTTTTTGCACTGGTGTAAATACATGAAAACTCAGGCAGATTTAGAAAGCCCAGTTTCTACCGAAAAAAACAATGTATAGTTTTCCTAGGTAAACTATAGGTTTCCCCTCAGAAAATGCCCCTAAAGTGAGAGAGCACAAAATGTTTCAAAAACGGCTGGCATTTCGCGTAACCAAAATGTGAAATTCTGCTGGCACTTAAAGGGTTAAAATAGATGCCAACCCTATGCTTTACAAGTAGGAGCAGAATTTTTATTAAAGAATAATTTCTGATGAAATATTGGCTCCATCGAAGGCTACTGCAGGCAACCACCTCCACCACACAGTACACAGAGCAAAGAAAACAATGAATTGTTTCGTTTTTGTTATAATATTGAGAGCGAGGCTATAATGGCAATCACAACGAAAAAAAAAGTAAACATTTTTTTCCCGTTTGCTGACAAAGGTAAACAAAGTCTTTGAGCGCACGAGCGTTCAGCCCCATGTAGGCCACGCCTCTAGGCGTCACTGCACGCACAGGCTTCAATGTAGTATTCGTGACGTCACTGCTCCGCGACTTGCGACGTCTGGATGTAGTGGCCGACAGGAGCAGAGGAGCTACACATTTAAACGACGTTGCGGGATTTTTAAACAGCGATCCGGGACTGCAAGTTATGTTATGAAAATCGGGACTGTCCCGCGAAAAGTGGGACTGTTTGGTTGGTATGTCTCGTGCCATTGGCATGGCACATTGTGCGTTGCAGGACTGTGGCAGCCAGTTTACATTTTATTTTATGGGGGTTGCCTGATTTTTAGCACCAATCTCGAGAGCTTCTACATGATTTCAGTTAAAGCTGCCAATTTAAATATCGAGGTGTTACAATTGCTCACATGCTTTTTATTCTAATTGTTATACCAGAAAATAGCACAAACAGTGCTCAGCAAGACAGCAACACAGTGCAGGGTAAGAAGTAGCAGCACATTACACATCTAGAACGTAGAGGGATACACCAGAGATTACAGGTCACCTGTGTTTGAAATACAAGCTAGTCTGCTATTATCATCACGTTGCATTAGCTTTAAAGCACTTACTGCACCTCCACGGTTTCCAGGTTTACATTTCAAAACCAGCCAAAGACTACAAAAAAAATAGCCATACTGTAGCCAAAAGCCATTTTAAAAGTAGCCCAATTGGTACACTGAAACAAATTGTGCTGGAGTCCGGAGGGGAGGGCTGCACAGAAATGGAGGCGATGGGCATCACCACCCAAATGAACAGTCACAGTAGTACAAATGACCGGACATGCGAAAACATGCCGTGCTGGGAATTGAACTCCATCTGTACCTCCCCAGTCCCCACAAAGCACCCACACTTGAGTTCAACTTCTGCTGCTAGCTGCTAAGGGAACTAAAACTCACAGTATCACACACTAACCACACGAACATCCGACTCGGCAGAGCGGAGAACTTCCAGCACATGTCGGCAGCCAATCTCTCTCTCAGTCTCTTCTATTTTCCAGCAGTGGGATGGTCTGTGTGTGTCACCCGAACGCTGACATCATTAATTTGCATTTAAAAAAAAAAAAAAAAACAGAAAAATTGTGTGGGTTTTGAAAGTCCAAACTTTCGGCAACCTCCCAAAAATGCTCAAATCTGTATGTTGGCGGGTTTGGACCCGCCACTTAGGTTTAACAATAGGCCAATTTGGTGATAAACCCATTAACCTGGCAACCCTGTGCATCTCACCTACATCTTTTTACAAACTGGACTGTAATTTAAGTGGCTCCTAAGCAATTTAGTTGATGTCACCAAACATCCTCCCATTCTTCCCCACCGCAGCTTTTGAAAAGAAGCATGTACCATAGATTATATTATGATAATAGCACATACCCCATCAGTCAGGGTCAGAGATTGGGGTTTTTTTTGCACATGTGCAAGTAAGAAAGTTTTGTGGGATGGAAGCCATTATTTGGCTCAAACTCACACGTATTCAAGGCTGAGCTGCAATTTACAGATAAGGTTTTATGTAAAATTCAGAAAGTAATTTGGCAGAACAAAGGCGAATGAATAGTGAAGGGGTGTTTATTACACTTCCATTCTCATTTAACTAATCTTTATACACTTTATAGGATCTCAAAGTTGTATATTCACTGAAGTCATAAATATGACTAAATTTGAAAATATTTACTGTAAATGTGTGTTTAGATCGAATTAAAACCTACAATTTGCCATTGTCTTGAGAGGCGGTATTCTCTTTTTCAGCATGAGTTCAATGAACAGGCTTGTGCTGATCATACTTTTTGCCTTTTTCTTAAATTAATAAATATCCATGTTTTTGTTATTCCTTGCATTCAAACAGATAATGAAATCACTTTCATTTTCTAACTTCCTGGCGAAGGGGCACCCTCCAAAACATTGGGCATTCTGCTTGACACAATTAACACCATTCTTTAATTTGTTTTGTGTTCGGTAAGAAAATAAATCACTTCCTGGTGCTGCCAAGTTACTTCAGGATACAAAGCACCGCTCGCACACCCTGGCCTTGTATAATGAACGCCTGGTGCACAGGTGATAGAGGGATCGGCACCCTCCAAATTAGATTCCAAGAAGAATTCACTGGCACTCCAAGGCAGATGCAAGCAGGGACAACCCTTGCGTGTTAACACGCAAGGGTTGCCCCTGCTTGCATCTGCCTCGGATTGCCAGTGAATTCTTCTTGGCTGCCAAGTTACTGACAGTCCACAGATAAGCCCTTTGTATAATAAGCTTCTCCTTTTCTGAAACCCTAATAAAGTCTGCATCTTAGGAAAGGGAGGGCTTCTTTTATACAAAACTCCTCACAAAGTGAGGGGAAACTATTTTCCATTAGTTCTTATATCACAAAAAAAACCTAGGGAAAAAAATGTCAAGTTAAAAGACTAAGCAGAATACATTGACAATAAAAGCTCAGATGAGGCATACTGCTTTGAACTGAAATGGTTGCCTGCATTTGCATGATCACAGAAACATAAAAGTAAACAACTTTGCTCTCTAATAGCACTTCCCCTTTGGGTGGTATTTTATTACAAAAGTTTATTACAGTTAATTTTTTTGTTTACACTACAGAAAGAGGGACATGTGCTTTGCCTATATCTGAATGAAGTTAGGCTAATCACTGATACTTATTAAACAGCACCTGCTTTTGAACGGATGGGTCC
The DNA here is from genome assembly GCA_038501925.1 of Xenopus petersii. NCBI lineage: Eukaryota > Metazoa > Chordata > Amphibia > Anura > Pipidae > Xenopus > Xenopus petersii. The sequence goes on from CM076676.1 coordinate 112,999,513, forward strand.
CAAAGTGTTGCAGTCAAAGACAGAAGAGACTGCTGTGCGGGTAGTTGTCCGAGTTCGACCTTTGCTCCCAAAGGAGGTTTTGCATGGTCAACAGCCCTGTTTGTGGACAGAACCAGACCAAAAGAGCCTAACACTTGGAACAAACAGGCACTTTCAGTTCCAGGATATACTGGATGAGGCTTGCAGCCAAGATGCAACATATAACTCCTGTGTACAGCCATTGCTTGAGGCTTTCTTTCAAGGATTTAATGTCACCGTGTTTGCTTATGGGCAGACTGGCTCAGGAAAAACCTACACCATTGGAGAAGCAAGTATATGTGAGTAGGTCTATGAAAGTTTTTATTCATCCAGGTACTAGATATACAGTATTTGAATACTAATTCTGTATTTTGTATATAATAAAAGGGAGTTATACTTTTAAACTAAGCGGTTGGTACTAGTGTATATTGAATAAGGGTTGTATTTCTTGCAGAGGACTTATTTAAAGTGGACCTGTCACCCAGACACACAAATCTGTATACTTAAAGTCCTTTTCAAATTAAACATGAATCTCAATTTCTATTCTAGATGATGCAAGGCTTGTCTTAATAACAGTGTCCACAAAATGGCCCCTGCCTGCTTGCTATAATTATGAATTCCCAGACAGAAGGAAACAAGAGTCAAATAATTTATATAGTGTAATTAAAGTTCATTTTGCTTGATAAACATGATAAAATAGGATTTTGAATTTTTTTTTTTTGGGTGACGTGTCTCCTTTAAGTGGAGTATTTTAGTTCTGAATATACAGCAGAGAAATACTATTGCAGGCACTTAGCATATCTGACCATATAAACCATATATGTAAAAAAAAAAAAAAAAAAAAAAAAACAAGCAAAAATGGGAACAGCTGAAATTGTCCTGCCAATGGTCCTTTTTCCCCTATTATCACAGCTTCCTTGTGGATGCAGCCCAGTATAGGGTTTGTAGTAGCGATACACTAAATACAGAATTTTGTCCGTGGTTTTTCTGAACTGCATCTGACATCTTAGTAACATGAATTAAAAATACTGCAAAAACGAATGTGATCTATCTTTGTTCAGATTTTTTTCCTAAAATTTGATTATGCAAGTTAAGGTATGGCTCATCATTTGGCGAAATCTTTTATGGAGTATTAGACGTAAACAAAACTGAAAGATTCAGCACATCACTAAACTGTGGTAATATAACATTGCTACATTGATGTGAATGATGTGTAAGCTATGGGTGAGGACCCAAGAATTGGTCAAATGCCATTAAGGATGGGTGCCCAACTACTACTGATGGTCTCATGGGTAATTTAATTTTCTCAGGTTTTTTTTACCTTGCCTTTCAGCCAGCCAAAGACAGCTGGACTGATGGCTGTAAGGATGAGGTGAAACTGTAGGTCCTATTCTTCCTGATTATAATTTACTGTAGAAAGGTAGATGGTGGTGGTATGAGAAGAGGCTAGATTAAGTACCTCCAACTCCTTTTATTACCTTGACATGCCTTCAACATCCACTGAAGAACCTTCTGTGAGTTGATGGATAACCTGATTTGCATTCAGTGTTAAAAACATTTTCGCTGGATTGGGGTTAAGTAGCAGCAAACTGTTAGATATACTGTATGACACTTAATATTATGTTAAGTACAGAGCTGGATTTAACTTGTTGGTTTGCGTAAGCAGTGAAAATCCTTATAACTCACAGCAGGAAGCAACCCAAGCTGTTTAAAAATGGACTCAAGGCTAAAAAACCATGTATTATAAAACAAGCATATGCAATGGAAAATTTTAAAAATTAATTTGCAACCTGCTGCCCTCTGGCTGCTGTTGAACCTTTTCGCATTAGTTGATAAGCTATTATACAGTAGATGTGGAAGTTCATCTGCGTCTAGAGATTCTTCAGGATGTCTCTAACCTAAAGCAGTCAAAAGCAGGCCAGGGATGGCTCGTTGTTTGCATAGTACACTAATCAGGTGCTGTTAACTATTTTCATATTTACCCCAGTGCAGAGTTTTCCTCAAAATTCCAGAATTATAGTGGGCATCTACTAAGTTCATGTTCTCAGTGCGCTAATACTGACGCAACTTAGCAACTGTTTTAAATCATGCAAGTTATGGCATGTTTTGCTTAAAGGAAAACTATACCCCCAAAATGAATACTTAAGCAACAGATAGTTTATATTAAATTGAATGACATATTAAAGAATCTTACCAAACTGGAATATATATTTACATAAATATTGCCCTTTTACATCTCTTGCCTTGAACCACCATTTTGTGACTCTATCTGTGCTGCCTCAGAGATCACCTGACCAGAAATACTACAACACTAACTGTAACAGGAAGAAGTGAGGAAGCAAAAGGCAGAACTCTGTCTGTTAATTGGCTCATGTGACCTTACATGTGGTTTGTATGTGTGCACAGTGAATCGTACGATCTCAGGGGGCGGCCCTTATTTTTTAAAATGGCAATTTTCTATTTATGATTACCCAATGGCACATACTACTAAAAAAGTATATTATTATGATAATGGTTCATTTACATGAAGCAGGGTTTTACACATGAGCTGTTTTACTCCGTATCTTTTAATAGAGATCTACATTGTTTGGGGGGTATAGTTTTCCTTTAATTTGGAATGGTGTCATCTCTGGTGTGGCATTGATAAGGCATTTGTGCCCAATTTGTTTGAAACAAGTCAGTTGTTGCTTCAAGTTGCTAAGGAACATCATTAAATGCAAGCACCTTTGTGAAAGGGCTGCTGGGAGTTGTAGCTCTGAAGCATCTATAGTGCTAATGTTTGCATATTCATGACCAACAATCTCTTCTATTTTTTTTTTTTGTCCCCTTTTTTAAATTTGTTTCTAGCTTCAATGTCTGAGGATGAGCAGGGAATCATCCCACATGCTATGGCTGAAATCTTTAAGCTGATTGATGAAAATGACCTAATCGACTTCACCCTTCGCGTTTCCTACCTGGAAGTGTACAAAGAGGAGTTTAGAGATCTTCTTGAAGTGCACACCACAAGCAAAGGCATTCTTATACGAGAAGATGAAAAGGGTAGTGTTGGTAAGTGCAATACAGCTTTTTGCCTATTCATGGTAAATATATTAATGATCCTAAGAATAACCCACTGCTGTGGGCTTGTTCTTTCAGTGTTATGTGGCATAAAGGAATGTGAAGTCGAGGGGCTGGATGAGGTGCTTAGCCTACTGGAAATGGGCAATGCTGCAAAACATACAGGGGCCACCTATGTTAACGTCCATTCAAGCCGTTCACATACGGTCTTTACTGTCACAATGGAACAAAGGAGGTGTGTTGGTCGGGTTGCCAGAGTGGCTACTGATGAAGAAGAGATGCTCCCTGATATTGGCCAAGTTTTGTCTTCCAAGTTTCACTTTGTAGACCTTGCTGGGTCTGAAAGAGTTCTAAAAACAGGAAACACCGGTGAGCGGTTAAAAGAAAGTATTCAGATAAATACTGGTCTGCTCGCTCTGGGTAATGTCATCAGTGCTTTGGGGGACCCAAAACGAAAAACCATTCATATCCCATATAGGGATTCCAAAATAACAAGGTAGGTTCCAGATATATATATATATATATATATATATATATATATATATATATATATATATATATATATATATATATATATATATATATTTTTTTTTTTTTAATTATTTTAATGTTTCTATGAATTTTAACTGCACCCTACAATGCTGATTTGCTTAGTATAAGAAAATTACTCCTGTGCTGTGTTTCTGATCATTTTCAATCTTTCTTCAGCCGCTTTTAGTAGTACAGTGGAATGTTTTTAAAGCATAGTGGTGTGTTAATTTGTGAAATTTTAAATTATGCACTGTTTTACCTTTTTTGAAAATATAACAATTATTTACCATTTAAGTGATTGTTGTTTAGGCTTGTATGCATTGCAGATGCCTGCACCTAGGGCCTTATTTATCTGCCATTTGTTATGTAGGATATTGAAGGACTCCCTAGGTGGCAATGCAAAGACTGTGATGATTGCATGCGTTAGTCCATCTGCATCCGACTTTGATGAAACTTTAAATACTCTAAATTATGCAAGTCGAGCCCAGAACATTAAGAACAAAGCTACTGTCAATTGCAAAAGAGATACAGAGCGTGTGGAGGATTTGCATCTTCAAATCAAATCTCTGCAGCGTGCCCTTGAACAGAGATTGCGCTCAGAAACCCGCATACTAAATCGTTCTGACCCTGCTAAGGCAGTAACCCAGCGCTCTATGGATGATCAGATCATGGCAGAATGTGCACACTACAGGACATGCACTGACACAGCTTATTTACTCCTGATGGAGCTCCTCTCTGAAACTGTCCTGAGTCCTGCTCAGATCCTTCGGGTAAAAGAATGGATGTGTTTAGTAGAAGAAGAGAGAAGTGATGTGTCATCTGCCTCAGGTCTTGATAGTGGGATTGAGAGCTCCACTGCTGAGGAGAAATTAAAGGAGCTAGGCAAGAGGCAGATAAAGGACAAGGTAAGTCTGCTAACAAAAGTATTAGACTTTGCCAACATATCGGACTGCATTCATAATGCTTGTTTTTGGAATACTAGTTTTGGAGCCATCTTCAAAATGTTACATGGCATTGACATTTGAAAACAGATTGGCTAAATGTATCGAAGCATGGGGACACATAAGTTCTATCATTTTCTTTTTTTTTTTAAAATGCATGACTGTGCTATGTGTGCCAGTTAACTAAGTTATCTAAAAAGCTGTATGGTTCCATTCAAACCTTTCTGAAATTTGCTTTGAAAAAATAAATGCTTTTCCACTTTATCCATCAAAATATTTTGGCTGTAGCCATAACCAACTGGACTGACTTGTATCTGGTGTACATAAAAGGTATGTTTTGTCCAGGGTAACAGACACTGGGTTTTAACAGCACATTATCTGTTTTGAACTGAACTTCTGATGATTGTACAAGTGAAAGAATATAAAGGGGCTTATGTAATAGTATGGACAATAGTTTGGCCATTACAGCCCTGTTTAGAATGATAATGTTTAGCACCTGTCACAATTCACTTTACTGAACGACTCTCAAAGCAAGTTACTTCCCACTCTCTATGGGGGATTCTGAATTCATTGGGACTGTCTAACACTTGATGACAAAATTCTCAGAATTCCTTTTGCGTATCTTTTTGAATTTCTTCATGTCTTAGCCTTTGTTTAACGAATTAGTAGTTTGTTCCATGACGTAATTTTTCATTTTTACTAGAGCAAATATAGATTTGTATAACTTTGGCCCAGCTGCGTACATTCCATAATACATTCTGATCTGATCCAATTCATCTTCCTCTGTCTGGATGAGAATTAGTGACATGCACGGTCATAAATTGATCAACATATAAGTTATGATGTAAATTATTCTTCTGCATGTTTTAATGCATGTTATGATAAGCATTTGCTAAGCACAATGCAAATAAGGAAATTAGTTTGTTTAAAGGGGCCTCCACTCAAAAGTTTGTTGCTTAAAATAAATTGTCATTTTAAGCAGCTTTACAATATTAATTTTAATACCATAATTACAAATTTAAATGGTTAAGTTATTTGTAAATGTAATTACAATTGAAAGCAGTGTCTTTTTGGCTGTTTATATTCTGTGTGCTACTGATTCTTACTGATTCTGTGTGCTACTGATTCTTACACTACATTACATTAAATATAACCTTTGTATGCAATGTGATTATGCAAAAAAACCTTTTTGCTGGAGATCCCCTTTAATTAGAAAGCTGCTTTGCTTAGTCTAAATATCAAAACGTGTACACAGTGTGAACAGGAAAATTGCTTATTCTTTTCTGTTCTTGTGATTCTGCTGCATGTAAGGGGTTGCTGACCTTCGAAAAGGAATCTGAAATTGAGAAGGATAAACGCATTGAAAACCTTCAGCTCCAAATACAGCGTCTCGAAGATGAGAACAGAGAATTTCTGTCTGCCCTAGAAGATGCAATGGAGCAGTATAAAGTGCAGGTGCTGCATTTCTCTTTCCTAATGTAATAGCAAATGTGTCAAATCTAGAACAGAGCTGGCTATATACACAGAGTAGTCAGGATGAAGTTGGGTGTTTTTTGACTGAAATGCCAATCTGTCCATACATGGCAATCACACAATGATCTGGCCATATTGCTCTAATTCAGTAGCATACAAATTCATTGTTTTAAACAAAAAAACTGGTTTATGGTCTCCATCAGCACATTGGGAAATTGATTCATTTGCAGTTTGATAGGGCTATACTTTGACACCCGTATGGCCCAGTTGCATATTATTTAAAGTAGTTGGGTGACCACAGTCTGCTTGCCAGTCATGGTGATGTCTTATAAATCAGTACATAGGTGGCTGCCTGTAGAAAAAAGGCTCTGCACAGTGCAGACAAGAGGTCCAGCATTTCACCAGGGAATCACTTAACTCATAAAAATGTTAGAAACATATGAAGTCAAATAATGCTAAGCAAATGGGCATGCTTACCAAATCTCACTCTATCTGGCTTTCTCGCTGGGCACCAAAAACAAAGCTCTGAGCCCCAGAGTTTGTTAGCTACAGAGCTAGACTTTTGTAGACGGTGGACATAATTATCAAAAAATACTTAACAGTTGTTAATCGAACAATTTAATGATATCAGTTTTCTGGTTATATGCTACATTTAAGATGGGATGCCCTGATGAAATGCCCTCTGTGCTGTGTACCACTGGCTTTGTTTTGTTAAGCTGTTTTCCCTGTGTGTATTGTTTGCCATAGATAGTGACTGGACATGATCCAGCTAGGAAAGCACAGTGATTACTTGCAGACTGAAGCTGTAAGTAACAGGCTGCTTTTTTGATAGAGTACCAAGCTGCAAGAACAACATGATGAAATCATTAAACATCAAAATCTCCTGGAGAGGTTAAGGCCCGGTCTCTCTGCATCAGCCCTCTTGGAAGACGTACACGTGCTGCAGTTTGGGGGAAGGCCGAGTACAGCCCCAATAATTCACATAAGACCACATGTCTCCTTTGAACAAAATAAATCTGCTTCATGGGAATTTTCAAAGTCCAAAAAGGTGTGAGTTTTCGGCCTTTAAGATGATAAATGCTGACTAGATTCCTTGGCTTATTGTCTAATTGCTGTTTTTTTTAGTTCCTATCCCCCATGACATGTTTCTGTGGGGGTAATTTATCAAGCTGTTCTAAAGGCTGGCAACTTTATGCCCTCAGGACAAGCTTTACTTAATTTACCCAAATTGCAGAGTAATAGGTCAATTCCAGTCCTGTCCATGTGCACACAAGGTGAAAATCCCCTTAAGCGTCAGGCCATACGAGCAGATTCGGGGAGATTACATGCCCCAGTGACAAATTTCCTTCTTCAGGGTGACAATCTCCCCGAACTGCCTTCCCCCTGCCCTCCGCCGGCTAAAATGAAAATCGCCGGCGGCAATGCACATGCAGCGCTTCCTATTCTGAAATCACCCAAAGTTTCCTCATGAGGCAACTTCTGGTGACTTAGGGAAACGAAGTGCCGTGTGTGCATTGCGGCAGGCAATTTTCATTTTAGCCGGGGGAAGGCAGTTCGGGCAGATTGTCGCCCCGAAGAAAATGTCGCCCCGAAGAAGAGGAGACTTGTCGCGGGGGCTCATGCTCAAAGAATTGATATTAATTGCAGTGATTATAATCACTACAGTCAGTCTCTGGGCTAGGACTACTTTGCTGAAAATATCCCTGGGGTACAATTGTAGGGATGCTTCCCTGAAGTCTTTTTCTGTTGTACATGTACTTAACCCACGGAAGCAGCATTTACATGCACTAAACCCAGGATTGCAAACTAGAAACAGAAAAGATCACTATTGGAAAACCATAAGTTGTTGTGAAGATGTACTACCCCTTAATTTCATGACCCAACTTTTTAATAAAGCATCTTTTATCTTCCCCTTCACTTTCACACTTATAATTTTTTGTCTTTTTTTCCCCATCATTGTGTTATGTCCTATCACGCTGCTATGTGTTTGTGTTTTGTTTTTTTGTCACTTTCTTCCCCCTGTGCATCTTGTCAGTGTGTAATTATTTTGTGTTTTTGCTCAGAACAGATTTCCAGCAGCTGCATTTCCTCTTTATCTAAAGAATTCACTAAGAGTTTTCAAACTGGCACACAGAATCTGGTGTCTTGCTTAGAAGAAGCTGATACAGTGCTGCAGAAACGGTTTAGTGAAGATTCAAATGAATCGGCAGAAGAAGATAAAAATGAATCTAAAGGGCAGCAAGGAAAACCTCCCAGGTAACCAACAGCGTTCATCATGGAAGCATGTTGTCTTTTGTAAAAGGGAAAGCTTACAACTTTTCTGTATTTTTCTTTTTGCAGACCAGAAAGAAAGATAAAGGCGGGATCAAATTGTTCCTATTATAAGCTGCAGAGCAGGAACTCTGATAGTGAGGGAGAGGACTTTACATCTGCATGCCTGGATATGAAATCATGTAAGTGTTAAAAATAAAATTGCACAGTATATCATCACAGGATGCTGAGTAAACTAGAATAAGGATGTCCAACTGCAAGCCAGATGTGGCCGTACAGCCTGGCAAATAATTGTGTTCTTTGACAACATTATTTATTATAATCCAGCACATAAACAGTTCTGTATTGGGAAAAATCTCATACTAAAACAGTTAATGCTGCTTTATTTTTTCTTTCATGACAAAATGATCTGGAGGATCAAACAAGGGGGAATGGGACATTTCTGTCTCTTTTTACTGCTGACAAGTGGTTAAAAGTGGTATTGCAATGACACACTGGGGGTCATTTATAAACTTCGCGCAGGGCAGATTGGTTCGCAAAGTGAATATATTTGCCCTGCGTATGGTTATTTTTATAAAGCTGAATAAGAGGGTGCAAACAGAATTGCTATTTTTTTTTCACAATCGGATGTCTATAGCAGCTTTTTAATATGTCACAATTCGCAAATTGCGAATATTTATGCACACACTTTGCAGATCAATTACGCCACAACTTTGGTGGCAGATAAAATATTCACAAAAGAGTTGTGCAAACTGCAAATTTAAGTTACTAATAATGCTAATTTCGCGCACAACAACCTCGCACATTTTTTGCACTAACGCAAACTCCCATATCATTTGCACGCCATTTGTGAAAATTTATTCACACTGCGAATTCGCAAAAACTGGAAAGATGGGCAGAGCAGTGCAATATATTAGCGTTCAGGAAAAAACATGCGCAATACAACCATTTGCCAAAAATATGCGCTGCGCGAACTTTATAAATGACCCTCACTAACTTTTATTGCAGAACCCTAGTTGATCAAAATAAAGTTTACTCACACTATTATTTAAATGTTGTTTCTTTCAGTCTTGGAATTCACAATTATAGTAAGCAGGAAGGTGCAATTTTGTGACAACGCAAGTTATCACCCCAAACTCTTGTGTATGCACCAGAATGGGTGACCTAATGCCCATACACATTGCCCTACACAATTATAGAGCCTGAGGAGGGAAGGGAGAATGTGAGGAGAGCAGTGATATCTAGGAAATGCTGAATGGAAAGTGAAAGTAATTGACTGCCCCTCCTCTATGCCTGAGGCTTTAAAGAGGGGTAGGCAATGTATGATTGACATCTGAGACTTTCAAATCAGTTTATAAAACGTATGGATGTTTTAAAGAAGAGTGGAATTTGGGTTTCATGTTTAATTTGAAAAGGTCTTTCACTATACAGCTTTTTATGTGTGGGTGACAGATCCACTTTAAGCAGAAATTGTAGGGCTTTTCTTGCAAGTACTGCACTGTTTTGTTCCAGCACCCCAGGCATCCCCTGTGCTTTTCAAAGCTGGTTGTATGTGCAGTACAAACATTTTTGAAGAAAAACGGGATTCCAGGAACAAAATGGTTACGCTCACAGGAAAAGTACCCCTGGCTGCTGCATTTTTTGAGGAGGAAGGGCACTAGCCCCAAAAATGTAGCAAGCAACCAGAATCACTGGGGGGTGTCTAACATTTTGGCACACCCCAATGATTCTACCTTTCATTCTCCTTCAGAATTTGCCTTTATTAATTCTTTATTAGTCCTGGTAGAACTCCTAACTGTTAGACTTAATTTTATGCTTGAAGCACTTACCCAGAGAGACCAGAATGTACCCAGAGAGAGCCAAATCCCAGGAAATGATTCAAAGTGGAGACTGCGTCAGGCTCAGCAGAAGATCCGGGAACTAGCTATCAACATCCGCATGAAAGAAGAGCTCATTAAAGAGCTTGTTAAAACTGGTAAGGTTCCTTTCCAGCTGGCGATGATCCGCTAATCCTTCTAACGTTCTCTATTGTTGACTCGTTACAGACAAGTGCTTATTAGCAAAATCTGTTATGTTACACTTAAGCATATCTATCAATGGCGTGGCAGCCTAGAAAACCTTATTAATCCAGATAACAAAAGTGACTGACTGCACTGTTATGTGGGTTATATCTGGGGACTGTTGCATGGAGGTGCAAAACTTCACTTGTAATATCTAGGATGGTAACAGAAAACTGTGCCTTGATTGCTTGTGTTCATTTTTCCTATCAATTTTTTTAAGTATCTTGGACTGAAGAAGCCACTTGGGTATATGGTGAACCATTTGCAAGAATACTGCATGCTATATATCTTCATCTAGATCAGTGATCCCCAACCAGTAGCTCGTAGGCAACATGTTGCTCTCCAAACCCTTGGATGTTGCTCTCTCAGTGTCCTCAAACCAGGTGCTTATTTTTGAATTCCAGGCTTGAAAGCAAGTTTTAATTGCATAAAAACTAAGTATAGTGCCAAGTAGAACCTCCTGTAGTCTGCCAGTCCACATAGGGGCTATCAAATAACCAATCACAGCCCTTATTTGGCACCCAAGGGACTTTTTCATGCTTGTGTTGCTCCCCAACTCTTTTTTACTTTTGAATGTGGCTCACGGTAAAAAAATGTTGGGGACCCCTGATCTAGATGAATGAAAACATCTTTAGACATCCCTTGGATGCTGTTACATAATATTACTAGCTGAGGTAGCTAATATTGTTGGTAAGCAGATCTCCAATACTACGGAATGCTGCAGTGTCATTGGATGACTTGTGTGAAGCATTAACTGAGAAGCCAATTAAATATCCAGAAAATGGACAGCATAACTATGTACATTTTTACATACACAGAAATTACGGGAATGCAATCTCCCACAGACTATAATTAAATCCAATAATACACATTTTTATAACTGATTTCCTTTTTGTTTTTAATAATAAAACAAAACCTTGTACTTGAAGGTAACTAAGAAATAATGAATCCTTATTAGAGGCTAAACAATCCTTTTGGGATTATCATTTTGTAGTAAACTAAGTATGGTGATCTAAGTTACAGAATTCCTTATTCAGTAACCCCCCCAGGTCCCGAGCATTCTAGATAACCGGTCCCACACCTGTAGTGGATACTATAGTTTGCACATACATCAAATATCTGGAAAAGAAACATTAGCATTAAAGAGTTGTAAACCTATATATAAACTTCTGCACAATTACAAATATTAATTTATTTTAAAGGAGAACAAGACATTCTTTTCATCCTTTTCTCCGAAAATGGCATGTTTTTTTTTTGTGTTTTAATGATAAGCTTGCATAAGTCATTTGCCTGTCCTTTTCATACCTATTCTAGTTAAGAAATGTGACCATCTTGGTAGAGGAAAATGCATATTTAACAATGTTTTGAGTCCTATTGGAGTGGGCTTCTTGTTGTCAGTAGGGTTGCATGTACCACCAGGTGTCATCTTTGAGAAGAAATAATCTTGTTAAGCAAGCTCAGGAAAACTGCCAGTGCAGATTAATGTGCATGCTCCATGACTAGGGCAGGTCCAAATGGGAGTCATAATAGGCCCTGCCTTTTCGAAGTACACAGAGGCCTGAAAAGCAGCCCAATAAATTGTGACTGGCAATGGCATCTTTTATAGCAGCCCCTCTGGCATTTGCTAGTATCAACAGATTGTGAATCGGGACTGACTACAACATATGGATGGTGTCTATGATATGCATATGTGAAAGCTCCACATTGCCTATAACTTAAGTGCAGAAACTGAAAAAACATTTCCAGTAAGAACAAGCTTTGGTTTACAACTGGACTTATTCTGTGCTCATGCTTGATTTTAAGTGTGAAAGCAGAATCTGTCTATGCTTTGTGTTTTCTGCCCTGCTTGTTCTGACTAAATATACAACGTTTAACATTGTGGCAGTAGTCTGCTTTCCTCTAGCCAAGTTTACAATTCCCACAATACACTGTACACTTTTTGTAGTCCTCCTTTTCAGATGTTTTAATTACATTCAAAGACATTGTGGGCTTTCTTATGCTCATCTAGTTAGCAAACATACAGTATCTATCATATGCTGCTATATTCAGTGAGTTTTACCTCTTGTATCAGTTATTGGTCATTTTGTATGTAATCATGTATGATTAGTCTATAAACCCATTTATTGTACATCACTGCAAAATATGTTGGTGCTTTATAAACCCTAATAATAATATGTAGCCTTGGTTGGAGCATGTGAAAGCAAAATGTTGTTTAGGTCCCCCAGATTTTACAAGGGAACGGTTTGTTAATTTAAATAATATAATATTAAATAATATATAATAATTTATATAATATTACAGGAATATGCTTTTTTTTTTTTTTTTTTTAAAGGAAAGGAAGCTCAAGCCATGAATAAGCAATACTGCCTTAAGATTTCTGAGCTAGAGAATGAAGCAGAACAGATCAGAGCAGAAGTCAGCGACAGCCACAGGCAGTTACTGGAACTTGAGGGGAAAGCGTCACGGGATCCGGCTGAAAAGTGCAAGTTGCAGGAATTCCGAAAAAAGATAGCTGCTGCGGAGAGCAAAGTGCAGGTTTGCTTTATAAGAAGTAAAGAGAGATGAAAGCCCTCTGATTTGATTGGTCTTATGTACTAATGTGGTACCTACTGCTATTTGATTCATCTTGGGACCTCAACTCTTTTCCTTTATGGGGACTTTTTGAGTCTAAAACAACCACTGCAACCTTTCTGGTTGTTTAGCATGCAGTATTATTTTTTCCATCTGCTGGAGACTTCCTGCGTAAATCCAGTACTGAGGGTGGGGGGGATGAGGGGTACCTGGCCCGATGGTTGATGTGATGTCACATGCATGTACAGATCGCAAACCTCAGGGGGCTGTGCTTAGGTCCTGTTCCTAGGGTGGCACCAAATGAAAATACAGCACTGGTTATATCCCCTAAATGTCTGCAGAAACATATCCAGGCAACTTCCTGCAGTGAATGTGGTGGGTTACCCAATTGATTACTTCAAAAATTAAGGGGGAAAAATACAACCTTTCAGGCGACATTTCAATTATATTATCTGGGATAAAAGTGCAGTTTGAAGAGACCCAATATACAGATGGTTAAATAGCTAATGTTTGAAAAATAAAGACAAAAGTCCATCGTGTTCAACCAGCCCAAATGATTTTCAGCTCTTTGTTGTATTGTGTTGTATTCTATAACATACCTTTTTTTTTTTTAATTTTCGTTCTGTACATTTTAAATGAAACAACTCAGATTCAGTTGAACTGCAGACTTTCAGTTTTAATCCAGTGGGTTGAACACAAAATTGCATAAAAATTTGAGGAACTAAAGCCTTTTTTTTTTTTTTTTTTTTTTTTTTTTTTTTTTTTTTTTTAAACACAATCACTTCATTTCAGGGGTTCAAAAGTCATTGGACAAATTAAAAAACTAAAAATAAAATGTTCATTTCTAATACTTGGTTGAAAACCCTTTGCTGGCAATGACAGCCTAAAAGTTTGTAGGAACACAGATAAAGGGTATGTAGATATAGCGGAGCTCACCCTCACTGCAGCGTTGCCTCTCCTCTTCCAGTCGCTGCTCTCGCAGGAATCCGGCCACTTCAGTCCGTAGTTACACTTGCACGATGAAATTACTGCTGTTCGGCGCTGACCAAATTACTGACAGGCGACGTTTGCTTCGTATTAAAGATGCGGCTTTATTCTGCACACCATGTAGACATTGGCAGTGGGTTGGAGGTGAAACAAAGTCAACTGCATCTGAGTTGTTTCATTTAAAATTTATTGTGGTAATGTACAGAACCAAAATTAGAAAAAAAAAAAAAGTTGTCTGTCCAAATATTTATGGACCTAATATATATATATATATATATATATATATATATATATATATATATATATATATATATATATATATAAAAAGTCCTGTAGGGCCGCACACCCCCAAACTGTTTTGCCTCAGGTGCAAGGTAAACGGTTTACACAATACAAAAAAAGACCAGCAACACCGAGATAATTTAGTGAAAAATTGTTCAAGTGTATTAAAATTGCAAATATACACACGCACACACGCAGTCTCTCAGGACATAAAAACAATAAAGAGGTTTATTATTTCACAGAGGAAACACTGACGTTTCGGTCAGCAAACTGTCCTTTTTCAAAGTGAATGAACAAACAAAACGTGACCCATTTAACCACGGTGAGGAAAACAATCGGCAGTGAACCTGACAAACAAGGTTAATCAAATCAATCTTTGTACTGCCAGCATGTGTTAAATCAGATACACCAAAAAATGATTATCTAAGTGCGCTGTGCAGTTAATGAATATAATACATAAATTAGTATCAAACTTGAATTAATATAAAATTAAATTAAAATCAAACTGTCACATATGTTTGAGCGGCCCCCTAGTACGGCTTGTAAACAAGTTTATCATCGCTATGTAATTCATCTAGTCACATATCATATACAATGTATAAAGTTGGTCACACATTACTGGGAAAAAACATACTTTGTAGCTATTCATTAGTTACATAATAGCATTGAGAATGCATTAAATCGTATGTAGAACCTGTTTTGTCTATGTAATATAAAGTCTGTGCAGTATGCATATCTTAGAAACTGTGCATAAACTGAAACGATCATCCTGTGGGCCTGAAAGTATTAGCGATCACATTTAATTTATTCACTATGTCCTCCGATGTGTTGCGCAAAAACAACTGCCTTCACCCATCGCCAGTTGGCGTTCCGAGTGCAACACTTAATTATATATATCTTTTTTTTTTTCTTCACTTTTGCTGGTTTCAATCTTGAGTTGTCATTTTTAGGTTCTGAATGAGAAGAAGCAGGCTACAGAGAAGCTGGTGTCACTTTCTGCACAAAGTGAAAGAAGAATCGAAGATCTGGAAAAAAACATACAGCAAATGAAACAGCAGCAGTGTCAGTTGCAAAAGAAGCTGAAAGAGGAGACAGAACAGAAACGCCGTCTAGAGAGTGAAATGCAGAAAAGAAGTCAGCGAGTAAAGGTGGGATTTCTAGCTTGGACCATACTATATGTTATTGTTTACAGTTACAGTCGCATAACTACCGGGGGAGCAGGGGGTGCGATTGGGCCAGGGCCCATACCCCTCTAGTTACGTTGCTGTACAGATGTCTTATGTCCATTGCATGATGATGTATCATTGCCAAAGCTCTGCTGAAAGGCATTCTTCCATTAAAGATGTAGAACTGTAATCTGCAAGGGAAATCCCTACATTTCACTATCTGTATATATATATTTGTCCTAAATATTACTAGGCTATTTAAACCCCATGCCTTTCCTTGACAGCAACTCCTGTAGTGATTAACACAGTATTCCATTTCAGGAACTTGAGCTCAAACATGAACAGCAGCAGAAGGTATTAAGGATCAAAACAGAGGAAATAGCAGCATTTCAAAGAAAAAGACGGAGTGGAAGTAATGGATCAGTTATCAGCCTGGAGCAGCAGCAAGTACGTCTTGATTTCTGTAAATGCTGTTTGTAACTCTGATTGGAAAATAAGGCTAGGTCTAATGTAATGTGTGGCCATAATTCATTGCTTTTAGGATAATGGAAACACCAGTTTTGTAGGTGTTTTATGTAGCTAAAAATATTTCACATATCACCTGCACATTTAATCCTATTGATAAGACTTTTATTAAGTTAAATTAGATTAGATTAGAACTAAACCCCCAAACTAATGAAAAACCCTACCCTCCATAATCCCCCCTCCCTGTCCCCCCCCTCCGCACAGGTGTTAATACCTGTAAATGCCCTTAAGTCTTTAATTACCCCTCGATGCAAAGTCAGCATAGCAGGGCGCCATTGTGCGGTGCTTCAGGAATCTTTGGGTCCCTTCAGCAATTTATGTGGCTGTTGGCGCGTGCTCGGTTTTTCGGGACCAGACAATTGCTACAAATGCGCATGCGCCAATACGCCACTTACTGAAGACTCCCGAACCAATAAAGATGGCGCCCGTGAGCTCCGCTGCGCTGACTGTGCATCGAGGAGTAATTAAAGACTCAGGAGCATTTATAGGTATTAACACCTATGCGGGGGGGTACTATGGAGGGTAGTGGGTAGGGGTTTTCATTAGTTTGGGGGTTTAGTTCTTTAACCCTTAGAATTGAAATGTTTTGATTCAACAACATAGTTTAGCGGTGTATTATAGTTTATTGCCTGACAGGATTAATGTGACCGCTCAAACATCTTTTGATCTTACCAATACTTTTGGATTTAAGTCTGATTTGCCCTTTGAAATTATTTTTTCCTGGCACAGAAATATGTTGTCCAAAACATTTTTTTCTCTGCATGTGTTTTGCATTGGAATTTGTGTTTAAGTACTTAACTCTGCTGCTGTGTACTACTACTCCGTTTAACCAAATGGTGTTTGGCTGCTTACAGCAGCTAGACACAGTTTGTTGAATTGACACAGGTAATGTTTTAATCCATTAAAAACTTTTCTGACTGTCAACATACACTTCCTGTATTGATGATAAATGGGGCATGTGTCAAACTGCTAAGAATTCTTCAGGATTCATTACTTCCCCCTATCTGCCCCATGTTCTACTAGGAAGCAGGAATCACATGTAAAATAAGAGCTTTGATTTAAAACTATCACTACATATTTTTTGGTATGTAAAAACTTACTTAGGATTGGTAAGGATAATTAGATTAGAATGAGAAGAGGATGAAAGTCAAAATGTTTTAACACAATATTGCATTCTGCATGACAGCACTGATATGTTTAATGTGCACTCATCAAGAGTAACATGCATCTAGAAAAAGCTTGGGAGAAATGAGCAAACATTTTGGTAGATGATTGGTAATAAGTGTATGAATATGTCGTTTTAAAGGAGAACTTAACCCCCCCCTTCATGGGCACCATCTTCCGGGTCTTCGTCTTCTTCGCATCCTCTTCCTTTCCGGAAGATGGCGCCCATGAGCTCTGCTGTGCTACTATGCTTAAATAAGTGAGCATGCTGTCCAGGGGCACTTTCTGGAATAACGCAGTATGTGGGTAGGAAGCAGGGAGGGGGGTACTATCTATGGTAGTAGATGGGGCTTTTCTTATTGGGGGGTTAGTTCTCCTTTAAATGGTTCTAAAACAGTAACAATCTAGCTGTTTACAGATTCTGCATTCCTGGCTCTGACTCCTGAAACAATGTTTCTTAATCCTATAGAAGCTGATTAAAAGACCTGGAGGAGACCTGACTCCTGTTACATTGTTGTAAGAGTCAGGGCCAGAGTACAGAACGGGATAAGTCAACACAGCTTAAAGGAGAAGAAAAGTCGTCTTGCGCTTGGGCGTGATTGTATTTACTTACCTGAAACAACGATCAGCAGAAAACTGCACCGGCCTGGGGTTATACCAGCGAGCACCATGGTGCAATCCTCTCTCTTCCAGCTTCTTCTTTCTTCAAATTTCCCGGGGCAGACGGATGGGCAGTAGAACGAAATAGACGACTTTTTAGTTAAATTGAGATGAAACCCGCTATCCGGCGCTGATCCAAGTATCAAGGAGAATCGCTTTTTGAAAATGCGGCTTTATTCAAAAACACAGTGCGAGTTACATGGCAGTGGGTATGTGCAGAAACAAATGCGTTTCGTGCCCTTGTGGCGGATCAGCACTGGATAGCGGGTTTCATCTCAATACAGGTATACCGGACGGAAGTGGCCGGGTCCCGCGAGAGCTGTGATCCACATGGAGAGACTGCACGGCTAATGGTGAGCTCCGCTATACTCACACATCCTTAATTTTTGTTCATTCTGCGCATGCACAGCCGCGCAAAGAAAGGGGAAGACGGAAGAGGATCGCTCTGTGGTGCTTGCTGGAAGAACCCTGGGCCGGTACAGTTTTCTGCTGATAGGAGCACTGGCCCGGGGTTTCAGGTACGTGAATACAATAACTTGGGTGTGCCTAACATTTGGCACCCCCAAGTGGAAGAAGACTTTCCTTCTCCTTTAATGCAATCAGATTTACACAAAACTTTTAAACCACTGTTTAAAGTGGTTTTAAGTGTTTAATAAAGGTATATTGCAAGGTTGCTTAGAATAATATTTTATTTTTTTATGGCAAAAAATACTCTGACAGCAAGGACTGCTGGGCATCTTTAGCCTTAATTTTAAGGCTAAAGACACACGGGAATAAGTCAGGCAACAGCTGCTAATGCTGCCTGAAAACATGCTCTGGAAAGTGTTCTTAGGCTGAGAACACAAAGTACAGGCACCTTAAGGTGGTTCCCATTACAGGCAATGGAGGCAACAGGGGCAGTTATGGGCTGTTTAAGGCAGTGGTCCCCAACCACCGGGCCGCGGACAGTCCTGCATTGAGCCGCCAGGCCTAGCCCGCAACTAATTCCATCGCGCAAATTGGATGCCGGCAGCCCGAATTGGACAAGCAGTTGCTGCTGACCCCCGACCAACTCCCAACCCCCAGACCCCCCTTCTGGCAAAAAAAAATGTCATTAACACCCCTCCCTGGGCCAAAAAAGGCTTTACCCCTAGTGGAGGAAATGCATTTTCAAGATTTTAATATATTATTCTGTTTTCTGTGTTGGCTGTCGTTAGAAAATTGAAGAGCAGAAGAAATGGCTAGACAGTGAGATTGATAAAGTACTTGAGCAGCGTCGAGCCTTGGACGAGCTGGAAGAGGAACTTCATAAAAGAGAAGGCATTTTGTTAAAAAAAGAGGCACTTTTACAGGAAAAGAATGGTTTAGAGATCAAAAGACTTCGTTCCAGTCAGGTGAGATGCCTTTTAAGTTCATTATCTCCATCAAGGAACTTAAAGGGATACTGTCATGGGAAAACGCAGTTAATAGTGCTGCTCCAGCAGAATTCTGCACTGAAATCAGTTTCTCAAAAGAGCAAACAGATTTTTTTTTATATTCAATTTTGAAATCTGACATGGGGCTAGACATATTGTCAGTTTCCCAGCTGTCCCAGTCATGTGACTTGTGCCTGCACATTAGGATGGAATTACTTTCTGGTAGGCTGTTATTTCTTCTTCTTAATGTAACTGAATCAGTCTCAGTGGGACTTGGCTTTTACTATAAAGTGCTGCTCTCTACCAGGGAGCTGCTATCTTGTTACCTTCCCATTGTTCTGTTGTTAGACTGCTGGGGGGGGGGGGGTGATATCACTCCAACTTGCAGTAAGATATGTCTAGCCCCATGTCAGATTTCAAAATTTTATGTAACAAAATCTGTTTGCTCTTTTGAAAAATTGTTTTCAGTGCAGAATTCTGCTGGAGTAGCACTATTAACGGATGCTTTTTGAAAAAAAACATGTTTTCCCGTGACAGTATCCCTTTAAGTGAATTGGTTGTTCAGTTGAGGGGGACTAGATTTTCCAGGCCAGCATGATACTTAGTTTTGTTAATATATTTTTTTAAAATAAATAAGTCTTCTCACTTTAAATTGTACTGCCATCCTGCCTGTAACTATACCTGAGTAAGCACTGTCAGGTGGAAAGATTATCTTTATCTTCCAGCTGATGTTTTACTAACTCTTTATTATACCAGGCCTTAAGTAACGATATTGTCAGAGTGTCCAGTCGCATTGAGGATCTAGAGAAGGAGCTGTCAGAGAAGAATGGGCAGCTTCGTGAGGGCAGCGCTCATGACCAGCAGCGTATACGAGATGAGATTAACAACCTGAGACAGGAGAAGGACCTGCTGTTAAAACAGAGGGTAGACATTGACGACAAGCTGAGACAAGGGAACCTTCTATCTGCAGAGGTACATGACCATTGACCTTTCATTCACTTTGCTACATGAAAATGATCATCTAAAAGATTTGTAAAGCTTCAATTTACCCTGACACTTGCCTACACTTTTTCAAATTTCATGTACCGGTATGCTCTGAGGGTGTGAATAACTTTATAAACCTTATAAAATCATACTAAATGTATTATAGCAGAAGGTTTGGTTACAATGTCCCCCCAATCAGGCAGTGTGATCAACACTATCCTGCAACAATTTTAAATGTCTTCTGATAAGAGATTTTTCACACCAACTCTCACTCTTCTGTTATGGTTCATTTGGTGCATCTGTTACTGGCATTTCTAGATTTGTGGCAAATCCAAGCAAGGTGCAAGCAAGCTAAAACCACATGATAATTGAGAAAGCATCCATTGCTTTGAAGGAAGGTGTTGTGGCAGCATTCCTATTAGTCCAAGCAAGCTAAAACCATATGATAAAGGATAAAGCACCCGTTACTACCAGTACAAAGATTTTTTTCATGCTATATTTATCTGTTAACGTGTTATTTTTTTCTCCTCCAGGAAGAAAGAATATTGTTCCAGCTAGATGAAGCAATTGAAGCCTTGGATGCTGCAATAGAGTACAAAAATGAGTCCATTACTCGTAGGCAGAGGGTTCTGAGAGCCTCAGCCAGTCTGCTGTCCCAGTTTGAAATGAACTTGATGGCAAAGCTCAGCTATCTCTCCTCCTCAGAGTCCCAGGCACTGCTTTGCAAGTACTTTGACAAGGCAAGGATCAGCGTATTCTCCTAGCACTTTACCCAGCCGCTTTTTGAACTGTAAAAATCTTTAGAATTGAGATTTTGATTCTACAGTTGAATGGTAATTTGTAAATTGCTTTATTTTTATGTAATGTAATTCTCTAGGTTGTAACATTGCGGGAGGAGGAACACAAGCTGCAGATTGCATTCTCTGAATTAGAAATGAAGATAGAGGAACAGCAAAGGCAGGTCTACTGGCTAGAGGTGGCTCTAGAACGCCAGAGGCTTGAGATGGATCGCCAGCTCACTTTGCAACAGAAGGAACATGAAATGAGCATACAGCTTATCCTGAAGCAATTTCAAGGTTTGATCTTGTCACTTCAAATGATATATAGTAATTCGTATTGCTTTAATACCGGCTAAATGTTAGGTTAACTTAGCAAGGCATAGGAATACATTTGGTGAAAGTGGGAGTAGCAAACAAGCATTGACATTGACATTTAATTTGCCTTATAGGGGGAAGATGTGGAAATAACAGTATTTCTAATATTTTGTTAAGAATTGACCATAACAGAAAAGCTCTGTATTCAACTTAGAGATTAAACTATGCACCTTGGTATGGCAGGTATCTCTATAAAACTGGAGCTCACATGGAGCAGCCATAAACAAACACTTGTACCTTATCAGTAGAATCATTGTTACTCACCCCACAATGCTCAACACAATTTATTTTAACATCAGCCCCATAAAGGCTGGACACCAGTGGCATTAATCTTGAACTATCTCCATATAGCCTGGTTAACTAGCTTATCAATGGTCCAATAGGAACCCTCCCATAAATAAAGTATTTTTTTATTGATATATATTTTTTTCACACATATTAAAACATAGGTGCAAATGTTTTGACAACTTTAACCTTTTAAATTCCACAGAACATAGAATCTATGTTCTATGGCAAAGTAACTTGAAATGCCACAGAATGTGTTTTCACCCCACAAAAAAATTCAGTGTGTTGATTTTTCATTAGCTGAAGTGACCCACAGGAATATTTGTATGCGCTAACTACCGATGCACCGAATCCAGGATTTGGTTTTGGGATTCGGCCTTTTTCAGCAGGATTCGGATTCGGCCGAATCCTTCTGCCCGGCCGAACCAAGTCATAATTTGCATATGCAAATTAGGGGCAGGGAGGGGAATTGCGTAACTTTTTGTCAGAAAACAAGGAAGTAAAAAATGTTTTCCTCTTCCCACCCCTAATTTGCATATACAAATTAGGATTCGGTTCGGTATTCGGCCGAATCCTTCGTGAAGGATTCGGGGGTTCGGCCGAATCCAAAAAAAGTGGATTTGGTGCATCCCTAGCGCTAACTTCTAAATGCCAGATACTTTGGTAAAACTATGCACAATGGGCATTAAACTGTTTGGAGAACCCCTGGCAATCATATTTAGGGTGCTTTTTCTTGGTATGTAATGATACATGGACGATATGATGCTGGAAAGTTCAAAGTTGAAGCTTTGAGGCAATTTTCAGGTATTTCACCAAAACTGCCAATTTTGGGAAAGCCTTGCAGCTCAGTCATTTGGAGCAGAAAGGCATCGGTACCCGTTTTCGATTTGGAAGAATGTGTATTTTCCAAAAATATATGTTTTTGTGGGGTAAACAGGTTTTTCGGTGTTTTTTCCAACAAAAAAATGCTGTCATGTGTTAATTTTCAGTAGCTGAAATCCTGTACAGTTTAGATGCGCTATCTTCATATTGGGGTCTCTAAATGCCAGATACTTTGGTAAACTTATGCACAATGGGCATTAAACTGTTCAGTGGAACCCTGGCAACCGTATTCAGGGTGCTTTTTCTTGGTACCTAATACAGTGTGGGATTTGCGGAGCAGCAAAATAAAACCTTTGAAGTGATTTTTCTGAATTGTAATACATTTTTATAAAAACCGCTACGTTCAGACAAGCTTTGATGTTCTTATTTAGGATTAGAGAGGCATAGTTACCCATTTTGAATCAGCAGAATGTGTACTTTTCAAAAATGTATGGTTTTCTAGGGTAAACCTACTGTTTAGGATTTTTTGGCCTTGGAATCTAAACTATGCCATTTTCTGCCTTAGTGCTTTCAAAATTCAGTAATATACTGCGGGGAGTTTTTGCTGTACAGAAGTCCTAAATCTCCCTAAAACTATACATATCTGGTATTGGCACGTTTGAGAGACACGAGGCTTTCCAAATCAGTTGGATTTTCATGCGTAAAATGAAAAAAAAAATCTGGTATAAATTCATATATTATGAAAAATAGGAATCTTTCATTTGTTTGGTGTTTAGCGCTATAAATCTTTTTGCAGAGATGGATATATATGAAAACTCAAACAGATTTACAAAGCTCCGGTTCTCCCGAAAAAAAAACAATGTATAGTATACATAAACTAAAGGTTTCCCCTCAGAAAATGCCCCTAAAGTGAGAGCACAAATGTTTAAAACAAAATTAAAATATTCTGCTGGCACTTAAAGGGTTAATAACAGGGAGGGAGGGGGTAGAGGTTTTTTTCATTAAGGGTTTAGTTCTCATGTGAGGGTTTGCCTTTTCCTTTCCGGCCAGCATCTTGCCTTGACATCCACTGTCCTCTCTTAACTGGCATTTCTTGTTGACATTACAGACCGTGAAAATTGTGAGCTAGATGCACTTTGCTTTCCCAGTTTTGTAGGCATCAGTTATCTTTTCAGATTCTCCGTTACTTACAGGAACCCTTAGCTGTTCAATGACAACCCACTGTCAACAGGTGACAACTCTTAATGGATATGAAGACCTAATAAGGTTATTCGGGACAGTGGCATTGCAAAAACTGTGATGCACAGTTACTATTTTCATTGTTCCTTTAATTTAAAGGTGATAAAATAAAATATAGCTGTGCATTAACATTTCCAAAAATATTTTTTTGTTTTAACATACTGATTCCTGCAGTAGTTGTGCACTGCTTTACAGTTAAACGATGTAGTTTGGCAAGGGGTACCCAAACATTTGCATGCAACTGTTCCTGTGCTTCGTATGATTAGGCTACCTACAAGGTTAAAAATAATGATTGGGAGCCTCAGGTGGCCTCTTCAAGAAAATCTGAATGTGTAGCTGCAAATTTTGAATACGTTCTATAGACAGAAGGGTTCAAGCAGTACGTGATGGATTAGTATAACCAAGCCATGGAGGCATGAGGAGTTCTCAGGAAGTTTTTAATTATATGCCCTTACATTTTTTATTACAAGTATAGTCATTGATCAGCCCTTCTGTCACATTCAGTGAAATGTAATGTACAAATATTAAAGCAGTTTTCTTAGTGGGGTCAAGCCACAGACTGTTTTAAATTCAGCACACAATAGGCTGTGTCACTTAACATGGATAAGAATTGTATGTCTTTTTGTTATCTGTTTCAGACCAAAGGGCTGAAGGATTTGCTGGAAGCAAGAGGCAATATGAAGCCAGAATACAAATGCTTGAAAAGGAGCTCTGTTGGTATATGCAGGCTCATCAAGAGCTAAGCCAAAGACTAAGTAAAGTGCCTATTCCTAAACTGAATGCTCCTGCACACCAAGTAAATGGTGAGATAACTACATTTTTTTTTTATAAAAGACCAGGCTTCCAGGTGAGTCCAGTATGCTGAGCAAATCTTATTATATTGACACATCATTTTTGTCTTTCTGATTGGCTCTAGTTGATGGAAGAATTCTCACCACAGCTGAAAAACAGGCCACTGAAGTCCTTTCTGCCACTGTGAATTTGAACAACCATCTTTTTCCAGACAAAAGCGTACAGCCAAGAGAGGACTTTTTACATGCGCCTTTACCACCCACTTGGAGACGTTCTTCACTTCCAACTGAAGAGCAACAAGGCCTTGAGGAACTGAGAAATCGAGAGATGGTCTTGGAAAATAATAAATTACTGCAACCAGCAGAAGCCCTTTGCCAGAGAAATCTTGCATATCTTCCCAAATCTCGAAGAGAGCTGCGCAGGTGTAATGTGAACACTATCCCCTTAATTTCTAATGTGGAGATGATAGATGTTCGAAAGAATCCATTGTAGAAAGGCTCAGATATTTAATGCACTTAGTTTTCACAAGGCCACTGCAAATCAGTGTCTATACAAATATTTGGAGTCTCTTTTTTTTAAATCCCTTTTAGGGTTAGAGCAGATGGGATGTTTTGTCTGTAGCATCTAATTTTCTCCTGTATGGTTGAAAAAAACGTCCAGAGGTTACATGCCTTCTAGGATTAAT
Source organism: Xenopus petersii (assembly GCA_038501925.1). Lineage (NCBI taxonomy): Eukaryota > Metazoa > Chordata > Amphibia > Anura > Pipidae > Xenopus > Xenopus petersii. Next base: position 113,024,574 of record CM076676.1, read on the forward strand.
GTAAATCGCCTGTTGTGATAGCCTGAAGTTACCTTGCAAGACAACTTCCCCCTATGCATATGTGTCACTATAGGCAATTTACATTAATCCGTTTAGGCTTGTAACTTTGGATGTTTTCTTGCCTGAAGGACCTTAAAGGAGAATTCAACCTTTGGGCAAAAAAACCTGTACCCCACACATAGACCCCCCTCCCCCCCCCCAGCGAAATGCCCCATACTCCATACTTACCCCTCGCCACAGATTCTTCTGGCGGAGTTGCACGCCTCCATCTTCTGGCTCATCTATAAGCTGACTGGGAGATCGGTATTTCTGCACATGCGCAGTTGAAGAAGTTTGCCGGTTTCCGACAACTGCGCATGCCCGGAATTACACGGAAATTGTAGATCTCCCAGTCAGCTTACAGAGGACGCAGAAGATGGATGCGTGGAACTTCGCTGGAAGAATCTGCGGTGAGGGGTAAGTATAGGGGGGTAAGAAAGGGGGGTAGTTAGCCTGGGGGGAAGAGGGAGGGGGGGTATACGTGGGGTGGGGTATGGGTTTTTTTGCCCACAGGTTGAATTCTCCTTTAAGCATGGGTGTCAAAACTTTGCATCTGCCTTCAGGCTAAGGGCCCTTGCACTCAAACTAAAGTTGTTTCTGTGTTCCCTTGGGACTTTCATGTGTTCCACTGCAAGGGAACTCAGGAGTAAATGCAGCCTCTACTTTCAGTTATTTAGTACTCACATTGCTGCAAGTTGATGTGTTCCACCTGCGTCTGACACTTCCCTCTAGCACTGTGAGTACGGAGTAAATGAAAAAAAAAAGGCGGCTGTGTTCTTTTGCATTGAAAAGCATGAAAGCTCCACCAAAAGGGAACCCATCAACAACTACTTGTGTATGCCCTAATGACACTATGTTCTAATGCATTATACGGGCACATAACATTGTAAGTTGGGTTTTCATGTATTACATGTTACAGTTTTTTGTTTTCCTGTTTGTCCTCTGCGAATGTTAAAATGCAGAAAAATGGAACATATTTCACAAAAAGTAAGATTTTTATTTTTGCGTTTTATACCAATTCTACATTCAAATCGTTATTTACATTTTCCACATATCATTTTTTTTGTCCCTGGAAGATATAAAATATGGGTTTTGACTGTATATGCTCTTTGTTTAACCGATGTAGATAACACTAAGCGTGTGCATTTACCATTACTAGTTTGCATGTTACTGGGCTATAATGATTACATTTAGTGTAACTAGCATTTATAGGCAGTGGCTTTAGAACAGTTTACATGTACAGATTTAATTGTTACTGTGTACATTACTTTTTTTTTTACTAAATGTACTGCAGTTTTCTATATTATTTTTATGGAATAAAGATATTTTATTATAGTCTTTAATATGTTTTGGGGTTTACATGTTTTATTACAATCAACACAGCATTGCGTAATCTATGAAATTTAAATAACAGTGACTGAAACGGAAGATGAGGTGGTATAAAATACAGTTTGTCTGAATGTAGTTAAGTGCCAGTGTACTCAATGCTTCCCTGAAGTCTTTTTCTGTTGCACATGCATTTAAAGGAGAACTAAACTTTGACTAAATAAGTAGCTAGAAATGTTGTTCATTATGTTTTGAGATTCTGTACCAGCCCAAGGAAACTACAGTCATTTAGCAGGGAAGATCTGTGCCTTTAAAGATGCCCCAGTAGCTCCCCCATCTTCTTTTCTGCTGATTCACTGCACATGCTCTGTGCTGCTGTCACTTACTGAGCTTAGGGACCCACTCACAATATACGGTACACATACAATATAAATGTCACAATATAAGGCGACGACCCCTAAGTTTAGCTTCTCAACAGCTGCTCAGAGCCCACTGAGCATGTGAGTGTCACAGACACTTTCCAAGATGGTGACCCCCTGTGACAAGATTGAAGTCCCGGATCATTGCTGCTATTGACAAGATGAAACTTTAGGCTGGTAAATTTAGTTCACTTTATAAAACATGGCATTTTTATCCATATTTATTGTTAGGGTTTCGTTCTCCTTTAACCCAGAAAAGCAGTGAGCTTTTGCTCAAGAGCATTAGGTCCGTTATGGATAGAGTCTAACAATGCAGACTATGAAGGCCCACAAAACCTTGATACCAATTGAAAACAAAAAATGTATATCAAGAGGCCTAGGTCGTACATCTATTGTTTCTTCTAGCCAGATTGCTCCAAGAAATAAAAACAAGCTTATATTGTTGCAGTTATTACAAGAAGGCCCAGCTAGTGACTAGCCCGTAAAATATATAATAATTAAAGGAAAGCTTATATCATTGGGGTGTGCCTAATATTTAGACAAAAAGAAGATGATGGCTGCAATGTGCTCGCTCAGAAGTATCCCAGACCGGGACAGTTTTCTGCTCTCTCTAGCACCTGCCCGCAGTATAATGTAAAAATACAATGGGGGTGGCATTCCCCAGTGATTTAACATTTCCTTCTCCTTTAAAGGGGTGGTCATTTTAAGCAACTTTTCAATTGGTTTTCATTTTTTTTTTTTTTTTTATAATTTTTGAATGATTTGGCTTCTCTTTATGAGAAGGGGTCATTGACCCCATCTAAAAAAACAAATGCCCTGTAAAGTTACAAATGTGTTACTGCTACTTTTTATTACTCCTCTTTTGTTCAGGTCATCTCCTATTAATACTCCAGGCTCTTACTCAAATCAATGCAAGGTTGCTAGGGTAATTTGGACCCTAGTAACCCTATTGCTGAAATTGTAAACTGGAGAGCTGCTGAATAAAAAGCTGAACAATTCAAAAGCCACAAATAATATAACAAAACCAATTGCAAAATGTTTTGGAATATTTTTCTCTATATCGTATGCAAAACTTAAAGGAACAGTAACACTATAAAATTAAAGTGTTTTAAAGTAATGAAAATATAATACGGTTGTGCTGCACTGGTATAACTTCAAAAACTCTACAATAGTTTATATAAACAAGCTGCTGTTTCACGGGGGCAGCTATTCAGTCACAGGTACACAGTAGATAGATACATTCTGAAGAATCCCATTCTATACAACAGAGCTTATCTGTTATCTGTGGTGTATCCTGTGCCTTTTGCTTTTTAAGCTTTGAATGGCTGCCCCCATGGCTACAGAACAGCTTATATAAACTATAGTAGTATTTCTGAAGCAAACACACCAGTTTTACCAGTGTAGCGCAACTGTATATTATATTTTCATTACTTTTAATCACTTATTTTTGGTGTTACTGTTTAAAGGGGTAACCTTCTCAGTATATTGTCCTGCATATTCACCACTCCCAGCATGAAGAGAACTGAAATATCCTAAAGATAAACCTAACCTCCTCAAATTGATAATCTCTCCACTACACTGGAGGCCGCTGGCATAGGGTCTTGGGAAGCGCTGTCCAAGCTGCCATATAGGGGTCCCACGGAGTATTACAAACTAACAACACCGATGGCCACAGTGGCTGAGGCATTTAAGCGAGGCCTCAAACATGCTCGCAAGGGGAGGCCAGTGTGGTCCCCCTGGACCCCATTAAGGGGTAATGGTACTCTCCCGCACCTAAGCTCTATACCTGATATTAACGCCTGGGCTATTAAGGGAGTAAAGACGCTAGGGGACATTGTAGAGAATGGTGACATAAAGGGGTTTCAGAGCCTAAAAGAGGAATTCCAGTTACCCAACTCCATGCTCTTTAGATATTTGCAGCTAAGACATGCATTCAGAATGCAATTTCCCATACAACCCATTGAAATGGTGGTCACTACACTGGAGAAATATCTACGAAAGGTGGATCTCAAAAAACCGACATCATGGTTCTATACAATATTGTGCCAAGCCTCCCCAGACCCCCTAGCTAAGGCAAAAGAGAAATGGGTTGGGGATATTCCGGAACTGGAGGACGAAATGTGGGAGGATGCACTGAAGCAGATTCCGGACATTACAATGTCAATTAGAGACAGATATATCCAGGCCAAATTCCTTAACAGAGTTTATCTTACCCCCCACAGACTTGCTAGGATATATCCTTCGACCCCAGACCACTGTGTTAAATGTACACAAGAGGTTGGCACATTTTTGCATGTATTCTGGACATGCCCGCATATCCAGAGGTATTGGGGGGAGGTTTTACAATATATATCTGATGCATTGGGTGTCCCATGTATTAAAAACCCACTGATATGCCTCTTGGGGGTGGTGGACGATCTAGGGCTGCAAGTGGGAATCAAACTATGCTATCTACAATTGCTATACTATGCAAAGAAAGCCATTTTGCTTCAATGGAAGTCCACGGCTCCCCCAACACTAGCCTTTTGGCGTAGACTGGTTAATGACACCCTCCCAAACCAAAAACTGACGTACATTGCCCGGGGATGCCCCCAAAAATTTGAGAAGGTTTGGGCTCAGTGGCTGAACTTGGAGGACTCTAGAAAGGACCCTACAGTGTAATGTGATCACCCTTGGCACAGGAGTGCGGAAGTAAAACGCAGGTAGACTAAGGTGATAACAAGATAAATTTATTGATACAGCATTTGTATTTTATTGGCTTGCAATGTCGGCTTCTCTGTCTTCTTTCTTTCCTCCTTTTTCTCTCTTCTCTTTCTCAAATGTGTGTTCTTGAAAAATGAAAAATAAAAACTTTAAAAAAAAGATAAACCTAACCTCCACATCTTTATTAAAATCATCTCCCTCGTAAAGGACCAGGTATATATGACACTTCTATAGAAGGTAAGCTGTTCTTCCTTCTTCCTCTACTACCTCTGGGCTGAGTTGCTGTTAAGATGCACTGCCCAACTGAGACCTGATATACTAGTGTAAATCTCTTAACTCTGTTCTTTGTTTCTTCAGTTAGGGTTTCCTGACATAGATCATGACTCCCATGACTAATGATGTCACTGGTGGTACGGTAACTTTATATGGGGTGGTTCACCTTTTAGATGACTTTTAGTATGTTTTAGAATGGCCAATTCTAAGCTTCTTTTCAATTGGTCTTCATTATTTTTTTTTTATATATATAGTTTTTTTCTAGGGATGCAATCAATCCAATACTTTGGATTTGGCCGAGCCCACAAATCCTTCGTGAAAAATTTGACTGAATACTGAACCAAATAAGAATCCTAATTTGCATATGCAAATTAGGGATGGGAAGGGGAAAACATTTTTTACTTCCTTGTTTTGTGAGAAAAAGTCACGGGATTTTCCTCCCTGCCCCTAATTTGCATATGCAAGTTAGGAGTCCGCTTTGGTTCGGCCAGGCAGAAATAGGCTGAATCCTCTCCAAATCCTGAACCGAATCCTGGATTTGGAGCATCCCTAGTTTTTTCATTATTTGCCTTTTTTTTCTGACTGTTTCCAGCTTACAAATGGGGGGTCACTGACCCTATCTAAAATGCAAATGCCTCGTAAGGCTACAAATGTATTGTTGTTGCTAGTTTTTATTGTTCATCTTTCTATTCAGGCCTCTACCATTGATATTGCAATCTCTTGTTTAAATCAGTGCATGGTTGCTAGGGTAAGAGCTGCTGAATAAAAAGCTAAATAATTCAAAAACCACAAACCTACATCATACTTAAATTGAATTTAAAGGTGGACAACCCCTTTATAGTGGACTTCACGTCACGCGATGCGTTCAGCTCCGTAACCATATTTCCTATGGAAATCCGTGGTGGAAAGTGGGGAGAGTTTTTTTTTTTTAAAAAATAGGCTGCCCCAAAAACCGTGCCCCTCTGGGGCCTATATATAAATACAGCCCTGCATCAATGGACAGATGCGGCTGTAATCCAACGGGATTTTTTACCCTGCCCGACTTTCAGACAGATATCGAAAACTCGTGTGAGGGCCCCACACACGGGCCAATAAGCTGCCGACTCAGTCTGTCTGTCTGCAGCTTTTATCGGCCTGTGTATGGGGCCATTAAGTGGTGACGGGCCCCATGGAAGATTATTCTGCAGGGGCCCCCAGGTACACTGCTGCCTCTAGCAGTGAAGGCAAAATCATCTACTGACCACTTGAATATTTGTTATGGACCAAAGTTACATCTCCCTGTTGATCTGATGGGCCAGAACACCAATGACACAGACTGGGCACAAATATAAAACCACTCCTCAGTTGTGTATGTATAGATATAGTAAGAGACCAGCACAAAGAGTAAAGTTTGAAGAAAAACATGTTCAGAAAATTATTTTAAAATTTTAAAGAATATAAGTGAAAAAAAAAAAAAACATTCGAGCCAGCCAGGAGTCGAACCTAGAATCTTCTGATCCGTAGTCAGACGCGTTATCCATTGCGCCACTGGCCCGTATAGATATTTAGTGGTGAAGTGAATAATACAAATAACAGTTTCAGTGTGTTACGTACAGTGTAACTGGTTGCGAGGCTTGCGTATGTCTAGAGAAACAGATACATCATGTTACAGTGCTTTGACTGTACTGAGAGAGAAGGCCAGCGTTACAGGCATGAGCGACGTGTTATTGGATAACTGGGCTGCGGTGCAACATTGACTGTATTATTATTCACAGTTACTAGGCGCAACTGCTCTGCACTGGCGTATCTGGAATATTGCTCAATGTAACATAATCAGGCGGCCCTGGCCCGAGAGAGGTGATGGGATTTCAATCTACGCGTATTCTTGCGCAAACACCACGCAGTAGCGTGCCCTAATGCCCTCGCTTTTTGCTGCCAGGGAAAGTGATGGTGACTCGAAATTCCGGAAGTGACGCGCGGAGCGGGACATTCAGAAGGCGCGCTAAGAAAGTTGGGAGACTGAAGAGCTGCCGAGGAGTTGGCGCAACTTGGTCTGAGTATTCGTCTGGGCACGCAGCTGTCACAAGTGTGTGAGTGACACGTGTTGGGTTGTGGACTCCTAGGGAAATGGCAGGTTGATGTGCCAGTCATGTGGGCGTCGTCACGAGTTACGGGTCCAGACTCCAAAGCTAACTAATAATAATGGGAAGCTGGTGCAAGTCAGTAGCAAATGCATTGGAAATCGCATCGCTTGTGCCAGAGTGTTATAAAGGGTCGTTTTTATTTAATGTCTATCACAACCATAACGTTTCTCTTGCACAGTGGTACAGTCAAAGGGTGAGTTTTTGGTGCCTGTAAGTTCTTGGCAATCAGTTTGTTGTGCCTGTATTTGCCTGATCATGGTGGGGTGAGTTTGTGGTGCCAAGTAACAGAGTCAGGAAAAGGTCAGTGTTATTCTTTATATTGTTATAAGGCAGAGGTCCCTAACCTTTTTTTACCTGTGAGCCACATTCAAATGTAAAAAGAGTAGGGGAGCAACACAAACATGAAAAAGTCCCTTGTGGTGCCAAATAAGGTCTGTGATTGGCCATTTGGTAGCGGCTATGTGGACTGGCAGCCTATAGGAGACTCTACTTGGCACTATACTTAGTTTTTATGCAATTAAAACTTTCTTACAAGCTCGGAATTCAAAAATAAGCACCTGCTTTGAGGCCACTGGGAGCAACATCCAAGGGGTTGGAGAACAACATGTTGCTCACGAGCTACTGGTTTGGGATCATTGTTCTAAGGCAATCAGAGTAGCTACATAGTGGCAGGTTGTGTGCAAGGCTCAGTTCATGCACTGAGTTCTATGCTAGGGATCAGCATTTTGGTTCTGTCTAACACTGGGTCTCTGTCTTTTAATGCAGCTACGTATATGCTTGTCACCCTACTACCTGAAATGCACTCTGGCTCTGCATGCTGCATTAACCTTGGAACTGAATTTCCGAGATTGCCCGGTTTGTTTACTGTATTATAATGCCCAGTTTGCAGATTTAATGTGGTGCTTTACAGCTGGGACATTGCCTTTTGTGTATTGGGAATAAGCTGCCAAGAGCAGTTTATATTTATTCCTTGTGCTCAGTGAGACAAGCATATATAGTACATTCAGCCCGCCTCTAATATACAATATCATTGTACGTATACAGCATTTAACCTGCAAAGTCACTGTAGGGAATTGTTATGGACCAGTAGCTTGGAAAGCTTCCATGGCATAAGTCAACATGCAGTATGCCTGGCTGGTTTTTCTTCCACTTGCCACCCACACATAAACCGTAAAGTAATTTTGTATGACAATGCCATGCTTTCGTGAATGAATGCAGAATTTTCGAAAGCACAGGCTAAAGCCGATCACATACGCAAAGATCTGATTGTTCGAATCCTGGAATGATCGTACTTTCCCATCTCCCAACCTGCCACTAACCTTCAGTTTAAATAAAGTAGTAAAAGAACAGATCAGCCGATGTTCTGCCCCCGACAGTAATCGTAAGAAAGTTTATGTCCGACAAAAGCTGGTGACCACTGATCGTCAGATCGGCAATACATGCAGTGATATTATCGGCAGCCGACAGAAATTCATTTTCCGAAGTCGCCGAAGTTGCCTCACGAGGTGACTTCGGAAAACGAATTGCCGCGTTTGATTAGCGCAGGCGATTTTTCATTTTAGCCAGGCGCAGAGCGAGGGGAGGCATTCGGGGAAGATTGGTCGTGGAAAGTCGCGGCGATTAGTCGCCAGGCGACTAAATCTCCCCAAATCGCCCAGTGTGTCCCAGCCCTTATTTAAAGTTGAATGTCCCTGTCTCTGGTGTTTGAGTCTGGCAGCTCAATAATTCAGGCGCAGACTCTAAACTGTTACAATTTTGCAACATTTAGTTGATAAATTTCTCAGCAGTGTCTCTGGAGTATCAATTCTAACAGCTGCCTGTAATGAAACCCAGAGATTCTGCTCAGCAGGGATAAAGATAAGAAATGTATCCACTAAATGTATCGATTTAGAACAGTTTAAAGGGTTGGAGACCCCCCTCCCAGCGCTACTTTAGAATGTGAAAAATGACACTTTACACATCAATATTATAAAAACGGTCAAACATAGAAAATAACTGGACAAGTTGTTTTTTTCTGGTGATCTATCTGAAAAAAACTTGTTGTTTGAAGGTCAACAACCCCTTTAAAGCAATTGTTTCTAGTGGTCCAATTATCATGAAAAATGGTGGAACCTTGAGTATTCATTAGAACTTCTCTCATGCAGGAGCACAATTATACTCTTGCAAAAAAAAAAAAAAATGCTGTATATCGTTACTGTTTTCATAATGAATAATCATGTACAATGTCGTTTGAAAACATGTTGTTTGGCAGGTCTCATGCATATGGTAATATTTTGTTGTCCATCTGTAGGTCACTATGGACCAAAAAATTCTGTCTTTGGCTGCTGAAGAACAAAATGATGGACTTCAGAGTTGTCTTCAAAACCTGAAAGAAACCGAGGCGAGTTTATTGCATCTGTAATGCAGAAATTCTTGTGTGGGGTTTTCATTTAGTTTGTCAGAAGATTATAAATGTGCTATCAAAAGATCTAGCATTAAGTATTATTTTGTGTTTATCTTTCATCAGCTTTCAGAAATCATAACAAAGCATGCAGTTAAGGGAAAAGACTGTGGAGCACTATTGCGAGGCGTCTTTAAAGGTAAATGATATATATAATTTTGCTAATGAAATATCACTTTCTTGGTGCATAACTTGGAGCATTTACTAGCGTGCCACTAGCCCTTTGTTATCTCTGGGGCTAGACTCTGGCCAAAGTAGTAGAATTGATGAAAATGGCCAATATAAGCACATACCACTATAAATTAATGTCCAATAGCAGAGGTAGTGGGGGGAAAAAGGAAGAAAAAAAATATACTCACAGTTTACCCTAGTCCACGGGTGCATATACATATAGCAAAAATCAAAATTGTGAGTTTTTCTCCAAAAAAGTGATAACAAAATAATTAAAAGTTCAAACCATTTATTAGGACATACAGATGAAGGCCTGACGCGTTTCATGCTTGTTGGGGCACTTACTCATAGGCTAGACTCTGGCCTTCTAGCAGTCTCAGTTTGCAGTATGCGTTTATATGGCCCACAGACTGGTTGGTCAAGTACTTTATGTGGATGGCCTTCTTTATGTTAGAGTACTGATTTTAACAGTAATTTAAACCTTACAGCGAAAAAGGCCGAATCCAAAACCAAATCCTGGATTTGGTGCTTCCCTACTTGTTAATTTCTAGATTTCAACATTTTCTTTTTCGTGTAAAATTGTAAATAATCTATGGTTAGTGCTGTCATTCACACCTGCAACCACAAAGCAGATTAATCCTGTGACTAGATTTTAATTGTCATCAATATACACAGAACCAACGCTTCCTCAGGCACATCTCATGTTTTGTTACTTGTTGTTTCTTACAGGTTCTCCGTGTTCTCATGATGTAGCCGTACGCCGAAGGCTCGCGGTTTATAGACACTGCATACAGCTTGTTGAGTCCGGGGACTTGCAACGAGAGGTTGCATCTGAGATTATGGGTTTATTAATGCTCGAGGTAGGTATTAAAAATAAAAATCTAAAAAAACTGACTTCTGGAAATGTGTATTGATTTCAAATCTCTTTCCTTTGATAGGTCCATCATTTTCCGGGTGCTTCGCTCATTGAACTGGCTAACTTATTTGCGGATGCTGTTAAAGCTGGTACTCTGTCCAATGGAAAGTCTTTAGATTTGTTTCCCACAGTACTAACTGCGCTTTCTTCAAAAGAAAGCTTAGCATATGGTAAAGGTAAGTATAAGAAATGTAAAACATTTTATTTTTATCCTTTTTAATAATGAACTAATTGATTCAAAGGTTATGCATATATTTCCAATTTCTTTCTTAGTTTCTCTAATATTTACCTGTAGATTATTCTTCTTGTAACTCTCTTCAGCACAAGGATTATATCTGAACAGTTTTGTATACAAGCATAAACTGTCCCTCAATTAAAATAGCAGAGCAGAGACCCATTAGTTGAGATAAAATTAACAAGCAGGGAATGATCGTGTCCTCTGGAATCCTGTAGAGCATTTGGCGTAGTAGATGGACACCTGAATTCTGCAGACATAGAAATGCTACATGTACCTTTGGCTAAATTTTATAAAATGTCAAATTGTGTGTAAATAGAATGTGCTTTACTAGCTCATGTATTTATAAACATCTATTTATTTTGTAGGTGAACTTACTGGAGAGGAATTTAAGAAACAACTTATAAATAGCCTTTGTTCTAGCAGGTCTGTTTTTAAAAACTACATTATAAACTGAATACGTTTTTTTTTTTTTTCTGGTGAAAAACATTTTTGTAACTTACAGATGTAATAATAAAAGTTTGATCTCTATATTTCTACCCCCCTCTATTACAGGCAACACTTTACGCCACTTTACACCTCCATTTTTAACACTGGTCATAATTTCCTGCATAAGTTAAAACTATATTTTTGGCCTGGTACTTTGTAGGCTTTTGCACACGTGTACTTTGCACACGTGTAAAAAGTCGCTGGATTAGTTGGCTGTTCTTGGTGTTTCTGGATGCAATTCTTAAGAATTGCATATAATATATGTATTTGGTTTCACCCTTACCTGCTGTTAAAGGGAAAGTTAAACTATTGTAACGTTTAATCGTGTTGATTGATTTCTTCAAAGCAGGTTTTAATTTGGTCTTCATTTTGTATTATTTGGTTTTCTGAATTTTTGCTTTCTATTCTGCCTTTCTCCAGCTTGCAGTTTTTTATTTCAGGGGTGACTAACCCTGGCATGCACAGAACTGGTTTTCTTTTTTTAAAGCGAGTCTTATTTGTTACTTGACTTCCTGTTGATGCACGCTCCTATGTAATTTAAGTTTTTATTTTTCATTTTAATTTAACAACAGAAACAATAAGAAGGGGAGTAGTCCCCTTAAGAAATAGAAGGAAAGTGGGAAAAGGAAGAGGAGTCGAGCTAGGGGGAGATTACCAGTCTAAGGACATTATACATAAATTCTCACAGCCTTAGTCATGTTTGCTTTACTAATTCCTGAGGCCTTGTTGGGGCGACACATTCACCTCCAGCCATGGTCCCCAAGTGTCTTTAAATTTAGCAGGACATCCACGGGCATGGTATACAAGTTTCTGTTTAGGTAAGGAGTCATTAATACGTTTTTTACAAAAGTTCAATGCAGGCAGCCCCATGGACTTCCAATGTAACAATATTGCTTTTTTAGCATAATAGAGTAGTTGCAAAAACACAGTTTTGCTGGAGGTCTCCGTGGTAATGCTTCTGCTATACCCAGAAGGCAGAGGCTAGGTATGTTAGGGAGCGCTAGGGCAGTGTTAGCGTAGGTAAGTACCTCTCGCCAAAATGGAAGAAGGAACCAACTTTGTTGCAGAATTTGGGACACTGGTCTGAGGCCCCTGGATAAATCCTAGCTAACCTTTGTGGGGTAAGGTAGACTCTATTGAGGGATTTTATCTGAATGTATAAGGTCCCTAGTAGATATAGTAAACTGGGGCACTAAAGCTTAGGGCATCTTTCCACATCTCTTCCTCCAGATCTGGGATATCGTCACACCACTGTTGTTTGACTCTGTTTAGTTGGGTTGTATTTGACTGTATCAGTATGATGTATATGTAGGTTTTTACCTTGGCAAAATCTGGTTGTCGGAGATATCGTTCCAGGGTGGTGTCAGTGACCACCAGCGGTCTATGAGCGAATTGAAACTGAAAGGCATGGTTTAGATGCAGGTACCTGGACACCATGTTTGCAGGGAGTTGAAATTCAGTTTGGAGCACATGCAATTGTTCATGTAATTTAATTTTAACTTTCAAAATACAGCTTGGTTTCTATGGAAAGTAAGCAAAATAGCAAACACTTCTTAATTTGCAGAACTGCACTGCATGCTCTTTGGACACCACTAATATCTCTATAATGCACTGACTGGCACCCACTTATGGATAGATCACACCAGTGGTGGCCCAGTACACACACATGTATAAGTTTGCTGACACCAGAAAAAAAAATACGAGCACACATGATGACAAAAGGTTTTGCCTGCTGTCTTTTAACACTCTTTTTTTTTTTTTTGTGAAATCTCATGTGTGCTGTTCCCTTTTTATACATGTATTCATGCATTTATTGTCTTACATTGCACCAGAAATGTTTGAGGCATTTGAATATTAAAAAAAAAAAAGCCCAGGTGCATTTTGCCATGCAGACAGATTTATGCTAGCAGCGTTACCATCAAGTATAAGGTATTGTTTTATTTTAGGAAAAAGCAAAACATCTTTGTTAAAATAGGACAGTATGGTAAAAAAACATTGCTGTATTTAATGGTTTCTGGGTAATAGCTCTGCCTGTCTATAAGATTTGAAAGTTTATTCCTCTCGAGGTATGTAATAAAGGTATAATTCCAACCTTTTTACTGCAATTACATATATATAATAGACACACCTTGTGGCACATTTACTAAGCTCGAGTGAAGGATTCGAAGTAAAAAAACGTTGAATTTCGAAGTTTTTTTTTTGGGTACTAAAAATCGTTCGACTATTCGACCATTCGATAGTCGAAGTACTGTCTCTTTAAAAAAAAAAACTTCGACTACCTACTTCGGCACTTTAAACCTACCGAGCATCAATGTTACTCTATGACGACCGTCCCCATAAGCTTTCTATGCTTTTTTTGATCTAAGGAAAATCCTTCGATCGATGGATTAAAATCCTTTGAATCGTTCGATTTGAAGGATTTGCACTAAATCCTTCAACTTCGATATTCAAAGTCGAATGATTTTACTTCGATGGTTAATTAACCCTCGATATTTGACCCTCAGTAAATGTGCCCCCTAGAGTTTTTAAGGGACTGCCAGCTTTATATGCAAATATTTAGTAGGTTGCATTGCAGTCTGGGCAATTTACAAGTGCTTTTTGTTTTGGACTGACCTCTCCAGTGGAGTTTCTCCACTAAAATAACAGTGTTAAGAATTTGCATTTACACTTTGTTAGCTATACTGCATTATATTTAAATATTGTTTATTGTGTTACATTTTTTAATTCTATGTTATCACCATTAAATGTGTTTGAATGATGTAATTTGGCAGCTCTGTAAATGTTTGAGATTAAATCCCTGCACATATCTTTATAGATGGGATCCACAGAGTGTGATTTTTCTTACTTCAATGTTTAGGTAAGATTTCACATGTTCATTACCTATTACGATTTTGACGTTTAGGGTATTATTAAACCTCGATTTTTTTTTTTCTGGTCAGCTTTTTGTGGGAATTTTTTTTTTCCTCAAGATTTATTATACCTTTATGCTGCATAAAGCCCTAATATTAAAACCTGACATCTCAAACCTGTTGAGGTCCTGTATAAGTCCAAGGCAGATGTCCCTGCCCCAATTTGAAGATAATCTGAAAAAAACAGTAGTAGTCCATTAGTAAATGACCCCCTAATCTGTATTTCAGATTGTTTCGGTGTATATTTCATGTCTTTTTCCAGTTGTAATACAGACTTGCAATCTGTTTCTGGTTGTCGCTGAAAACCACTAAAACTACAGTATAAAGTTACTTGGATAACGCCTCTCTTGAACCATTAATTCTCGATTTTTGCCACAAAAATGCATGACACTTGTGCAGTCGCAGAGTATTCTTGCACAGCAGGAGAATATACAGTATCATGCATCTTTGTTTTACAATCTGTTTAGCTGGGCAGAGCAGTTGGGGTGAACTGTCAAACTCTTTTTTTTTTCTGGCAACAGATTATCTGGCACAGTTAGACCCCTTGTAATGTTATAAAGCAGTTTTAATATAGGGAATTTATGTGTAATGCATATTTTACAGTTTACTTTTGTGGGTCTTGTACTACCCTCTTATTGGCTCTTATACCTTTCAGCCAATTACCTTGCCACTCCTTAAAAAGGAACAGTAACACAAAAAATGAAAGTGTAATAAAAATATCAGGTACAGTTGCCCTGCACTGGTAAAACTGATCTGTTTGCTTCAGAAAAACTGACCTATGAAGATTTTTATTCAGAAAAATTACTATAGTTCATATAAACTTTAGGAAGCTTCATCGCAGCTCCTCAGCATAATACAGTATCCGCATTAGGCCTATCCCTGCATACTAATTCCTTCAGCAGATACCATAGACACTGTCACATGGCAAAAGGTAAATCAGGGGGATTATTCCCCAGGGCGGGGGGGGGCAGAGAGCAACATACTTTGTCTGTAAAAATTGCCAGACTAAAATTCCAGGGGGTCAGGGCGAGCCCCTATGCAGATCCTGCTCCAAGGGGCAAGGTGCTATTCCTGTCCCAGGAGGCAATCCCAATTCCAGGTCTGGGAACTCTCCAGTGGAGGGCACTCCATAGGATAGTGTTGCTGGCCCCTCAACAGAGCCTCCAACCCCCCTTTGGGCAATTGAGCTCTCCCAATTCCCAAGTTTCTGGCCTCACTACAGAGTTTACCCTCCAATTTGGGCAGAGCTCTGGCTAGGTTTGATTAAAAACCCTGCGGGAAATGCAAGAGGCCAGACAAATCTGGCATCTACACTCCCTCTGATGGATCTTTATGGGAGGGGACTCCTCTCATTCAGAGCTTCCCCATCTGATGGGGAGGTCAAGGGCCGCAATGTTCAGCATGATATTGAACATATTATCAAGGTGACAGAAGTACTTCAAATCACTCAGGCCACGGAACATGATGTTTCCCATCACATGAACAACTGAGTAGTATTCTCCGGAACGGAAGTTTCAAGCCACTTGGAAATTTTCTAAATTCCTATCTTTTTCAGAGGGACTTAGTAGACATATGGTCAATGCCTCCGACAGTAGATGTTCCGGTGTCCAGATTGTCGAAATCCACAGCTCTACCAGTCACAGACGCCGTGGCCTTCAAGGACCCATCTGATAGGTGTCTTTAAGGATCTCTGAGAGCAGTGTACTCACCAGCCAGATTGACTCTTTGCCCGGTGCTGGCCTCAGCCTGGGTAGCCAGAGCCATACAGGCATTGTCTGAAACCCTCCTCACAGACATTCAAGAGGACGTACCTAGACCTGAGCTCCTCAACACAATCTATAGTGGAGGACTCTGCCTATCTGTGTGACGCCACCCTAGACATGGCACAGAGTATGGCATGTACATCAGTTCTATCTGTGGCAGCTCATCGAACGCTCTGGCTGAAGAATTGGACTGCTGACAATAGCTCAAAGAAATCCTTAACCTCTCTCTCCTTTAAGGGATAATGACTTTTTGGGGAAGACATTGAGAAGATTATCTCCCAAGCCACAGGGGGAAAAAGTACATCCTCAATTTAAAAATAGATCCTCTACATCATCCAGGTGAGGAAAAATTTTCAGGGCCAATCTGGTCAATTTACACGATTTACAGCAACGTTCCAACTTTCGCTCAAAACCAACCAACAAGAAAAGTCCCACATGGAAGGTCAACAAATTCCACAACAAGCCCTTCAAGACCAAGACCACTTCAGGCTGACGGGACACCCCCTCCAGTATTACAGCAGTTTATAGGGGCAGGCTGTTGAATTTCCGTGAGGTTTGGAACCGGCACTCGTCAGATGTCTGGGTCAGGAAATTATCGTGATAGCACCCTACTGAAGTGATTGGTGTGGGGTTAAAGGGATCCTGTCATCGGAAATCATGTTTTTTTTCAAAACACATCAGTTAATAGTGCTATTCCAGCAGAATTCTGCACTGAAATCCATTTCTCAAAAGAGCAGATTTTTTTTATATTCAATTTTGAAATCTGACATGGGTCTAGACATTTTGTCAATTTCCCAGCTGCCCCATGTCATGTGACTTGTGCCTGCACATTAGGAGAGAAATGCTTTCTGGCAGGCTGCTGTTTTTCCTTCTCAATGTAACTGAATGTGTCTCAGTGAGACATGGGTTTTTACTATTGAGTGCTGTTCTTAGATCTACCAGGCAGCTGTTATCTTGTGTTAGGGAGCTGTTATCTGGTTACCTTCCCATTGTTCTTTTGTTTGGCTGCTGGGGGGGGAAAGGGAGGGAGTGATATCACTCCAACTTGCAATACAGCAGTAAAGAGTGATTGAAGTTTATCAGAGCACAAGTCACATGACTTGGGGCAGCTGGGAAATTGACAATATGTCTAGCCCCATGTCAGATTTCAAAATTGAATATAAAAAAATCTGTTTGCTCTCTGAGAAATGGATTTCAGCGCAGAATTCTGCTGGAGCTTCACTATTAACCGATTCATTTTGGAAAAAATGTTTTTTCCCATGACAGTATCCCTTTAAGGCAGAGTACCTGGCACGCCCCCTTCATTAAGTGTCCTGCCTCCTAGAGGGTGGAGCTTAACCCCATTCGTGCCCTGTGTCCCCCTTATCGACTAACGAGAAACAGATTTAATGGGGAGTATCAAAAATTCCTGTTTTCTAAAGCAAACACACCAGTTTTACCAGTGCAGGGCAATACTGCAATATATTTTTATTACTTTAAAAGACTTTCATTTTTTGATGTTACTGTTCCTATAAGAATTGAAAATCACAGTTGCAGTTCAAGATTGTCAGTTTTACACCTATTCTGCTTCTTTACTTGTATAGGGATGTTTCCTTGAGTGCTGAAGAGCTGCAGTTTGTTGTGGAAAAGGTTTTAAGGATGCTTTCTAAGTTAGACCTCCAGGAAATGCCCCCTTTAGTTTACCAATTGCTACTCCTGTCTGCTAAGGTAAGCAAATGCTTAATGTGTGCTCTAGAGGTAGTGGGATTTTATTTTGGGCCACTGCGAAGGCTGTAAAAAAATTCTGCTCTTTGAGAAATGTGCCTTTGTTTTGAAATAGTACACGAGAAATAATGACTCTTGACAGTTTGCAGTCTTTCTATTTAATAAGTTCAGATTCCCATCAAAGGCTATACATGTTTTTTGCAATAAAATGCCTTTTCTTCAATACAAAATAATTTAGAAAAACTGTTTGTATACAGGGGAGTAAAAAGAATATTGTGGAAGGAATCATCACTATATTTAATGATCTTGATCAGAAGCAGTTAGTACAGCAAGAGAACTCGGAGTAAGTAATGTTTCATACTACTGAAATCAAATCTGTTTTGTGTGTAATGATGTGTGATGGCAACAGATGTATGTTAACATTTGTTGTGTTAACAGTTAACTTGTATCCCTTACCACCATATTTACAGAATTCACCATATTTTTAGGACTGGTCATATGAAATGAAGCCTGTATAAGTATATAATGTGGCCTATAAGGGACTACTTACTTGCCAAATTCATTTTTAAATGGTGAAGCGTATGATTTCGGGATTAGAATTTGTGAATTCTACCTGGCCTTCCGCACACTCTGAACATGCATTTTTGGGCCATAAATGCCATCTGAGACTTATAGCTCTGAATAGTTATCCAGGTGTAATGTATCCACTTCACTAATTTGGCAACATGAATAGCCCTTTGTGTAGATTGTCAGGTTAATGTCAAACTGAATACGTTTCTTGTTAGGTATATAGTCCAGATGGAGTAGTTTTATAGTTTTAACTAGTATACTGTATATTTATTTCATTACAAATGTTTAGTTGCACTGCTTTTGTAGATATGTGATTTTAGGAATTGTTACTATAACTGTCTAAACTGATTTGTAGATCATTAGACTTGGAAGATGCAACCATCCCACAAGACCAGCTGCACCACGTGGAGGGCACAATCATTTTACACATCGTTTTTGCAATTAAGTTGGACCAGGAATTAGGAAGAGAGCTTCTGAAGTATCTCAAGGTAACCAGGCACCAAAACAAAACTTTTTTTTAAACATATATGTTTTTTTAGAAACCTCTCTAACATTAGTTCTACTAGTCACAAAATTGTATGTCAACAGTCCTGTCAAACAGGGGGCCATTGGAGGAGTGAATGTGGCCCTCTGATAGTTTGACTTTAAGGGGCCCATTTGTTAAACCTTGATTTTTTTCTGGTTGAGGTTTTTAGTGGAAAACTCTAAAAATTCAAGTTTTTTTCCCCACTATAAATTTTGAGATTTATCATACCCAAAGCTGCTTAAAATCGGAAAATACTCCATGTCAACTCTGTTGAGGTTATGTAGAAGTCAATGGCAGATGTCCCTGATGTTGTTTCTTGACATCATGATCTGTGCTGGAAAATCCAAAATAGTCGGGTTTTTCATCCGATAATCCAAAAAAGTAGAGTTTTTCACAGCGTTCAAAAACAGCTAGTATGAGTTTGCCTTTTTTTCACATAATTTTTATTCATACTTGTATCCACTCCTAAATCTGTACTATCCAGCTACTACTTATTTTCATGCACAGAACAATCCAGTGTTCAGTAAATATACCTTCATTTGCATAAAGAGTGAATTGGAAAATCACTTTTCTATAAAGGACAGTTATTACCTTTTGGTGTCAAAGCTGCAATGCTCAGCATTTAGCTTCCAGGAGTGGGGAGATCTGTTACCAACTGGCAGCATCTCCACTGAGCTCACTTAAAAGAAAACTAAACCCCCCAATAAGAAAACCCCCTACCTACTACCCTAGATAGCCCCCCCCCTCCTTGCTTCTCCCCCTGCATAGTTCATAACCCCTTAAAGTGTTCCCTTAAAGTATCGGTGCAGAGTAAGCGCAGCAGAGCTCGTGGGCACTATCTTTCAGATCTTCGGTCTTCTGTGGTCCTCTTCCTTCCCTCCGGCAATTCTCTGCACTATTGGCGCATGTGCAGTTGCTACAAACAGGAAGACTGATCTAACTGCGCATGCGCCAATACTGCGCTCCCTTACAGATGAAGACTGAAGAACCGAAAGATGAATTAGACTGCGGATACTCTGCACCAATACGTGAGCAATGTATTTCGGACACATTCAGGGGTAATGAACTTTGTAGGGAGGGGGACTATCTAGGGTAGTAGGTAGTGGCTTTTCTTATTGGGGGGTTTAGTTCTCCTTTAAAGGGGCCATTCGCATTTAAATTTTAGTATGATATAAAGAGTTCAAAGTCAATTTGCAACTGGTCTTCGGTTTTTATTTGTAATTTTTTAATTATTCAGCTTTTTGTTCAACAACTCTCCAGTTTCTAATTTCAGCAGCAATCTGGTTGTTAGGGTCCATATAATCCTAGCAACATGACAGTGGAATATAAATAGGGCCTGAGAAGAAAGATAGGTAGTAACAATAATGTTGTAGCATCACAGAGCAATCGTTTTTTTGACTGCCTGGATCAGTGACTCTCATTTGATAGCTGGAAATAGAAGAATAAAGCAAATAATTCAAAAACCTATAAAAAATGAAGACCAACTGAAAATTTGCAAATAAATGGGAATTCTACATTTAAAGTAAACTGAAAGGTGAACAATCCCTTTAAGCAAGGCAGTGTTTGTAAAGTCTGTACATTTCTAAAAGGTTTCCTTATAATTTGCTTCTCATAGGCTGGCCAACAAGGGGACACAAGCAAGATCCTTTGCCCTTTCAGTGCTGCCCTCTTGTTATCTGTATCAAGGATTCATAGATTCCAAGAACAGGTATTCTCTTTACTTTCCTACTACATATCACACTTCAGTTGCTTATTTCTTTTTGTGGCTTCATATATAATCTATCTTCAATGTATAGGTATTTGATTTTCTCAAATCTACTATACTGAGAGGTTATAAAGACCTTCAGTTTCATCAAAGCTCAAAATTCCTTCAGGACTTAGTTCCCCAGCCTGTATGCGTATCTTCAATTCTTCTGGAAACTGTTAAAAACAGGTAAACGTTCTCTATTTGGAACTAAAAGTGCACATGTCTAATGTTCTTTTGAGTATAAAAATCTTTACGGGCCAGAAATTAAATCCATATATGTGTGTATTTCAGTGTTTATGGATGGGACCATGTCACTCAAGGGCTTGTGGAACTTGGTTTTATTTTAATGGATTCTTTTGGACCCAAAGCAGCCTTTGGAAATAAAGTGGTTGAGCTTATTTCCGTGCATTCCAGGACACCTTCCCAGCAAGCTTGCCAGCTTGGATCTAGAATCTTGCTAGAAACTTTTAAGGTGACATGTTTGTACAGCACTTTTAATGTTCATTGCCTTTTTTTTATTTTAAAGAGACTCATTGCACAACCAATAAAATAAGATTTTTTAAATTACTCCATTTGTGATCAAGCTTTTTGGTAACTATGCCATAAAGCACTTGCACATGTTCTGATTATAAGCTGAAAGAGATGCAGATACAGTGTGGAATATTGGACCCTTATTAATATTTAGAGTATTTAGTAGTGCCATGCTAAATTTGTTATATACAACTTTCCTGCCCAGTTTACATAATACATTTTTTCTTGGTTACGGGTCTGTGTTATTAACCTATTATTTTTGTTCTAACAGCCACTGTTTTCTTGCTTGTATTGACTCAACTTTATTGCCTTTCCAGGTCCATGAGCCTATCAGAAGTGAAATTCTGGAGCAGGTCTTGAATCGTGTTATCACAAAAGCTGCAACTCCAGTTACACATTTTATAGGTAAACAATTCTGTCTGTCTCTCTTTCTCTTCTCTCTTATATTGTTGATTATCAAAATATTATTTTTGAAACATGCTTCCTGTCTGATTATAATGTTGTACAGTTTAACCCCTCGTGTGAAAATGGTTTATCTGTATTATTATTATTATTATTATTATTATAACTGTATTGAGTGCATGCAAGTGAAAAACATTTTGTATAATATTGAAATCTTCTGTCTCAGATCTTTTATCAGATATTGTGGTTTCTGCTCCACTCATCCTTCAGAATTCATCATCTAAAGTTACTGAAGCATTTGACCACTTGTCCTTCTTGCCTCTTACAACTGTTCAGGGGCTCCTGAAAGCTGTGCAGGTATGATGGTTGCTTGAAGTTGCTTGCATAACTTGGTTTACAAATAATGATGCACTTTGGTTTAATGACTGGTTTCTGTTGTAAGAAGAGGTTTTATGTTATTAAATTGTATTCTAGAGGACCCACCATAAGCAGATTGAAGAACCATTTTGGATCCCATTCCAAAAGTTATGAATCCCTGATGTAAGGGCATGTAACTTCCAGTATGCATGCTCCCATCATAGTCGTCCGAAACCACAGCTATATACAGTTTGTTTTCTTGCAATACAAACCCACATTATGTGAATACCAAAGCAAGATTTAGCTGATATCTTAATAAACAAACTATCCTTCTTTTACAGCCCCTTCTTAAAATCAGTATGTCCATGAGGGATTCCCTTATTCTTGTTCTAAGAAAAGCCATGTTCTCAAGGTAAGAGCAGATTTCTATAAGCCAATTTTCGGTGTAAAGGGAATTTATGTAGAACAAAACCTCATAGATTTCTTTGATCCCTATTATCCCTATGCCTCTCTGGAGATTTTCGTTATATTTTCTTTATGTGTCTGCTTTTTAATGTTTATACTAAGTAAAGCAGGATGTAGTAAGGTTTCCCTTTTCTGCCCATCAATATGTAAAAGACTATGATTGTTTTCCCTCTCTCTTTTAAAATAGTCAAATAGATGCAAGAAAGTCGGCTGTCGCTGGGTTTCTTCTCCTACTGAGGAACTTTAAAGTCTTGGGAAGTCTGTCCTCATCTCAGTGCAGCCAAGCTATTGGTGCTAGCCAGGTAATTCCAGTTGTTTTTTTAATGTCTGACAATTATCGTGTAAATATTACTTCTAATTGGTTAACAGTAAGTATCTGCCAGCACTCACATTAAGGAAGACCATATAAGCCTGTGTGCAGTTCATTCAGTGTATCCATGTGAATAATGTTAATCAAAAGTTTGCACTCTCCGGTCTTACAAAAAGCCAAAGAAACTTCATTGGTGGAGACTAATCCTTCAGCTAGCCCTCTAGCCGTTGTTAAGGTCAAAAAAGTGTGTACAGCCAACAGACTGGTTGTTCTCATTTTTTTCACTTTGACAAAGACGAAAGGGCTATCTGAAGCTTTCGTCTCCACCAATAAAGTTTCATTGGCTTTCTGTAAGACCTGAGAGTGCGTACCTTTGATTAACTTCTAATTAGCTGATATTGTGCAGATCCAGGTGGATGTCCATATGCGTTACAATGCTGCAGCAAATGAGGCCTTTTGTCTGGAAATCCTTGGCAGTCTGAGGAGGTGCTTAAGCCAGCAAGCAGATGTTAGGCTCATGCTTTACGAGGTTCGTAAGTGTTACCCACACTGAAAAATGATAGGGTCGGCATAGCAAAGCTTTCATTTTGGCTCTATTCCTTTTTGTACAATCAGGGTTTCTATGACGTTCTGCGACGAAATTCCCAGCTTGCCAGTTCTGTCATGCAGACTCTGTTGTCTCAGGTAGGATTTATAGCTTTTTCATCTTCAGTATATGACTCAGCATGAATGCAATGACCCCCTTTGATTTTTCAGCTGTTTAAAAGACAAAAATCAAAAAATTGGGATATCTGTTAATACACTTGTATCCATATTCACATTTTCTCTTGCCTAGATTGGGGGACACAGGCACCATGGGGATGAAGATCCTGTTGCTTGGAGAAAGGACACTAAAAGGTTAAAGTGGCTCCTCCTCCTCCTGCTCTGGGCTTCATCCCCGCCTACCTCCTCAATCCCCAGTTTTCTTTAGTGTCCTCAGAAGGAGGATGGACACTTCGTGGCTGGGAGCAATGGTACAGATTTATTCAGTATCATGCCACTACTAGGGGTCAGTGTTTCTCTTCCAGAACCCCTCCAGCCAAGGACTTCTGATCTGAAGATGCTCTATAGCCTTCCCGCTCTACGGAGGCTGCAGGCTGGGGAGCTCCCCCCCACACTACCCTGGGCACTGGTTCCCGCTCTCCGGAGGCTGCACCAGTAGCCACAACAGAGGGTATGTCTTTTATTGAGCATTCCTGGCTGGCACAAGGAGGTAAGTCAATTCCCTCCTCCCTCCCCCCATTACATGCTGCCTGTCAGCTCTGCAGAAAGGCATTTAGTTTCGCTTTCACTGCTATTCTCTCACAGAGATTTTCCTAGGCATTTAGTTTCACTTTCACTGCTATTCTCTGACAAAGATTTCCCTAGGCCAGGGATATCCAAAAGGTAGATTGGGATCTACCAGTAGACCTTTAGCTGGTCATCAGTAGATCTCAAGACACTGTCAACACACAGTTTGTCTAAATCACCCTCCTGTTTCATGCTTTTTATCAGATATTTATGTTAAGGTTACAAAAAAAAAAAAAAAAAAAAAATGGATGCTAAACATAACAATATACATTTTCTCATGAATCAATATTAAGTATTATTTTCTATGGAACAGAATGCTAACAATGCTTTTATAGATGTAGATCATAATGGGACAACAGCACTAAAAGTAGTCCCCGCATTGGTAACTCAGTGCCATTCCCAGCGACCTTTCGCGCTACCATCTGGCGCTGCATCTATTTCATTGTGCACGAGTCGCTGCACACGCGCCTCACAGGCGCCATCTTACTAAGGTACTATACCAAAGCCCGGGAAACCTCTCTGGTGGCCATTTTGGATCCGCATCTCTCTCCAGTACTGAGCGTTTCCAGCCTCACTGTCTCTCACAGAGAAGAACAAGGCACCATTCCTTCCTACCTTGGTGAATAGGTAGTTATGCTTCCCTTACTCTTTCTCTAGGGGATTAACACTTGCCTCTCTCTATGGGACCTACTGTGGGGTTTTTCACTACTTCCCTCTGTCTTCACAGATCGCACTCTAAGGGAGAATTGGTTCACTCCTCTGGACTCTCCTAATATTCCCCAATATCTTTACTTACTGGGTGGCACTACATAGTATAGCCATGACGGGCAGGGCAGATGACCAGTCCCTTCCCAAGCAGGCAACTGCATGTACCACCAATGCAATTTAGTGTTTGGCATGGGCAACTTGCAGACCTAAATGTGCTAGTGTTTTGGCTGAGCCAATATGTGAAGCCTGTAAGACTGCAGCAGTCACACAATTACAATCCCACACAGCCCTACCAGCCAGCTCTGCGACAGCTACGGCTAATCAAACGAGCTTGGATTCTGAATTGGTGTGCGCTCTATCTCTAGCGGGTCTACAAAACCTAGCCAGAATTCCAGAGACTCTAGATAAGGTCCTACAGCACCTATCTACACAGCCTCACAGACCGGTCACTCAGCAGTCGCCACAAAGCGACCTCCCCTTTCCTCACCTGTTTTGCCTGATGAACAGGAAGAGGCATTGGGAAGAGGGACAGATCCTATCCGCAGATGAATAGGGTCAGGATACCCCCTAGATCACAATGAGAGGTCGAGAGCCTGATTCAGGCACACCCCACCTTTAGCAGAGCGAACCAAAAACATTTTCAAGAGGCAAAAGAAGTCTTCTTGTGTCTTTCCAGCCTATGAAAAGCTGTGTGACATTGTTAAAGCACAATGGAAAACGCCAGACCATAGAGTCCAATTTTCCATCGCTTTACTCAAACTTATCCTTTTACTTTACAGACCTTGGTCTTCACCCCCAGCAGTGGACCCACCGGTCTCTAAATTGTCAAAGACCACCCCCATTCCAGTAGCCGATGCGGCTTCCTTTAATGATCCTATCGACAAACGTCTTGAGGGTTTCTGCAAGTCGATTTTTACAGCAGTAGGCGGAACTCTCCTACCTATTATTGCCACCCCATGGGTATCCAGGTCAATGGAAGTTTGGGTGAAACAGATGGCCCAACTCATGGCTCAGAAGACCCCTCCACAGACCTCTTTCTAGCTCCGATAGCAGACACAAATATATTTAAATTTGCGTAGCAGTCCTGGACGCGGCTAAGCTCGTCACAAGGGCTTAGGCATAATCCATTGCAGCCAGACGTTTCCTTTGGCTAAAAAACTGGTCAACAGATCTTACCTTGAAGTGGTCTCTGCTTGGTCTCCCATTCTCGGAAAACAACTTTTTGGTGCTGAACAGAGAAGGTAAATTCTCAAGCTACAGGAGGCAAGAGCACTTTACTTCTGCAAAACAGACCCAAGAGGCCTACCTTCAAAAGGCAACGATTTATTTATTTGTTTATTTTTTCCGTCCCTTTCGCCAAAATCAGAGCCAGAGGTCCCAACATGAAAAGCAACAAGCTCCGACCCGCCCCAGATTCCAGTTAAGGCAGAGCACTTCTTGGTCAGGAAGCAGAGCAGCACCTAAGCCCGCACAGGACAAAACAGCCTCCGCATGAGGAGGTGCCCACCCCTGAAAGCTAAACCCTTTGGCGGACGCTTAAGTCACTTTCAGGAGGTGTGACAGCATAGAGTACTGGACCCCTGGGTCCTACAGATCATTTCTATCTCATAGAATTTGCTCGGCTACCTCCGAGGGGATTTTCCATCTCAAGGCTCCCTACCACAGAACCCAGGCACTCAGCGGGCCAAGGGGTTCCACACGCCCTGACTGCCTCCGCGGTAGTAAAGGCGGTCCCTCAAAGGTAAAAGGGGCTTCGGTTTCTACTTAAACCTGTTTATAGTACCCAAAAAGGATGGATCTTTTCACCTGGTGCTAGACCTAAAGGCACTAAACGACCATGTAAAGAAGCACCACTTCAAGATGGAATCCATCCAGTCAGTCCTAATGTCCCTGGACATAGAGGATTTCAGGGTGGTGATCAACATCAAAGATGCATACCTGCATGTCCCCATACATCCCAACCACCACTGGTTCCTTCACTTTTCAGTGGCAGGAGATCATTGGCAATCCCTGGCACTCCCCTTCAGACTATCCTCCGCGCAAAGGCTATTCACAAAGGTCATGGCTGCGGCTCTAGAGGACCTGCGACTGCAGGGAGTGAGTGTCATACCATACCTGGACGACCAACTGGTTAAGGCCCGTTCCATGGCACTGGCCACAACTCATCTCCAGACACTAATGCTGTTAGGCTGGCAGATAAACTTCCAAAAATCTCGATTCATACCTTCTCAGAGTACAGAATATTTATGGCTTGATCTAAATTCTTCATTGGGAAGAGCCTTCCTTCCCCAATCCAAGACCACCTCAATGCGGGGGCTCCTGTCAGCTCTGCAGAAAACGGATCAGGTACCCTTAAGGTTGCCATGAGAGTGCTAGGGACTATAGTGTCATCCTCCGACTCCATATGAGCAGCTCCACACCAGAGCCTTACAGAGCCTTACTCCAACACCAGAGGAGGAACTGAGCGAACCTAAACTGCAGGATTCCACTATCAGAACTAGTTTGAACCTCTATCACTTGGTGGCTTTGACCAACAACACTTCCGTCAGGAAAACCCTTCCCCAATCACCAGTGGACAGTCATCGCAACAGATGCCAGTCTACAAGGTTGGGGAGAAGTATTGGGAGACCTAACCGTACAGGGACGTTGGTCACAGAAAGAACTACTCCCCATCAACATCCTGGAATTAAGAGCAATCTACCTGTCATTGCTCCAATGGTCAGGCAGACTTCAAGATCTACCTGTAAGAATACAGTCAGGCAATGTGACAGCGTTGGCTTACATCAACCACCAAGGAGGCACAAGGAGTCAAGCTGCCCTCGCAGAGGCACAGCAAATTCTTCTGTGGGTGTAAAACACGGTACCAGCTATCTCCGCAGTTCATATCCCTGGAGTAGACAACTGGATAGCAGATTTTCTCAGCCGAGAGACCTTACATCAGGGAGAGTGGAGCCTACACCCAGAGGTTTTTTCAACTGATTCTGGCAAGGTGGGGCACTCTGGAAGTAGACTTAATGGCATCCAGGTACAACAACAAGCTTACGAGGTTCTTCACAAGAAGCAATGACCCTCTGGCCCTAGCATTGGAAACACTGGTGGTTCCGTGGCAGTTTCACCTAGCATAAGTCTTCCCACCACTGGCACTTCTGCCAAGGGTAATCAAGAAGGGTAGAAACAGTTCTAGTGGCACCCTACTGGCCGCACCACACTTGGTTCGAAGAGCTCATAAGTTCATCAGTGAACGCACCTTTCCACCTTCCAGACAGAATGGATCTGTTATCTCAGGGACTGATCCTCCACCCGAGTTCACCATGATTGGCTTTAACGGCAT
This sequence comes from Xenopus petersii, assembly GCA_038501925.1. Lineage (NCBI taxonomy): Eukaryota > Metazoa > Chordata > Amphibia > Anura > Pipidae > Xenopus > Xenopus petersii. The sequence goes on from CM076676.1 coordinate 113,052,360, forward strand.
GACACTTGAAGCCATAATCCTAGCCAGGAGTTCCAAAAAGGCCATACCGACCTTACTAAGGGCCAGAAAGCCCGTCTCCGCACGCATCTACCACAGGGTATGGAGGACATTCATATCCTGGTGTAAATCTAAAGCCAAAGACCCACAGTCCTAGGACGAACGTAGCCTATTGTTATTCCTTCAGGAGAGTTTAGAAATAAGGGCTGGCACTCAGCTCTCTGAATGTTCAGGTATCAGCCATATCTATCCTTTTTCAGTAGCAGCTTGCAATGCTGCCCAACATCAAGACCTTCCTACAGGGAGCATTGCGGATGATACCTCCATACCGTCATACAATCCCTCCCGGGGATCTCACTATGGTACCTTCTGTATTGCAGGAGCAACCGTTCGAGCCATTGGATAAATTCCATTACCTCCGCTGACTCTTAAGGTAGTTTTCTATTAGCCATCACTTTGGCTAGACTAGTTTCAGAACTGGCAACTCTATCCTGTCGTCCACAAGGCAGTGTTGAGACCTACCCTGGATTTCTTCCTAAGGCGTTCCATCTTAACCAGGACCTGGTGGTTCCTTCATTTTGTCCCGAACAAAAGACAAATTTGGAACAGTTACTTACGTAGATGTGGTTCGTTCTCTCAGAACATACACCGGGGCTACCAAGAGTAGAAGGAAGCTAGACAACCTCTTTGTCTTACAAGAAGGACCACGGAAAAGCCTTAAGGCATCTAAGGCCACCAATGCAAGATGGATTAGGTCAACAATCTTGAAGGCCTATGAGGTACGAGGTAAGGCCACACCCTTCCGGGTTCAGCTCATCCTACTTCTTCACTCAGCACTTCTTGGGTGGTTCGCCTCCAGGCTTCAGCAGAACAGGTCTGTAGGGCTGCAGTGTGGTCATCCACACACACCTTTTCCAAATTCTACAAGGTGCATACATTCGCCTCAGCCGAAGCGAGCTTCGGCAGGAAAGTGTTGCAGGTGGTTATTCCCTGAATACTAGGGGTAAAAAGTCCCGCCCTCATGGGTAGCTTTGGGACGTCCCCATGGTGCCTGTGTCCCCCAATCTAGGCAAGAGAAAAATAGATTTTTGTACTTACCGTTAAATCCTTTTCTCTTGTCCTACATTGGGGGACACAGGCCTTCCCTCCCTGTATTAGTTCAAGTTAATGTTGATCAGGTAATATCTTATATCATTTTTATTGTTCAAATACCAACAAGTTCAAACAGCAGGTGGTTCATACCGTGCTTAGCTTGCATTGGGGAGGTGCTCCTTCTCTTCACATGGGCAATTGGTAGGGCTCGTCATCTCTTCTTCGGTCAGAAAACTGAGGATTGAGGAGGTAGGCGGGGATGAAGCCCAGAGGAGGAGGAGCCACTTTAACCTTTTAGTGTCCTTTCTCCAAGCAACAGGATCTTCATCCCCATGGTGCCTGTGTCCCCCAATGTAGGACAAGAGAAAAGGATTTAACGGTAAGTACAAAAATCTATTTTTTTCTGTTTGCCCACAAATTATATTTGTAAACCTGTTAATACAGAACACTTGCATCTATACTCAAATTTTATTCTGCTTGCCTACAAATAATATTTGTAAACCGCTAACTCTTATTGTCTTGTTCTCTTCTCACAGTTAAAGCGATATTATGAACCTGAACCTGATCTTTTGCCACCATTGAAGTTGGAGGGCTGTATTACTGCTCAAGGGGATCATATATTTTTGCAGGAACCTCTGGTAAAAGCCATACAAATGTTTACATTGCGTAAAACATTGGTGTACCTTGTATACAGACAACAGGGGGGATCTTAACTTGCACCCACCCTGCACCTGTTCAGCCATCCAGGTGCCAAAGTCTTGTGCGCCCCCCCATGTGTTGTGTGATGCATCCTCCCTTCATTTTAAAGTATTGATTGATGCATGCTCCAGCTGGGCCATTGGGTGTGGGGTGGGGTGTAGGGGGGCTATTTTATACTAAATATTTTACTTACTGACTAAACACATTCTGTCCTAGGCTCACCTGTTGTGCTGTATCCACCATTGCTTGCAGTGGTATAAGAGCAGTTTACAGCAGCATAGGAATCCTGATGAAGATGATGACGATGATGACCAAACGGGATGTCAACAGGACCTTAATGATATAATGGAGTCCATCACAAGGAGAATGATTAAATGTGACCTGGAGGACTTTGAATTAGTAATGCTTTTGTTTGCTTACTGTAAAAGGATGCATTCAGTAGCATGACTGCAGTGCACATTTGTTAGTAATTATAGGGCCGAATCTACAGTATATGATGCATTAAGGACAGGCAAAACATAGCATGCCCTGTATAACATTTCTTATGATCTGCTGTATAACTATTCTCAGTAAAAATATATGTTTTTTGTTAAGAGGAAGTATAACCCCTTTCAACTCTATTCAAGTACTTTTCATTTAGTACAGTAATTGGGAATTATTCAGTTCCTAACTTCCAGTTTTTTTTTTTTACTCCACTATTTAGGGGAAGTCTACCCAAATATTTTTTTTGCATTATGAAAGAAAATTTCATTATACGCATCTCTCCAATATACATTAAAGGGGTTGTTCACCTTTAATATAACTTTGAATTGAAAAGTTGTTTAGAATTGGCCGTTCTATAACATAATAAAAGTTACCTTAAAGGTGTACCACCCCTTTAAATACTTATGTTTTTAAAGTTGTTTAAAAATGTAATTGATATTTAAAGCAGTATTTGCCTATTCATTTTAGCCTATGCACTGCTGGTTCCAATTCTTGAAATATATGAGAATCCAGCTGACGAACAGACTTGTGAACACGGATGTATAGCATCCTGGAAACTGATGCCGTGGACGGAGAGGAGAGGCCTTCTGCTATATGATTTTAAGAGTCAAAATCAGCAATGCAAAAAAACGACAAATACTGCATTTGATTGAAATTACATTTACAAATAACTTTAAAAATGCTAGAATTTTTAAAATAATGCATAATGACCGTTTGTTTAGAACTAAATTTTTCCATTAGTGTTGGTTGCAGTTGCCCTTTAAAATTGGTGTGAGGAGACAACATCAACACTTATCCCCTGACCATAGCTCAGTGCTGCCTACTATCATGGTTACATGGGATATTAATAGCGTTTTAATGTTGATGTTAATTGTTGTTCTGTTCTAGGACAAGTCTGCAGACTTTTCTTTGGCATCTGGTGTTGGAGTGAAAAATAACATATATGCTGTTTTGGTAATGGGGATTTGTGAAGTCCTAATAGAATACAACTTTATCATTGCAAATTTCAGGTAAGATCCATTCTTACAGACCATTTTTCCTTTTATGCCCAGGGAGCTGTATCGCGACATATTAGTGTCATGGTCCTCCTGTTTGCTTTCCTCTTGGGCTTATAGGGTGGTTCTAATACAAAGGTATGCGCTATTGGGATTTTTAGTACAGGTACTCCATTTCATTGTTCCTGTGTAGGGGGGGGGGGGGCACTGGCCTTTTTCTCTGGCGTTGACAACTGTACTCGACAGCTTGCAGCCTGGCATTGGGATTTTGCATTGGTTAATTGTTTAATTTTCTGTGTGCTGGGAACCCATAACCGGAATGTTATTGATATCGGGGCTTGCTTTTTTTTCTGATGCCATACACTGGAGGGAGCCTGAAAAGAAAATGAAGTGGAGCCCTCCTGCTGCTAGGCTTTGAAGGGTGGTTCATCTTTAAGTTAACTTTTAGTATCTTATGGAACAGGGGTAGGCAACCTGACTTATTCATCCTGCTTGCTGCAGCTTGGTCTTGCTGCTTTCCCGTCTATACAGCACTTGCTGGAGGGTTCTTGAGTGTGCGACTGCGGTAAGCTAATGGTTAGCTTACCGCGGTCGCACACTCAGAAAGCCACCAGCAGGTGCAAGGGCTGTATAGACATCCCAGGAGTGACAGGCAATGGTCCTCACCTCGGTCACACACCCACGACAATGGAGGAAAGATCAGCATGAAGCTTCAGAAACATTGTCACATTAAACAGAACAGTTGCATTTAATAGGGCTATTCAGTGTTAAATTTATTTTAAAGTAGGTCTACACATGCACACTGCACTTGTATTCTGTTGTTGTAACGGTTTAAATTAAAAAAGTTTAGAACTTTTAAAAGTTTATAAGCTGTGTTATATTTTGCGGCTCCAGACTATTTTTCTTTAGTGGAAGAGGGGGCAAAATGGCTCTTTTGATAGTAAAGGTTGCTGACCCCTGTTATAGAATATCCAATTCTAAGCAACTTTTCACTTGGTTTTCATTTATTTTTCCATAGTTTCTAAATGATTTGCCTTCTTTTGACTCTTTTCAGCTTTCTAATGGGGGTCATTGACCCCATCAAAAAGCAAATGCTCTGTAAGGCTACACATTTATTGTCACTGATCATTTTTTTACTGATCTTTCTATTCAGGTAATTTCCTATTCATATTCCAGTCTATTATTCAAATCAATACATGGTTGCTAGGGTAGCACCTATACCATAGCAACCAATCAGTGATTAGCTCTTTTCAGCCAGCTATAGGCTGGACTGAAAGCAATCATCTGATTGGTTTCTATTGGTTACTGCCCAGTTGCAACTTTACCCATTATAAATAACCCCCATTATATGTGTTTTCCAGCATCTTGTGAATCCAGAAACACCAAACATCCCATTCACTCAGTACTTTTTATCCTATAGTTCATCTACCATAGTGGTTGGTTTTTGATCATCTATTTGACAGGTCTTGTGTTTCTAGAACTTTTAAAAATTAGCAACGAGAGGTGCTGCATGCAAAGCTCTATATTGAAATGATAACTTACATATTCATGTTATATTCTAGGTTAATTTTATTTTTACAAAATATGTAGAAGCAGACATTTGGCACACAATGAATATCAATGGGGGTCATTTATCAACACTGGGCAAATTTGCCCATGGGCAGTAACCCATGGCAACCAATCAAATTGCTGCATTCATTGTTCTACTTGCAACTAGCTTTAAAAAGCTATTCACTGATTGGCTTCACTGATTGGCTGCTATAGGTAACTGCCCATGGTCAAATTTGCGCAGTGTTGATAAATGAGCCCCAATGACTGTAGTACTCTCTGTGGCCAAAATGTCCTTTACTATTTACTATGGCTTTACTATTAGTCAGGGCTGGAGGGGAAGTAAAGAGAACTTTGCAGAATGTATAAGGTGTTTTGTTATGCAAGCACAGCCCATTGATAGCATTCACAAGAGAAAACCTTCAATATGAGACAGTTCTCTTACAGCATGAACATTTACAGGATTTCAATTTGGATTGATCTCTGGTGCCATATTTAACTTTTACCGGTAATCCAGGTGCCTTGCATAAATACGGTCTTCTTTATTTTGTTTTCAGCAAGAGCAAATTTGAGGACATTTTGGGCCTGTTTAAGTGCTACAGCAAACTGTCCGATATCTTAAAGGAGAAAGCTGCTAAAAGCAGACAGCCTGGGAACAATAAAACGGCCAGAAGCCTCATATCAATGACTTTTGTTTCTACACTCTTAACTGCTTTATTCAGGTAAGCTCCTCGACATCATACGGTGACAGTTCAGGAATTTTAATTTATTTTTATAATGTACTTAAAGGAACAGTAACACAAAAAAGTGCATCAAAGTAATGAAACTATTATGTACTGTTGTCCTGCACTACAATTGTTCATATAAACAAGCTGCGGAAATTTAAAAAAGGCTATATGGCACAGGTTAAATAGTGGATAACAGATAACATTTTGTTCTACAGAGCTTATCTGCTGTGTAAACTGAGCCTTTTCTCCTTTGAATGGCTGCCCCCATTGCTACACAGCAGCTTATTTATATAAACAATAGTAGGGTTTCTGAAGCAAACACAGCAGTTTTACCAGTGCAGGGCAACATTGCGTTATAGTTTTATTACATTAAAGAACTTTCTCCAGGTCTGCTTGGGGGACACAGGGACAGTGGGGTTTAGCTGGCACCACTAGGAGGCAGGACACTAAAAAAAATAGAAACTTGATCCCTCCTCCTCCTGCTATACCCCTCCTTTGTAGGCAGAGACACCCAGTTTTGTTGTGTCCTCAGGTTAGGACTGGGGTCTCTTGTGCTCTGCACTGACCATCCAGCATTGATTCCCTCCCTCTGTTGTCCAGAGTGAGGATGCACTGGCCGGCGGGACACAGGGAAGCAGACCTAGAGAAAAGGAGATTTTGTGTACTCACCGTTAAATCTCTTTCTCTTCAGTTACTTGGGGGACACAGGGCTTTCCTCCCTAGATAGAGGCCTTCTCTTGGCTTCAGACTTGGTTGACTCAACCATCTGTTCTTCTAGTAATTAGTTATCACAAGTTATTAGTTTTTCTGTTGATTATTAATAACCTACAGAGGAGGGGTATAGCAGGAGGAGGAGGGATCAAGTTTCTATTTTTTTTTTATTGTGTCCTGCCTCCTAGTGGTGCCAGCTATACCCCACTGTCCCTGTGTTCCCAAGCAACTGAAGAGAAAGAGATTTAACGGTGAGTACACAAAATCTCCTTTTTATTATGTGGTGTTACTTTTCCTTTAATGCACTAAAGTTGCATTGAAAGGTGAAAAACAGCAAAAATGTATTTCAAAATTTAAAAAATTGTATTAATTAATTACAAAATTGTTGTAATGGCAATTGGATGCAGTTGTTTGTCCCATTCCATACTGCTGGAAACCAGTTCTCCACTACCCAATACTCTTGATTACCACAGTCTTCCACTGTGGTTAAAACCATAATGCCACTAAACTACATAGAAGGGGTAGAACTGTTCCAGTGGTATGCTCACTACTGTGCTCTCATTTTCTCACTGCTTCCAGTGAAAACATAAGGCTTGTATCCAGGTCTGGACTGGGAGTCAAAATAGGCCCTGGCATTCCAAATACAGAGAGGCCCAAGCAGCCCCTCACCGGCCCACCAAATATGACTGTGTATGGCATATTACAGCACCCCCTCTAGCATTTGCCAGAACCCGTAGATTGCCAGTCCAGGCCTACTCTTATCTCACAGCCATATCTGTTATTGATCCTGTATGAAGTTTTAGCAATTTTTTTAGTGTTAAAAACTTTAATTTCCTACTATTGCCTGCTCCTATTCTGCTTTCACAATGCAGTTGGTTATACTTATTTGTAGAGACAGCACACGCTCGCACGAGGAGAGTCTTTCTATTCTTCGAGCAAATGTGGATTTCATGCGCTATTCTGTGTGTGTTGCCCTTCAAAAAATTCAGCAGCTTGAAGAAACTGGTGTCACAGATGGACCTGATGGACAGAACAGCGAGAAAATGTTCCGAAGTCTATGTGAAATTACCAGGTAATGGGCTCAAAAGTCCTGTTCAAATATGGATTATATACATAGGATGCGCTCATGTTTACTCCATAGATCTACTTTTTATTATGTATCAGAAATGTTCTGAAAGAGAGGTATTCCCCAGTAAACCAATTATTTCCATAGCAAAGTAAGCTTTGTCTTAAGGCTTGGGTCTAAATTAGGAATTCTTTAAGTAAACTCGCCAGCCTATATACAACTACAGTGTTATGGTCACGCCCTTGTTAACTATAGCACTTTTATGAGTGCCAAGATTTTATGCCACATTTGCAACAGTTGTATGATGTTGATTGCTTCTACTAATGTGCTATCTACCATAGTTTAATGAGATGTAATAGTGCTGCATGAAAATGATGCTCATGATTCTGTTCCCAGGGTACTTATGTGGAGATACACCTCAATTCCAGCTGCAGCTGAGAATCCTGGGAAGAAGGACAAAGGCAAAACCATTTCCTTGCTGTGCCTGGAGGGATTGCTGAGAGTATTTAACACCGTTCAACAACGATATCCATCAAAAATCCCACAATTCCTTACTGCGTTGGGTGTGTATTTTAAACAAAACAACAGAAATGTTAGGATTTGAAAGCCCTTATTTCAATTTCAGCAATAAAAATAAAATTGTGTTTCATGCCTCCTCTTGTGTTTAACATGGAACAAACTGTCGCCAGTCTGCAGGTTCATTTCATATTCAGTGCCATGCATCCTCTCGCCATTGATTCATTTTTTAGAGAACCAAGCATCTTCTGTTTCTTCTTTAATTTCCCTGACTGCCCTACTTCACTTCGAGAAATAATAAACACCATAGATTAAAACAATAAGCAAGAAGCCACATTCATTACACTGAACATGGGAATATGTGCATTTTATTTTATAGTTGTTGTTGTAAAATATATGGGTGTGGGTTATTCTGTACAGATCTGCTTGCTGATATGCTATTTAGTATTTATCAGTTTGATTGGAGGCTGCTGTAGTACTGATCTTTCAAGATACAATTAAAGGGTCTTCCTTATTACAAAGGTTTCCAGACAGCAAGTAATGATGATGATACATGTTTAGGTGTTTTTGCCAAAGATATATAAGCCCGCCTACAATAATACCAGATGCCTGTATGTTCCTTAAAAGTCCAGTGGCATAAAGACATCATGCTATGTGAATGAATGTTTCATATGATATAACTGAATTAAGAAGGCAACCCCCTGCCAAGATTAGAGCCGTGCAGATGAATATTATAGCTGGATTCTATATGTATATAAAGCGAGCACTGTATCACTTTGCAGTTGTATGAGCACCTAAGCAAATGCCTGATAAATGACAATACAAAGTGCTGTAATGGCAACAACTTCCTTCTACAGATGCCCTAGGGGATGAGGATGAAGAAGGCTCAAGAGAAATCAATGTGACAGAGAAGGCAGCTTTTCAGATTAAACAGTTTCAAGTGGGTATTGAGAACTTGGCATCTGTTGTTTCAAAAAGAAAAACATTGCTAATTAAAAGTAGGCCTCAAAAACACCAAGTCCTAAAAATACCTGGTTAAAGTAAATGTATTGCTTTTGATTATGTATTGTTCAACATGTAGGCTTTGGTTACAACTTTGTTACAACTTTTCTTGTCCATAGAGATCTCTTATTAACCAACTCAGTGGTGGAGAGGATGACTTTAACAGCAAAGAAGCTCTACTGTTAGTCAGCATCTTGTCTACATTATCCAGGTTACTGGCCCCCTCTTCTCAACAGGTAGGGACAGCCTCTCTGTTCAGTGAAGATTTCATTTTATTGGTCTGTTCTTTTACACCCTGGCTTATATATTTACCTTCAGTTCGTGCAGATGCTGTCCTGGACTGTTAAAATCTGTAAAGAGACAAACATTGGTAAGTACAAATTATTAAAACGTAGTCAGTACAGGTTTACAGAATAAAGTAGACCAGTGGGAAAACTTACTTTGTGTACTTTTAGTAACTTATAGAAGCCAATCAGATTTTTACTAGATGACCGGTGATACTATGTGCTGATAGGTTGCTGTGGGATATTAATTCTGGACAAATTCTGCCTTAACTCCTTATCTGGCTGAACGCAAGGAGAATGTATTTTAAAAAGTTGTTTTCATGCCATGGGTCTCCTCCCACTTTTAGTGCTCTAGAAACAGCTGCAGTGGGCTATCTGTAGGATATGGTATAATTTATAGTGCCCAGAATGATTTGGTCTTCCATACGGTTTATTGTCAGAAATGAGAATTAAGTAGAATTACTTACAGGGATACTGTCATGGTTTTTATAGTGTCGTTTTTGTTTCTAAATTACATTGTACACTGCAAATAATTAATTTTACCATATACAATTTCATTCCCGAACCAGCAAGTATATATTTTTTTTTTTGTTGTATGCAGCCATCTTGGGTCATTTTGCCTGGGCATGTGCTTTCAAAAAGAACTAGTGCTGCACTATGGAACTGCTTTCTGGCAGGCTATTGTTTCTCCTACTCAGTGTAACTGAATGTGTTGCAGTGGGACCTGGACTTTTACTGAGTGTTCTTAAATCTATCTGGTTACTGGTTGCTGGGGGGGGGGAAGAAAGGGGGGGTGATATCACTCCAACTTTCAGTGCAGCAATAAAAAGTGACTGAAGTTTATCAGAGCACAGGTCATATGACTGGGGGCAGCTGGGAAACTGACAATATGTCTAGCACCATGTCAGATTTTAAAATTAAATATTAAAAAATCTGTTTGCTCTTTTGAAAAACTGATTTCAGTGCAGAATTCTGATGGACCAGCACTATTGTTTTGAAAAAACGCAACAACTGCAGTGTCAAGTTAGTTGTCTCCTGATTTCTGTAGGGGCATATTTATTGCAGATTGGGACATTTAGCAGTTTATTTTTTTTTCCTGACAGTCAGGAAAGTGTTACTGTATTGACACAAATAAAGCCGTTCGTTAAGTCAATTCATCAAGATGAATGAACACATGCATTGACAATAGGGTATGAGTGTTTAGCAGTGTCGTTTTTGTTTCTAAATTACATTGTACACTGCAAATAATTAATTTTACCATATACAATTTCATTCCCGAACCAGCAAGTGTATTTTTTTTGTTGTATGCAGCCATGTTGGGTCATTTTGCACATATATTTCTGCTGGACGGACTGTTCCAGTAATTTTAAAAATTACACGTTATTAGTAAATTGCCCCCTAGGATTGTAGGATTTTAAAATGATCTAGCTGGAAATATCATTTTTGCCCTTGAAAACCAGCTATTCCGATCAAGGAACTTTCATTCAGTTTTAGAATGCTAAAACCATTATATTTATGAATTTTATAAAGTGAAATTATTGAAATGTGTTACCTGAGTTTTGAACTCACCTATCAATAAAGAAAAAGGAGCCGTATAAATTAAAGCTGTAAAGCTAGAACGTTTGTGTGTTGATTCAAGGCTTCGTCATATAAAAATGACTTTTTTTGTATTTTTTTTGAATCAACAGAGGATGTCCAGTTTTGCAAGGGAATAATGAACCTTCTCTTTAGCCTCCATGTTCAGTTCAAGAGCCCAGTGAGTGTGCTTCGAGAACTGTGCCAGGACATCCATGGGCATCTGGGTGATATTGATCAGGTACAACAAGCTTTTTTTTTAAACTCTGCAATTTGAAGAAAACACAGTGGCGTTCTTAGTCTAATTTTTTTTTTACTTTATTCATATCAGGTTGAAACCCTGACATATATTTACACTTCTGTGAATACTAGTGGCTACAATTGTGTATAGCAGAATTGAAAATAGTGTAGAACAGAAGAAAGGGCTTACAATTCTCAAAATAAAACAAAGTTTCTAATATAGTTAGTTAGGCAAAGATGTAATGTATAAAAGCTAGGGATGCACCGAATCCACTATTTCGGATTCGGCCGAACCCCAGAATCCTTTGCGAAAGATTTGGCAGAAAACAGAATCTGAATCCTAATTTGCATATGCAAATTGGGGGTAGGAAGGGGAAAACATTTTTTACTTCCTTGTTTTGTGACAAAAAGTCACTCGATTTCCCTCCCCACCCCTAATTTGCATATGCAAATTTGGGTTCGGCCTGGCAGAAGGATTCGGCCGAATCCTGCTGAAAAAGGCCGAATCCTGGATTCGGTAACATAGTAACATAGTAAGTAAGGTTGAAAAAAGACACATCTCCATCGAGTTCAACCCTTTTTTTTTTTTTTTTTATTAACTACCTATCTGCCAGTTGATCCAGAGGAAGGCAAAAAACCCATCTGAAGCCTCTCCAATTTGCCTTAGAGGGGGAAAAATTCCTTCCTGACTCCAAAATGGAGTGACTGTATGTCTGACACAACAATCAGAACACTACTTCCTGCTTTTCAGCTCTCTAACTCTGAGTTAGTCAGTGACTTTAAGGGGAGCCACATGGGACATAACTGTTCAGTGAGTTTGCAATTGATCCTCAGCATTCAGCTCAGATTCAAAAGCAACAGTTTTGACTTGTCGTCCCCCCTCAAGTCACTGATTGGTTACTGCCTGGTAACCAATCAGTGAAAACCAAGATAGCTGCAAAGCAGGAAGTAGTGTTCTGGCTATTATGTTAGACATTCAGTCACTCCAGTCTTTATACATTACATTTTTGGCTAACTAACTATATAGGAACATTTTTTATTTTGCACAGCCTAGCTATTTACCCAGTTTGTATTTTTATACTGAACTATTCCTTTAAAATGTCACTGCAGCATATTTCCCAGTGTGACTCATGTGCTATACATGACAGGACTCACAATGTTTTGGTTCCCCACAGCAAGGAGAAAGGTTCCTTCTGAAACATTGGATCAATAAACCTTTTTTTTTTACTTTTTGTCATTGTGTATGTGTGTATGTATATATATATATATTATATATTATATATATATATATATTATATATTATATATATATATATATATTATATATATATTATATATATATGTTTTTTTTTTTTTTTTGTTTGTTTGTGTTTTCTCCTGACGAAGATCCCTGTGGGGGATCGAAACGTTGAGGCTTAAAGGACCAGTAACATCAAATTTTTTTAAAAAAAAATTCGTTAGTAAACATCAAAAAATAAACACCAAGACAAAAAAAATTTTAAAATTGCAAAGCCTTTATTAATAAATAACTTACCGAAACTCCACTTCCTGTCATCTACAGAAAAGGCGACACAGCGACCATCCATTGTGCAGCGCTGGATTTCTCCTCCTTGGCTCTGTCTCATGCTGTATTGACAGCATGTGAAGCGGCTGCTGCATCAGGGAGCGTGGTTTCCATAACCGAGGATTGCTGGCTCATCGGCGCATCTGTAGAGTGGGGAAGCTGTTAAGAGAGGAGCTGGGCCACATCATGGATGTTTGTAATTCCAGGCTGATCGGAGTTCCCACTGTCACTGACACGTAGCCACTCTCAACATGCGCTGCTTTCAGTATCGAGCGCTTCTTACCGACACTAATTCAATGCGCTGCTTTCTGTGCTTAGCCAGCAGGGGGATAATGAGATGCAAGGACATGTTGGGCTTCTCTCTCGTGGACCCTGACACTGAACAGGAACCAGCACTGTGTGTCCGCTTGCAGTTTAGCGCTCGATAGCACGCAGCCACTCTCAGATGCGCTGCTTTCCGTGCACACGTGTTATCACAGTGCTGGTTCCTGTTCCCCCTGCTGGCTAAGCACAGAAAGCAGCGCATTGAATTAGTGTCGGTAAGAAGCGCTCGATACTGAAAGCAGCGCATGTTGAGAGTGGCTACGTGTCAGTGACAGTGGGAACTCCGATCAGCCTGGAATTACAAACATCCATGATGTGGCCCAGCTCCTCTCTTAACAGCTTCCCCACTCTACAGATGCGCCGATGAGCCAGCAATCCTCGGTTATGGAAACCACGCTCCCTGATGCAGCAGCCGCTTCACATGCTGTCAATACAGCATGAGACAGAGCCAAGGAGGAGAAATCCAGCGCTGCACAATGGATGGTCGCCGTGTCTCCTTTTCTGTAGATGACAGGAAGTGGAGTTTCGGTAAGTTATTTCTTAATAAAGGCTTTGCAATTTTAAAATTTTTTTTGTCTTGGTGTTTATTTTTTGATGTTTACTAACGAATTTTTTTTAAAAAAAATTTGATGTTACTGGTCCTTTAATAATAAATATTTTTTTGTTTTTTCACCAAAACCCTGTGAGTGCCGCAATCCTTTTTCACTGCTTATTTCCCATGCTGGCACCCAGGTATTAATTTTGTCTATGGAGTGCACCATTCCTTTGGTTATGGGCTGGATGTATTTTCCCAGTGTTGTGTGATTGTGCCCGAGTGCAGTACTTGGCAAGATGGAGCTGTCTAAGGCTACAGGTTGGACAAGGCTAAACTAGCATTACTGAATATTTTCTAGACTTGTAAAAATATAACTTTAAGGGTGCTGGGTGTTTGTTCTGCATTATTAAGAACTGATCTAGTCACGCTGAGCTCATATAAAACAAATTGTATTCAACCGTGTTGTACTTATGCAGGACATTGAAGTGGAGAAGCAGTCTCATTTTGCTACTGTAAGTCTCAAGACTGCAGCCCCGACTGTTACTGTAAGTATTGTTATACAGGACTAAACAACTCTAATTGTTGCCCTTTATCTGCATGTTGGAGCACAATAACATAATGCAGTTAAAACACCCAATTTTGTTTCTATCCCAGTTGTTGGTTCTGGGTCAAGCTGCAAAGGTCCTGGAAGAAGTGGACTGGCTGATCATAAAGCTGAAAGGACTACTGGGTTCAGAGAAGCTCTCTAGTAAGCCTAAAGAATAATTGCTGCAGATGTTATATATTATATTAAATAGTGGTTTTAATATATAGGTTAGTGGCTTTTTATGGCCCGCATGCTTATGAGTAAACGAATCCATAGAGCTGTTGAAGATGGACGCCATGACATTGCTTTGTTAGCACAACCACAGACAGGTTCTATAAAGTGTAAAACTTTACTAACATATTAACACTGTAGTGATATCCAAACCAAGTTTGAGCAAAAACAGTCACAGTACCTGCTTGCAAAAAATTTACCTGTGGACAAGCTGCTTTACTTTTTTTTTTTTTTTAGCAAGTAAGAGATCAGTCCAATGCTACTTACTAGCAGCTCTCTGTAGTGATACACTCATTGGGGCAGATTTAATAAAGGGCGAAGTGGCCGTCGCTAGTGAAAATTCGCCAGAAATCTCATTCACATGGACATCGGCAATTTACTAACAGGCGTAGAGGACAATTCGCTAGTGAAAGAGACCTTCACTGGCGCAGTCTCGCGCCCCAATCGGCAGGCAAATTTTTGCTCAGGCGAACGATTGTTACTCCACAAATTCACTAAAGTGTAAATTTTACAGAACGTTAAGTCTTTCGCCAGAGTTTCCTTTGCCACCTTAACTGATAAGAGGAAGCTTATCCTCCTCAATCTTGTGTCAGTGACATCATATCCTGTACGCTGGAAAGTCATAAAAGTTCTAAAAAAACGCTAGCGTCATATAAGCTGGATTGCCTTCAAAAGTTCTAACTATTAAAGATTTTTGTGTTAACATTTTTTCCAACCATTTGAGGGGCATGAAACATTTGTTTCAGGGTGGGCTCATGTCTAGGACATTAGAGGATCTCTTTTGTCTTTATTTTGCTTCCTTGGACATGTGTGATAATAAGTGGCCACTTCAAGCATTTGCACCAACATCTCTAATAAATATGACCTATATGTACCCGCCCTATTCAAATTGACCTACGCGTAAGAGTACTAACTAAGTTTCCCTCGACAGAATTGAACTCTAGCGAAAGATTAATATGAAATGCTCGTGCTGACAAATTAACGCCAGCGTTTGTCTGCTGAGATGCAACTTTGCACCATTGGTGGAAGAGATCGCCCCTACTATAAACATAAATTGCTTGCAGAGACCCCGTAGCAGCAGAAGTGTATGCATTGACAAAGCCTGCAACTGTCGGGTGAAACATGTGTCAGGCGCACTTTTAGCTTATGGTTAGGCAGGACGTTGGATAGGGACTGGAAATAAGGGGAATCAATCTCTCTACGGATCAGGAGGGGACTCGCTGAGTTTGAAGGGGTTGGAGATATGATCTGAGGTTCAGTATCCGCGTTAACTACATCTGCTTAGTGGTGCCTGAGGCACAGTATAATTTACTCATTGGGCAGGCTCAAAAACAGCACTGGGTCACCAATATATTACTTGTGGTGCATTACCTAAACACTTTACGGGAGGGATCTCAGAGTGGGTGAAGGGGTTGGCATTGCAATTAAATGGTTGATTTGCCGGTTTTTCTAATTTAAACCAGGGCATACTGAGTATGCAATTGAGTAACCTTGGCAGGCAGTTTACTAATTTGTCTATGGGACAACCGCACATCCAAATATCCAACAGAACCAACTATATTGCCTCTTGTCGATCCGCCATCCTGCTACTAACCTATGGACCATTGTTTTAGCAATTTATTAAAAGTTATGTTTTATTTCATCAATACACATGCGTTTTCGGATGTTATAGATGGGAGGGTGCAGCTATATGGGCCCATTCTTTTTCTTTTTTCTGATATGTATTCACTATACTTGACTCCGCACATCATCTTCCATGCTTGATGGTCGGTGCTCCCCAACCTCTGATCTTCATGCATTGTAGGAAGGCTACTATTCGTGTTATACAACATTACCACTACAAATGACTCTGATCAGTTTCAGGGAAAGAAAAGGAAAATATTTATAAAGAGCCTTTGTCCTATGAAATACAGTATGTGGAGCTCAAAACAATTTAGGGCCAACATGGCAACACAATATAAGATGACAGATACTGCCAGTAAATCAATTCTACAAATATGTCTTCGATTTTTTTCCTTTGCTTTTTAGCGGAAGATTTAACTCAGACTTCAAATGCAAGGGTTCCAATAGAAAAAGCTATCATTCTTCAGTTGGGCACACTGCTGACTGCCTGCCATGAGTTAGTGCAGACTGCTCTACCTGCTGGGAGTTGTACTGACACTCTTCTGAAGGAGTTGGCAAAGATGTACACCATCCTCACGTCCGTTGTCAAATACGTGCGTATTATCCCTGTTATTTGCCCTCACAGGAACAAATAGCTATAAACTGCTCCAAAGACTAATGTTAATGCCACATGTGGGTTTTTTTAAAGGGGAACTATTGCGAAAATTTTATACAAGCTTCCTCCATTCTCTTCATTCTCTCTTCATGCAGGAATTGTGTCAGATATTCATTGACAGTTAGATCCAATATATCTTATAGGGGGGCTCCTTTCCTAGATGATGTATTAGAGCTCACACAAATAACTGATTCCAGTACAAACAAAATCTAACAAAAAAAGCTGCCTTTTGCACAAATTCTGCATGTAGAGAGACAGGATTTCTGATGATTTTAATAGAGTGAGCTCTAATACATCTTCTAGGCAAAAGGAGCCCCCCCTATAAGATATATTGGATCTAACTGTCAATGACTATCTGACACCCAACTGCTGCATGAAAAGAGAATGAAGAGAAACAGATGCTGAGAGAGGGATAGTGAACATAAACTTGATTATTTCACAAAGGATGCAGAATTTTTAATTGATTATATTTCCAAAGTTTCTTATTGCAGTATGGTGAAGCCTTATACTAAATTTTCATATTCGAGATAGTTCCTCTTTAAAAATCCGCTCTGCTTCACAGCTGGTACCATCTTTCACCTGCGTATTGTAGCTCCCGTTGCATTTGCATTGCAGTCAACACTCTTGGAAAGTTAAAGGGGTGGTTCACCTTTTAAGTTAACTTTTAATATGTTATAGAATGGCCATTTCTAAGAAACATTTCAATCGGTCTTCATTATTTTCTATAGTTTTTTTTAATTATTTGCCTTTTCCTTCTGACTCTTTCCAGCTTTCAAATGAGGGTCACACAAATGTTCTGTAAAGCTACAAACGTATTGTTATTGCTACTTTTTATTGCTCATCTTTCTATTCAGGCCTCTCCTACTCATATTCCAGTCTCTTATTTAAATTAATGCATGGTTGTTAGGGTAATTTGGACCCTAGCAACCAGATTCCTGAAATTGCAAATTGTAGAGGTACTGACTAAAAAGCTAAATAACTCAAAAACCGCAAATAATAAAAAAGCGAAAACCAATTGTAAGTTGACTTTACATCATACTTAGGGGCCGATTCACGAAGGGTCGAATTTCGAAGTTAAAAATACTTCGAAATTCGACCCTCGAATTGAAATCCTTCGACTTCGAATATCGAAGTCGAAGGATTTAGCGCAAATCCTGCGATCGAAGGAAAATCCTTCGATCAAAAAAAGCTTAGCAAGCCTATGGGGACCTTCCCCATAGGCTAACATTGACTTCGGTAGCTTTTATCTGCCGAAGTAGGGGGTCGAAGATTTTTTTAAAGGGCAAGTACTTCGACTATCGAATGGTCGAATAGTCGAACGATTATTACTTCGAATCGTTCGATTTCGTTCGACTTCGATCGAATTTAACCAATTCGATGGTCGAAGTACCCAAAAAATACTTCGAAATTCGAAGTATTTTTCATTCGAACCCTTCACTCGAGCTGAGTGAATCGGCCCCTTAAAGTTAACTGAAAGGTGAACTACCCATTTAATGGTGTTTTTCAGCCAAAGAATGCGCTAATCTAAATGAATTTTAACAGGAATGCATGTTTGCACCGCCAATGGAGTTTTTAAAATTGCGATCCTGTGCAGCATTAGCCTAAGGGACGGCGGTAATAATGTTGCCTTCTAGTTAACTTAAATGAAAATGTAATGTTTATTCGGCAAAAGAAAAGTGTAAACCTAATAATAAAGTATTGTGGAAGAAGCACTTACCCATAGAACATTTGTAGTTCTGTAGAGGCATGCTTGATGACAATGTCACTTCTGCCTGTAGTACTTACAGATCTGCAGCAGTCACGGGGGACAGATTTCTGCTCGGTTGGAGAAGCTGGTAGGTTACCCGCTGATGGTGATGATAATGTTTCCATTTTGAAACACCCGATGAAGTCTAATGGCTTTTATTTCCATAGGTGAAGCTTTCGGGTTCTCATCTTACCCCACAATGTTATGCCTTCATCACATATGTACAGGTAGGAGTAACAATTAAATAATCTGATGCCCCTTTAACAGTGAGTCTGTGAATCTCCAGCACCTGCTCCATCTCCCGTCATGTGTCCTTGGGATGCTTGAAGTTCAGCAACTTCATGTTATTATGGAAAACTCCAGTAAGGGGGGGGGACAGGAGGAAAAACATATTTTCACAAACAAGCTTTGAAATCCCTTCTAAACAGGCTTGTACATAAGCATATTACAAAGGTGCTTAGTTACTAAGTAGCTTCAGTTGCACGGTGCATAATACTGCTCCCTAAACTTACTGTATTTGTCTCATCGTATAGAACATCCACAGTGAAAGTCTAAGCCTTGCTGCAGAAAAGAAGAAAAAAAAGAAGGAAGAGGCATTGACTGTCACCTCAGTAAGTGGAACCTGGAATTTTAAGGGGCAGATTTATCAATGGTCGAAGTGAAGGTTCGAAGTTAAAAACGTTGAATTTCGAAATAATTTTTGGGTACTTCGACTATCGAATAGTCCAACTTCGATTCGAAGTTGAAAAAAAAGTAGAAATTTGAAAACCAAAATGTACTGCCTGTTTAAAACTTCAACCATTCGCCACCTCAAAGCTGCCGAAGTGTTGTTTTAGCCTATGGGGGACCTCCTAGAACCTGTATGGAGGCAATTGGGGTAGGTCGAAGTTCAAAAAAAAACTTTGAATCGAAGTAGAGCAAAGGCGCTATTCCTTTCATCGTACAATTCGAAGTAGGCCAAATACGGACCACTTTGACCCCCAAAAAAACTAAATTCAGTTGGTCTTTTTGAGTTTCGAAGTTTTTTCAATTCGAAACTTGACCCTTGATAAATATGCCCCTAGGAGTTCATTAAAGGAGAATTCAACTCTTTAACAAAAAAACCCGTACCTCCCAGCCTAACTACTGCCCCCCACCCCTGGGGAAATGCCCCATACTTTATACTTACCCCTCAGCGCAGATGCATTGAAGTTCCACGCAGCCATCGTCTGGGTCTTTGGCAAGCTGAATGGGAGATCGGCATGTCGGCGCATGCAGAGTTGGAGCAATTTGCCGTTTTGCGACAACTGCGCATGCGCCGAAACGCCAGAAGAAGACACAAAGACCAGGAAGATGGCTGCGTGGAACTCAAATAATTTGGTTTCTTCAATTGTAAAAAGATTGTCTATTGGGAAGTCCGACATTCCAGATGCAAATGGGCTTTTTCTTTTTATTGCATTTACATCCACTGGCTCAGTTCATTTTAGTTAGTTTTCTATAATTCTTTATTGAATGTTATACATATTTGATAATAACATGCCATTGTGTCGAATGCAGCATATTTTCTTTATCTGCATAATATTTGCTGTCATTTTTATTTCATTTGTTTAATGTGAAAAACAAATAAAATATTTCAAACAAACTGTCATGATTAGCTCCTTATAGGGCCAGTATTTAAAGGAACAGTAATACCAAAAGATGAAAGTGTTTTAAAGTAATGAAAATATCATGTAGTGTTGCCCTGCACTGGTAAAACTGATGTGTTTGCTTCAGAAACACTACTATAGTTCATATAAACAAGCTGCTGAGTAGCAATAGCGGAAATTGAAAAAAGGCTATATGGCACAGGTAAAATAATGGATAACAGATAACACCATTATGTTCTACTGAGCTTATCTGCTGTGTAACCTGAGCCTTTTCTCATTTGAATGGCTGCCCCCATTGATACACAGCAGCTTATTTATATAAATAGTAGTGTTTCTGAAGAAAAGTTTAGGGGGAATCCTTGAACACCCCTGTCCATAGAGAATTATTCTCGGACTCTGAATGTCAATGGAATCAGCTGCAGTAACAGAACAACAAGTCTTCATCTGATAGGATTTCTAAACGTGCCCAGTAGCTAACTGGACTATCCTCACATATTTGTCAGCTAGGCGGTTTGTTTGGCCCCACACATGGGCCAATCAGCTGCTGGCTTGCTCTGAAGTCTCCTCACATGTATTGTTTGGTTAGATTTACTTACCTTTCATACATTTGCATGTTTTGCCATTATCCTTATCGACCTTTTAAGTGTGTAGGGGATATTTGTCTGGTTTAAAGTGTTCACTGTTTAAAGGATATAAAAAAAAATTAATAAAAAAAAACCCTTCCCTACATAGATCCCCCTCCCTCCTCTGGCCCCAGCCTTGCTGCTACCCTGGGCAAATTCCCCTAACTCTTTACTTACCCCCCCCCGTGCAGATTCGGTCCAGCGGAGTTCAAGGGCACCATCTTCAGCCGCTTCGGGAATCTTCAGAATGAGACCGGCAATTTGAAAATTTTCTTGAGTTTCAGCACATGCAAAGTTGTCGCAAGGCAGAAAATTGCTCCAACTGCGCTTTGCCGGTCTTGTTCCGAATATTACTGAAGAGAATAAGATGGCTGCTGTGAACAGAATCTGCATAGAGGGGTAAGTAAAGACTGTTAAGGGCATTTGCCTGGGGTAGCGGCTAGGCTGGGGGGACTATGTAGGGTGGGGGTAGGGTTTTTTTTTTATTAAGGGTTTTGTTTCTCCTTTAAGCTGTACCATATTATACTGTTCCTCTGTCAGGAGGTGCCTTTATATATATATATATATATATATATATATATATATATATATATATATATATATATATATATATATATAGCTCTAGTATAAAAAGCCTGCTGCTTCCTAGTAAGTGACCATATACCCCCCATGTCTTCTGGTCAGTAACCAGCTCAAACAAATTCCTCTCCTCCTCAGGCCAAAATCCTGCGTGATACTAAGCCCATACCAAACCTGATCTTTGCCATTGAACAGTATGAGAAGTTTCTCATTCATCTCTCCAAGAAGTCCAAGGTATGTTTTACATGATATGGTATCAGAACACTTTACTTACCTCCAAAGTTGCGCCAGCGTTGGCTTTGCTGCACTCTGCCAGGCGAAGTTTCGCCAGGGCGTGGCTAATTCACTAAAATCCGAAGTTGCACTTAGGAAGGCGAAAGGTAGCAAAGTTGCGCTAGCGTTAATTCGTCAAGCAAAGCGAAGTTACGCTAGCGATGCCTAATTTGAATATGGCGCCAAGTTAAAGTACAATGGACGTATATGTAGCAGCAAATACATTACACAAGCCTGGGAAAAGTTCATAAAACAAGTTATTTTGCTCTATACATGAGCCCAGTGTATAGTTTAGGTGCCATATGTTAGGAAATGAAGGGGGGATGGAGGTTACCCCAGAAAAAATTTACAATCTTTTTCAGCCTTTCACCCTTAAAAAAGTAAAAGATGCCAGCGATTTTTGGGACTTATCTACTCTATTACACTCGCCTGGTCTGAGGTAGCGAAGGCAAGTCTGGCGCAAGAGGTAACGTTCAGTAAAATGCGCAAGTTAGTGAATTAGCGAAGTTACGTCCCTTCGCCATAGCGCAACTTCACCTGGCGCAAGGGTGCGAAGTAGCGCTAGAGTAGGTCCACTTCACTAGTGAATTTACGCCAGCACCCGTTAGTAAATCGGCAAAGTAACATAATGACGTCACACTGGCGAATTTGCGCTAGCTGCTTCACGCTTTAGTGAATTTGCCCCTTAAAGGGGAAGGAAACCTAGTCGGCGCAAACTCCCCACCCCCCCTCCCGTTTGTTGCCCTCCCTCCTCCCCCCTGGCCTACCCGTCCCGCTGGGCAAATGCCCCTAACTTGTTACTTACCCTTCTGCGCAGATCCAGTCCAGGGAGTTCACCGACGACATCTTCTTCCACACGATCTTCTTCCTGCTTTGAACGGCGCATGCGCAGTAGGATCATTTCGCCGGTACAATCTACTGCGCATGCGCGTGACTTTCGGTGCATGCGCAGTAGATCCGTACCGGCGAAATGATCCTACTTCGCATGCGCCAAAACGCCATTCACAGCAGGAAGATCGCGTGGAAGAAGATGTCGTCAGTGAACTCCCTGGACTGGACCTGCGCAGAAGGGTAAGTAACAAGTTAGGGGCATTTGCCCAGCGGGACGGGTAGGCCAGGGGGGAGGAGGGAGGGTAACAAACGGGAGGGAGGGTGGGGGGTTTGCGCTGACTAGGTTTCCTTCCCCTTTAACATTATGTTTGCATTTCTTTTTAGGTGAACTTGATGCAATACATGAAGCTGAGCACCTCAAGGGACTTCAGGATAAATGCAGCCACACTAGATGCAGCTTTACAAGAGAAAGGGTCTGAAGATGAAGAGAATGAGCCAGATAATGAACAGGTATGTTGTGACATGCTCATGAGCTACCGCAAAACACCCCCCCCCCCCCCAATCAGGGAACAGAATCTGAAGACAATTTGCTTTACTAGATCTTTCTAAAGTCCAGCTAGGGGTTGAGTGGTAAGGGTGACATTTGGATGAACACGTATTTGCCTAATACACCTGTAGTCTACTATACTTTTAGCTGTGTTATGACCTAAGGAGGAGCCTGAACAATGATTGGTCTGTCGGTGGGATGGGGGGCTTGAAGATAAGTGGCAGTTTTTGATAATATAAATTCACATGTATGCTATTTGCATGACTATTATCATGAGTATAATATGCATATTGCTATATACCAGAGATATGCTGCATCTCTTAAAAGGGTTGTCCACCTTTAAGTTGATTTTTAGTATGTTATAGAATGGTCAGTTCTAAACAACTTTTCAATTGGCCTTCATTCTTTTTAGTTTTAGAATTATTTGCCTTGCTCTTTTACCTCTTTTCAAATTAATGCTCCGCCTTACGGGTTTCGTGCCTACAGGCACTTATTCGTGCCTATGAATAAGTGCCTATGGGCACGAAACGCGTAAGGCAGAGCATCAATTGGTCTATATGCCTACTTTTTAATATTTATGCTGAATAAAGAGTGATTTTTTTTAACTGTGAGAGAATGACTTGGAATATATATTCTTTTGGATTTTGACTTAAGTGCCCTTTTGAGCTGGGGGCTATATTCCAGTGTTTTTGGCCCCTTTTTTTTTTTTGACAGGCCTTTATAGATTGCAGCAGTTGACCAACAGTTTTTAATGTTGGACCTTAGCAACCAGATTGCTGGAAATGCAAACTGCAGAGCTGCTGAATAAAAAGCTAAATAATTAAAAAACCACAAATATTACAAATAAAAAAACAATTGCAAATGGTCTTACTCTACATCATACTAAAAGTGAACTCAAAAGTGCACAATGCTGAGAATGTAAGATGAAGAGCTGGAGGGCAGCATGCTGAATATTCTTGGTGTAGAGCAGCAAAAGGAACGTTGTTTGTGATTTTGACACACACTGACACTGTTTCAGGCTGTAACAGAAGAAGAAAGTCAGGAACCAAAGAAGAAGAGGCGCAGAAAATAAACGTCACCCCCTTTCCTCATGGACAGAAGAGACAAATAGACGACAAATGCACTTTCTCTGAAGGAATTCAAACTTCTTTATTCCTCTGAATTGTTAAATTTTTGCATTGATACTCGAGTTCCACAAAATAGAAACTTTTCTATTCCAAATTGTTAAAAAAAAAAAAAACAGAGAATATCCAATATGGCATCTCTTCACTTCAAACGGTGGTACTTTAAAGGAACAGTTCAGTGTAAAAATAAAAACTGGGTAAATAGATAGGCTGTGCAAAATAAAAAATGTTTCTAATATATTTAATTAGCCAAAAATGTAATGTATAAAGGCTGGAGTGACTGGATGTCTAACAAAATAGCCAGAACACTACTTCCTGCTTTTCAGCTCTCTCTCTGAGTTAGTCAGTGAGTTAGACTTTAAGGGGGACCACATGGGACATAACTGTTCAGTGAGTTTGCAATTGATTCCTTCAGCATTCAGCTCTGATTCAATAGCAATAGTTATGTCCCATGTGGCCCCCCTTCAAGTCCATGAGTAACTCAGAGTTAGAGAGCTTAAAAGCAGGAAGTAGAGTTCTGCCTATTTTGTTAGACATCAAGTCACTCCAGCCTTTATACATTACATTTTTGGCTAACTAACTATATCAGAAACATTTTTTATTTTGCACAGGCTATCTATTTACACAGTTTTTAATTTTTATACTGAACAATGCCTTTAAGTGGCATCTTCTACACAGAAACTCCATAGGAGTCAGAGAGGGTCATGGTTTTAGCTGCTCTTTCACAAAACTCCTTTGGTGACTTTAAGAATCTGATAGATATCCAACGCTTCCCCTGGAATGATTAAAAGAAGATTAAAAATTAGACAAACAATTTGGATATCTTGTGGGGAAAACAAACCTCAGAAGGTTTTAAAGGAGAAGAAAAGGCTTGCAGCATTTGGGGGTGCCAAATCTTAGGCACCACCAAGTGATTGTATTGACACCTGAAACCCTGCACGAAGAACAGAGATTTATAACCCCGGGCCGGTGCAGTTTTCTGCTGATAGGAGCACCAGCCTGGGGTTTCAGGTAACTAAATACAATCACTTGGGGGTGCCTAACATTTAGCACCCCCAAGAAGTCCACCAAGCCTTTCCTTCTCTTTAAGGTATTTAATATAAAAAAAATAAGTTGGTTTGAGATTTAATGCTATGTATATAGATAGATATACACTATGGTGTGGAATTGCTTTACATGTTCATACAGTTATGCAATAAATGTAAGATTAATAATGTTCTCTTCAGTCGTTCCTTATCTCTGTACAAGATGGCTTACCTTGAGGAATACCGTATCTCTTCTCCATACCATTAGGGTTGGATGGAGTTGAGCAGTCCATAGTCACCTCTTTTCTCAAGCACTTATCTATATCCACAGCACTGAAAAATGCCACTGACTGAGGCAGATCCTGGATTCCAAGTCTAGAAGCAAACATGCACCTGAAATACCAAACTCACACTGTAATTACTGACACAACAAACCCACTTTAACATTTTAAAGATAATTCCACTGATTAATACTCATTTTGAGGTAAGAGAGTGGCTGAATCACACACACACTCAACTCATGCGGGATTCTGGCACAAGACCAGATATATGAGTATGTTCAACAGTTTTACCCAATATTGGCCTTTTATATACTTTTCCTGATAGACTTAAATGTAAAAATAAAGGTCAACCTTTGGCATAGCCAGAAATTGCAGATTTCCTCCCTGCATCATATGTGCTAGCTGTTGCCCCAAATAGCTAAAAACATACAGTGGTGTGCAAAACTATTTGCCCCCTTCCTGATTTCTTATTCTTTTGCATGTTTGTCACACAAAATGTTTCTGCTCATCAAACACATTTAACTATTAGTCAAACATAACATAAGTAAACACAAAATGCAGTTTTTAAATGAGGGTTTTTATTATTTAGGGAGAAAAGAAATCCAAATCTACATTTTCATGTGTGAAAAAGTAATTGCCCCCTGAACCTAATAACTGGTTGGGCCACCCTTACAAGCAATAACTGCAATCAATCGTTTGCGATAACTTGCAACGAGTCTTTTACAGCGCTCTGGGGGACTTTTGGCCCACTCATCTTTGCAGAATTGTTGTAATTCAGCTTTATTTGAGGGTTTTCTAGCATGAACCGCCTTTTTAAGCTCATGCCACAACATCTCAATAGGATTCAGGTCAGGACTTTGACTAGGCCACTCCAAAGTCTTCATTTTGTTTTTCTTCAGCCATTCAGAGGTGGATTTGCTGGTGTGTTTTGGGTCATTGTCCTGCTGCAGCACCCAAGATCGCTTCAGCTTGAGTTGACGAACAGATGGCCGGACATTCTCCTTCAGGATTTTTTGGTAGACAGTAGAATTCATGGTTCCATCTATCACAGCAAGTCTTCCAGGTCCTGAAGCAGCAAAACAACCCCAGACCATCACACTACCACCACCATATTTTACTGTTGGTATGATGTTCTTTTTCTGAAATGCTGTGTTACTTTTACGCCAGATGTAACGGGACGCGCACCTTCCAAAAAGTTCAACTTTTGTCTCGTCGGTCCACAAGGTATTTTCCCAAAAGTCTTGGCAATCATTGAGATGTTTTTTTAGCAAAATTGAGACGAGCCTTAATGTTCTTTTTGCTTAAAAGTGGTTTGCGCCTTGGAAATCTGCCATGCAGGCCGTTTTTGCCCAGTCTCTTTCTTATGGTGGAGTCGTGAACACTGACCTTAATTGAGGCAAGCGAGGCCTGCAGTTCTTTAGATGTTGTCCTGGGGTCTTTTGTGGCCTCTCGGATGAGTTGTCTCTGCGCTCTTGGGGTAATTTTGGTCGGCCGGCCACTCCTGGGAAGGTTCACCACTGTTCCATGTTTTTGCCATTTGTGGATAATGGCTCTCACTGTGGTTTGCTGGAGTCCCAAAGCTTTAGAAATGGCTTTATAACCTTTGAAATTGAACTCAGGTGTGATAAACCACAGTTAAGTTATTTTTTAACAAGGGGGGCAATCACTTTTTCATACAGACCCATGTAGATTTGGAGTTTTTTTTCTCCCTTAATAACGTAAACCTTCATTTAAAAACTGCATTTTGTGTTCAATTATGTTATCTTTGACTAATAGTCAACGGTTTTTGATGAGCAGAAACATTTAAGTGTGACAAACATGCAAAAGAATAAAAATCAGGAAGGGGGCAAATAGTTTTGCACACCACTGTATGTATAGCATATTATTTTCTATAAGCACCATGTGCCATGCTCTTTTGCATGTTGCACATGAAGGTGCAGCTCTTTAAAGGAAAACTTTACACCCAAAATGAGTATTTAAGCAACAGATATCTTAAATTATAGTAACTGGAATATTTATTTAAGAAAAAAATAGTCCTTTTACATCTCTTGCCTTGAGCCGCCGTTTCGTGATGGTCTGTGTGCTGCCTCAGAGATCACCTGACCAGAAATACTACAACTACAAGGAAGAAGTGTGGAAGCAAAAGACAGAACTCTGTTCATTGGCTCATGTGACCTAACTTGTATGGTTTGTGTGCACCGTAAATCCTTTTATCCCAGGGGGCGGCCCTTATTTTTGAAAATGGCAATTTTCTATTTATGATTACCCAAGGGCACATACTTCTAAAAAAAAGTATAATTTTATGAAAATGTTTATTTACATGAAGCAGGGTTTTACACACTTTTAGAGACCTACATTGTTTGGGGGGGTATAGTTTTTCTTTAAGCTCCTAGAATGGACTGCACCTTTCTGTTATCACTTTGCTTCTTGCATCTGCCAGTACTGTATTCATAAGGGCTGAGTGATGGGCGGCACACAGGCATCAATCAGGCTCTCAAGCAAGGGTGTGCTCTGCACTTAAAGATCCTGGCACAGCTTATTCATGTCAATCTATAATCTGGCACAATCAACAAACCTCACTGACCTATGAGCAGTTTGCACTTCTTAGTGCTCTGTGCAATAGTAAATGGAGTGCAAAAGTCTTGCTCTCCCTGACATGTGCAGCATCCTTGTATGAGCGTTATTATTTACCTTGTTAGAAGATTTGTGATCTGTAAAGCCAGCGCTGCACGGTATCTGTCCTTGCTTTGCACAAGGTAGCGCACTTCATCGTGGATACTAATGCAGAATCGTCCATCTATGTCGTAGGCCTCAAAAAGCCACTTCATGGCAACCAGCATCAAGTGAAGGTAATCTACAGCCGAACTCTGCACCACCCAGTTCACTCGGCTTGTTATGAACTAAAAGGACAGAAGACAAGCAGAAAATCAGAAACTGGAAAACAAATCATCTTCATGAAGTTTTATTAGAGGATTTAATAAATCCCCCCATCCAGTGTTTGAGGTTCCCATAAGGGGAGCCAGCCCCCACTGGGCAAAATCCTCTTGTGTAGAGCTTAGCGCTGCTCCTGTTCTCTCACGTTGCTACTACAAAACAGATGAAAGAAACCATCAAGGGTCTGAATATGTTCACATGGCTCTGTATAAACCTTTAGCCAATGTAAACTGCAGCTTTTAGAGGGGCTCCTCCTCCCGCACCTCCCCACTCTGCTCTGAGCAATATTTTCTCTTGCAGGTGTCTGTGGGACACAGGGACCTTGGGTATAGCTTCCACCACCAGGAGGCAGGACACTAGAGTAGAATCTGACTCCACCCCTCTCATGCTATACCCCCAATCATACCGGAGGACTAACAGTTTTTCTAGTGTCCTCAAGGAGACAGGACGTGGATCACGTCAGGAAAGGATTTCCTCAGAAGATTCTACTTAACTCTTTCTTAGCCAGACACTAGTCTTGGTATATTGGGCAGCGGGGTATCACCTTCTGTAACAGAAGGAGTTACCATTCAGTTGCCTGCTCCGTTGGATCGATACACTGAGGCTAGTAAGACTCCCATTGAGAGCAAGCCGCCTAGCATTGAGAGTTTCTTACCAAAAAGAACCCAGCTATTGAGTGTATGCGGAACATCCAGACACATACAATAACCGTGAGTAACAGCGTTAACAGATTGTGTCTTATTCATCAGAACCCAGTTGTGTTTTTCTACTTGGTTCTTTGAGTTACTGCCTCCCTCTCCCTTCTACCATATCAGGGATTGATGCGGTTACACTTGCCTCCCCCTATTAGTATGCCCCAGGGTCCCTGCTGCGTTTTCTAACAACCACGGGTTCTCTATACGCGCACGATCGCAGTTGCGTTCCACTGCGGAACGCATGGTATGCTGCGGCGTCTCCTCTGCCTATCTTTCGCGCCAGAAACGGGTGACGTCATCCGACGTGAGATCCTTCTGCGCAGTTACCTCTCGTGGCAGCGGTTATCCAGAGACTGCTCGTGCAGACACGGGGACCTCGGATCTTTCTTCCACGGTCAGACACGGGGACCTGGGGTAGGGGGAGCAAGGCATCTCTCGGGAGACAGACCTAGGGGCAGAAAAGGGCTTTCCCCTCAGGGTTGTTAACTCTTATTGGGCATTACAAGCCTGTGCAGTTACTTAACTGGCCATCATGGCGGAGGGCAGTTCAGATGGGCTCTTTACCAGATCTAAACAAGTGTCAAAAGTGAGATATTTAGCTTGCTCAAAATGCCGCAAACGCCTGCCATCAGGGGGGAAAGAACCCTTCTGTGCTAATTGTCTGCCAATTACTTCTGCTGAGTCCCTGACTGATGTTCCAGAAGTACTTGATTCCATACCAACTGAGCCTTCTCAAGATGTGGCTCCTCAAGCCACCATTGCTACTCAATCCCTACCTACACATGACACTCCTCCGCCCTGGGCTCTACAACTATCCTCAGGCATACCTAAATTGGCTGCTTGTTTAGACAAACTACTTGACAAGCTAGAACATAATGTTACAGAACCAACGCCTAGATCTCACAAACGCCCACCTCCATCCTCTCCAGAGGATCTCAGTGACGTCGAATCCATTCCCAATGCCCATTCCCAAATGCTCTTCATCTGAGGCCTTGGATTCATTAATATTCTCAGTCCTCAAATGCCTTAACCTCAGAGAACCGGATTCTAATACGGACTCCTCTCAATCACTTTTTAAGAGACAGAAAAAATCTGTATCCATATTTCCAGCACATCCTCAATTGGATGACATTATTCAAACTGAATGGGACCATCCCGAAAAGAGATTTCAAGCCACCCGTCGTTTTCAACGACTATATCCATTTCCAAAGGACAGTACAGACAATTGGGTTAACCCCCCGTCAGTCGACGCACCGGTATCCCGCCTTTCAAAACAGACAGCACTACCGGTACCAGATGCAGCCTCCTTTAAAGACTCAATGGACAAGAAACTGGAAGGTCTACTTCGTTCCATATTCACAGCAGCGGGAGAGGCTCTTCGACCCACTCTCGCAACAGCTTGGGTGAGCAGAGCACTGCAATCCTGGGCCAATTCCCTTGTGGAGGGACTATCAGCGGGCAAACCCAGACACGAGCTGTTATACACCGCCTTACAAATCAAGGAGGCGGCAAATTACATTGGAGAAGCCGCATTGGATACAACTCAAGTCATAGGTCGTACATCGGCTCTGGCAGTAGCAGCAAGACGATCTCTGTGGCACAAACTATGGACGGCGGATCTATCTTCTAAAAAATCCTTAACTTCCATTCCTTTCAAAGGCAAACTCCTATTTGGTCCAGATCTAGATAAAATCATCAGTCAAGCAACGGGTGGTAAAAGCACTCTATTACCACAGTCTAAACCCAGGCCCACCTTCCAAAGGGGTCGTTCCTTTCGTTCCTCACGCACAAGCAAGAGTTCTACCTCCAGAGACTTTAACTCACACAGCTCCTCTTCCAAAGCCAGATTTCAAGGTAAATTCAAGCCAAACTGGCAAAACAGGCGCAATCCTTCTAAGCCTACCGACAAATCTTCGTCTGCATGACTGTCCCAACCATTCCCCCATGCAATATCCAGTCGGGGGCAGGTTGTCGAATTTTCAGGACATTTGGTTAAAAAATACACAAGACTCCTGGGTTCACAAGATAGTGTCTCAAGGTTACCGATTGGAATTTTCATCCCTGCCCTCTCCCCGTTTTTTCATGTCAAGAGTTCCACTAGAACCTCAAAAGAAAACAGCCTACCTCGCAGTAGTCAACAACTTACTACTAGAGAAGGTAATCATCCCTGTACCAAAGGAAGAAAAATTCAAAGGGTTCTACTCCAACCTTTTCATTGTGCCGAAGAAGGACGGGTCCTATCGACCAGTATTGGACTTGAAACATCTCAATACATTCATACGGCCAACACGATTCAAGATGGAATCCCTTCGCTCTGTCATAGCGGGGATGAAACCAAACGAATTCCTGACCTCCCTGGACATTCGGGATGCATATCTTCACATCCCGATTTTCCATCACCATCAGAAGTTTTTGAGGTTTGCCTTCGGCATTCATCACTTCCAGTTTGTCGCCCTCCCATTCGGTCTGACGTCGGCTCCGAGGGTGTTCACGAAGGTGATGGCGGCGGCAGTGGCACCTCTCAGGATCCAGGGCATTTCAGTTACACCTTACCTGGACGACATACTGCTGAAGGCCCCATCCCTTCAGACAGCCCAACAGACCCTGTCTCACACAATTCTTGCTCTCACCAACCTCGGTTGGCTCATCAACCACAAAAAATCCAACCTGGTTCCGACCAATCGCCTCACCTTCTTGGGTCTGATATTCGACACCAATCTTCAACGGGTACTCCTCCCGCCAGACAGAATCACCAACATACAGGAGTTAATCCGTCAGCTCCTGAGCGCACAACACATTTCGGTTCGGTTCGCCATGAAGGTTCTAGGATCCATGGTAGCGTCCATGGAGGCAGTTCCATTTGCTCAATACCATCTGAGAGAATTACAGTGGAATATCCTAGCTCAATGGAACCGCAACAGTCTGTCTCAGAAGATTTCTCTCCTACCAAAGACAAGAGTGTCCCTAGCGTGGTGGTTGAATCACCATCACCTGTCTCACGGTCGGTCTCTGGTGGATCCGCAATGGAAGATTCTCACCACGGATGCCAGCCTGAAGGGCTGGGGTGCAGTGTTTCAAGATCAGACGACTCAGGGTGTTTGGTCACAACCGGAATCTTGTCTACACATCAATATCCTGGAGCTGAGGGCAGTCCGCCTAGCATTACTGCACTGGCAGTCACAGATGCTCAACCAGGATATTCGGGTACAGTCCGACAATGCCACCACAGTGGCTTATCTCAACCATCAAGGGGGCACTCGCAGTCGCCGAGCTCTGCAAGAAGCAGGGCGCATTCTGACGTGGGCAGAGAAGAACAACACTCGCTTGTCGGCGGTTTACATCCCAGGGTTGGACAACTGGCAGGCCGATTACCTCAGTCGTCAGACCCTAGACCCGGGCGAATGGTCTCTCCACACGGATGTGTTCTCAACCATCACCAAGAAGTGGGGCGTACCAGACGTCGATCTGATGGCATCTCGCTCCAACAGACAAGTTCCACAGTTCATAGCGAGGTGCAGAGATCCTCTAGCTCTAGCAGTCGACGCACTGACCACTCCATGGAGATTTCAACTCGCATACGTGTTTCCTCCACTTGCCCTCCTTCCACGAGTGCTACGGAAGGTTCAAAGAGAAAACGGCACCGTGATTCTAGTTGCACCACGCTGGCCACGCAGAGCGTGGTTCTCAGAACTAGCTCAACTAGCAGGAAACAACTGGTGGTCTCTTCCCCCTCGTCCAGACCTACTTCGACAAGGGCCTATTCGGCATCCCAACCCAGGAATGCTAAATTTGACGGCGTGGCTGTTGAAACACTGATCCTCAAAAAGAAGGGATTTTCAGATGAAGTTATTCGCACCATGATTGCAGCCAGGAAACCAGTCTCGTCACAAACCTATCACCGGGTATGGCGCTACTATAGAGATTGGTGTATTCAACAAGATATTCCCTTCCGAGTTTTTACAGTACCCAGACTGTTACAATTTCTTCAGGCGGGACTAGATAAAGGTCTCTCACCTGGATCGCTTAAATCACAAGTATCGGCTCTCTCCATCCTTTTTCAAAGAAAACTAGCAAACATTCCAGATGTCCGTACCTTCCTACAGGGTGCCTTACACATAACGCCCCCTTACCGGGAACCTATCCCTCCATGGGACCTCAATTTGGTACTGAGAGCGCTTCAAGGTCCTCCATTTGAACCCCTGGCATCGGTTCCCCTGACATGGTTAACCTGGAAAGTCGTTTTTCTTATTGCAATTTCATCCGCTCGCAGAGTATCAGAGCTGAGCGCACTTTCTTGCCAATCTCCCTTCCTCATTTTTCACTCGGATAGAGCGGTTCTCCGTACTACTCCTTCCTTCTTGCCTAAAGTGATTTCGGAGTTTCACATCAATCAGGACATTACCATTCCATCCTTTTGCCCACGTCCCAAGTCACCAAAAGAAGTTGCACTTCACGCTCTTGACCCCGTCCGGGCATTGAAATTCTACTTGGACCGTACCAAGGACATCCGCAAATCTTCGTCCCTATTTGTGTTATTGTCAGGGGCCCACAAGGGATCCCCAGCGTCCAAGACTACGATTTCTAGATGGATCCGCGAAGCCATTCGCAGAGCTTATGTGGCTAAGGGCAAAAGTCCTCCGATGAATCTCAGAGCACACTCTACAAGAGGGATCAGTATTTCTTGGGCCTTCAGGAATAGGGCCTCAGCAGAACAGGTCTGCAAAGCAGCCACTTGGGCGTCCTTACATGCCTTCACAAAGTTCTACAACTTCGAGGTCTTTGCGGCATCTGGGGCTCTTTTCGGCAGGAAAGTTCTACAGGCCGCAGTCATCTGAAAACCGTGGCCTCGTTTCCTCCCGCCCTACATTGGGACTGCTTTGGTATGTCCCCAAGGTCCCTGTGTCCCACAGACACCTGCAAGAGAAAAGGGGATTTTGTGATACTCACCGTTAAATCCTTTTCTCTTCAGACGTCTGTGGGACACAGGGCTTCCCGCCCTGGAAACGGGCCATCTGAACTCCGCACTGCTATTAAAAACCAGTTTTTGTACATAGTTATGTTCACGTTACAAGTCTTATCTTGGTTATGCAAAACTGTTAGTCCTCCGGTATGATTGGGGGTATAGCATGAGAGGGGTGGAGTCAGATTCTACTCTAGTGTCCTGCCTCCTGGTGGTGGAAGCTATACCCAAGGTCCCTGTGTCCCACAGACGTCTGAAGAGAAAAGGATTTAACGGTATCACAAAATCCCCTTTTCCATGGATGCACCTAAATCAGATCTCTAATGTACAGTTTGGAGGATGCACTCTTTTGTATATCTGCCCACTCCTGAACTCTGAGGAGGCTGTTTATACAAGTAAAAGGAAAATGCTCTTCCCAAAATCAGTATAATTATGTAACATCACAAATGGTTTTTCTTTAGCATATGCAAATTAGTGCCAGGAAGGGCCAAATATAAAAATTAAAACTTTTTCCACTTCCGTGTTTGTCACACAAAAAGTCACGATTTTAAGGAATCTGATTTTGCTCGGCCACACACTTTGGATTGGGCCAAAATCCTGCTGAACCAAATCCTGGATTTGGAGCATCCCTTCTGTACAGTCGGTGTAAAAGATATCACAGCTCCCCAAGATGCACAGACCCAGAAGCCCTTTATACCAGCACAATTCTCTGACCAGTCATATAAGCTGAAGTCACAGAAATCAGAACTTATCTTGCACATTACCAGCAAAGTTTTTCAACTGGTTCTTAAAGCTTATCAGGAAAGACAACGACCTAAACATACATTACATTAAGGGTCAGGGCACAAAGGCAACAAATCTCTCCTCCGGGCGAGTAATCTCCCCCGAACTGCCTTCCCGCCAGCTAATATGTAAATCGCCAGCTGGATGGCACTTGGAGCGATTCGTTTCCGAAGTTGCCCGCAGTTTCCTCGTGAGGCGACTTCGGAAAACGAAGGTGATTTTACATTTTTACATTGTCGCCGGGCGACTAATCTCCTCGAGTCTGCCTGTGTGCCCTGACCCTAAAAAGGCATAGGTAAGAACTTTTTTGGAGCAAAGCTGATTAAAACATAGACTCCTTTTTATGAGTAAAAGGCCAAGTGTCCTGCCTCCTGGAGGTTGGAGCTGTCTCTATGTCCCGCTGAGACTACAGAGAAATTAAAATGTGCCTTTTACAGAAATAAAACTATTTAAAGGACAACATGTAAAACCACTGTGAGGTGCACAACAAATTGGCCAAACAGGGATCCTTCTTGCCTGGGCCAATGTGTGTCCTTACCATAAGAAACCCATCAGCCACAGGTAAAAATTGCAGAGTGCAGCACCGCCATCTTTTATCTTGTTGCCTTGCAAAGGGCACATGCACAATATAGTACTTCCAATGAGCTTACTGCACTGAACATGTGCCCAGCTTAAATTAAACAAGGGAGACATGTTAGTTTGGCAGGGAATACCAAACTAGCTTGCCCCTTTACTGGTTTATATTTTGTTCCCCTCTAAGGGCTTCAAGTGAAAATGTAAGAGTATTATTACAGTTGAACAGTTTCATGAAGTTCATTACAGGTAAATCAGTTCTGTCGCATTGCATTGTTAAAGGAGACATATAGGATTCATGAAAACCCCCAATTTTGTAGGCAATTATGAGTAATATATGGTGTTGCTTTTACATGGTGCTAAAAATTTATATTATCTTTAAAAATAGCCCCTTTATTAGAGCTCCCTATACATGTTCTTTGGTCCCTGTTTCAAGTGAGGGGTGGGCTTGTCCTAACTTTTCCTGCCAGAAGCATAGTAGGAGGAGGAGGATAGCCAATCACAGCCCTGCAATCACTCAAGCACAGACAGGAGTAAGTTCCCTGTCAGGTCCTGTGAGCTGCTGATTGGTTCCTCTCCTACAGTGCAGTGAGCTAAATGCAGCCCACTCCCCTAAACAGCCTGGGAATTCAGGGAGCAGGAAGTGGAAAAGAGGGGAAGGGAGGGATTATTAGGGTTTTTGCAGAAATATTCAATAAATCAGCCTGAAACACTACTTTTTTAAGCAAAATTCTTCTATATCTAAATGAGTATAACTCACTAGTATGTTAGATAAAATGTTTCCTTTAAAGCAAATCATTGGGATTGGGCACGCGTTGGGCAAAAATATTATCCCAAAAGTGCTGACTAATAGACTCTGCACTCCATTTGGAGGTAACAGTAGTTTTTTAAAAAAATTGCCCCCTGCCAGCACTAGACTACCTGCTGAGGGAAATGCCCTGACTTGCTCCTTATGCGCATGCGCTATGTACGACATGGCCACTCCCACCGGGAGCAGTCCTAGGACTGGCGGGGGGCATTTTTTTTAAAAAATGACTGTTACTTCCAACCGGAGTACGGACTCTATTGGTTGGGGGATAATATTTTTGACCAACAGATGCCCTTTAAAAGGAAAGAGATGACGGCTGCATAGTTATCTACATTATCCCCTCTTAGCAAGAGAACGCAGCTTCACTGCAGTGTCTGGAGTCCTCCAGCCCAACTACAGACAGAGGACGTTAATGGTACGTAAAGGAAAAGAGAATAGTAAGGCAGCATGAGATTTTGTTTCCCACATACTTCTCCTTTTACTGCTGCTGGTTCCAGTGCTCTACTGATGTGACACCCCAGGACAGGAGTCTTTGGTGAGGGACTCATTGCAATGGTCTCCAGTTTGTTAAACATCTGAGACTCTGTTCCTCCAGTCCATATCCTGCGACTTACCAAGTTCCACTTTCTTCTAGACCTGCACAACAGAAACATATTTAGGCAGACTAAAGATATTTATTTTCTTTTGCTTTCTTTATTCTTTGCCTCTTACTTGTGAAAAAAATAAATCTTGTTTAAAAAAAATAAAATAAACAAATCATACTTTTTTGTTGCATCTTTCTGAATCTTCCGTAAATCTTGTAAGTTCACAGAATTCTCTTCACCTCTTTCAACAGAAATTCCCAATTCTTCCACCAGCCACTCGCCTTCTTTTGATAAAATGTACCTGTAAGGAGATACACTCATAAGAATGCAATAAGAAATCATTTTTAACGGTCCTTTAAATGATTTTTAGTATGATGTAGAGGGCAACATTCTGAGAATTTACAATTGGTTTTCATTTTTTGTTATTTGCGGTTATTGAGTTATTTAGCTTTTTATTAAGCAGGTCCCCAGTGTACAATTTCTGCAATCTGGTTGCTAAGATCCAAATTACACTAGAAACCATGCATTTCTTTAACAAATTGAATGTAGTGAAGTAGGAGAGGGCCTGAATAGAAAGATGAGTAATAAAAAGTAGCAATAACAATACATTTCAAAGTTGAAAAAAGTCAGAAGAAGGCAAATAATCTAAAAACTATTTAAAAAATGGCCAATTGAAAAGTTGCTTACAGCCATTCTGTAACATGATTAAAGGTTAACTTAAAGATGAAACACGCCTTTAAGCCATGTATATGTTGAGTGTGGGAATAGAAAATCACAGTATTGCCAATGTGCACATACCAGTTACAAAGCATATTTCTGCTTTGCTGACATAGTCAAAGGCATTTTTTGACAATGGCCTCCAAATTTCTGTCCCATTATTAGCAAAATGGATATGACCTGTTGCTAGTGAAACAAGCAGAAAATGCTTTCCACAAGTGTGTTCTTCCCACCTACCTCCTGATTCCCTTAGTCACAGCATACATCTGCTTTGCTTTCTCTGCTGCTTGTTCCTGAGTGAGGCGATGGTTGAATTGCATTAGCAGACGCTCAGCAAAAGGCTGCCCTGCACCATAAATGCGCCCATAATTAAACACTTTGGCGTGTTCCCGGCTTATTCCAACAGTAGAGGCAGTTTTGCTGTGCAGATCAGTGCCGCTACTCTTCTTGCCTTGCAGAGTCATCCACCCAAAAGCTGTGCAACCTACAATTTAAAAATGACCATTAGAGAGGCTAGAGTACTTAGGTTTTAAAATGCACTTGTGGTCAGGCCCTGATGTTAATAGTTGACTAGTAATGTATTATACATTACTAAGAAGTCACCAACCAACAGAAAATGCCCGATGTGGCATGAGCCTAAGTATAAGTATTGTCATCTGCAGTACCGTGAATTCCGGCAAAATGAGCTTCTCCGAGTATTGCAGCTATCCAGAGTTCCTGAGAGTCCACGTCTGCTCCTATTAGATGATATCCTGGCGGCACTTGTACCATGGCCTTTAATTCACTGCCCACGCGATCTGCCTAACACAACGGGGTGCAACAAGCACTGGTAAATAGCAACAAATTCACAACATTATTAGGGCATATACACAAAGGCTTTAAATAGGACATGCACCCACCTGTAGAAATGTAAAATTGCTCAACAGTGCTCTTCTGAACACTCTTGTAATTTACTTAAATGTTTTTTCTATGTGCATTAGTTCACTGCTAATATTACAAATGTGTAGCAGGAATCCTCTGCTTTAACCCCCTGCTGTTGTGTTCAGGCAAGGGCCAGACAGAATGGCAAAAGCTACATTTACTGACACAGGGAGCATCACCTAATGCTTCTCTGAGCATTTGATTTGATTGATCCTGTGCACTGCTCTGCAAAAGCCCTAGACGGATGGGTGGGAGAGAAGAGAAAAGTGGAATAAAGGGGATCGTTTGTAGAAAATGTAAGGTGGAGCCAAATTGTAATGCGTTGCATTTTCAGTTTAATTCAAAAAGTGACAAGGAACCAATGGAAACATTTGCAGAGAAGGAGGCATACGAGAAGAAGCTGAATGGTGGACGAGTTAGCCTGAAGGATTTATTAGTGACTGTAGTACGGATAGTCAGTAGATTTCATAAAATGTTGGGACTAGGGGGAAGCACAGACCAACTGCAAATACAATACCTGTGCCTAATGCACTCGCCTTACAAGAACAGGTAAAGAATTGCTAGTGTATCTATCTACTCACTTCCCTCCATTTAAATGATAGGAACCCCATTCAATGTGCCTTCAAATACACCCCACCTTAACACAGGCAAAAGTACCCATGTGTAAATTATCTAAAACTAAATTATAATATTCTATGAAACATTAGCAATATTAAAGAGATACTGACACCAGAAATTAAACTTTTTTACATCTATCATAAAAATGCCTTTGAACGCTACTTATAACTTTGCCATAAAGTATTTGCACAATGCTTTTACATTACCTGTCTATAATGACCTATGTTCCTGTATGAGGGGGCTGCCATATTTGTGCAGCAGGAGTCTTTTAGCATTGGAAACTTTAACTGACAGGCTGAGATGGGACAGTCAGGTTTGCAAAAAAAAAAAAACCAGTTTAGAAACTTCAACTAACCATAGCTTACAAAAATAAACCTCTCAGCCAAAAATGATCAACATGACCTATAGGTAACTTTTAATGTACATTCATATTTCAAGTAGTTTTTTAGTGTCAGTATCACTTTAAGCTTGCATATTTCTAGTTATTGCCCAGTTTTCTTTCTACTTCACATTGGTTAATTTAGTTTTCTCAACTCCACATTCCCTTTTTATCAATGTTACTGTTTTAGCAGTCTCTCTCTCTCTCTCTCTCTCTCTCTCTCTCTCTCTCTCTCTCTCTCTCTCTCTCTCTCTCTATATATACAGCCTAAGATAGGTTGGTTGAGGGGTGTAGTTACTTACTCTGGCATTGCTGGCTGTCAGCCACGTGGGCTCTACAGCTCGACGAGTGATGGTTCCTGCAGAAACCACTTGAGCCAAAATAGCACCATACTTGTTCTCTTCATCAAACTCAGGGTCCCTGTAACAGATTCAGATTAATAATGGCAAAATGTTTTTGTCTGTTATTTGTAAAATGGTGGGAATTTAAATAGCTTTGGGTTAGCTTGATCTAAAGCTATAAATTAATTCTGACATGTACCAGCATGCAGATCAACTGGGGTAACTTTACCCTAGGATTTAGCATCCTCTTGCAAGTCAGCGTCTGCTTACAATGCCCATCTGTACTAGCCTAAGGGTAAGGTCACACTAAGCGTTTCGGGGAGATTTAGTCGCCTGGCGACTAATCGCCTTGTCTTTCGGAAAATGAATCGCCGGGTGTGCTTAGCGCCAGCGATTTTTCATTCTAGACAGCGCAAGAGTGAGGGAAGGCGTTCGAGGAGATTAGTCGCCGCAAAGACGAGCCGATTAGTCGCCAGGTGACTAAATCTTCCCGAAATGCTCAGTATGACCTTACCCTAAAGTTTCCACTCTATCAGATCAAGCAGACTGAAAAAAACAGAAGCTAAATGGATACCTGGTGATAGTCCGATGGAGTTCATTCTTCTTCATCCATACCACCATTTGGGAACTGTAACAAAACCCAAACTGAATGGAATACATACAGGGACAAAGGAAGTAATATAACAACAGGTGCAAATTCTGCTCTGGGACTAAAAAGACACATCAACCCAATCAGATGTTTCCTTTCAAGCAGCAGACCAGTAAATGCTACTTGTTGATTGGTTAATATAAGTTTCTAGCAAAAACTGTTTGTGTCTTGCATTACCCCATACATTTAATCCAATCGACAGAATTGTGAATTTGTTACCTTATTCTTTTGTGAGCATTTCTCCAAAAGGAGATCATTTTGTTGATTTCAAGGGCACGT
The DNA here is from genome assembly GCA_038501925.1 of Xenopus petersii. NCBI lineage: Eukaryota > Metazoa > Chordata > Amphibia > Anura > Pipidae > Xenopus > Xenopus petersii. Next base: position 113,092,709 of record CM076676.1, read on the forward strand.
GTTGCGCTGGAATCTCCAGTACTAGCCTGTAAAGTGCCATCTTCCATCTTTGGCAGAAAGTCCTTTGCAAATGGGCTTCCAACATTATTGGCGTTGCCATCCTGCACAATAGAATATGTAATGTCATAGAAATGGCTTGTTGGCTTATTGCAAAAGGTTTTAGTATGTACATTCCCCAGAGGTGGTTGTTGCACTTCAACTCCATAACACAACAATGATTTACTACTGGGAATACTGGGAGATCACAAGCTTTAGGGCTGCAGAATAGTAGCGTTCAGTTTAAATACATGTAGTACAATGGCTAGTCCAAGCTTACTTTGTGTGGCAACTTGTAGAACCAGCAGCCTGAAACATTTACATCACCGCAAGGGCTGTTTCCATGGTGATTGTCAGGTAGGCTATCAAACTCCATTTCAAGTTTAACAGGGTGTTCCTGTGCAATAAATTAAAACCATAGGAGAAATGTTATACTGGATGACATGTCCTCTTCCAACCAGGACATTTAACTGGATGATTTAAAATTACATACTGATAAAACAAGTCTGCACCAAGTTCAGAGAGCTGCTGTATGTTTGTGAAATCATTCCAGCTCATGGGTTAATATGAAATCCCCGGATACATTTTCTTGTATTTTTATTTTAGTTTGGTGACATTACTGTAACGTATCGGTTGCCATAATATGACAACACATTAAAGTGTGATTTATGGAGAATGCCTTATTAATGGAGAATATTAATTTGAACATTAACTTGCTAGCCTAGAATTTCTTGGAACTAAGACAGCTGGCTGATACAGCTATGTTTTGTGTGCAGTGTTTATGATATAAATAAAATTATATATATATATATATATATATATAGAAATATAGATATATAGATATATAGATATATATATATATATATAGAATGATCATGCATGGAACTCACGGATGAATTATTTCTTTTCTTCACTATTGCAGTGGCTGGGACTTCACTACTAAGATCCATCTCCGTCCGACTTAGCTCCTCAACCTAAAAAGAACGTTTATTTAAGATGTCAAAACCTTGTGTCCTTGAATTTGTTCGTAGTGTTTAAACAAACAGAGAAAAAACCTTGAAAAGTTTTGTTTTAAAGACAACGTTGGCAAGAAAGCATAGGGCTCAAATCAATTAATCTTTTTTTTTGGATATAATGTGCTGTCTTCTGAAGAGAGGAACTTGTCACATAGTGGTCAAAAAATAAAGGATAAAATTCTAGTGAGATCCAAATGTTGGGCATGCCCCAGTGAGAGAAATCACTTATCTTATGGCCAGTGACAGTGTGTCTAGGCCTGGGGTAGTTTTTTTTTTTTTTTTTTTTTTTCTTGTTTCTAATGTACATAAAAATAAATACAAATGTAAAAAATATTTTTTCTAATATTGTGGACATAGAGCTCTTCAACAAAATATGCCAAGCCGGAGTGATTTTTAAGTAAAAAGTGCACTGGCGGCTTGCAGCTCAATGTGAACGGACGTGTGCAGGAGTGCTCCTCTCTTCGGGCCATAATTATTCTGATTTAAGACCCTGAAAAACTCCTCAAGACGGCCTCAGACGAGCTAGACTGGCTACAGCTACCCCAAAGAGTCCTAATGGGGCAGAACAAGGCTCAGAAAAGAGCCTTGTGTTACAATTGCTGCAAGTGGAAAAATGATAAGGCAACTCAACCTGTTCCTTTTTTTTTTTTTTTTGCCATGTCACCGGATCTTCTCGGGGCTATAAAGAATTGTTGCCTCATAGTCGGCTTACTAAACTCACCAACCATACCATCACCGAACCCAGGCTGTCTTGTGGATCTAGCTAAATGTCCCGGAGAGGGGGAGTCGCAGTGTGTTTTGTTTTTTGCTCCGACTGCCCCCAGGTTAACCACTTGACTGTACGTTCACGGTCTGAATGTTAGACCAGGCCTAAGGGCCACCCCAGTTTACAACATGTGTTTGGTTTCGGGACTAATTCTGCCCCCCAACAGGGGAAGGGGTGGAAGGGGAGGAAGGAAATTGTGGGGAATGTTGAAGTTTAATGTTTATTGTATATGCTCAAGCTACAAGTCTGTGGGGAAATTACTTAATGTGTGTAAATGCCAAAGGGATAAACACTTAGGTCAGTATGGCTGAGAAATTAATAAGTTGGAATGTCCGAGGCCTTAACTGTCCGATAAAAAGGAGGTTGGTAATGGACTTCCTCAAGCAAAAGCATGCCACAATTGCCTTCCTCCAGAAAACGCATTTAGTAGGGAGCAAAACGTTAGCCCTGAAAAGGCCATGGGGTGGGTTGGCCTACCACTCCACGTATACGACCCACTCCTCGGGTGTAACAATATTGATTCACAAGAAAGTTCCATTTGTGCTGGGTGCAGTTAAATCAGACGCTAAGGGCAGATATATTTTTATACATTGTCATATTAACAATATGGAACTAATTCTAGCAAGTATATACATTCCGCCACCCTATAAGAGGGACTGTATGTTAGAGCTGGCACAGTTTATGGCTCAGCACCCATTTGCTCATACCATAGCCATGGTACTGATGGATCCAGATCTGGATAAATGGGTTAGGTCAGGTCAGCCCCTACATGCACAAACCTCTGATTTGCAGCAATTGGTGGTTGAGCTCGGGATGGTGGAAGTTTGGAGGTACCTGAATCCCATGGCTAGACAATATTCCTGCTTTTCCCAATCACATCTCTCGCTATCTAGGATTGACTATGCACTTATTGATAAACCCCTACTGCCTAAAATAACCTCTGTTCAATATCTCCCCAGGGGGATTTCGGACCATTCTCCCTTAGAACTGGCTATCCAAGTACAACAGAAGGAAAAAGTGTTAAGATGGTCCCTAAATCCGGTCTGGCTGCACATACTTGACAACAAAGTCTTTCTAGAGGCTGCTATTCAGGAGTTCTTCTCCCATAATAGGGGTACTGCGGACCCACTGGTGGTCTGGGATGCCTTTAAGGCCTACCTCAGAGGGCAGTTAGGGGCTGATATAGCGGCATTTAAAAAAGCAGCATATGCACAGCAGGAGAGCCTTGAAGAAGAGGTGGTAGAGGAGGAACAGTTGGTGGCCCTGCAACCAACAGGGGATAATATGAATTCACTTAAACAAAAGCAACAGGAATACAATATATTTATGACGCAGAAAGCCCAGAGAAATTTGCTTTTTACTAAGGCAAAATTATATGAGCAAGGGGAGAGAGCTGGTAAGATGCTTGCGCAGCTGGCAAAACAGCACTCTACCCCTCCCACAATAGGGGCCATACAGAACCGAGAAGGGGCCACCTTAAGAGATGCTGAAGGAATCAATCGCACACTAACTCAATTCTATACTGACCTCTACTCTACTAAATTGACCAAACCCCTACAGGACATAGACGAGTTCCTGGAAGGCTTAGACACCCCTATACTCCCCCCCCCCAATACCGGGACTTCCTTGAAAACAGAGTTACTAAGGAAGAAGTTGTAGAGGCTATAGAGTCTTTCCCAAACGGAAAAGCTCCTGGCGTTGATGGGCTACCGATTGAGCTCTATAAGCGACATGTGCTTGTCCTAGCTCCATTATTGTTGGAGACATATAATGTGGCCCTAGCTCAGGGAAATTTACCAGATTCAATGTACGAGGCAGCAATTGCCCTGCTGCCAAAACCAGAAAAAGATCTCCTGCTCTGCGAATCTTATAGACCCATATCCCTCCTTAAGGCGGATGTAAAGGTCCTAGCTAAAATACTCGCTAAATGCCTTGGAAAAGTTGTTGCAATGCTAGTCAATCCTGACCAAACAGGCTTTATTGCAGGGAAAACAGCTGAACACTAAACGGCTATTTCTAAACCCTACTCTTGATCATGAGAATAAAGGTCAGAGAGCTATAGCTGCCCTGGACATAGCAAAGGCCTTCGACACAGTCGAGTGGCCTTATCTTTGGAAAGTGTTATCACATTTTGGTATAGGTCCAGTATTTCAGGGGTTAAATTGTTATATCACTCCCCGAGGGCCTCATTGAGGATTAACTCTGAGCTAACCACTCCTTTCTGCTTGGCAAGGGGCACCAGACAGGGGTGCCCCCTGTCCCCCCTTTTGTTTGCACACAACTTACGCATCTTCTAACACCTCTACAACCGTACTACCACCCACCCCTGCATAGACTATGGGGAGCTGTAGCCACGTCAACAGCGTTCCTGTGTAACGTTATCTTTGGTACCAAGGAGGGGTTAAAAAATATTATTTGCAGTGTACAGGTCAGAGCCTTACAAAAGGTTAATGAGCTGCTTAATATTGTGAACATAGACCCCCGCACCCCACCTTGGGGAAATCCACAGTTTCAATACCTGTCCCATGTAACCCCTCCACCGTGCTGGACCAATAAAGGGATTACGTTAATAGAAGATGTTTGGGAGGCAGATACTTTGCTGCCCTTTGCAGAACTAAGGCGTAGATATGGTCTGCCATGTGGGCAGTGGTTAGTGTACCAACAAATGGGTAGCACAATCTGTAGACAATCCAGAAACAAACCAATCTGCCTAGAAACATCACCATTACTCGAAATGCTCCTACAACCACATCAAAAGGGTACTCTGTCCAAGATCTACCGGAAAATAATGACAGCTCATGTCAAGGCCACCCCAATCCGCAGCCGAGATGCTTGGGATAATGATTTTCATTTCTTAACAGATGACCAGTGGGGAGAGGCACTCAAGGCCCCTAGACACGTGTCCTACAACTATAACGACATGTTACTCCAGACATACATGGTGCATAGAGCTTATTATACCAGGTCTAAACTCCATCTGATGTACCCCAATGTGTCTCCCACATGCCTTACATGCGAAGCCCCTCAAGCCACCCTTCTGCATACCATGTGGGAGTGTACCGGCCTTGCAGCATACTGGGAAGGGGTGCTAAAACACTTGTCATTGGTACTTGGGGTGGTCCTGCCTGCTGACCCGGCCCTTTGTCTACTGGGCATTGGAATTAAAGTGTTGATTTCCCCTATGTATAGACAACTGATATCTAGAGCTCTGTTCCAGGCAAGGCGGCAAATCACTATGCAATGGAAAGGTAGATCACCGCCAACAGCACAGGCCTGGCACTTAGCTGTGTCCTTTGTGTGTAATAAAGAGAGAATCATTCTTACCAGGCAGGGGCAACTTATAGACAGATGGCCAAGCTGGCAAAAATGGCAGGATACACCCTTAAACTGTGATTAAAAGGTTTAGTGTTCTCATGCCGAATACTATCAGTGGGTAATTGCATTTGATATGTAGTTAATGTCTGCTGTCTCTGTAACATCTACTGTACAGATGTGACTGCCTCTGTAAATTATTTATGCAAAATGAAAATGTCATTTCTCTGTATGTAAACTGCTTATCCCCTAATAAACTTGTCTTGAGCAAAAAAAAAAGTGCACTGGCCGGGCCACAAGGTTAGTGTTTAGACTCAATGGGAGTGTCCAACATTTGGGCAACCACCAGTGTTATAAAATTTGACTTAAAATGCAGGCAGCTGCCAAACAAACAGGTGCAGCTACAAAGAACCTTCAATACAACAATAAATGATATGACTATATAAAGTAAAACTTGACAATACATTGAAAACATATATTGCATAGAGGGATTAATTTCACCCTTTTCCTCACCTTTTGCCACATAGAGTTGTCATCAGTGAGCATGAACTCCTCTGGTAAGGTGAAATGCTGTGATACACACCCATCTTTTGTTTTATTTTTACTGTATTCAGCATAAATGTCTTCAATGGCTCTGTAAAAAAAGTAATGGTTAAGTTCAAATGAAATGCCAGTTGCTCATGATGTAGTTGGCCTTTGTATAATGTGCCTATGCATATACCTGTACGGACATGGGATGATCTCATCTTCTTCATCATTGTTCAATTTGTTGTTTTTTCTCCCTGGAACAAGGTAGCCCCAGCCATGCTTCTCAGAATAGTGCAAGGGATAACCATCCCATGTCAATCGCATAAGTTTAGGTGTTAACCTCATCTGAAGGCTAATAAGACCTGGTCCTGGTAGCCAGTCAGGATCTTCCAGTTTAGGACACAATTTACGGTACCATCTGAAAACACAAATATGATAAATTAGTCATTTAAAGGTGGAAAAAAACAGGAGCTTTGCAGTCTGCTGATCGAATCTTACCCAGGGTGACCAGGTAAATGCTGGTTTCTCTTTGGTAACAATGGTAAAGTTTTAAGTTTGAGATCCTCCAAGTAAAGTTTGCCCATGGATGGACGGGACTCTTCTTCTTCAGTTGGAGGTCCAGGATCTACAGGTGCAATTTACAAATATGATTTTGTTCCATACAAACAGCTACAAAACAACAGGTACCTATCTTGCTTAGGCAACAATAGCTGGTGTCAAAAATGTGCATTTGTGAACCTGATAAGCAGCAGTAAGCTGGAACTTACACACACAAGCCTGACATCTAGGGGGTGTTTACTTAAACTTGCATGTATCTAATTTGTTTATTAAAACAAAGTCAATCTAATTCCCATCCACGAATTTAACTCATTTATCAAATAATGTCTATTATTTATATAGCAGGCACCTTTACAAAACACTTTACAAAAACTATAGAGATTATACATCAACTACATCAGACATTACAGTCATATGCCCAAGCAGCAGCCCTTCTGAACTGATGATCATAAACCGCCTCTCGTGTCTCCAGCTGCCAACAAACTAAAAACTCCCGTATTCTATACAAAATCATAGGCAAAAAAGAGATCTGTAAAACTGATGTTACATCTAAAACTAAACCTTAAACCCTTCTCTCACCTTCATTATGATCTTCAACAAGCTTGTTCCCAACACTTTCTGCGGCTTCATTAGTTCTCTTCTGCTTTTTACTGATTTTTGTCTTTTTTTGTTTAAACTCCTGGATATCCCATTCTAGGTCCCAAAGCCAGGGATCTTCCTTGTAACTGAGGAGAGAATTATTAATTTTAATTTACAACTGATATTTAAGTAATGTACCAAATCACGGGTTAAGATGATTCATACACTGCATTCTAATTTTTAGAGTTCCTAAATTATTTCTGCATTCTCTTTCTAGGAAGCATGCCAATCATATTTCAAAAGAACCAACCAAACAAAAAGTTCTCTGCAGCTTTACTACATGTTACACTCTCTTTATGACTATATTATAAACTTTGCACCATGTTATTTGCACCATGTTACATCTTATATGTTCAAACACTTTGCCACACTCTGAACCTCTTTCACAATCATATCTTTGACCCTCTAGTGGTACACCACCCCAATTTGTGCTTCCGCAATGAAAGAAAATGTAGCCCTTACTAGGTTTCCAATATACATGAATTACAAATGTTCAGTGGTTTTAAAGCCATTTGTTTTGTGAGTCAGATCCAGCAGTAGAAAGGATAATTTTGAATTCATTTATATTGTAAAACTGCACTTTAATTATACAATGAAAGGTCCACGGGCAGCAGATAGTGTAAAGCCCCTTGGTGCCCATAACTGTAGCAGGTCTGAGCGTGCATGCACAGAAAAAGAGACAAATTTAGCTTGTTAATATGTAACTTACGCATCTTTGGTGAGAAGTTGGCATGCATCGTTGGCTAGCTTCATCAATGATTTCTTCATTTCTTTTTGAAGCTCCTCATAGCTCGTCTGAGCCTCATCCAAATATCTTTCCCAGTTCTGGTTAACAGGTAAATATGAAACGCCCATTTCTAACATACCTGACAGAGTGACAGGGTGAGGACACCTGAAGGGAAAGGATATCCCATGATATTGGCAAATATGCTAGTATATAAACTTTGGTTCTCACATTCATAACCTTCATCAATACATGTATTTATTAAATATTTCTAACCAAGTAAAGTTTATCCAATGCTTCTACCCTGACCAGCAAAATGATGCTTAATGTATTTACATGTACATTGGAATGGAAGACACAACCAGAACTCCATTTAGCTGATGAGCACCTGAGTTTAAAGGGGCTGTTCACCTCGAAATGAACATTTAGTATCATGTAGAGAGTGATATTCTAAGGCAATTTGCAATTGGTTTTCATGTTTTATTCTTTGTGTTGTTTTCAGTTATTTCATTTTTTTATTCAGCAGCAGCAAACATGCATTGATTTGCATACAGGACTTTGAATAGGAGAGGGCCTGAATAGAAAGAGGAGTAATAAAAAACAGCAATAACAATACATTTGTAGCTGTATAGAGCATTTGTTTTTTAGATGGGATCAGTGACCCCCATTTGAAAGCAGGAAAAAGTCAGGAGATGAAGGGAAATAATTCAAAAACTATAAAAGAGAAAAAAAATGAAGGCCAATTGAAAAGTTGCTTAGAATTAACCATTCTATAACATACTAAAAGGTAACTTAAAGGTGGAAGTAGCTATTCTTTTAGGTAAGGGTGCCGGTATTAAAACACACACACACACAGTAAGACATATTCTCTGGTGATGGAGTCCCCAAACCTATATTTAGGGTGTTGGTGCCTGCATTATGGGAAGAAAAAGCATCAAGCTGAATAGCCCTGAATAGAATAGAACAGAAAGGTGTAGTCAGGGACTCCAAAAACAAGGTACCTTGGAGGGATGGCCATTCTGTGATCAATTCCAGTGTAATTTATTAGGATTTAGACAACGGCATAAATAACTTGCCTTGGAGAAAAAAATGTTTGCTTGCTCATTTAAACAAATAGGTGTGATATAATATATACTGTGCATTACCTCTCCATAAAGAGTGGAAACTGTTCCTGAAATACTTCATGTGTTGCCTGAACATCAAGTGCACAGTACCTCATGAGTTCCTTCCAACAAAAAAAAAAACAAAGTCATTGGTTAGCCATGGTTTTGAAATAACATATTACAGACATTTGAATTTTAAAGGGAAACTGTAATTTCTTACTTGGAACTCTGTTCTGATATCTGACATGCTTCCTTTTACAAAGAGTTCCCGGGCTTCCTTCTCCAGGGGTGGGCCACCCACATACAGTGCATGCACATCTGCAAGGTTATTGATGCTGCTGATATTCACCCAGTCCCAGGAACTGATCTGGAACAAACCCAGAAGACTTTAATCCGTGCATGATTTAAAAACATTGGTCATCAAAATGCATGACAATTTCCAGTCTCAGGCTACTGAGAATGCAACCAGAAATGAAGAGATGTTGGATCTAGTGATCTCTAGTAACCCAAAACTGATTTTAAATGTGCTAGCAATAGAACATCTGGGTACTAGTGGCCATAATTTGAAAAACTCCACCAAAACTTTATTTTTTTCTTTCTTAATAATTAAGAACCTGTAACTTTAATTATACGTTAAAATGTAAATTAAAGAGTTTAACTGTACAGGCATTTGTAAGTTAAGCGTAATTGCCATTCAAGCAGAGTATTTTTTCTAACTTTTTGTTGTCTTTGTTTGACTCTTGAAAAAGTGTAGCAGTTGGTTCTCCTCCACTCTGTTAATCAGCTGGCTTTTGCTACAGTGTTTCAGGAGTCAGAACCAGAAATATAGACGACAGACAAATGCTTTTACATTTACAAATATCTGAAAAACATAAAAAAATTATTTTATGCAACTTTCCAGGATATGTTAATCACATTTTCTTTTATATACATATGGTCTTAATAGCGTTTCTGCAAAATTGAGCAATCTCTTAATGATTCATGTATTTCTATGGAAATTGTGAAAACTTTTTTTAAAAACATATGTTGAGAATTTGGGCTAAGAAAAAATAAACACAACTATCATTTGTCTGTGAAAATTGGTCATCTGACAGTTCTAGAAGCACAGGCCTCCGCCACATGTAGTTGATATACACTTTACAGAATTGTTTTTTCACGTCTATGGACTAAAGGGCCATAATAGATGGGACAAGAAGCAGTGAGGTAAGTCATCAACTGCACATGTATATATATCTGCAACAATTACCCAATCAGATCTTCAGATTTGTCTGATTAAAATCCTTTTGGTCTTGAATGGGCCAGGCCACTGAACGACTCAGCTCCTACAGACCAAGTCAGGAGCTGATTGGCTCAATGTATGGCGTTATTCCGGCAGCCTGCCTGACAAATATTTGGGCAAAATCTGCTAGATATCTACCTTGCTGAAAATCCTTTCAAGGGAAGTCTCAACATGTTGCCACAGGCCACCATTATGATGTGATCTGGGGGCTATCCCGATTTGGCCAACTGCCAAATTAGACTGAGATTTGATTACAATGTATGTCAAGGTAAGTTGGGCCCATATATGGAATGAGGTTGCTGAGAATTACAGCCTTCTAGCCTTTTGTGGCTAGAATAATAAGAAAATGAAAGAAGGAACACACTGTCTTATCACAGTCAGGAGACAGATCAGTGTCTCTAAAAGCTGAAAAACCATACCCAAAATTGTGTTGGCCAATAAATTGTTTTCAAAAACTCACTGGGGAACCACTGAAATTGCTGCGGGTTTTCTTGATATGCTGCTTGACCTCCTGCAGTCCCTTCTTCTTTCCATATTTGCTGGCCATCCACAAAGTGCGCTGGAATCCTGTAAGACCAGATATGGCCATGTGCATGCTCATGGTATCCATAAATCTCATCTTTGAACCCTGACACACATCAAAAGAGTCAGTGATTAATCTCTGAATAACTTCAGTTGTCCATTTACTGATTTTTATTTTTTTTTAGTAATAAACCTAAGTTCTCCAGTGCAAAAATATTGGAGTTTCTCCTAAACTTCTCTTCTAACATAACAGAAACGCTATGTAGACACATCTCTGTAGAAATGTACAAACAAAAGAATGGCAAGTTTTTCTATTATCAGCCCTTAAAGGGCTTCCAACACATTTTTCAGTTCAGTTGGTTTCAGATAGTTCACCAGAAATAAAGACTTTTTCCAATTACTTTATATTTTCTTTGTGTAACTGTTCTTCTAATATTTAAGTGTAAAATGTCATTTTCACCTTCTTCTTATGTCTTTCTAAAGCAGCTTCTGGGAGGGGGGGCTGTAAACTGTTCTAAATTGATACATTTAGTTGATACATTTCTTATTTTTGTCCCTGCTGAGCAGAATCCCTGAGTTTCATTAAAGGCAGCTGTTAGAATTGATACAATAGTTGCTAATACTCCAGAGACGCTGCTGAGAAATGTATCAACTACATGTATCCATTAAATGTTGCAAAATTGTAACAGTTCAAAATCTGCGCTTGAAATACTGAGTTGCCAGACTCAAACACCAGAGACAGAACATTAAACTTTAAACTTAGATCTTGGAAAAACAGTAATTGAAAAAGTAATTGAAACAATTCTTTATTTCTGGAGAACAATCTGAAAACAATTGAACTGAAAATGTGTTTGTAATGTGAACAATCCCTTTAATATTTCCAAGGACGTCATTGCGTATATTAGGCAAGATATTCTTACTTTGATAAGATACTGCTCTTTAATATGTGCCCTATCAAAGCTGACATTGTGTCCCACAACCAATCTCTCTGTCCAGTTGTTTTTGGTCATATAGTTGCAATTCATTGATGTCTCCAGTGGGATAAGGTCTGATAACGATAGTTCTTTAGACCATGTATATCTGTCCTCAATCAATCTCCGACTGCACCAAGAATACCTACAAAAAAAAAAAAAAAGGAATATAAAAGATGCAGATATGAACTAGACAATCAAGTCAGGAAAGAATGTTCTAGCTTAATATCTAACCAGTTCTGAGGAGAAACAGCAACAGCCAGAGTTGGACAGCGACCCTCAGTTACACAAACTTCCACGTCAAACACCATTGCTTTTTCATCTGGAAAGTCCACCAACTCCTTCTCTCCTGTGGCTGTGTATCGGGTCCATCCAGACTGCCAAGCCCATATTTGAGGCATAGCTGGCAGCTGACAATTCAGGAGATCATTAGCTGCCTCTAAGTAGGGCAAAGACTGTTTCTGAGCCAGAATTTGAAAGTGTTCCTCGATATTGTTCCCATACATCTTGGGAAGCTGCAGTTCTACATCAGGGACCGTAGATGTTTCTTGCCCCCAAAGTTCATGATTCTTCAGATGGGTAATGCTCCTTTGAACATCCTCTTCGGCATGCTGCACTTGCTTACCCCTAAATATTTGCTCATGAAGTCCTTTGGAAAGCATCTGGATATTAAGGGGGTTCATTCTCCTCTGAGATGTTTCCATATCCAGGGGTTTGGCATGTAACTGTGGCACATACGAGCACCTACGGTATCTACAGCCTCTTGTCCTCCAAGAGGGAACTAGGGAAGTGCCTTTTTGAAGCAAACGATTCATGTTAGTGGGTTACAGTGGCAGCTCTGGATGTGGTCGGGTTTACAGATCCATGGCAATGTCTTAAAATAGAAAAAAAAAACTTAAAATCAACTCATTAAAGTATATAAAATGCAAATACAATATAGAAAATGACAATGTAAAACTTGACGTACCAGGATGACACAATTTATTGTAAATGAAAAAAACAGTACTGCTACTCAAGAAAATACATAAAGAGCTCCATGTTTCAGCCCTCAAAATTCAGTTTCTTACCCTCAAGGTCTTCCAAAACAGTTTTTCAAAAAACTGGGGTCTTAAATTGGGCGTTGGGTTGGGTGATTGAGAGAAGGAAAGTGCCACAATCTGCGGGGCTGCTGTAAGATGCCATAGAAAGTCACTATTTAGTGGGCTGGTGGGGGCTTTTTGGGCCTCTGTGTACTTGACGTGTCAAGGCCAATTTTGACTGCTGTATGTGGACAAATTACCCCCATGCAACAGGTTACTGCACCAAGGATTAAAGGAACAGTAACACTAAAACATTTTTTATTAAAATATCCATTTCCTCCCCACTAATAATAGATCTACCCTGCATAAAGTTTATTAATATCAATGCTTTATTAAAAAAATACTGTTTGAAAACACTGGTTCCTGTCTACTGCAAAACAGCGATATGGCGACTCACTCTGCAGATCTGCGCTCCACACCTTCCCCCTAACCCGACGTCTGCCTAAACCGGAAGCTAGGCAGGAAGACTACTTCCAACTGAAAATGTTCAGCAGCACTAAGGGCAGAAAACACATTCTGTTTCCACCAATTTACAAGCTTTCTCTATGTAGCCCATTCTTACACAGCATACAAGCCTTATTTTGCGGGAAGTGGCAGAGATCCCCTCTTTTCCCCAGCTTACCCCGTAGTGGCAGGACTGCGGGAACACTGAGCGCTGCCCCAGTGCTCTTTCCTATGGTAGCAGGCAGCTGATGACAAGTCCGTGGTACCTGAGGAAAAAAAGGTCGGCACGTCAGTGACTTTGTTCCAGAAAAAAGCGGAACCGGAGCCGGCCATTGTCCCACAACCTGCAGCCACTGTTCGAAACACTTCAACATCCTCAGTAAGTAAGGGTAAGCTGGGGAAAAGAGGGGATCTCTGCCACTTCCCGCAAAATAAGGCTTGTATGCTGTGTAAGAATGGGCTACATAGAGAAAGCTTGTAAATTGGTGGAAACAGAATGTGTTTTCTGCCCTTAGTGCTGCTGAACATTTTCAGTTGGAAGTAGTCTTCCTGCCTAGCTTCCGGTTTAGGCAGCCGTCGGGTTAGGGGGAAGGTGTGGAGCGCAGATCTGCAGAGTGAGTCGCCATATCACCGTTTTGCAGTAGACAGGAACCAGTGTTTTCAAACAGTATTTTTTTAATAAAGCATTGATATTAATAAACTTTATGCAGGGTAGATCTATTATTAGTGGGGAGGAAATAGATATTTTAATAAAAAATTTTTTAGTGTTACTGTTCCTTTAAGCAAGGGTTTTATTCAGGAATAAGTTGCAGGACATTTATGTGAGAAGTTTGAAATTGTAAACAACAGAGAATTACAACAGGACAACAAAACATAAGTAGCAGCAAGTTGTGTACAAGTGCTCCCCAGAACCACCACACACTTATATCATTGCAAATACTATTGAATCCATAAAAGAAAGGGTTAGAAGGGGTCTGCTGGCTGATGATTCGTTCTGTTTATTCACTCTTTAAGGACAGTTGGAGGCGGTTCTGACGCTGCATTTATTGGGTAAGACTATGTTTGATATCACTGACTCCACTGTGGGAGTAGAAACATTCACCAGCACTGAAACTAGTGCAGATTCAAAGTAAAGTGATGCTTTACCGGTTACCAGCGTTCGCGTTAGGAGTTACCTCTTCTGAAGCTGTAGCGGCTAGTTCCCAACCTCGGAAAGGACCTGACGTCACGGTCATGTGATCATACCATGTGACCGCTCCATTGCGCATTATCCATTATTGAGCGGTAGATTCAAATAAGCAGAAGCGCTAATGCATTGTACCGACAGGCAGCGAACATTTCAAAGGACGTCTAGCTTAATCTCTGGAACTGCCAACTTCTGATGTAAATTGTTACAGGCTGCAACCTCTACCCTAGGTTTTAGGGCAGTTAACTGGGTCACTGTGCCTCGATTTCTGTGGGCTATACAGGTGATCGCTGTACCTCTGTTTTTTTTTGTGGGTGATGGGGGGGGGGGTCACTGCACTGTGCTTCTGATTTTCTATGGGGGGGGTCACTGTGCCTCTGATTTTCTGTGGGCTATGGGGGGGGGGGGGTTGCTGTGCCTCTGATTTTTTGTGGCCGATGGGGGGGGGATCGCTGTGCCTCTGATTTTCTGTGGGCGATGGGGGTGGGGATCGCTGTGCCTCTGATTTTCTGTGGGCTATAGGGGGGGATTGCTGTCCCTCTGATTTTCTGTGGGCGATGGGGGGGGGGGGATCGCTGTGCCTCTGATTTTCTGTGGGCTATAGGGGGGGATTGCTGTCCCTCTGATTTTCTGTGGGCGATGGGGGGGGGGATCACTGTGCCTCTGATTTTCTGTGGGCGATGGGGGGATCGCTGTGCCTCTGATTTTCTCTGGGCTATAGGGGGGGATTGCTGTCCCTCTGATTTTCTGTGGGCGATGGGGGGGGTCGCTGTGCCTCTGATTTTCTGTGGGCGATGGGGGGGATCGCTGTGCCTCTGATTTTATGTGGGCTATAGGGGTGATCGCTGTGCCTCTGATTTTCTGTGGGCTATAGGGGTGATCGCTGTGCCTCTGATTTTCTGTGGGCGATGGGGGGGATCGATGTGCCTCTGATTTTCTCTGGGCTATAGGGGGGATCGCTGTGCCTCTGATTTTCTGTGGGCGTTGGGGGGGATCGCTGTGCCTCTGATTTTCTCTGGGCTATGGGGGGATCACTGTGCCTCTGATTTTCTGTGGGCTATAGGGGGGATCACTGTGCCTCTGATTTTCTGTGGGCGATGGGGGAGGGGATTGCTGTGCCTCTGATTTTCTGTGGGCTATAGGGGGGATCGCTGTGCCTCTTATTTTCTGTGGGCGATGGGGGGGATCGCTGTGCCTCTGATTTTCTCTGGGCTATAGGGGGGATCGCTGTGCCTCTGATTTTCTGTTGGCGATGGGGGGGATCGCTGTGCCTCTGATTTTCTGTGGGCTATAGGGGGGATCGCTGTGCCTCTGATTTTCTGTGGGCGATGGGGGGGGATAGCTGTGCCTCTGATTTTCTCTGGGCTATAGGGGGGATCGCTGTGCCTCTGATTTTCTTTGGGCGATGGGGGGGATCGCTGTGCCTCTGATTTTCTTTGGGCGATGGGGGGGATCGCTGTGCCTCTGATTTTCTGTGGGCGATGGGGGGGTCGCTGTGCCTCTGATTTTCTGTGGGCAATGGGGGGGGTCGCTGTGCCTCTGATTTTCTGTGGTGTTGGGGATCACTGTGCCTCTGAAATTCTTTGGGGTAAAAGGGGGGGCTGTGCCTCTGAATCAGTGGCATGAGTGGGGTGTCACTGTGCCTCTTCTGTGGGTTGAGGGTGTGTTATTGTGCCCTTTAGTGGGGGGGAAGGGGAGTCACTGTATATTTGAAAGGCGATGTGGTGGGAGTAGGGTTGCCAGCTGGCCTGTATTTTACTGGCCTGGCAGGTAAAAATGTTGCATGATTGCAATGTTAAGGATAGGGAAAAACCATAAAAACATAGGAAGGTCGGTATTTTTTTTTTTTCTAGAAAAGGTGGCAACCCTAGGTGGGAGGTCACTGTGCCAGTCTTGGATATCAGAAATCCCTCATCCTCCTGTAGTGGGATATGGCTTCTTATCCCTTTTTATTATAACTTAAAGGAGAATTCAACCCCCCTTGATGTTAACTGCCCTTCTGCCCCCCCCCCCCCCCCACAGTCTTACCTCTGAATCCTTCTCCCTCCAGAAATAGCGACTGGAAAAGCAGTGTGAGTGTAGCGGAGCTTCCAGCCACCATCTTGTTTTCTTCTTTCTCCTCCTCAGCACATCCCGTCTCTTTTCGGCGCATGCGTATTTTTCAAACCCAGAAATTCACTACAACTGCGCATGTACCAAAAATCCACTCGATTCATGAGATTTAGAAGATGGTGGCTGGGAGCACTCACTCTGCTTTTCCGGTCGCTATTTCTTGAGCGAGAAGGATTCAGGGGTAAGACTGTGCAGGGGGAAGCAGGGAGGGGTACAAACTGAGTGGGGTCAGATGTGGACTTATCTCCTCCTTTAATTCACAGAACTATTTAATTTTAGTAATTGTTTAATGACATCAGTTTTTTCAATTTATTTAGATAAGAATGTGTTCATTTATTTTCTTTTTCTTTATTTTACAGCTGCTGTTGGATTCCTCACATCCTGACTCCTTTTGTCGCCATCATTTTGTGCAGTTTTCTATTGTTTTGCCAGGAATGGAAGTGGTACTCTTTAAAGAAAATCTTTGGTTTTATTTATTGTGTCTTAGATTTGTTGTATGATCCTGCTTCATGTTTTCATTTATGTTTTAATAAAATTATAAATAAAATTACTTTTTTGTTTGATGTACAGTTTCTTTGGCCACTTTTTAGAATTGAATAGGTAAATTTATCTACTTGGCTAGAAATAGACTATGCACGTTACATTTGTCAGAGTCAGCCTTAGTTGATTGCATTGTAAGTCCTGGCTAAAGACTTTCAGGGTATTTGGGAGCTGTAGTTCAGTAATGTGTGCAATTCATTTTGCACAAACAGAGAAAATGTATTTTCACCACACTTTTGTTTTAATCAGTTAAAATAAAGTAGAACTCTTGTTTAAGCTTTAGTTTTTGAGAACACCAAGAAATGTATCATTCATGTATCCACTATGTCTTTTATTGGCTGCTTTCATTTATTCTTGTAGAAATATAATTAAAACCTCCAGTGCCACTGGTTATTTATTCAATTTGCAACTAACTACTCCTGTTGCTACAGGTGTTTTTCACAATTTTTTGGCCATATGAGGATGCCATTAAACTCAATGTCAGATTTGATTATTTCTCGACTAGTACCATTCTGCCACGTTTGAAAGTCTAGGTCAGTGATCCCAACCAGTGGCTCATGAGCAAAATGTTGCACCGTGTTGATGTTGCTCCCAGTGGCCTCAAATCAGGTGCTTCTTTTTAAATTCTATTCTTGGAGGCAAGTTTTGGTTGCAGATAAAACAGGTGTACTGCCAAACAGCCTCAAGATAGGTTGACAATCCACATAGGGGCTACCAAATGGCCAATCACGGTACTTATTTGGCACCCCAAGAACATTTTTCATGCTAGTGTTGGTCCCCAATTACTTTTACTTCTGAATGTTGCTCACAGGTTCCCTGCTCTAGGCAATGACCTGCATTGCTTCTCCACAGCTCTTGGAACCCTGCCTCCATGCAGTGTATATATTCCTGCAGACAACTTCTAAAAAATGCCCCTGTACACCACTGACCGATCTCAATGTTATTTGACTGAAATCATGTGTTTTTAAAGTGATGTTTTCCCGACCACTTTGTACATCAGCACTTTATATTATATAACATTAAAAGTGTGGCAAGACAAATGTGCGTTGACCAATGTTTTCAACAAAAGGCTAATGGTTCCAGATGTGTAGAAAGATGCATGTTCTTCCAATCTGCTCTTTCCTGTATTTCAGGGACAGGTATGGTAGTTGCCTATGTGCAGATACGCAGCCCTTATTTCACATCTGCTCTGTGTGTCTGCACACAGGACAATTCTGTACCTGTCCATAAAAATATAGGAAGGAGCGAATTGGAACCATATTTATCTTTCTATACCTGTGGAGAAAAGCAGATGTAGGGCCCCATGTGCCATTATTATGTCTATTCCATGGTAGCTATTTTTTTTACTGGTGTAGTTACACTGGTAGAGAAAATAATGGTCGACTTCCTTCTGCTCTGACAATCCATGTGCACTGAATGGCTTGGTTTGGCATTGCCATAATAAAATTATAAATAAAATTAGTTTTTTTCTTTGAAGTACTGTCCTCAACTTTTAATTGGTCTTTGCCAATGCCAATTGCTATAGAGTGTAGACGTGTTAGGCTAGACCAGGGATCCCCAACCTTTTGAACCCGTGAGCAACATTCAGAAGTAAAAGGAGTTGGAGAGCAACACAAGTATGAAAAATGTTCTTGGGGTGCCAAATAAGTGCTGTGATTGGCCATTTAGTAGTCCCCATATGGATTGTCAACCTACATTGAGACTCTGTTTGGCAGTGCACCTGGTTTTTATACAACCAAAACTTGCCTCCAAGCCAGGAATTCGAAAATAAGCACCTGCTTTGAGGCCACTGAGAGCAACATCCAAGGAGTTGGAGAGCAACATGTTGCTCACGAGCTACTGGTTGGGGATCACTGGGCTAGACTTACAGATCTGCCTGTGTATGGCTGCTCTCATATGCCCCATCTGTATTCCCAAGTCTATTCTATCAGTAAATTGGAGAAATGGAAAGAGAATTTTAGTAAAGTTGTAGAAATGATAGTGTATGTTAGGGTAAATTGACCTGCCGACATGTTTGGTTCCATGTGAATAAATTAGGTTTTTGACATTGCATCCATGAATAAAGTGCATCATAATGATAATTGAGTCTGCCAATATATTTTCATAATGTTGGGGTCAATGGATGAAAGGTGCCATATTGATAAATGTATTGTCAAGTTTGCACAAGGCAATAAATAAATCATGTAAATAAATCAATCTGCATTTTTGTAAATGGATGTATTGCCCCATACATATACTATTTTGTTTGCACAATGGGGGCTGCAAACACTAATTTATCCACTAGGTGGCATACATCCTAAATCAATTTCCTGTAGCTGTGTTTGTCAAGTAACTTGTTGGTATAGCAACTAGCCTTTATGAGCACACAGGTGTATGGAACTCTCATCTGAAATCAAGTTGATTGCTGTCTGTGATCAGGGCTGATCCTATCAAATGTGGGGCCCAATTGGGACCAGTTGGCGGGGCCCCTAGATACTAGGGCTGCTGGCTACTGACACAGCAAGTATTTAGGAAAATAAGGGCATACAGGCACAAAATAGAAAGGAAAGGGGCAGTGCGGGGCCCCCAGAGGTGCGGGGCCCAATTGGGTCCAATTGGCCTAAGGCCGGCCCTGTCTGTGATGTGAATTATATTATTTACAAGAGGTTGGTTGTGTATTTCAAGAAAAGAGTTTAGTATCATGTATATTTTCCTTCATTGTATTCCTCATGTTTCCAGCATCAGTGTATTTTAGCTAACCTTTGTGACACTGTGCAGTTAAATACATTACTATTTCTCATGGCACCCTAGTCATACACTTGTTCTTAGTGCCCTCTTAGGTTTTGGGCAGAGGTTTTTTCTCATGCATTTTTATTGTCAATTCACATAGATAAATATATAAACATAATGCAGAAATGCAACATTTCAAGGCATGTTCTGTTGAGCAAACTGAGCATGCTCTTGCCCAGGGCAATGAGGTTTAAGCTGAAGGCAGGAAGTCTGATACAGAAGCCCATGTGTACACAATAGAAGGAAAGAAATGCAGTGTTTCTTTTGACAGGGGACTCAGAGCAACATTACTTTGGGGGTTTACTGGTATATTTAGATGGACCTTTCTGATAAGGCTTACTTAGTTTTAACTTTTCCTTCTCCTTTAAGTATTTACCATATATACTCGTGTATAAGCCGAGGTACCTAATTTACCTAAGAAAACTGGAAAAATTTATTGACTCGTGTATAAGCCTAGGGGCCTCATGTCAGATTTCAAAATTGAATATACCGGTAAATGTATAATCATGTTTTATGGCATAGAAATCTATCTAAAACGATTTAAAAGAGTCAGAACTATTAGCTGGACAATTGCCACTTGTTTTCCCTGTGACCTCCCACCTTTTTGGACATTCCTCTTATTTAATGTAAGTGACTATATTTGTTTTTATATTTATTACAATATGCTGCATCAGAGGCAACCTTATAGAATGGAAAATTGTACATCACATACGCTGGTGTATTGAGTGCATAATAACACGGCTGTTGCACAGAATAATGCAGAGTCTGAGTCATGTTTACTACTAATTCCTTGGTAACGATCGCCTGGCTTGGGAATTTTTGCTGCTGACAGGCTCAAGACAATAAACACAGCTTTGTATGTCGGTACGGTACCTTTTTTCTGCTTTTGCTAGGTGCAGCGCCTCATTGATCTTCTGAGCAGCCATGACACCTCTAGCGACAACCTCCTACGTCACCAGACAGGAGGAGCTGCGCTACGTCTTCTCCTGATGCGCTATGGGAGAGGGAGGTGTGTTGGGGCCGCGGAAGGAGCCTCGTATCTGCGGCCGGTGAGGGACTGGCTATGGTATGTGCAGGGATTTAGCTGACCCGCGTATAAGCCGAGGTTGAGTTTTTCAGCACATTTTGGGTGCTGAAAAACTCGGCTTATACGCGAGTATATACGGTAAGTAATGGCAGGCTTGGATGAAAAAAATATGTCTCCTGAGAACAAGGTATGAAGTTCAAATATATTTTATCAATTATTGTTTTTTATTTTAGCTTCTATTATGTTCTACGCGGTCCAAATTGCTGGAACTTGGACCTGACCCAGAGCAACAAGCCAGACCAAGATTCTGCAATTTTACCTGCTTGTACCTGCTACCCAATCCAAACGGCAACAACCTTATCTGCAAGCCTGCACACTGCCATTATGAAATCGGAAGTTGTCTTGCTGCAAAACAGAAGTGATGTCATCAAAAATGGGATGTGGCCAAAAAAAGCAGACAAAAAGATTAACACTTTCATCAGTCAGCTAGTCCTTAAATGGCTGTGGTGTATCTGGTGTATACGTTGGCACCATTTCTTCACAGGATGCCCATTAATTTCTAGTATTATCCACTGCTTGATCTGATCTGTCAACAACATGATCACCGATCATACACATTAAACCCACTGGGTCGAGTCAAGGCTCTGCACACTGTTTTGCTTCTACAAAAATTTGATGAAATTTATTGAATTTTATTTGAAGCACAAAAAATTTTTGTGCCAGACATATCTGGCATCTCATCTGACCAGAGCATCTTCCTCCATAAATTTGGGGAGTCGCCCAAATGCCTTTTGGCAGATTCAAAATGTTCCTTCCTATTTTTAACTTTAAGGGGCTGATTTACTAAGGGTCAAATTTAGAAGTAGAACATACTTTAAAATTTGACCATTTATATCAAGTCAAAGTATTTTTCACCGAATTTAGTATTCCTGCAATTGAAATAAAATGGATTCAACCGATTTTAGCATACGAACAAACGATTTTACTTTGATAAAAAACAACTTAGAAAAATAGTCTAGAAGGTCATCATAGGCTAACATAGCATTTTGGCAGCTTTTATCTGGTGAAGTAAAAAAGTCGAAGTTTTATTAAAGAGACAGTACTTCGATTTTCGAAGTCGAAGAATTTTACAATTTGAATCGAATGGTCATAGTAGACTATTTGATGGCCGAATTTTTACAAAAATTTATTTCAAAATTCATGTCTAATATTCGCTTCGACCCTTAGAAAAGTAGCCCCTAAGATTGCACACAGGTGGACTTCATTTCACTAATTATGTGACTTTTGAAGGTAATGGGTTGCACCAGAATTTCTTAGGGGCAAAGGAGGTGAATACATATGCACATGCCAATTTTTATTTTTTTTATATATATTTTTCTCATTTCACTTCACCAACTAAGACTATTTTGTGCAGATCCATCACATAAAAAGATTAAGACCTGTTTATATTACAGGTTGGAATGTAACATAAAAGGTAAAAATGCCAAGGGGGTCAGTACTTTTGAAAAGCACTGTATGTCTGACCAGGGCTTTACAGAGGAAACAGACCCTGTAGCTGCAAAGGTGGGGGGGGCCCAGGAAGTAACGTAACTTGCAGCTTCCGATGCACAGGCAATGCACCCGGCACCCCTTTAGATGCTCTAAATGCGCAGATTACTTACTGTCGCACAATCTCCGACAGGCCAGAGGGGGAGTGTGCCCTAGTGCAATTGCACCCCCTGCTTCCCCAGTAGTTACCCCACTGGGCCCAGGAGGTATAGGGGGGCCCCATGGCACACTAATTAATGAGTCATTTTAATATATATTTGTAAAACAGGCCAACCTCTGGATATTTTGGGGGCCCTAAAATGATTTTGCTGTAGGGCCCAGTAACGTAGTTACACCGCTGTGTCTGACTTACATATTCCATGTGTAAAGTAAGTAGGGTTGTCTACTATCTACTCCCCTAAAGATTCTTGAGTGAGGTTCAAGCTGAGGAAGTTCAGGGATTCCTTATTTGCTTGCATTGCATTTATTTGCCCAAATGTGGCTGGGGATCCTTTAAACAGGGATAAGTCTGGGTCTACTGCTACTATGCACACAAACTATATGCAAAAAATACAGTGCGGTTGTGAGTCACACATACAGCACATTTCTCAGCTAACTCAACCACAATTGCCTTTTTGCCCTGCACCTGTTCCGAGACCCCCCCCCCATGGTTGCAGGGTCTGCTTCACCTATTATTAAGTCACTGTGTGTATTAGAATTATAATGCTCTCTCTAGGTTGATGATATAAAGCCAGATGAACCTATCCATACTGAATTATGTGATTCTCCCCAAATGGTTATGAAAATCATATGTGATTTTGAGGAAAGCACAACGTCCAATTACAGAAGAAGACAAAGCATTTTGGCAATGAAGGTGAGCAATAACTATTACTTATATAATTTATCTGAAGGTGTTAATATGTTGGAAACTGGTACCCCAGTAACTTAGGTTGTAAAAAGATACACATTCATCAAGTTAAAAATGTTATGTCTAAGTGAAACCTGCCTAACTGCTAGCTGATCAAGAGAAAGGCAAAAAAAAGCCCATCTGAAGCCTCTCCAATTTGCCTCAGAGGGGGAAAAAATTCTTCCTGACTCTAAAATGCAATGGGACCAGTCCCTGGATCAACTTGAACTATGAGCTATCTCCCATAACCCTGTATTCCCTCTCTTGCTAAAAAGCCATCCTACCCCTTATTAAAGGGGAAGTAAAGTCTAAAATAGAATAAGGCTAGAAATGGTGTATTTTGTATATTAACATAAACATGAACTTACTGCACTACAAGCCTAATCAAACAAATGATTTATGCTTTCAAAGTTGGCCACAGGGGGTCACCATCTTATAACTTTGTTATACATCTTTGCAAGACCAAGACTGTGCACATGCTCAGTGTGATCTGGGCTAAGCTTAGGGATCGTCATAAATGATCAAAACAGCACATGTCAAATAATATCTGCCAGAAGCCGATACAGCAAGACTGATTAATAATCAGAATATACAGACTGCACTGGTTCATGTGTTGTTATGTAATCTAATGTGGATTTTATAGTTTTTGTATTGTTTAATATACACTTTCTCCAACTCTGCATAACCAGTGACTGCAGCAAAATAATCCTCCAAATAGAATCCTAATTTATGTGTTTAAATCTGGCTCCATGATCTTTGGCCCTGCAGCTGGAGTTGGAAACAGTAAAGAGGATGTAAAGGCAAAAATAAAATCCAATACAAATCTCTACACAGTCGCCAACTGCTCTACAGGGAAACAAACAAAGATGCTTGAGTTCTGCATGGCTGGGAAGTAAGGCGGGGGCTCCCCCTGCTGTTCATAAGTATGATTGTTTCCCCGCACACAGCAGTTAGGGACCGTCTGACAATTCCTATCCACAGCAGTAAATGAAGGGAGAATTTCACTGAATATAGCCAAGTTTCTTATAAAAATGGTACACATTTCTAATTAAAGTACATTTGAAATAGATTTCTTTTTCATTAAAGAAAGTAAAAATTTGATTTTATTTCATTTGCTTTTATATGTATCAGCCTGTACCACTGATTCGGTGAGAGAATTCTCCAATTTCCCAGCTCTCCCTGTAACACCCCTTTCCCCCTTGATATGGACCTGTCTTTCCTTTAATATGGTTGGCTGCTGCTACCTATCTAGTGTATCTGACAGTACACACACATATGCCAAACTGGCATCTGCATCCAGCAGAAGCCTAGAAGGGGGGCCTGTGGATATGGCCTAGGGACCTATATCTCATTAATCCACCATTGGTGATGATATTAAAATCAAATCATCCTGATTCAAAGGACCACTATTGTCCAACTGCCCTGGTCCACATTTGACTAGTGTTAGAAAATGAGCCCTGTATACAGTCTGAGATCATGTTAAATGATAGCACAGAATCAAATGCTTCACAATTCTTTAATAATCACTACTTTAACATCAGCTTCTATAACAGATATATGAATCTTTAAAAGTGAAAAAGCAGACCCAGCTTAACTTTATATATTAAAATTATAAAAAATACATATAGGCACTTACTGACAGAGTGTTATACCCTGCCATTTCTAAATGGCAATTTTTTTTAAGTAAATCTACACAAAATGATTACATTATAAGCTATCAATCAGAATAAGACAAGGATTTGGAATGTAGTTTTATACCGCCAAAAACAATATTTTGGATGCCTGGTTATATAATGCAACAGCCTGTGTGAGTTTTTAGGAAAATAATTTTTTTTCAAATCATAAATTTAATTTACTTCCCACCTTTTGAATGCATCTATTCAATACATTTATGTATTTTAATTAGGTTTTCAAGCTCCATCAGATGCAAGAGTTCACTGGGAATGCCATTCGGTCCAGTTTGATGTGTTTAATCCCTATGTAATAGTAGGGAAAAAAATTCTTCAGTGTCACTTAGGAAAGGACACAGGACTTGGCAAGAAGCAGAAATATTCAGAACAACGAGATATAAAACAGGTGTTTTTTGGTTATTTTCAAAAATGTTTTATCATAAAAACCATTGCTAGTAAGCATTATATATTGTATTTTAATAGGCAAAGAAAGTTATATTCTATTGGGTGATAAATGTTAGGCAGTAATTATACGTGCTTACTTTTTACCCCCAGGTTGGTTGTCATTTTAGAAGAAAACTGTACCAGTCCTGTATAATCATTTTATGCTTCTTCTTTCTTCTCTGCATATCTGAGTGGGTGCGCATGTGCAGTAATGATGGCCCAGCTATTTGCTTATATGTTTGATTTCTATAAGTATATTCTTATACATTCCACTCAAATATTCATATGTACACCTGGACTGGATTAGACAGACAATGTAGAAAAAAGACGTCAGAAAAGCACTCCTGTACTAGAAAGCTAGGACATTGCAGTTTTCAGTGAATAGGGGAATCAACCCAGGGTCTCGGGTAAGCAATTCTCATCACGGAGGTGTGGGGGGGGGTGAGTGCTTAATGATCTGAAATTCCAGTAATTACACCAATAAATGCAGTATATATTAAAAATAGTTCATTTGAGATTGTATCATATAATAAATATATATTTTTAATTCCTTTAAATGCCAAAAAGGGTGATGAGCACAGCATAATTAAAAGGAGAAGAATTATTCAGGATACCAAGAAAATGGGATGCACTGCCTCAATTCAAATAACTCATATAATCCTCTATCCCGAATACGAGGTAGCATTCTCTTCATATTAACTAAACTGAGTGGAATTATTTGTACTTTTTCAAAAGCAATAATTATATACAGTATATATTTTCTTTGAAATAATAGTGATAAAATATTTGAAATTTTTTACTTTGCAGTTTAAACAATGTTGTAAATATAGCAGAAGCATACCCTGTGGTTGTGTGGGGGCCTGGGAAAGAGGGGCCAGGTCCACAGGGTCTGCTTCCTCTAAAGTTACGTGGACCTCCCTTCCCCAGCCGCTCTCTTACATTTGGCCAGGTAAGGTGGATGCAGGTGGCTGGGAGACTGAGTGGCATGGGGATGGGGTGGGTTGATAAGGCTTGCAGTGCACTGGCACCTTCAAAGATTTTTTTTGCAAGAGGGCCTTCAGCACTGAGTTTAAACATACATGTTTAGCAGGCTACACCTTAGTACAAGGGTGCCCAAAAGGTAGATCGTGATCTACCAGTAGACCTTTTTGTAACCTTAATATTTAAATTAAGTAAAAAAAAAATTTGTCAGGAATATAGGAATTTTAAAATTGTTTGATTTTTCTAAATATTCCTCCCATTGACTTCTTATAGAAACTCACCAGTTTTAAGATCGTAAATGCAATTATTCAAGCAAATATTCAATATCTATATTTTTTTCAGTTTTCAGTAAACATTTTGGAGCAGATTTATCAAAATGTGAGTTAATAATTTCATAAATAAAATCTTACCTCATTTTATTCTTTCCTATGGAATTTTAAGAACCGATAACATAACTAGCAGGGGACGGACCCCCCCCCCCCCACTGTATGCAACTTTCTGGCTGGAATCATCAGTGTGCAAGCTGCCGGAGGGCCCTGAGGGGATGTGAGCCTTGGTTCAATCGCACCCCCTGCTCCCCTGGTAGTTCCGTCACTGTTTAGAACCATATATATTGAATGGTTAGTTCTAACTTTCACCCATCAATAAAATAATTCTAAAAATCCCATAAGAATGAATATAATGTGGTTGAGATTTTATATATTAAACTCACATTTTGATAAATCCTTCTTAGTTTAGATGTTGATAAATAAAGTTGTATCCAATCTGTGGCCCAAGGATGGATATGAATGTGGCCCAGCTTGAAACCCTTGGTTCCCGAGGAAACATTATGTTGCAAAGGATATAGGAGTGGGCAGGAGCGGGGACTCTGCCCATTGCCTAGTTAGTAATAATAATAATATAATAATAATAAGTATATTTAATATCCAGGTGTCCCATATTCCACTGTATAGCTATCAGGAGTGCTCCAGATGGTGCTCTGGGTAATGGTGGTGCCCAGCGATGCAGTGGTCGTCTGATGTCAGCGCGAATGCCTGCGCCAGATTCGGCGCCAAAATAAAACTTAAAAGGATGCCCAGGATGTCATGTCACTTCAGAAGTATAGGCTCACTTTCTAGCATTCCAGGGTGTTATACTATTGTTTTTGACTGATTCTTGGACTTGGCCCTGCCTGAACTTTGACCTTGTTCCCTTCTGCCTGCCTTGTGATCTTTTCCTGGATTTTGACCAAGATTTTTCCTGAAATCGTACTGTGCCTTGAACTTGGAGTTTAACCCTAAAGCTTCCTCCTTGGTCCAGACTACTCCCAGCTGGGAGCCAATAGGCCCCCCTGACAATAGCTCCATCTGGTTATTATTATGGTTACTGTTCATTTTCTTTACTTTTCCAAACCAAAAGTGTTTGTGTATTTCATGTGTGGCCCCACACAACTTTTCTTTTTCCAATATGGCCAGGGAAGCCAAAAGATTGGACACCCCTTGTTTAATATATTAAATTAAATTACTGTACCTTTTTATAGCTCAGAATAAACTCAGATACTATTCTATGTCAGGAGGATTGCTGCTCTAAGGGGGGAATGTAATTAAATTCGCAAAGAGTAAAAGAGTGCGCATCAATAAGATTAAAAATCCACATCTCGCAATGCAATATTGTTCCTTAAACTGTTATTGCATTTCGAATTTTAATTGCGCATTGCGACTTTTAATTGCACACCCTTAAGAAGTGCTTGAAGGTGTGGTAATCTTTAGGACCAAACAAAACGACTTTTTCAGTAAGAAGTTTTATTACATTGACTGCGCATTGGCGCAATCTGTAAAATTCGCAAACTCTCTTCCACTGTAGGAAGTGGTCGGTAAAACGGTTTCTGGTTTCGCAAAAGCTATATTAAATTCGCGCAGAGCAAAAATTGTTCGCACAGAGGCATAACTTTTCGCATTGTGAATAGTTTTTGCTTTACCGACTTATATTACATTTCCCTGTAAGAATAAATTCAGAGTTTTATAATAACCAGTCTTGCATTTCATTCTTGTCTATTAACAGATAGCAACCAATCAGCAGTTTGTATTTACTGTTCCACTCTTGGAAAGAAACATCTCATTGGTTGATATGTTTTGGTAATTGTTTTCAAACATTCAACCATTTATCATGATCAATACTATAAAATTAATTTTGCTACAAACAAAAAAACAGCCGTTTCATTGTGTACATTATATTTGTAGATCAAACAGAGCACAGAGAACAGGAGAAAAATTGCATCTAGCAAGCTTAGAGAAGCACTTCAGCATGACAGAGATAATGTTAAAGTCAAGCATGCACATAAAATAGTATTTCCACATTTGTCTGACCATATGAATCATGAAACTACTGGAGAAGTAAGTATACCCTGATAACAAGGTTCAACAAAATAAAAAAGGGAAACTTACATTTCCCAGTGGCATAACTACTATGGGGCAGGGGGTGCAATTACATCCAGGTACACTGCCCATGGGGCCCATAGGAGATACCTTGCCGTGATTGCCCTGTTGTATGTATTGTCTATTCGGTGCTGTATTTATGCCACATAACTTAAGTTGTTATGGCATTTACTAACTCTTTTGTGGTCCCAATAATTCTAATGCATTTACATTGTTTCTCTGTACATAGCTGTTTGTCCTCTTTTCATTGTCATTAAAGGGCACCTGTTGAGTAAAAATGTTATCCTCAACCAAAGGTATGGGCTAATAGAGCTCGCATTCTATTTAGGGATAACAGTCATTTTCATTTAAAAAAAAATGCTCCCCGCCAATGTTAGGCTACCAACACTGTGCATGTGATGTCACACTAAAAAATGAGCAATTTGGGGCAGCTTTTCATTATGTGCATGTGAGTGACCGGACATGGCTGCTCATACAGGGAGCTCCTTCCTGGTGTGGGTAGCCTAACGCTAGTGGGGGGGCAATTTTTTTTATTTTAAAACTGTTATCCCCAACTGGAATGCAGGCTCTATTAGCCTGCAACTTTGGTTGGGGATAGCACTTTTACCCAACAGGTACCCTTTAAATGGGTTATTTATCAAAATCCAAAAAATGTTTTCCTTATATTTATCAATATAATTGAAAAAATCTGGTGTGGGAAAATACTCTATAAAAACGTTACCAATAACAATCACACTTTTTTGGATTTGAACATTACTTTTTTGGATTATTGCCAGAAAACCTCAAATTTTTCAGATTATTGAACAAAACAAAGCACAGATTAGGATATCTTCCAAATGTAAAGGGGACATCTCCCATTAACTTCAGCGTGAAGTCAATGGCAGATTTGAGATGGAGTGTTTTTTTATTCAGCCTAACACCATCAAGGTTTAATAAATCATGAGAAATGTGAGTTTTTTTTCTATGAAAAAGAGGTGTTTTCCCATTTAAAAGTCTGACCAGAAAAACAATTGACTTTAATAAATAACACCCTAAACATTTAAAATGCTAAACAAATGCATATCTTGCCCTGTATTAGGCAATTACCTGACAAGTCCAGTAAAGGGATAGGAACTAGTCCATTCATATATGAACAAGCTAATTCCTATCCTGTCTAAGGACCTTCTCTCCCAGTACAGGAACCATCTGTATTAGGCATTTTTCTGACAGGTCCAGTAAAGGGATAGGAACTAGTCAGTTCATATATTGAACAAGCTAATTCCTATCCTGTCTAAGGACCTTCTCTAACATTACAGGGACCATCTGTATTAGGCAATTACCTGACAGGTCCAGTAAAGGGATAGGAACTAGTCAGTTCATATATGAACAAGCTAATTCATATCCAGTGTAAAGGTGGCCATACACGTTGAGATCCGCTCGTTTGGCGATGTCGCCAAAAGAGCGGATCTCTCCCCGATATGCCCACCTTGAGGTGGGCGATATCGAGCTGATCCGATCGTTGGGCCCTAGGGCCCAACGATCGGATCACAACGAAGCGGAACGGGCGGTCGGATCGCAGGACCGCATCGACGAACAGATGCGGCTGCGATCCGACGGGATGTTTAGTCCCGTCCGATCGAGATCTGCCCGACTTTCGGCCAGATATCGATCGGATCAGCCCGTCAGAGGGCCCCACACACGGGCCAATAAGCTGCCGACTCAGTCTGTCGGCAGCTTTTATCGGCCCGTGTATGGCCACCTTAAGGTATTAGTCTGGCTATATGATCTCCTGCTCTGCTAATACTCATTACCTATTATAGTCAACCATGCTTGCTCCTAGGTGCTCTGAATACTGCTTTGCTGGTTCCCTGATTCCTAATCCTATCCTCTGTACGACTTCTTGGTTCTGACTCAAGCTTGTTTGAGACCTTGAGTTTGCCTCAAAATCTGCTCCTGTGATCTGGTTCTGACAAGGCTTGACTGACTACATCCAGCTCCTTTCTAGGGTTCCCAGAGTATACACTTGGCTCCCTTTCCTGCCCCAATGTGAGTACTGGATTCTTGTACAGTAAGTCCTGGTGATAACCAAGTAGTTGGGGCCTGGCCCAAAACCAAAGGTGATTATAGGCAGAATAGCCTATACAAGAATCCGGTCACTCCTCCGGGGTTTGGGTTTGCCACGTAAGACAAAACTCTTAAAAATGTGACAATCAAAGTCCATTTCATGCAGGAGGCAATATATTTTTAACCTACTAATAAATAAGATGCCGGTTTTCCCCCATGTAATTATGGGACTCATTTATCAACAAAAAACACTGGGCAAATTTGTCCATGGGCAGTAACTCATAGAAACCAACCAGTGAGTGGCTTTTTTCAGACAACTGCAGCTAAAATGGCTTGTCTCTGGTGCCCTCTGAGTGCCTCAACTCTAAGCTTGTTTTTCAAAAGAACCTACTGATTGTGTATTGTATTTGTGTAAATCTAAAAATCTAAAATTGTTGCTCTGATAGAATATGTCCCTGGGCCTTTTTTTTTGTTTTTTCCTATATATTTAACCAAAACAAATTTCCTTGTTCTTTGAATCACACAACTTTTCCACATTTTTCACTGTAATAATAATTGCAAAGATCATATTTCTTTTTTTGTTTTTTTTTATTTTGATAAAATCAATTCTGATCCTATGCCTATTACCAAAACAATAGATCCCATACCAAGATAAGAGAAGATTAACAACAAGTAATGTAAATCTGTAAAAATTACATAGAGAGTACAAATAGAAATAGAAAATAGCAAATTATCATTTGAATATTGAACAGGAATTCAAAACACTAACCCGTGTTTTTACTAGCATTAGTATAAAATTATTTGAAAACTTTAATTCCCACTGTTGGAGCAAGTAAATTCCTTATTTGTTTTTACACAGCTGTCATTTTTTGTAATCCCTACACATTTAAAGTGAAACCATTTTTTGCATTGCCAGCATTCAACCATGCTTTGCCCTGGCTTGTGGATATTGCAGGAATAGTGAGTTGTCATTGTCAAATTTTTGCACTTTGGTTTTAGTGGAGCAGATACAGAATAAAATGGAAACATGGATATAAGCCCCTGTTCCATACACTGTACAAGATGACTTCTCATCTCTGACTGAGTAAACCCCACGTCTGCTAGGCAATATCCATTGGCTAAAGCAACAATGTTGGCTATAGCAAACAATCCACAGTCAGAGGCCCCAATTTGCTGCTGGTAACAAACAAGGTGAACATCTAATACTGAATATTCCCCTGAAAAAAGTGGAGCATGGAGCAACAACAGTTGTTTCTTAAGCTCCTCTGACAACTGTAACGATTTAACGTGGTCGGGCCCCCCTTACTCTCCACCATGTCCCCCCCGATGGCTGCCCTGCATGGAATGTACCTTTTCACAACTGACTTATTTGGGTTTAGCACTGGATTCAGGATAAGCAACAGGCAAGTGTGAAACCAGGGATCTTTCCTAGAATAAGGACTGCTTTGCGTCTCAGCTGGTGTAAATAATGTGCTGTACATCATGTTTAGGCTTTAGTTCTCCTGTAAGGCAATATGCAGTTCATTCTATCAGCTCCCAGAGGGACACAGATCTGTAGAGTCAGAGAGAGCTGATAGGAAACATTATTATAAGCTGCTCAGGTTTATTGTACTGCTTGTGACCCACCCATTGGCCCTATATTGTTTAACTTGTGACATATTGTTCATTTACAATCACATACACATTCTTTAGTGCAACTGATGTTTCAAGTACAAGTATGGTGATGCCCGACTATCAATTTTACCACAAAGTTGTGGGGGGCAGAATAGTTGCACTGCTACATTTGGACTGTTTTTCAGTATGTGTCTTTATGAAGGTGGGTGAAGGCTTTTCTTCTGCACGCTAGGGTAAGTGTTAGCTGATGCCCTTAGCTGTGACGCTAACAATTTTTAATTAATATCCAGATTTTTGACTTTTTCCTTTTTTTCCTAAGCTTTAATTATTTAGTTGGTATCATCATCATATTGGCAATGTCACCGAACCATATGTATTTTTTCCATTTAGTTTCATTTTAGAATGTTTTAAATTATCCTGTTTTTAGTCTCCTTTTGCTTTTCCATAGTCCTCCGTAGCTTCTGAAGAGTTTTTAACAGTTGCCAGTTCTCATGGAAAAGCTCTGACTGAGTCTTCTGAGCTTCCCATTGCTGCTTCTCTGCTTGTTCCAACTCCCACTTTGTACTGGCAAGATCTTTTTCCAGAGCTTGGAATCTAAATGGCAAAACATTGTTCATTATATACTAGAAAAATACTCCACCAACCAGTGGCTCATGAGCAACAAGTCACTTTCCACTCCCATTGATGTTGCTCCCAGTGGCCTCATAGTATATGCCGATTTTCCTAAATGCACTGAATAAGAAGATGAATAGTGGTGTCGTAGTAGATGAGGTCTTATTAGATTTTACTGAGGATTTGCCATTTTTTTATTGGGTTGCTATAACTGAATCAGTTTTCCATTATCTTTAAGAGGGGATTAAAATAAATAACCATCTCAATTGGAGGACAGTTGATAATTCAACCTTTGTATTATGTCGCCTGTTGATGTTTGGTTACATTGTTCAGTGATTATTGCTATTGATTGTACTGTGGAGAAAGATATTCCCCCACTCTCCCCCCCCTTTTTTATTTATTTATTTTTTTTATTGTTTTTTATTTTTTTTGTTTTGTTTTTATTTTTGACTATCTTCCTTTTCTTGATTTCTCATTAGTACATGTGGAATTGATGATCTAGATTGGGTATTGTTACTATGTTATCATATTGCAATTTCGTACGCTGTGCGTTCTGCTGGACTGCCTTTATCTTGATTGTCTACTATGTCTTTGGCACTGTGATAACTGTACTGTTAAAATCTGTTAATAAAAAATAAAAAAATAAATAAATAACCATAATAAAAAAGAGTGTGTGGCCTTACCAGCAGTGCTGAGCCAAAATGGAAGAGCTCTTGATTGGTAATTGGACCCCCCCCATGTGGAGTGAGATTGTCTAAAAGCACAGACCCCCTGCTTGTCACATCAAAAATTGTGACCTTTGTGACATCATAGCTCCACACCCTTTTGCCACCACTCTGTCCCCCTAATGTCATGGACCACCCTTTTTTTTCTAAAAAAAGGTGGCAACCATACTGGTGCCCCCCCCAGCATTGCACCCTAGGCATATGCCACTTTTGCCTACCCTTAGTTCTGGCATCTTAGTTCTCATGGGTGAGGGGTGTAAAATAAACTGTTTATCTGTAAAACACTGGTAAGGCTCGGTCTAAAACATGACATACAGGGATAGTCTGTAGTGTACATGTAGATACCAAAGAAATGTTTTAGAAATAACTGTGCAGCTAATTTTAATCGCTATTGGCTATTTTTTAAAGCGTTGCTGTATTAAAGGGAATCATGGCCACCCATATGTGACCTGACTTTAGCACCAATGGGCTGGCTATGTTAATGATATTCTCATTAGAAGTGATAAGCTGTACATAGCATTCTATATTCTGGCTTTAATTGACACTTGACAGAGAAAAAGCAATATAGGCAATCCTACTATAAAAATCAAACAATACAGCTCATCCTCTGTGGTCTTCCTCAACATCTCCATTGTGTGGCAGTGCAGTATCAATTGTAACAATAGTGGTAGTTACTTAGGGATATCACAAAACCCTGGGATTCCAAAAACAGCTCTTAATGTTACCTTGACAAATATATGCGTGTCATGTTCTCCATTGCTGCGTCGAGAGCAGAAGCTTCCTGCTGGTAGCCCCGCCTTAATTGCTCTTCCACAAGCCCCGCCTTCCTCTGCAGGGTACTTGTATATTTTGCTGCCTCTGATGTTTCAAAGATGTCTACAAGAGTGGAATGACCAGAACATTATATAAACTATTTTTGTTAAACTTTCTTTTCTTTTTTTTTCATTTCTATATAAACACATTAGCATGCAAGGGAAACTTGCCACAAAATGAATAGTAAAGGGGTTGTTCACCTTTAAATTAATATTTCACCTAGAGAGTTAGAATCTGACACACTTTGTAATTTATTTTAATTTTTATTATTTGTGTTTTTTGTGTTATTTGGCTTTTTATTCAGCAGCTTTCCAGTTTATAATTTTAGCAATCTGGCCAAAATTACCCCAGCAACCATGTATTTATTTGAATAATAAACTGGAATATGAATAGAAAAAGGGCCTTCATAGAAAGATGTGTAATAAAAAGTAGCAATAACAATAAATCTGTAGCCTTATAGAGCATTTGTTTTTTTTTAGATGGGGTCAGTGACTCCTATTTGAAAGCTGGAAAGAGTCAGAAGAAGAAGGCAATTAATTAATAAACTATAAAAAAAATATGAAGACTTACATTGCTTAGAATTAGAAATTCCATAACATACTAAAATTTAACTTAAAGGTGAACCACCCCTTTAAAGAATAAGTAAACCTTTATTTCAACAGCCCCAGAATAACATACATTTCTCCCTGCATTCAGATTTATGTTGTTTCTCTGTTACAAGCCAGTTCAAACGCAGCTCTTTTAGTTACTTCCTTGTCTAGCAGGAAGCTGTGCGCCCTTTTCTACACACGCCTTCTCTCTCTCTGACTTTGAAGAGCTCAATTACCTGATTGATTTCAGGATTGATTTGGAGGAGAGGCAATGAATATGCCCAGTAGGAACCTATTTGAGATGTAGTTGGAGAGTGAAGGAGTGCTCAGAAAGGAAAAGGGAGCGGAGCTTTACGCAGAGAATTAACATCCATATAAATTCCATATTCCACAACCGCTGCAAGTGGAAACACTTCGCATAATAATTACATACACATTCTAGTGCACCTTTACCTGTGGCTCGGAGATCTGCCAACTCTTGTTTTCTGTAGGATCTCTTCATTCTTGCTCTAGTGAAGTGAAAAGGAAACTATTTTACATTACTGTAAACCTGAGACATCCAGTTGATGATAATAGGGCAAATGGATATGCAAAGTGGCATTCCATGATAAATAAGGGGCCACTGTCTATGCTGGTCCCAAAGTCAGAAAGCTAAACTCATTTATGACCACAGTGCAGTGTGCAAAATTAAGTTTCACATGCAATTTGTTTTTTCTCTACAATGATGTGTTTTTTCCCCACAATTTCAGCATACTGTATTTGTAACCCTGTGCAGATTTGGCGTATTTGGTGCAATTTGCACCCGATGTGTCAAAACATGTGCAATTTTGCTTGTGTTTTGCCACAACTATCTGATTTGTCTGTGTGGTTAAGTTCAAAATTGAATTAGTTGGGATCACATAATAAATAGAGCTGGCCATACAAACGGTTGTGTAGTCTCTAGACGAAAGTGTGCTGTGCATATTGGCGCAGCCCACAGTGGTAACCTTTTACATTAACACAATGTTTGAGACAGTGGTAGCGCCAGAGTTCCCCTGCATGAGACACTTGCACATCATCAGAACAGACTAATCACTGCAGGCACTATGGTTTTTAGTGCAAATTTGTGCGACTGTGGTGAGTGTGTTCAAGTATCAATTTTTGCGTGACTGCAACAGTGGTTGTTGTCATAAATGAGTCTTTAAAATTTACCAGTCTGTTAGTCGTTTGTAAAGGGGTAAACTGTCATTTGCATGTTATAGATGCAATTAAACGCAATGTAATGTAAAAATAAGTCACTAGATGGCAACAAACCCTAAGATTGGGGACACGTAGTACAGACTTCCCAGTACTGGCTTCCCTTGTTAGTGTGACCCTAAAGTTTTATTTCTCTTTACCTCCCTTCCCTCCCTCTCCATGGCAGTGTTGCCAGGAGTTATTAAGGGGGCCCCCCCAAGAGAAGGGTTATTTCCCCCACTATCTGTTTTGTATGTTGGACCACACTGCACAACTAGCGCTGAGTTTCACAGCTCTAATTCTACTCTAGCTGGTTTTGTGGACATCAGTTGGTCCACATGAACCTTTGCTAGGGAAGCACATGCTTCAGAGCTTGAAGAATGTCCACTATGGATGTTTATGCACAAAATTCTGACCATTGAAAAACATTGATTGTCGGATGTAGTTTGTCGCATGAACAAACTACACCATATGAATGTATCTGATCCGACATTGCAAAACAGCTGTGGGGATCAGTTTTGGTTGCATCCTATAAATCTCTTGCTCTTGGGTGCTGCTGAGCGGCATTGCATGGC
The DNA here is from genome assembly GCA_038501925.1 of Xenopus petersii. NCBI lineage: Eukaryota > Metazoa > Chordata > Amphibia > Anura > Pipidae > Xenopus > Xenopus petersii. The sequence continues at coordinate 113,129,450 of CM076676.1, forward strand.
AAGATCAGACAAAATCTGACCCACAAAACTGATCCCATGTAGTTTAGTCCTAACTTGACTGTCATTTAGACACGCAAGTTGGGAAGTAGTGGCAAGTGCATTCTACAATGGGCTCTGTCCAAATGGGACTGGCCTGTGCCCACCAATACTGCCTTATTTTTTATCAGACCCTAGGCAGCAGTGCTCTCTAAGCATTCTTGCATTTTTGTCCAGGGGATGGTGAAGGGGACACCTAAATGTCTCTCAACCCTCAAGAATATAGCGCTGCTGAACACAAACAGTACTGTATCATGGGGGTGGGTATAAGTCTCTCTACTCTGGATTGCACCCATTTTTTGCACTTTGCACCCTGTCTTCATGTTTACAAATGACCCAGTATATGTTTGTGTATGAAAAAAACTCATATAGTATAAACTTTGTGTAAAAATACACACACACACACACACACACACACACACACACACTGCAACTCTTTATCTGTTCTCTTTCTTTACGGGGGCACTTTGGGAACCCTGCCCTTTGCCCTGAGCATAGTTGGGCACACAGTCCAGCAGCTGTAGGTAGGAGTGGTGGGTAGTAGACACAGTAGGGCAAGATGGCAGCAATACTTTACTATCCTTATTTATCAAAGGACATTTTACAGGAAAACTGGCAAAAATGCCCTGTTTTGCACTTTGCCGTATGGGTTGTGTTCTACAATGCAGATACAGACAGCTGTGCCTTGCTCTGAATACAGCGTTGCCTGCATTTATCAGTGTTGGATTCGGAAGGGGCAGTAAGTTTGTGGCATATGGACATCCCTTGGAGTAACACCTAATTTGTGTGTCATTCACATATGCAGGCTAGATAGTGCCAGTGGCTACAAGGCACAGGATGTCTGATTATGGCTTTCTTGTACTCACCAGTAGTGCATAATTATGTGACCCTTCGTACTTCTGCACATATTCTGGGGGCAATAGTTAATGACCCATTATAACAGTAATGCCCAACCTCCTGCTGTGTTAGCCCTGGGCTCAGGTACAACAAAAAGATGGCATTGGCATCACACGTAGAAAGGGCCTCTGGTGAAGCAGCAGCAATAATGCAGTTCCATACAAGGAAACTAGATATGATAATAAGGGTTATGAGTAGCTTTGTTAACATATGACTGCAGGTTTCCTAACCAAACTATTATTATGGGCCTGGTTTAAAGAAAGATAATGAGCTGCCTGCAGTCCTTAAAACATCACATTATTATTCATATGCTCAGAATTTTAAGTGAAATAATGAAGAAACAGCACTACTTACTTCCAGTTCAGACTGACTGCAGGGCTGTGGGTGTGGGTCTGTGTAGTAAGCAGCGCTAATGGGAACAGCTCTAGTTGCTAAGGGACTGCAGAATACACAAAGGCTGGGCAATTAACCCCAGACTCCAGCTAACAGGGAGAAATGTCAGCCAAAGCAGGAATATGCACACTGGGCCCTTCTATTGCTGCTAAACTACAACTTTCTGCAACAGCTACAGTTATACATAACAATTTAAAATAAGAATCATTACATTTGTTCTGGATAAATAAATAACCAGCGCTACAATATGGGATGAGCTGGCTCAATCACCACTTTAAGTTGGAGAAACATTCAGATCATGAGCTGTTGGGTACAGTCTAATCAGTTTCTTTTCTGAGAGCCCCATGTTAAAGTCAATCTGGCCATCCTAATATCATCTTGTAACACCTAGGCTGGAGAAAGCATAGGCCGTTCTCATTCAACATTTTTTGAATCCTACTAAACCTTGACACAGACCAAATAATCTTTATTAAATATTCAGATTTTTCAGGTGGGTCACCCAGCTAACATGGAAGCACCTCATAAGCTGTACCAAGAACACTAAGTTATACTCATCTTCTTACAGACTGTCCCTTATAGCTCAGAAGGTGTTTCTTACAAGGATGAAGCATCTGCCAGAAATTATCCTTTAGGGTAAGGCCACACGAGGAGATTCGGGGAGATTTTGTCACCTGGCGACTAATCGCCTCGTCTTTTGAGTGACTATCTCCCCGAACTGCCTCAGCGTTTTTCCCCATAGGCTACAATGAAAAGTCGCCTGTGCTAATGCACATGCTGCAATGCGTATTCTATAGTCGGCCGAAGTTGCCTCACAAAATCTCCCCGAATCTCCTTGTGTGGACTAGCCCTTAGTGAACATAGAATCAAAATCTTCTGTCTCTCTTTGAATGTAAAAAAAAATAAATAAATAAAAAATAATCATTTTCTGCAATCTCACAATGGAGAAAGATTTTCCAGTGTTGCCACCAGATGGCAATCTTTCCATGATTATTTAATTATTTAGACACACACTAAAAAAAATTGTTGAACAAAAATGATGCAGGGAAATAATAATGATTAAAATATATGCATCAAGCAGTTTGAAATTTGAATGCACAATTTAATTTTTTATAAAAATAGAAATGATTATAATATATAACTGAATTGCCCTTCCTAAACCCTCTCGGTAGCATAGCATAGATACACAGAGTATGCACTGGGGCAGCTGGGTAATTATAGCAATCATTCACACGAGTCACTTTATCACATAAAAACTACTTTATAAGCGACACCCTGACTTTATAATCTTTTATAGGATAACTGGTGCTGACTGTGTCGAATGTTGAGGGGGGTTACAGTTGATGATACAGGGGGTATATACATTTTATAATATAAGAAATGCAAATTAAAAAGCAATTGCGGCTCACCCGATATTCTTATCGGCTTGCCCCATGGGTTATCCTGTGCTGTATCTCTACTCCCCAAAAAAGAAAATTGCAGTCAAGTTTGCTGCCTTGGATTTGTCCCACAACAACATAATGCTACATATTGATTTTATAATATAAGAAACATGTGCTCACAGATTCCTGGTGCAGGCTGAACATATTACTTGTATTAGATTGAATAAAGTCTTTCTTGCACAACTTCACTCCCTCATCTGCGGGTACAATATATGGAATGCATTAGGACTCTGCCAGGCACACGTTATGTAAAACCCCCATTTTATGTTTTTCAGGAGACCAGAAAAAATGCTGTATATCCAGGGGACATCAGTGAAATGCATTATACCTTATATATTGGTGGGACCACAAAATATAACGATGTAATTAAGGAAAAAATTAATATCAGGGTGTATAAAATTGAGGTTCCACTATATATATAAAATATGGCTTGTGCACCAACCTCCCACTAAGGTTCAGAATCCAGTACAGCCTAAAAATCCCATTTAACAATTATTGTATGGTAATGATGATGCCATGCAACAAATATATAAAGCCTTTGGACAGGCTGTGTTCATAATAATCCCTTGGATCCCTGTGTCTGTTATACCTGAAATGCCTTGTTGAACAAATAAATTACATCCTTCTGAATGGGTACTGACGTGGCTTATAAATGGGACACTTGAAACATAATCCCCATCATAGGGACAATATCTTACATAATTGGGTTTATGTCTTAGTGGTATAGATGCAAGTGCTGTAGCAATAAGGGGTGCAAAATCTGCACCTGTACCAGTGGCAAATGCAAGATACAATCTGTACTTTAGGCAGGATTACAAACCTTTTAGAAAGTGCAGAGTGTGGCTAACACAGGTACAAAGCTTGCCTCTCCCAGTGCTTCCAAACTTGCATGTCCTAAATAATGTACAACTTAGGGGTGTTTCAGGGGCTGCCCACCATCAAATATTATATTGCTGCTCTGTACACTGAGTGAGATGCAACTCATTGCATGCCAATGTAGGAGTGCAAAAAGTTGTACCTTTGTGAGCAAATGAGTACATTTAAAACCAGCAAGGTATAAAAAACGTTGCCCTGTTTTTTGTAAATCAGCCCATATACTGTATGAGTGAAAGAAGTAAATCAAAATACATATGTGGCTTTCCTTTGCCAACTGTCAAACAGGTCGATTGTAATGATATGGTCTGGAGATGCTAAACTGTCTCACAATCTAATTAAACGAATAAAACAGGAATTAACTGAATGAAACAGGGACACTGAAAAAAGAAATGACATCGGAAGCAGTAAACAATGGAAGAAGGGTATTGGACTTGAGCTATTAGTCAAGGAAGAATGGCACAGGGGTCAAGCAGTTAGCCATGAAGGAGCAGGGGAAAATGAAGCCATTAGCCATGAAGCAATGGGGAAAGCAGAAGCAGTTGGCCCAGGGGGCATGGGAATGTCCTTGAACAGTTGGTCATGGAGCAATGTTCTGCGTTTCCTACAAAGCAATGAGAGTGACTGGGCTCTAATAAGGCCTATGTCTCCAATTATATTTAATTGGAATCACATGCTTGTGTGATATTGTAGTGATTATGTGGGTGATAATGCACACAAAATTATGCGTTTGTGAAAATGAAGCCAGGTCTATACAGACAGCAATGTATTCTCCTTTGTCTGCTATTTATTCTTAACAAGTGATTAATTTTTATTGTAGTATTTACTGCATCTTCACTCAGCTCTACAAAGATCTTCTTGTCCATTCAGAGAAAAAGGTGTCACCTGAACTTATACAGACTTATACTTAGACCTGAGAAAGATGAAACGTGAATGCCAATGCATATGCATTTTTAAGGCATGCTTTCTAGTGCCGATGATATGTACCTTGATGTGGACAATATTCATTGATGTATACATTTATGGGCTTAATAAACTAAGAGGGGCTGGAGGAAGATTACATAAGTGTGCTATATAAGGAATGTACTGTATAATATGCTGTCATAAAACAGCCAGCCAGTCAATAGTTACTCCCTCGCTTTCCCATACAGTAGTGACATCTTATATCTGATACTGATGCACAAGCATTGACACATCATTTGAATGGGACCTGTGCCCCTTACCAACATACGTTTCAGGGAATTAACTCCACGAATCAGCTATAACGTAAACTTGAATACCAGGACCCTTATTAACATCTCTATGGACATGATAATGGGTCAGTTGACTTGCTGGCACATATAATGTTGTATGAATCCCAATAGGACGGTAATGTTGTAACCTGATAAATATTTCAAACAGAATTTCAAAGACATCTTGTGCAAAATGAATAAATGCCTTGTTCATGCTTAATTTTCCCCACCTTGTGAACCAACCTGCCACCAGCCTGATTAATGCTAAATTTGCCTCTTGCACAAATAACACCCAAATGAATGCCTACCATTACTGACAACTGTCATTCCTTGTGCATAAATTGAAGCAGAGATGGCTTTAGTCTAGGATAAAAAGGGCTTTTAGAGGAGCATTAGTCTGGCCTTCCAGAGTATCAGATGTGCAACTAAACTGGTTAGAGGGATAGAAGATTAAATTTAAGATTTAAATTATGAGGGTAGACTGTCATGGTTGGGGTTGTTTTATCTGTAAAAAAAAAGGCGCTTGCGAGAGGACATGATTACACTTTACAAGTACATTAGGGACATTATAGACAAATAACAGGGGACCTTTACCCATAAAGTGGATCACCGTACCAGAGGCCACCCCTTTAGACTAGAAGAAAAGAACTTTCATTTGAAGCAACGTAGGGGGTTCTTCACAGTCAGGACAGTGAGGTTGTGGATGTGTATGGATGCTGTGTTTCATTTGGAGGGCTTGCACTTGATGGTCTTTGTCTTTTTACAACCCAATTTAACTATGTATGTAAAAGGCAGGCATTCCGAAAAGATCATCCCCAGACCAGGCTTACTCATAGACATGGAGCACAGCAGTGCACTCAAGAGAAGAGACCAATGATCATGTTGTGTGTGTTTGCTGCAGATTTTGGCCAGGCTGGTAGCACACAGATTAGGCTTCAGTGTGTTCCTAAACTGCTTTGTATCTCTATGTATTTTATTTGCCTTCCTCCTTCATCGATGCACATCATTTCAAAAGCTTTTACAGAAATAGCTGTTTAGTGTAACTTTTGACAGATGAGCATTTGCGTGTTTTCTGTCTCCTCCAACACCTGAATGTACAAAATGCCTGGGCACTTGTCCCTAACAAGCTTGCACTCCATTTGATACAGTTTCATTATGATAAATTCATGAAGTGATGATCTCCAACCTCCCTATCTATGCAAGCTCTCATTCATTTTTATAGATGAAAACCATTTTCTGCCACACATTAAATGCAATTGCGTTTAAAAAGTGAGAGACAAGATTTTGCACTACATTAGCAGAAACAATTTGCGTGCTAATTATGTGGCTCTCGCTCCCAGCATCCTTGCCTTGCACTTGATAAATACAATAGCCCCTGAGATATTTTTTTCCAGAAAATATACCCGATGAAAGCACTCTCTCCGAGTTACATTTTGCTAAATTTGATTTTCTGTTAGGGTATAGGCGAGCCTCTGCTAGGGTTATGAGTACACAATTATGCTGTTTTTATTTCAGTAGGTGCATTAGGAATATCACAAGCCCAAATATGGGGCATTAATTCTTTATAGAATGCATTAGAATAAAGAAAAGCTTTAATTTATGAAGGTGATTTTATTCCTGTTAAGGCACACATACGCCAACAAAAACTTGGTCTCATTTAAAAATACAGTATTGACCATCTATGTGTGTACATTTGTTGGAGTATTTTGGGGAAGATTTTCTGGGCATTATACAATTTGCCCCAAATACAGTCAATAAATCAGTAAAGCTGACAGAATTTGTTATAAAGGCTTGGTATTTATTATACATTGTAATACATTCACATTACAAACACATTGTAATAAGATGGAAAAGTCAGATGAATACACTTTATTGCCAATTTGTCATGAAAACAATCCTGTACAACATCTGAATCTGCAATCAATGTGAAGATGGTCATTTTTGTGCTGCTAGTAGAGTCCTGCAGTGGGCAGGTACCCCCGGGATACCCACGCAAAAAAACGGGTACCCTGCGGAATGAGGGTAGGATTTTCAGGTGTGGGTATAGATGCAGGTCTACAGGAAACAAATCTGCTAGAGAGAGAGTAAGTGTGGAAGAGAGAGAGAGAAGAGAGAAAGACAGACAGAGAGAGTGAGTGAGAGTAAGAGAGAGATACAGAAAAGTGTGGAAGAGAGAGAGAGAAAGAGAGAGAAAATGAGAATTACCTAATATTGTGAGTGTGTAAGATTGGAATGGTAATAGAAGTCTGCATGCCAGGCTGTAATGATTCATTGTATGCCAGGCCTGCCAGTGGCCATTGTGTCAGCTGGCAAAGCCTCCCAAATGAAAAACATATGAGCTTCCTTATCAGAGTGCAGATGGGCTCCTACCCTCATTGAAGCATATACAAGCCCTATACTTCCCCAAGCCATAAACTGGGGCGGATTATTCCGGCTGCTGCTACTGTAACCAGAGCTAATTTATTCACAGGTGGGTATAGAACCAGTTATATCTCTAAAAAGAGTGGAGCAGGGACCTTTGCAAACCTGGGTGGGATTCTGATCGAGGCGAGAAATTGAAGGTGTATGTGTGTCTGACACAGCCTGTTCTTGAGCATTGGACATTTAATTGGTGTTTAAGGCGCTGCAGAGTGTATATATCAGAGTGTATGTATCAGAGTGTATGCATCAGAGTGTATATATCAGAGTGTATGTATCAGAGTGTATGTATCAGAGTGTATGCATCAGGGTGTATATATCAGAGTGTATGTATCAGAGTGTATGTATCAGAGTGTATGCATCAGAGTGTATGTATCAGAGTGTATATATCAGAGTGTATGTATCAGAGTGTATATATCAAAGTGTATGCATCAGAGTGTATATATCAGAGTGTATGTATCAGAGTGTATGTATCAGAGTGTATGTATCAGAGTGTATGCATCAGAGTGTATGTATCAGAGTGTATGTATCATAGTGTATATATCATAGTGTATATATCAGAGTGTATGTATCAGAGTGTATGTATCAGAGTGTATATATCATAGTGTATATATCATAGTGTATATATCAGAGTGTATGCATCAGAGTGTATGCATCAGAGTGTATATATCATAGTGTATATATCAGAGTGTATGCATCAGAGTGTATGCATCACAGTGTATGCATCAGAGTGTATGTATCAGAGTGTATGCATCAGAGTGTATGCATCAGAGTGTATGTATCAGAGTGTATATATCATAGTGTATATATCATAGTGTATATATCAGAGTGTATGTATCAGAGTGTATGTATCAGAGTGTATGTATCAGAGTGTATGTATCAGAGTGTATGTATCAGAGTGTATATATCATAGTGTATATATCAGAGTGTATGCATCAGAGTGTATGTATCAGAGTGTATATATCATAGTGTATATATCAGAGTGTATGCATCAGAGTGTATGTATCAGAGTGTATGTATCAGAGTGTATATATCAGAGTGTATGCATCAGAGTGTATGTATCAGAGTGTATATATCATAGTGTATGTATCAGAGTGTATATATATCATAGTGTATATATCATAGTGTATATATCATAGTGTACATATCAGAGTGTATGTATCAGAGTGTATGTATCAGAGTGTATATATCATAGTGTATATATCAGAGTGTATGCATCAGAGTGTATGTATCAGAGTGTATGTATCAGAGTGTATATATCAGATTGTATGCATCAGAGTGTATGTATCAGAGTGTATATATCAGAGTGTATGTATCAGAGTGTATATATCATAGTGTATATATCATAGTGTATATATCAGAGTGTATGTATCAGAGTGTATATATCAGAGTGTATGCATCAGAGTGTATGTATCAGAGTGTATATATCAGAGTGTATGTATCAGAGTGTATATATCAGAGTGTATGCATCAGAGTGTATGTATCAGAGTGTATATATCATAGTGTATATATCAGAGTGTATGTATCAGAGTATATGTATCAGAGTGTATATATCAGAGTGTATGTATCAGAGTGTATATATCAGAGTGTATGTATCAGAGTGTATATATCAGAGTGTATGTATCAGAGTGTATATATCAAAGTGTATGCATCAGAGTGTATATATCAGAGTGTATGTATCAGAGTGTATATATCAGAGTGTATGTATCAGAGTGTATATATCAAAGTGTATACATCAGAGTGTATATATCAGAGTGTATGCATCAGAGTGTATGTATCAGAGTGTATATATCAAAGTGTATGCATCAGAGTGTATATATCAGAGTGTATGTATCAGAGTGTATATATCAGAGTGTATGTATCAGAGTGTATATATCAAAGTGTATACATCAGAGTGTATGTATCAGAGTGTATATATCAAAGTGTATACATCAGAGTGTATATATAAGAGTGTATGTATCAGAGTGTATATATCAAAGTGTATGCATCAGAGTGTATGCATCGGAGTGTATGTATCGGAGTGTATATATCAGAGTGTATGTATCAGAGTGTATATATATCAGAGTGTATATATCAGAGTGTATGTATCAGAGTGTATATATCAGAGTGTATGTATCAGAGTGTATGTATCAGAGTGTATATGTCAGAGTGTATGTATCAGAGTGTATATATCAAAGTGTATACATCAGAGTGTATATATCAGAGTGTATGTATCAGAGTGTATGTATCAGAGTGTATGTATCAGAGTGTATATATCATAGTGTATATATCAGAGTGTATGCATCAGAGTGTATGCATCAGAGTGTATGTATCAGAGTGTATATATCAGAGTGTATGCATCAGAGTGTATGTATCAGAGTGTATATATCATAGTGTATGTATCAGAGTGTATATATCATAGTGTATATATCATAGTGTATATATCAGAGTGTATGTATCAGAGTGTATGTATCAGAGTGTATATATCATAGTGTATATATCAGAGTGTATGTATCAGAGTATGTATCAGAGTGTATATATCAGAGTGTATGTATCAGAGTGTATATATCAGAGTGTATGCATCAGAGTGTATGTATCAGAGTGTATATATCATAGTGTATATATCAGAGCGTATGTATCAGAGTATATGTATCAGAGTGTATATATCAGAGTGTATGTATCAGAGTGTATATATCAGAGTGTATGTATCAGAGTGTATATATCAGAGTGTATGTATCAGAGTGTATATATCAGAGTGTATGTATCAGAGTGTATATATCAAAGTGTATGCATCAGAGTGTATATATCAGAGTGTATGCATCAGAGTGTATATATCAGAGTGTATGTATCAGAGTGTATATATCAAAGTGTATACATCAGAGTGTATATATCAGAGTGTATGTATCAGAGTGTATATATCAAAGTGTATGCATCAGAGTGTATGCATCGGAGTGTATGTATCAGAGTGTATATATCAGAGTGTATGTATCAGAGTGTATGTATCAGAGTGTATATATATCAGAGTGTATATATCAGAGTGTGTATATCAGAGTGTATGTATCAGAGTGTATGTATCAGAGTGTATATGTCAGAGTGTATGTATCAGAGTGTATGTATCAAAGTGTATACATCAGAGTGTATATATCAGAGTGTATGTATCAGAGTGTATATATCAGAGTGTATGTATCAGAGTGTATATATCAAAGTGTATACATCAGAGTGTATATATCAGAGTGTATGTATCAGAGTGTATATATCAAAGTGTATGCATCAGAGTGTATGCATTGGAGTGTATGTATCAGAGTGTATGTATCAGAGTGTATATATCAGAGTGTATGCATCAGAGTGTATGCATCAGAGTGTATGTATCAGAGTGTATATATATCAGAGTGTATATATCAGAGTGTATGTATCAGAGTGTATATATCAGAGTGTATGTATCAGAGTGTATGTATCAGAGTGTATATATCAGAGTGTATGTATCAGAGTGTATATATCAGAGTGTATGCATCACAGTGTGTGTATATATATCAGAATGTACGTATCAGAGTGTATATATCAGAATGTATATATCAGAGTGTATGCATCAGAGTGTATGCATCAGAGTGTATGTATCAGAGTGTATATATCAGAGTGTATGTATCAGAGTGTATGTATCAGAGTGTATGTATCAGAGTGTATTATCAGAGTGTATGTATCAGAGTGTATATATCAGAGTGTATGTATCAGAGTGTATATATCAGAGTGTATGTATCAGAGTGTATATATCAGAGTGTATTATCAGAGTGTATGTATCAGAGTGTATATATCAGAGTGTATATATCAGAGTGTATGCATCAGAGTGTATGTATCAGAGTGTATGCATCAGAGTGTATGTATCAGAGTGTATATATCAGAGTGTATGTATCAGAGTGTATATATCAGAGTGTATATATATCAGAGTGTATGTATCAGAGTGTATGTATCAGAGTGTATATATCAGAGTGTATGTATCAGAGTGTATATATCAGAGTGTATGCATCAGAGTGTATGCATCAGAGTGTGTGTATATATATATATCAGAATGTATGTATCAGAGTGTATATATCAGAATATATGCATCAGAGTGTATGAATCAGAGTGTATATATCAGAGTGTATATATCAGAGTGTATGCATCAGAGTGTATGCATCAGAGTGTATATATCAGAGTGTATGTATCAGAGTGTATATATCAGAGTGTATGCATCAGAGTGTATGCATCAGAGTGTGTGTATATATATATATCAGAATGTATGTATCAGAGTGTATATATCAGAATATATGCATCAGAGTGTATGTATCAGAGTGTATGTATCAGTGTGTACGTATCAGAGTGTATATATCAGAGTGTATGCATCAGAGTGTATGCATCAGAGTGTGTGTATATATATATATCAGAATGTATGTATCAGAGTGTATATATCAGAATATATGCATCAGAGTGTATGCATCAGAGTGTATGTATCAGCGTGTATGCATCAGAGTGTATGTATCAGAGTGTATATATCATAGTGTATATATCATAGTGTATGTATCAGAGTGTATGTATCAGAGTGTATGTATCAGTGTGTATGTATCAGAGTGTATGTATCAGAGTGTATGTATCAGAGTGTATGTATCAGAGTGTATATATCATAGTGTATATATCAGAGCGTATGTATCAGAGTATATGTATCAGAGTGTATATATCAGAGTGTATGTATCAGAGTGTATATATCAGAGTGTATGTATCAGAGTGTATATATCAGAGTGTATGTATCAGAGTGTATATATCAAAGTGTATGCATCAGAGTGTATATATCAGAGTGTATGTATCAGAGTGTATATATCAGAGTGTATGTATCAGAGTGTATATATCAGAGTGTATGCATCAGAGTGTATGCATCAGAGTGTGTGTATATATATATATCAGAATGTATGTATCAGAGTGTATACATCAGAATATATGCATCAGAGTGTATGAATCAGAGTGTATATATCAGAGTGTATATATCAGAGTGTATATATCAGAGTGTATGCATCAGAGTGTGTGTATATATATATATCAGAATGTATGTATCAGAGTGTATATATCAGAATATATGCATCAGAGTGTATGTATCAGAGTGTATGTATCAGTGTGTACGTATCAGAGTGTATATATCAGAGTGTATGCATCAGAGTGTATGCATCAGAGTGTGTGTATATATATATATATCAGAATGTATGTATCAGAGTGTATATATCAGAATATATGCATCAGAGTGTATGCATCAGAGTGTATGTATCAGAGTGTATGCATCAGAGTGTATGTATCAGAGTGTATATATCATAGTGTATATATCATAGTGTATATATCAGAGTGTATGTATCAGAGTGTATGTATCAGAGTGTATGTATCAGTGTGTATGTATCAGAGTGTATGTATCAGAGTGTATGTATCTGAGTGTATGTATCAGAGTGTATATATCATAGTGTATATATCAGAGCGTATGTATCAGAGTATATGTATCAGAGTGTATATATCAGAGTGTATGTATCAGAGTGTATATATCAGAGTGTATGTATCAGAGTGTATATATCAGAGTGTATGTATCAGAGTGTATATATCAAAGTGTATGCATCAGAGTGTATATATCAGAGTGTATGCATCAGAGTGTATATATCAGAGTGTATGTATCAGAGTGTATATATCAAAGTGTATACATCAGAGTGTATATATCAGAGTGTATGTATCAGAGTGTATATATCAAAGTGTATGCATCAGAGTGTATGCATCGGAGTGTATGTATCAGAGTGTATATATCAGAGTGTATGTATCAGAGTGTATATATATCAGAGTGTATATATCAGAGTGTATGTATCAGAGTGTGTATATCAGAGTGTATGTATCAGAGTGTATGTATCAGAGTGTATATGTCAGAGTGTATGTATCAGAGTGTATGTATCAAAGTGTATACATCAGAGTGTATATATCAGAGTGTATGTATCAGAGTGTATATATCAGAGTGTATGTATCAGAGTGTATATATCAAAGTGTATACATCAGAGTGTATATATCAGAGTGTATGTATCAGAGTGTATATATCAAAGTGTATGCATCAGAGTGTATGCATTGGAGTGTATGTATCAGAGTGTATGTATCAGAGTGTATATATCAGAGTGTATGCATCAGAGTGTATGCATCAGAGTGTATGTATCAGAGTGTATATATATCAGAGTGTATATATCAGAGTGTATGTATCAGAGTGTATATATCAGAGTGTATGTATCAGAGTGTATGTATCAGAGTGTATATATCAGAGTGTATGTATCAGAGTGTATATATCAGAGTGTATGCATCACAGTGTGTGTATATATATCAGAATGTATGTATCAGAGTGTATATATCAGAATGTATATATCAGAGTGTATGCATCAGAGTGTATGCATCAGAGTGTATGTATCAGAGTGTATATATCAGAGTGTATGTATCAGAGTGTATGTATCAGAGTGTATGTATCAGAGTGTATTATCAGAGTGTATGTATCAGAGTGTATATATCAGAGTGTATGTATCAGAGTGTATATATCAGAGTGTATGTATCAGAGTGTATATATCAGAGTGTATTATCAGAGTGTATGTATCAGAGTGTATATATCAGAGTGTATATATCAGAGTGTATATATCAGAGTGTATGCATCAGAGTGTATGTATCAGAGTGTATGCATCAGAGTGTATGTATCAGAGTGTATATATCAGAGTGTATGTATCAGAGTGTATATATCAGAGTGTATATATATCAGAGTGTATGTATCAGAGTGTATGTATCAGAGTGTATATATCAGAGTGTATGTATCAGAGTGTATATATCAGAGTGTATGCATCAGAGTGTATGCATCAGAGTGTGTGTATATATATATATCAGAATGTATGTATCAGAGTGTATATATCAGAATATATGCATCAGAGTGTATGAATCAGAGTGTATATATCAGAGTGTATATATCAGAGTGTATGCATCAGAGTGTATGCATCAGAGTGTATATATCAGAGTGTATGTATCAGAGTGTATATATCAGAGTGTATGCATCAGAGTGTATGCATCAGAGTGTGTGTATATATATATATCAGAATGTATGTATCAGAGTGTATATATCAGAATATATGCATCAGAGTGTATGTATCAGAGTGTATGTATCAGTGTGTACGTATCAGAGTGTATATATCAGAGTGTATGCATCAGAGTGTATGCATCAGAGTGTGTGTATATATATATATCAGAATGTATGTATCAGAGTGTATATATCAGAATATATGCATCAGAGTGTATGCATCAGAGTGTATGTATCAGAGTGTATGCATCAGAGTGTATGTATCAGAGTGTATATATCATAGTGTATATATCATAGTGTATATATCAGAGTGTATGTATCAGAGTGTATGTATCAGAGTGTATGTATCAGTGTGTATGTATCAGAGTGTATGTATCAGAGTGTATGTATCAGAGTGTATGTATCAGAGTGTATATATCATAGTGTATATATCAGAGCGTATGTATCAGAGTATATGTATCAGAGTGTATATATCAGAGTGTATGTATCAGAGTGTATATATCAGAGTGTATGTATCAGAGTGTATATATCAGAGTGTATGTATCAGAGTGTATATATCAAAGTGTATGCATCAGAGTGTATATATCAGAGTGTATGTATCAGAGTGTATATATCAAAGTGTATGCATCAGAGTGTATATATCAGAGTGTATGCATCAGAGTGTATATATCAGAGTGTATGTATCAGAGTGTATATATCAAAGTGTATACATCAGAGTGTATATATCAGAGTGTATGTATCAGAGTGTATATATCAAAGTGTATGCATCAGAGTGTATGCATCGGAGTGTATGTATCAGAGTGTATATATCAGAGTGTATGTATCAGAGTGTATGTATCAGAGTGTATATATATCAGAGTGTATATATCAGAGTGTATGTATCAGAGTGTGTATATCAGAGTGTATGTATCAGAGTGTATGTATCAGAGTGTATATGTCAGAGTGTATGTATCAGAGTGTATGTATCAAAGTGTATACATCAGAGTGTATATATCAGAGTGTATGTATCAGAGTGTATATATCAGAGTGTATGTATCAGAGTGTATATATCAAAGTGTATACATCAGAGTGTATATATCAGAGTGTATGTATCAGAGTGTATATATCAAAGTGTATGCATCAGAGTGTATGCATTGGAGTGTATGTATCAGAGTGTATGTATCAGAATGTATATATCAGAGTGTATGCATCAGAGTGTATGCATCAGAGTGTATGTATCAGAGTGTATATATATCAGAATGTATATATCAGAGTGTATGTATCAGAGTGTATATATCAGAGTGTATGTATCAGAGTGTATGTATCAGAGTGTATATATCAGAGTGTATGTATCAGAGTGTATATATCAGAGTGTATGCATCACAGTGTGTGTATATATATCAGAATGTATGTATCAGAGTGTATATATCAGAATGTATATATCAGAGTGTATGCATCAGAGTGTATGCATCAGAGTGTATGTATCAGAGTGTATATATCAGAGTGTATGTATCAGAGTGTATGTATCAGAGTGTATGTATCAGAGTGTATTATCAGAGTGTATGTATCAGAGTGTATATATCAGAGTGTATGTATCAGAGTGTATATATCAGAGTGTATGTATCAGAGTGTATATATCAGAGTGTATTATCAGAGTGTATGTATCAGAGTGTATATATCAGAGTGTATATATCAGAGTGTATATATCAGAGTGTATGCATCAGAGTGTATGTATCAGAGTGTATGTATCAGAGTGTATATATCAGAGTGTATATATATCAGAGTGTATGTATCAGAGTGTATGTATCAGAGTGTATATATCAGAGTGTATGTATCAGAGTGTATATATCAGAGTGTATGCATCAGAGTGTATGCATCAGAGTGTGTGTATATATATATATCAGAATGTATGTATCAGAGTGTATATATCAGAATATATGCATCAGAGTGTATGAATCAGAGTGTATATATCAGAGTGTATATATCAGAGTGTATGCATCAGAGTGTATGCATCAGAGTGTATATATCAGAGTGTATGTATCAGAGTGTATATATCAGAGTGTATGCATCAGAGTGTATGCATCAGAGTGTGTGTATATATATATATCACAATGTATGTATCAGAGTGTATATATCAGAATATATGCATCAGAGTGTATGTATCAGAGTGTATGTATCAGTGTGTACGTATCAGAGTGTATATATCAGAGTGTATGCATCAGAGTGTATGCATCAGAGTGTGTGTATATATATATATCAGAATGTATGTATCAGAGTGTATATATCAGAATATATGCATCAGAGTGTATACATCAGAGTGTATGTATCAGAGTGTATGCATCAGAGTGTATGTATCAGAGTGTATATATCATAGTGTATATATCATAGTGTATATATCAGAGTGTATGTATCAGAGTGTATGTATCAGTGTGTATGTATCAGAGTGTATGTATCAGAGTGTATGTATCAGAGTGTATATATCATAGTGTATATATCATAGTGTATATATCAGAGTGTATGCATCAGAGTGTATGTATCAGAGTGTATATATCATAGTGTATATATCATAGTGTATATATCAGAGTGTATGCATCAGAGTGTATGCATCAGAGTGTATGTATCAGAGTGTATGCATCAGAGTGTATGTATCAGAGTGTATATATCATAGTGTATATATCAGAGTGTATGTATCAGAGTGTATGTATCAGAGTGTATATATATCAGAGTGTATGTATCAGAGTGTATATATCAGAGTGTATATATATCAGAGTGTATGTATCAGAGTGTATGTATCAGTGTATATATCAGAGTGTATTATCAGAGTGTATGTATCAGAGTGTATATATCAGAGTGTATATATCAGAGTGTATGTATCAGAGTGTATATATCAGAGTGTATATATCAGAGTGTATATATCAGAGTGTATGCATCAGAGTGTGTGTATATATATCAGAATGTATGTATCAGAGTGTATATATCAGAATGTATGCATCAGAGTGTATGTATCAGAGTGTATATATCAGAGTGTACGTATCAGAGTGTATATATCAGAGTGTATGTATCAGAGTGTATATATCAGAGTGTATATATCAGAGTGTATATATCAGAGTGTATGTATCAGAGTGTATATATCAGAGTATATGTATCAGAGTGTATATATCAGAGTGTATGTATCAGAGTGTATATATCAGAGTGTATGTATCAGAGTGTATATATCAGAGTGTATGTATCAGAGTGTATATATCAAAGTGTATGCATCAGAGTGTATATATCAGAGTGGAGGTATCAGAGTGTATATATCAAAGTGTATGCATCAGAGTGTATATATCAGAGTGTATGCATCAGAGTGTATGCATCAGAGTGTATGTATCAGAGTGTATGCATCAGAGTGTATGTATCAGAGTGTATATATCATAGTGTATATATCAGAGTGTATGTATCAGAGTGTATATATCAAAGTGTATACATCAGAGTGTATATATCAGAGTGTATGTATCAGAGTGTATATATCAAAGTGTATGCATCAGAGTGTATGCATCGGAGTGTATGTATCAGAGTGTATATATCAGAGTGTATGTATCAGAGTGTGTATATATCAGAGTGTATATATCAGAGTGTATGTATCAGAGTGTATATATCAGAGTGTATGTATCAGAGTGTATGTATCAGAGTGTATATGTCAGAGTGTATGTATCAGAGTGTATATATCAAAGTGTATACATCAGAGTGTATATATCAGAGTGTATGTATCAGAGTGTATATATCAGAGTGTATGTATCAGAGTGTATGTATCAGAGTGTATATATCATAGTGTATATATCAGAGTGTATGCATCAGAGTGTATGTATCAGAGTGTATGTATCAGAGTGTATATATCAGAGTGTATGCATCAGAGTGTATGTATCAGAGTGTATATATCATAGTGTATGTATCAGAGTGTATATATCATAGTGTATATATCATAGTGTATATATCAGAGTGTATGTATCAGAGTGTATGTATCAGAGTGTATATATCATAGTGTATGTATCAGAGTGTATGTATCAGAGTGTATATATCAGAGTGTATGTATCAGAGTGTATATATCAAAGTGTATGCATCAGAGTGTATGCATCGGAGTGTATGTATCAGAGTGTATATATCAGAGTGTATGTATCAGAGTGTATGTATCAGAGTGTATATATATCAGAGTGTATATATCAGAGTGTATGTATCAGAGTGTATATATCAGAGTGTATGTATCAGAGTGTATGTATCAGAGTGTATATGTCAGAGTGTATGTATCAGAGTGTATGTATCAAAGTGTATACATCAGAGTGTATATATCAGAGTGTATGTATATGTATATATCAGAGTGTATATATCAGAGTGTATGTATCAGAGTGTATATATCAAAGTGTATACATCAGAGTGTATATATCAGAGTGTATGTATCAGAGTGTATATATCAAAGTGTATGCATCAGAGTGTATGCATTGGAGTGTATGTATCAGAGTGTATGTATCAGAGTGTATATATCAGAGTGTATGCATCAGAGTGTATGCATCAGAGTGTATGCATCAGAGTGTATGTATCAGAGTGTATATATCAGAGTCTATGTATCAGAGTGTATGTATCAGAGTGTATATATCAGAGTGTATGTATCAGAGTGTATATATCAGAGTGTATGCATCACAGTGTGTGTATATATATATATCAGAATGTATGTATCAGAGTGTATATATCAGAATGTATGCATCAGAGTGTATGCATCAGAGTGTATGTATCAGAGTGTATATATCAGAGTGTATGTATCAGAGTGTATGTATCAGAGTGTATGTATCAGAGTGTATTATCAGAGTGTATGTATCAGAGTGTATATATCAGAGTGTATATATCAGTGTATGCATCAGAGTGTATGTATCAGAGTGTATATATCAGAGTGTATGTATCAGAGTGTATATATCAGAGTGTATATATATCAGAGTGTATGTATCAGAGTGTATATATCAGAGTGTATGTATCAGAGTGTATATATCAGAGTGTATGCATCAGAGTGTATGCATCAGAGTGTGTGTATATATATATATCAGAATGTATGTATCAGAGTGTATATATCAGAATATATGCATCAGAGTGTATGAATCAGAGTGTATATATCAGAGTGTATATATCAGAGTGTATGCATCAGAGTGTATGCATCAGAGTGTATATATCAGAGTGTATGTATCAGAGTGTATATATCAGAGTGTATGCATCAGAGTGTATGCATCAGAGTGTGTGTATATATATATATCAGAATGTATGTATCAGAGTGTATATTTCAGAATATATGCATCAGAGTGTATGTATCAGAGTGTATGTATCAGTGTGTACGTATCAGAGTGTATATATCAGAGTGTATATATCATAGTGTATATATCAGAGTGTATGTATCAGAGTGTATGTATCAGAGTGTATGCATCAGAGTGTATGCATCAGAGTGTATGTATCAGAGTGTATATATCATAGTGTATATATCATAGTGTATATATCAGAGTGTATGTATCAGAGTGTATGTATCAGAGTGTATGTATCAGTGTGTATGTATCAGAGTGTATGTATCAGAGTGTATGTATCAGAGTGTATATATCATAGTGTATATATCATAGTGTATATATCAGAGTGTATGCATCAGAGTGTATGTATCAGAGTGTATATATCATAGTGTATATATAATAGTGTATATATCAGAGTGTATGCATCAGAGTGTATGCATCAGAGTGTATGTATCAGAGTGTATGTATCAGAGTGTATATATCATAGTGTATATATCAGAGTGTATGTATCAGAGTGTATGTATCAGAGTGTATATATATCAGAGTGTATGTATCAGAGTGTATGTATCAGAGTGTATATATCAGAGTGTATATATATCAGAGTGTATGTATCAGAGTGTATGTATCAGTGTATATATCAGAGTGTATTATCAGAGTGTATGTATCAGAGTGTATATATCAGAGTGTATATATCAGAGTGTATATATCAGAGTGTATGTATCAGAGAGTATATATCAGAGTGTATATATCAGAGTGTATATATCAGAGTGTATGCATCAGAGTGTGTATATATATATATATCAGAATGTATGTATCAGAGTGTATATATCAGAATGTATGCATCAGAGTGTATGTATCAGAGTGTATATATCAGAGTGTATGTATCAGAGTGTATATATCAGAGTGTATATATCAGAGTGTATATATCAGAGTGTATGTATCAGGAAACTACAGCACCGCTTCTCTCACTACTATTTCTCTTACCCTCTATGGTCAGCTCCAATGTCAACCCTCATCCTATAGCGTGTATTTACGTCTATTATCTCTACATAATACTAATTATTTTCTAATTATTTACTAGCCATTTATCTATAATAATTACATTGCCCCTAAACACCTTCTATCTATCTATCTATCTATCTATCTATCTATCTATCTATCTATCTATCTATCTATCTATCTATTATCTTTCTATCTATCTATCTATCTATCTATCTATTATCTATCTATCTATTATCTATCCATCTATCTATCTATTATCTATCTATCTATATATCTATTATCTATCTATCTAACGATCTATCATATCTATTATCTATCTATCTATCTATTATCTATCTATCTATCTATCTATCTATCTATCTATCTATCTATCTATCGATCATATCTATCTATTATCTATCTATCTATCTATCTTTCTATCATTTATCTATCTATCTATCTATCTATCTATCTATCTATCTATCTATCTATCTATCTATCTATCTGTCTATCTATCATCTATCTATAGCTAGTCTGTATTAGTCTGTATGGAATTATACATTGAACTATCTAAAATATCTATAAATAAGATGTATAATTATATAATAACATATTATTGCACATGGATATCTGTCTATCTCTGTATCTAGTTGATGCAATTATTTTATGATAAAAGTGGATATTTGGACCAACAAGATCCATAAGGAAGGTGTATAGATTTTATTCTAAACTATTTATTTTGTAGTCGCTGAATAATCCGACGAGTAGTGTCCCTCAAACTCGGAAAGTGAGCGGAGCAGCTCAAGGACTGCTCATGGGGTTCTATTGTAGAGCTCCCAGCAACCTGCCAAACTGTTGTCAACCGCATCAGTGATCTCCCCCTGACACACAAAGGATTAATGTATTTCTACTGTAGTTCCCTTTGGAACTACAGGATTTAGTAAGTATTCCAGCAGGAGTAACGTCCCAAAATGTGGTTGTGCTTTCTTTTCTTTTTTACTTTACTTTTTGCACTGCGGCAGCCTTTGCGCAACTGTGTAGTGCCACCTCCATGAACCAGTATATAGCGCAGAGAGCTGCTAAAACGGCGTTATCAATTATCAAAGCAAATATTTAATGTACATACCAATCCCTTACATCATTAGAGACCAGCGCACTGCTGCTGTATACTTCATGCAGGGATGTTCCTATTACATTTGTCTGTTAGTTCCTTGGTGGACTAATAATAATAATTATAATTATAATAATGATAATAATAATAATAATAATAATAATAACATCTAATTCGTGCCAGTGTCAATCCACACAAACGAAGGCTGTATCCTATAAATAAGACGAATGTATTTTTTGTATTGTATTAATATATACAAATAATAGAGCATTAAGGGTATAATGGTTTAGTTTTATCCTACAACTAATCTATTTAAATTTAAATAATATCTTCTTTTACTATAAAAAAAAATCGGATTCGACCACAAATTCGTTTTTTTTTTCAGGTTTGGGGGGAGATAAATATAAATATTGTCAGTCACCAACCATAGTAGTAAAGGAATTGAGTTAGGGTCGTAAAAGGCTTGGTATAATATATTTTATACAAAGGAGACTTAATTTCTGTAATACAAAGTGTTCAGTATTAGTGGCAGGTGTAATTATTATTACAGATAGGTACGTTATAGGGATTTAGTGTTTCTGCTGGATTCGGACATATTTAATGTGACTTTATTTAAAAAGTCACCTGTAAAATTGCCTAAACATCGACCAGCGTTAAGATATTATTGTTTCTGCTGCTAATTGTTACATAAATTGATTCATTTAAGCTTTATAATGAAAAACATTTTGGACGCGTTCAAAAATTTCCAGTACTATTTTGCCGTTTTTTCCCCTAGAAACAATGAACAAATCTCTACATGAATATATTTAATATACATATTTAATAGCTGCCACAATCCAAAACGATAAAAGTAGTCGAAGTAATATATTTATTTTAAAGCAAAGCTAATGTTAATGGCTGTTGAATTCGATTTATGACAATGCTGGCAATATATAGCTTACTACAGTATAATGTAAGGCAGCGCTGTCTGTAATGGTCAGTGTATGTTGTGTAGATATAATGCAAAGAGAAAGTGGATATACAGAATTTTCCTACAGTGTTACCGTCGTTTTTCAAACTGGCCACTAGAGGGCGCAGTTACACCTGGAACAATACATTGGTATCAATGGAATGAAAAGATAAGTGTTTGTTTTTCTCCCTAATGTATTTTTATTTTTACCCCAACGAGATACTTTCACTAGGATCAAATGGAATAGAAAAAAAAATAAATGTGTCATTTTTTTAAATGACGAAAAATATGATTAGTACCATATGAGAATGCTGAACAACTAACAATGCCCCTTTACTAGATAAAATGCTTCTTTGTTTAAAAAAAAATGTCGACAGTTTACAAATCGTATTTGCTCTTCTTTATTTCTATTTTAACCTTTATTTTTCCTGTGTTTAAAGGAAGAAATGAATTCAGTTTCGTTGAATTCGCTTTTTGACAATGTGGTCAAATGACAATGAAGTCATATTGATCACTATTATTATTGGCAATAATATAAAATACTGTAATACCGACTAGCCCATCGAATTGTATCCTGTAGGTAGTATATTCGGTGGTTTGATGTGTCAATTTGATCACCTGTGGCCAGAATTAAATGTAGCAGTCGTGATATTTCCATACATAACCCTGATCATTTGTAGCAGAGGAGAGAAAAATCTCTCGGTGTAGGGTATATAGAGGTTCTAAGGCCATGGACAGTTTAACTCGGAGAAACAGACACAATGTGTAGGTAGGAAAGCAGGAAACCTTTACTGTAATATCCAGTCTATAAGGGTAGATTGGGATGCAGTAGAAATACCAGCTATTTGCGATAAACAGCTAATAAGGGGTACAAGCGTTTTGTTTAACCCTTCCAGGCAGGTAATCTGCACAAAGAGTGGGCTCTCATTATTAACTTGACACTTAATAGTAGAATAACAAGAGCCCAAGCTCAGGGGTCAAGGACTGGTCCATTATTCTCCCTTTATTTCCCTGCCCCGTGCCCTGTGCGCATCATTAAAGGGTCGCCCCTTAGCCTGGCGGGTCTCTGGTGGGTTTCCATTCTGTCAGGGAGGTTGTCACAATGCGCTTTGTAATGCCAATGTCCATATCTGTGTGAATGTGGAGCTAATCTGCCCATTTTACATTAATCAATTTACAACAAAAGAAAAAAAAATCTGACCCAGCAGGATTGTATTGGTATGGCTCATCGAATTAAATAAATACAGAAAGTCTGGAATTATTTCCAAAAAAAAAAAGGTCCACAAGAAACAGTAGTGAATGTTATTTTTTTATCCAACGTAACTAGGCGTTTGGAGACTTTACAGGTGAATCCTGTTCTGTTCCATTGGGTATTATTGTGTCCTAAGCACATCACAGATTCTGCCCATAACAACTGCCATTTTGACATTTTATTAAACTTCAAACACTGCCACCGTATTTCATTATATACACCACGCAGTAAGGTGTAAAGAAATCTGATGATCTGTCAATATACAAAGAGTGGAAGAAATAAAGCAGAGACTCCACCAGATGCAGAGAGAGCAGTCAGACTGCTACAACAATATACAGATATAACAGCTCGATAGAACAGGTCAACTGTTTGGGTAATCGAGTATAACCCAGAGAAATCCTCCTCTGGGTCAGCATAAGTACTGTGTTACTTAAAAACGCAAAGAAATATATAGAGAAATTAATAAACCAGCAAAATAATACCAAAATAAAAATGAGACGAACTAAAAAAAATATATTTTTTTTCTCCATGTCAAACTAATGGGTGAATGTGTAAATAACTTACCTGCAGAACTAAGAGGCTGCAGAAGTGATATAAGGCACCGCCAACACTAATTCTGCACAAGGCACTTACTTCAATAAATGGGTGTGTGTGAATGCAGGGGTATGTTATACAAAATACCACATCTAGTATCCATTCTATTAATTGGCTTTAATTGCTACACATCCCATCTCTCCTGCTAACCCCCACCTTTCATAAACCAGAGTCCCACAGGACTTTTCTTTGGGGTAAAACCCCTCCATCTGTTCCAAAAAAATTGCTGGTGCTTTAAAAAAAAAAAAAAAAAAAATTAAAACTCCTTTTGCCCAGCAGCAACCCTCTGGGCAGGGGTAATAGTGTATGTAAATTATCCTGATTCCAGCGAAGGACAATTGTGGGGTGCTACTTAGTGAAGCTCTGGCTACTAATTGACCCCCTAAATTCAGATAAGAAGAGTGCAGTGATTTTAGGAGCAGGAGCTGCAGGCAGAGTAATGGGCTTTTATAGGTGACGTATGAACTACGTGAGCATCTTTTTACCCAAATGCCAAATCTTATAGGCTTTTCCTACTGAAATGACATCAGCTTGCAGATTTCATCCCCCTCATTCTCCAAAGCAGTCTCTCTTGGTCTGGAGATGTCCCCATAGCTCCAGAGAGCTTTCCAACCATCCTACAGAAACCCATAGACTGGCAGCCAAAAGTGGAGGGGGCTGCGGATGGGGCGGGTGGGGGCCACAAAGTGTCTGATGGCGACAGATTCTCCAAAACTTTCCCTTTTCGGGATTTGGTATAACGGAGGGAAAATTGTGACACTGGAGCAGGACACTCTCAAGGTAAGCCTTTTTTTTTTTTTTTTTTACCTTTCTATGCGTAAAACATGAAAAAATGTATATTTTCTGTAGTTATTTATATGTAGATTGTGTATAGTCCTGCACCTAGATGTGACATTTATACACCCAGCACATGCTGGGCAGGTACATATCTGAACAAATACTCTGTTCTGCTGCGAAACCTTGTGGCGAACATAGAATTGGAGATTTAACAGGCGATTTTTAAATATGGCAAAATCTGTCATACTTATTCTTTTTAAAAACAATAAATGGTATCTATAAGAGAAGCACTGGCAGAAAATAGGCGTCTTTCTTTGATAGCTTGTCCACACACCCAGTGATTGTGTTTTTATTATAAGCCCCTTTGAACTCCACAGTTAGCAAATAAATGGAGCTGGGCTCGCAGGCTTGGTGCTGTGTGTTAGCCCATTCAGGCTTGGCTTGGCAATAAGCTCTCTCCATAGGAACACAATGGGGCCCCAGTGTGACTGCAACAAAGAATGTACAAGTAGTTAAATTGCAGGACACGTCTACTGCCTGGGTGCTTGAGTCCCATACAAAAAAGGCACGGGAGAAAGGAGAACACTTTTCTTTGGGCTGGTGAGAAAATACTTAGGCTAAAAGTCTGCTTGGCGTCTTTATTTCACTGGCAATGGAGCAGATCTAATTCAATAGGAAACTCGGAGATTTTTTAATGAAAGGATGGCCAGACTGGCTGCTCTTGTGAATCAATTAATTATTAGGACAAATAAACTTTGAAGTGGGACCATAAGAACTCAAGATTATACAATATATATATATTTAATTCTATCGATTTAATTATACACTTCCCCCATTATATCAAAAGAAAAAAAAAAAAAAAAAAAAAATATATATATATATATATATATATATATATACATTTTTCTCCTCACTTTATATATCGGAATATATATATATATATATATATATATATATATATATATATTCATATATAGTTTCCATTTTTCCTCAGTTTTAAATATTCAAGTGGAATAGAATGCATTGCAGTATTCATGTTCAATTTTCTTTGTACTGTGTATTTTCCTGTTTTACAATTGTGCAGTCGTCTATAGTGGTGAGTTTGCACCTTATAAATACAGCAGTGTGCACATAAAAATTGTGTGTGTATATATATATCTAGATATATATATATATATATATATATATATATATATATATATATATCTATATATCTATATATCTATATATATATATACGTACAACACATACGAGCGAATACACAGATATACACACCCACGCTCATACTCTTTCTTAATCACACACCTATGTCTATAAATAGATATAATTGCAGAGAGACGGCTTTGCAGTAAATTCCTTGTATTATACAACTGAATCAGTGGTATATCGGTGAGACAACGCTGCAGATATTTGTATATATGGTATTGTTGCATTGAGCAGATACATACATAAAAATTAGTATATACAATGTATTTGCCAGGAGTAAATGAAAAGTAGATACGGTATTATATGAAAGATTTCATGCTTACAGAGATATATTTTAACAAGAAGTGATTCATAGTTGATAAATTAGATAGAGATCGATCGATAGATGATAGAATATTTTGATAGAAAATGAAGCACACAGAGTTACACTGAAAAATAAAATACACTGGATAAGTGTTATAAATATAATACAGAAATAGATTGCTGTGTATATAAATATATATTATAGAGATAGATTAGATAGATAAATGGATAAAATCAAAATACAGGTACATGCAGTAAAGCAGAACCAAACAATTACAAATTAATTAGATAACTGATAGACGGAAGACAGATGGTGATAGATGATAGATAGATAGATAGATAGATAGATAGATAGATAGATAGATAGATAGATAGATAGGAGATAGATAGATAGATAGATAGATAGATAGATAGATCGACGAGAGATAGATAGATAGATAGATAGATAGATAGATAGATAGATAGATAGATAGATAGATAGATAGATAGATAGATAGATAGATAGATAGATAGACTATTAGATAAGAAATAGTCGATTGATGATTGACATAGGTGACAGTAATCGATTGATGATCCATATAGATACATAGACATAAGATATAGACCACAAAAAGATGACTTTATAGCGGTAAACAAGCAGATAGGTTGTTATATAAAGTCAAACCCAGTACAAATGTGCGATTACAAGTGAATTGACCGATGACATCGCGATAGAAACAGAAAACTAGGTAGATACAATCGAATAGAAGATATCGTGATTAAATAGCCAATTTAAAGGCAGGTTCCATAGTTAGGGAGACAGCTATACAGACTGAGAGTCAGGCAAAGTGAGACAAGAGCTGCCAGCCTATCAGACTGTCCCAGGCTTGGCCCTTTGTTCGGCACAGAGCTTGCTGGTACTGATGGGGTCAGGCCCAGGGTTTGAGGGAACATATTGGCCAGTGCTGGAGATAGACACAATGGAGATTCCTGCAGTGCTGTCTGGTTGCTAGGGCCGGTCCCGGGAGTGTTAATGGGATTGTCCCTGACCTTGGGCCGCTGTGTGTCTGGGTGCAGCAGTTTGATGGATCGCGCTAGCCCGTGACAAGTTCAGTAGCCCGTAGCTCCCCTGCTGCTCGTGCCGGCCTGTACAGCCTGACAAGCGGATTTGAGTGTCCCGCCAGATCAGCCTCTGCACTGGGGGATTCTTTTCTGTGGGGGACAATCATCAAAGAAACTTCCAAATTGCTCTGCATTCTTTTAGCCGGATCCCCCGCGGCACGGCTCTTCTACAGCCTAATGTTTATAATGAGATCAGTGTATGGGCCCACTGCAGAGCGAACAGGACAGCGCTGAGTCTTTGCGCCTTGTTAATCTGACCCCCCCTTACTTTCAGCATTTGGAGAGCGGCGCGTATAGTGACTGGGATGAGGCGAGGGAAGGACATAACACTGACACTGTACATAACACTGTACATAACACTGTACATAACACTATACAGTATGGGCCAGGGAGCAATGTGTATTTATATGGATTCGGTGCTAGTTCTCTGCCCATACACAACACTGGGCTTGGGCTAATACAACAAGTACTTATGGTGCCAGGGCCATTGTGTCTAGTGGTAGTCAGGGTTTCTGCCCCTGGTGTAACATATGAATGACATCTTCATGCACTCGGCACGTGTATGCGCTAAAGAGGCAAGGAATTCTGCGCCCCTGCAATTGCCTTGGAAATAGCCTTCAACCCTGACCTGACAGTTGGACGTGGGTAACGTTGGCGAGTCTATACCATAAGCCGCGGGCACCTACAACTATCGGGGTACGGAAATGCAAGTGTGTGGGTGATCTCCAAATATTTGACACACACCGCGTAACACGGATATGGGGGGAGGGAAATACCACGTGACTGTTAAAGTCAGGCTAAAACGTGCAGCACACGCTTCCTGGAGAATGCAGCATTGTGGGGATTTAATTGAGATGCCTTCAGATTGTTAATTAAACACTAAGGCAAGTGCAAAAAAGGAATCCAATCCTCCCTCCGCCCTGCTCTCTCTCTCTCCCTCTCCCCCTCTCTACCTCTCTCTGTCTCTCCACCCACCCTCTTCTCTCCTTGCCCCTCCCCGTTACTTGCCTCCACCTCCGCTCGGCCACGGTTGGAGTGCTGGAGCTGCTGCTGCGGTGACGTCACTGCGGACTGTGGCAGCTCCCACTGGCAGCTCAGGGAATAGAGTCAGAGGCTGAGTGGGCTAGCAGCGGCTCAGCCAGGTGTCATGCTTGGGAGCTGCACTGGAAGCCATCGCCCCCCGCGCTTAAATGGAGCAGTCCTCTCCTAGACAGTATTCGCCGCTGCTTCTTTTCTGCTGCTCCTTATGCCTCCCGTTCATCCCTGACATGGAGATGCTCGTTGCCTGTAAGTGTTCGCTCTTTGTGGGATCCAGCAGTGCCCGAGCCTGTACAGCAGTGAGACCGTTGGGAGGGAGAGAGAGATCATGGCCCCCATAGGAACAATGGCACCTGCTGGTTGTAGCTATAGGCCAGGGCTGAAAGGGAGCTTGTCTGTCATGAGCACGTTTGCCACAAGATGAAGGATTATTGTTGCTGGATTTACATTGAGATGATGGGCACATGTCACCGGAACGTGATGGAATCTGCTCACTGTCGCCATTGGCCAACTGGCCCGCGAGGAGCTTGCCAAAGCCAGTGCTCCTGTCTGTCTCTTCCAGCTAAGTCTCTACCTGAAGCAGCAGGGACGGCTCAGTGTGGGCTCAGTGTGGGCGTGAGGCCTCCCCATTGCAGCTGCTGCCACTGTATTGTCCTGGGGTGTAGAGCACAACTAAGGCTTGTACCATCAGGAGGGGAGGGGGTAGCCCTGACTGGTATCCACTTATTCTGTCTGGGATTGGCATGGGCACTGGATAATTAACATACAGCGTGTACTCATTTTCATATTCTAATTGGTGGGGGGCGGTGTGGCACTGAAAACTGCTTTACTTTATCATATTTTCTACATAACTTGCACTATACAACCTCTTTTTTCGGCAGGGTGAATACATTTTATTATCAGCCTAATTACAAATATTAACCGCATCCTATTTTCAAAAGGGCAAAGTAAAAAGGCGTATTATTAGCACAACTGACAATATCAACATCATAATATTTCCTCTAGGGCGAATTAAGAGCTTAATACATTTTTATTTAACAACTAATTCTATTCGCATGAAATCACCAAATAAAATATCTGCAATATTGGTGGGGCACAGCTCAACAAGTGCCACTTAAATATCAAGGATCACAATTCCAACAAGTAAAATATGCGCATACGGTTTGTGTGTTCGTACCTGGCTATCCAGCCTCCCAGACACACTTTTTATATCATATTCAAGGGTAATAGCCGCAGAAATGCAATATATTGAGACTATATTTATCAAGGCAAAGGGAAACGTATTATACTTTCTTCTTCGCCCTCCTTGTGATGTTATTATTTGATAAATATGAAACAGCAATTTCACCCCCCCCCCAACGTCTCAGCCCTTTTATATTCACGGTAACACAGAAGTTGCACAATCTACAGTCGCAAGGTGCACACTATGTGTTAGACTAGCGCTTTAGGCTTCAGAAACTGATCAATACAATCTAAGATTAAAAGAAAGAGAATAACCCAGATGCTGAAACTGATAGGATGATTTGGCCTAGGGGGTCACATTGTAGTAAGAAGTGGGAAGATTACACGTGATTTTATTTATTTTTGTTGATTGCTCCTAGTAGTTCTGTGGAATCAATCACCTGTACAACACTATTACTATAACTATTGGCTGTTCTCATGAAACTGTAGGCCTCTCTGGCATTTAAAAGTCTGAACAAACGATTCCTATCAGCACCCTTACATATTTATAACATGTTTGGGCAATGGATCCATATTGATCCCTTGTCTTTAGAAGTGCAACGAGATTTCCATGTGTTTTCCCCACTTATTATAGAGGAAGAGAATTCTCAGCGGGTCCTCATTGAAGGAGGACAGAAAAATGACCCCACCAGGTCAGATCTTGTAGTCAAAGCAGGGTCCCTGCTAGTTCATTTCTAATGAGAGGCAGAAGGGAGATGTGCATATTAGCCCCTAGCTGTTAGAGTGAGCTTAGGTCTATCCCTATTGAACAAGAATAGGACTTGACAGATCCTAACTGATAAAGTGACACCACGAGACTTCCAAGCCCTATGAGTGCCCTGCAGAATGAACCTAATACTGGCAGCTTTCAGGCTATACGTACATATATACCTAACAATGAACTATGAATGTATAATACTACTAACATATGATATTGATATCAATCATCCAGTTTAAATTTACCAACATTGTTTTCCTCTATTTTGTTTAACTTTCTCTTTATGCAGAAAGGTTGTTTTTTTTTGTGGCAGTTTTCTAAATATAATGTACTGGAATGCAAAAGGCACAATAATGACAGAAAGTTGGCATAAAGGACAAAATTAGTAAGTCAGGCACTTGAAACCAAAAATAAATGAGGTTATTACAGGCTGGCTATAAATAGTTGGACCCAATTAAAGCTTGGTGACGTCACGCCGTGGAGGGAGAATGGCGCTTCCCAATAGCTATTAGGCGTCATTAGAGGCTGTGTGACTCGCAGCTCCGGCTTCAGCGCTGATTAGAATTCCAAAAGTGCAATCAGGATGATTATAGAGTCATTTTAGCCAGGGAAGTGGAGCGCTTCTTTGTTCACAGCACATAGAAAAGCATAAAGGAGATGTGTTTGTCCTGCACTTGGCTTGGATATAAAATCTGGGAATTGTTTTCTGGAATATCCAAAGGCAAATGTAAAATTAAGTACTAGTACATCAAACCTACCCATAAACAGACAGGCAACTGTACATATCCCAATAGCACATGCCCTTATTACTATGATGTATGCAAAGCTAGCTAGGTAATATAATGATACGCAAACATACACACTGATCCCTTAAACTGCAATCGACACACTGGATGTAGGCCTTCCACTGTAACACCATGTACACTGATCATTTAGATCTCAAGTACTTGTTACATGACTGGCAATGGCTATTGCTAAACACTATCCACCAAGACTGGAGTTCAGTGGGAAATCGTATTCCTAGCGCCGAGCGCCACATTCCAGGACCTTGGTCAGCTCCACTGTAAATCCAGTGTATGTCTATTGGGCAGTGACTGGGAGGAAAGCATGTTACTATAGTATTTGAAACAGCCCCGGAGACAGACTTGGATATGAACGGAATGCCAGAAATTTAAGATTTATCTGGGCTTTATTACTAAAACCGATTTCTTCTTATTTTGCCTGTAGTCTGAATAGGTGGCTTCCAGTTTTTTTTTTATTAAATCTTCCAGTTTATTATTACAGAGACAAATGGAGGTGTAGAGCAGGGATTGCAGTGAAACAATCAGAGTTATTGTGGATAACGGTGCTTATAAAACTAATAGTATATACTGGGGCCCTCTATCTGTCGTTCTGCGTTGTATAGTGATGCCCATGTGCTGCTGAACATTCTTGACGGCGGCCGTTTTCCTGGGGCTCTTTATTTCCACTCCCATGAAGCATTAGGAACTCAATATTGCTTATTTTTTTGGCTCTTTCCTTTCTGAGGTATTCATTTACAAGCCCTCTTATATATGGGGCATGATGCACTATTCTCCTGATGCCTTTAATGTTCTTTATCTTCTTTCTTTCTTTCTTTCTTTCTTTCTTTCTTTCTTTCTTTCTTTCTTTCTTTCTTTCTTTCTTTCTTTCTTTCTTTCTTTCTTTCTTTCTTTTCACGTTCTTGTTTACGTAAAATGTACTCTCTCTCTCTCTCTCTCTGTGGACTCTGTAAACCCCTCCTTCATTCTCTCGTATTGACTCCTCCTCCATAGCCCCTACTTTCACTCTTGCTCAATCCTCTCTTCTCTTTCTCGCAATCCCTTTCTTCTCTATCATAGTTCATTCAAACCCCTCTTCCTTTTCCCACTCAATTCAATACTTCTCTCATCCCCTATATTCCTCTCGTTTGTCTCTCCCTCACAATGAAATTACTTGCCCCCATACTTTCTCTCTTTCTTTTAAGCCCCTTCTCTCTGACTCACACAGTGGGAGAAAACCTTCTTCCCTCTCTAACTCAAAAACCACCTCCCCTCTTTCCCTTCTCCTTCTCCTCTATCCCTGTCAACGCCCTCTCTCTCTCTCTCTCTCTCTCTCTCTCTCTCTCTCTCTCTCTCTCTCTCTCTCTCTCTCTCTCCTCACCCCACAATCACTCATTCTCTGTTCTCCACATTTTAGGATTCCATTTTCTTAATACAGTTATAATATGGACCAACAACCAAATTGCTGAGAGACAATCCATGTCTTATGAGAATACTGCAAACCCTAACCCAATTCTAGATAAAATACACTGAAAAGCTGAATTAGTATGTCGCTGTCCACAAAAAAAAAAATCAAAGAGAGAAAATATTCCCTGACTCCACCTAAATGCACCTTCAGTGAAAAACATGTCACCTTTAAACAACTTTTGAAATTTCCACCCGGTATATACACATATGTATATAATACACGTATTTATTAGACCCATTCATTTTTTTTTTTTGAAATATCGAACAGATTATAAATATAGAACAGATTATAAATATAGGTGGAAGACAATATAAACATTGTACGCTTTTATGTTTTTTTTTTTGTTTAAAAAATGCCAATAAGAACCAATTAAAGTGCATACAATTTGTTCACAAGAGGGTTCATATTTATAGGTTTTAAGAAGTCCTCTGCATTTCTAATGTGATTTTCATGAATGATTTTTGATTCCAAGCAAAACTGTCTTGTTAGTTAATATCCAAATGATTGATCACTATTGTTATATATTTGCTTAATTTGCACATTCTGTCCATTAATATTCGAACAAAAAAAAAAAACACAACTATATTCGTATATCTAAAAACGACCGCAGCAGATTTTTTTCTCTCCATATTAATCAGTTATTGTGTAGCGTCAACCTTCCACTACCTTGGTGTGCTTTTAGATATATGTTCTGAGCAATTTCAAATTATTTTCCTAATTATCAACACTATCAATTATTAAGCGTAAGTTTATTCAAGGTTTGGTACTATAACCTCCGTCAGGCCTGACATGAACACTTTTTCTCTAGCTGCCCAGTTAAACCAATGCTTTTCTTTCTAGTCTCTGTGACAGCAAATTATATCTTAGTGAACGTTACCTTTTTTCCACAATTTATATACGAAATTTCTAAGGCTACGTGTTCTACATTTTTCATTTTTCAATCTACCTTATTTTTTTCTGCCTATGTGATGCTGCAGGCATATTGGATTTTTATTGGGTATTATTGTATTGTTTTTATAGTTTATATTCTTTGAGGGTTGTATTTTAATTTAGCCATTTTATTGTTAATATTGTTATTTTAATAGACAGGTTGCGCCTGAAAACCTGTGTTTTATTGAACGGTATTAGATGTGCCTTGACTTTTGGATTCATCATCGGTTGCTAAACTACACATTTGCAATTCCTTGGCACGCTATCAGTTTTGGGGCTTCTAATGAATGCTCTACTGATATCTTGCTGGATAAATGCTTGTGCATGTTCAGCACTGTGCAATATATTTAGCCATTATGTAATGAATCATCTGCCTTTTGAGAAAATAAGCAAAAACACTTTTTTCTTTTTAAAATAGAAAGTCAAAAGAAAAGCACAGAAAACGGGCGCAAAGTAATAGATAAAAATTACATTGTGATTATTTTGCGCAATATTATTGCGTCATCACTGAAATTAAAAAAAAAAACTTAAACTGATACAAAAAGGCATACATCACATTTGATCAATTATTAACTTAATTTCCTCATTATTTCTTTTGTTTAAATGTATGGTTTTAAAATAGATTACCATATGTTGGAGAGCTAACTTTATTCTGTAGCTGTCCCTCTCTTGGTATATACGACTCATAATTAGTAAATCGCTGTGATTCAGCATCATATTGTCAGTATCATTTAGATGGGTCATTAAGGCAAAAGAGCGGGAAGCTGCTGGAGTTTAAATACGATGCCCTCATTGGCTGCCTTTGTGGTGACGTCACTTTATCATAGGTCATATTAACATTAGAAAAGAGGGAGACGTTGGTTAAAGAGACAGCGCTCTCAGTCCCTGACTATTATTAATCTAATCATTTGTCCTTGCCCTCGGGCGGACAGACAGGATGGAAAACTGGTCAATGTATATAGTTATTAAATGACCTCATAGGAGCATGACTTGGAGTGTTATTATTGTACTTATCTATGGTTTTTTTTCCCACTAGATTTTTTGGGTGACAGATGGAAGACTTGTGAGGATCCTGAAGGGCAGGATGGGGAGTTTGTTTCTATCTTTGGTTATCTAGCTGTATGAGTGTAAATAAGCCGTCATAAAGCTAGATAACCGAAAGTAGGAATCACTTCCAAGGCTTCACCTTTGCCACATGATCCATGGAGGGAGAATGGCAGCCCGACACCCCCACAGCTCCACTCCTGGCTTTTATATTCCAGGTAACATTTCTGTTGCTTTCGCCTCATACTTGTCATTCTCAAAGTATTAATACAATTAAATCAGGGGCTCCAACTGCCGGACTCAGCATTTTATGTTCTCTTTCAGGGATCACTCGGCTTTAATGGGGGGTTTTAAAGGGGCAATGCCTAGAATTTCAGTTGAGCATGGGCTACAGATGGACACGTGACATTGCAGGTTGAATTAACAATATCAGTGTTATCACATTTAAAATGTTTCCAAAAGCAAGCACCGAATGTTCTGCTAGAGCCAAGTCTAGTGCCAACTGGTTCTTTGCCGCAGCCCCCCCATAATTAGTGAATGTACCAAACATCTAAGTGATCCTGCACCCCAAAACGACTGATTGCAAGCGTCTAATCGATTCTTTGTTGACTGCAGGCACCAACCCCCAAGAATATGCAGCTGAAACGCCCACGTGCACGAGCTGAGGGCTCAGCCAAACACTCCGGCCTAGTTTATGAATTGCAGCAGCGCCCCCTAAAGGAAAAGCTGTGCTTAAGACAATTATCATTCCCACTACGCGTGGCGCTTAGCTTCTTATAACGACTAAATGGAAAGGGAAAGTGATGGCGGCTACAGGTCAAATGTGATAAGAACTGATTAATTAGTAGTAGAGAATATATAAGCGTTTTTTTTTAAATGTTTTGTGTGTCACCTGAACCCCAAACGCTTCCTGATGTATCCTATCCCCAGCGGTTCTTTCTTCGTGGAGCTGGGGCATATTATTTGAATATAATACTTATTCTCACACACAATGGAAAAATACTACATTTGGAAATCTGCATTCTGTTTCCATGGCAACCAAAGACCCCCCCCCCCATCCCCTAGTTCCTTCTGCCATATTTATCTGCCATTTCTCTAGCTCCCTTTTGTTTGGCACAAGAAGAATACTCCCTTATCCCAAGTTCCACCCACCTCTACCTCAAAATGCCACATACTCACACACTGACATGTTCCCATACACAAACAATCACACACACACATTTACAAAATGTAGACTCATATATTGTGTGTGCCCATGCACACACAAATAGATCCCTACATGAACACATATAGCTACACTCACACACAGACCAACACACACTCTGACACAAACATGTACCACAGAGACACACCGACAGCTTCATGCCCATATGGCCACAGCCACAGGGTTGCCAGGTCTAATGGTCAAAATCAGCCAACATCAGCTATGAAACCAGCCCAAAACTAGCCAAGAGGCCCTTCAAAAGTAGCCCAAAAATAGCACAATATGTGCAGTGAAAAAAAGTCTAAAAACAAAATGAATATATGTGAACATACGCCTTTTTTCAATTTTTCTCTGTTTCGCAAATTTTTCCATGAAGTGAAATGTGACAGATTCACCCGTCACCAGGGGTGTAACTACAGAGGGGGGCCCAGAAGGTATAGGGGCCTCATAAGGCCCTTTTACAACTACAATATCAATACATATTGGTAAAACAGGTTAACCCATAGTCATTTTGGTGGCCAGTTGATTTTTGCCCCAAAATTGTCTAAAAATTAGGAAAGTCACTAGAAAATGTGAGAATGAGACAGGTGACTGAGGTACAAAGCCCAAAAACTGGTAACTCCACACTTCTACACAAGTCAGTCCCATTGCATGCTGGGTATTGTAGTCTTACATTAATCTTGGCAGACTACATTACCCACTGCATTGGGAGACGAAGGCTTGGCACATTAGGACAAGAGAAAACTTTGGCTGGTTTCCAAAGTACAAACCAGCCAAAGGCCCAAAAAGTAGCCCAAATCAGTAACTTGGCTAGTTTGTACTTTCAAAACCCTCCAGGACTTTAAATTAGTAGCCCAATTTGGCTGGAAAACCGCCAACCTGGCAACTCTGAAACAAAGAGAAAAATTCTAGAGATCATTCTATATACACACTGTCCCCCCTGGGTAATGCAGCTCACAGCAGTTACAAAGACGTCCCAAAGCAAACTTGCCAGGGAAATCCCCTGTTTTCCATAACCTTAGTTGTTTTTAAGACTTGCTTGAAGTGGGGTCGCCTAATTCACTTCCAGGCTGAGCTCGGCAATTGAAACTCTGGAGATGAAAAAGAGCACAACTTTTTCAATGCTGGGACCTTGGGCCAGGCTAATTGGTTTTCATTCAAAAGGACAGTGGCTTTGTTAAAGGCCCAAACTAATTTTTCCCACGTAATGTCCAGCACTTGAATTAAAAAGATTGAGAGTGTTTCTTTGAAAAAAAACCCCCATTAATTGCCAATATAATATAAACAAGAATGAAAAAGGACTATCTATCTATCTATCTATCTATCTATCTATCTATCTATCTATCTATCTATCTATCTATCTATCTATCACCATCATCTTTCTACAAACGTATTATCTACCACCTCTGTAATTAAATATATCTATCAATCCCATGTCCATTTCTATCCAATTTATTTATTTCAATTCATGCACATGAAATTCTGTGAACCTGTCAACATATCTATCATTCTTTTTCATTGCCATTAAACAAGTAAAATTGTGGGTGAGGCTTCCATGTTCCTGTGAAAATCCCCCCAAGGCCAGTGAAAATAGCCCTTTTTATCAGACAAGGCTGTTAAGATTCTATAAATCTGGTGCTTACA
This sequence comes from Xenopus petersii, assembly GCA_038501925.1. Classification (NCBI taxonomy): domain Eukaryota; kingdom Metazoa; phylum Chordata; class Amphibia; order Anura; family Pipidae; genus Xenopus; species Xenopus petersii. The sequence goes on from CM076676.1 coordinate 113,167,406, forward strand.
TTGAGCATACTGTATTTGAATTTGGCACCTACGTCTGTGGAGTAGAATCCAAAGATAAGACGTTAGCCTGCAAAATCCACCGATGACATATCTGCAGACAGGCATTTAATACATTTTTCTCACCTTGCCTTCCTTTAACAGACACTGAGACAGGTGAGATTGCACATTATGCCTTCTTTTCCTGCTCTCACAAGTATTATTGAATCTGTGGCAAGTTATTAATGAAGATCACGATTCTAAGTGATAATTAATGCTTGATTATGAATAAAATGTTCTGTGTTATTCAATCCAGTATTGCAAATGCTATATAAATGTAAATATATTCAAGGCATTTGAAAAAATCATGAAAAGCATATACAATATTCCAATTAGTGACACACTGGTAACTATTGTTCATATACTGAGAGAAACAAAACCAGAATCACATAAGCATATTCACTATATAAATCATGCTTTATTGTCGGGAAGTGCAACCTCTGGCCCTTTAGCTGTTATTGAATTCTACTCCTTCCACTCATCAAAGGTTTGAAGGCCCAAGGTGATTCTGGTACTGAGACTGATTTATCTAAACCATAGAAAACCAAAGCTCACTTCTTAAACTTACTTCATGCCCAGATGAGCTTTCAGCACTGACATTTTTTGTGTGTGATTCTAATGGCATTGCTGATCAATTCAGATCTCTATGGATGTGTTTAAGGCAGGTAATAGAAAATATTTGGGTTTATAGGGTTCAGAATATTCCTGATTTATTTTCTGGTGCTTTGACATGACATGTGCAGCTAATGTGGCATTGCTTTGCCTGACGTACCGTACATCCTGCTTCCTCTAGCTGTCACTCAAACTTCCTGGCACTGCCTGTTGGTAATCACATATCCAGTACAATATGCAGGTGGCACCTTGATTATTTTCAGTGAGAGAAGTGCTTTCACTTAGGAACAATGTGTACTAGGTAATCTTCTAGTAATTAGCAATGTGTTGTGTTTTTATTGAATTGATGCTAAATAAGAATGAAATGTGTTTCTGTGCCTAGGCAAATGTATATATTGCATTTGTTGGGATCTTTTTAACTATTTGAAAAACATTTCCCTTTTAAAAGTATTACATTCTATCAAAAAGGTATTGCATATTGATAGCACCCCATAGCATGGTGTCCCATTGAAGCACCTCAGGCTTCATGTTGTTTTGCCTCCTGTCTGCTAGCCAGCTCCACTGACTTCTACATACTGTATGACAACATTGTTTTACATGTTGTGTATTGGATAATGAGCACATTACATGATATTACACTGATTAGATACTCCAAGGCTCTAGAGCTCCAAAGATAGTAATGTTTTCTTCAGTGCTGGATGATCTGCATTGCTAAATATGGTCTTATCTGTTACTTAAATTCATCAAGAGCTATGTGGGTTTCCCTAAAGACAGATGGCATTTTAATAGTCATCTTGTTTAATTCTACCTACAGTAGAACCCCCCTTTTACGTTTTTCAGGGGACCAGAAAAAAAATGGTGTAAAATCCAGGGAAATGTATTATGCATAATATGTACAGTAGGTGGGACCACAAAACAACAATGTAAAATGAGGGAAAACTTAAAATCAGGGGATGTAAAATTGAGGTTTCACTGTATGTTTTTTTATGCTAACTTCTTACAGTATTACAATTATATCTCTTTCTACCACTAAATGTTTTATTTTCTTCCCCAAAGGAAACATGCGATAATGTGATAGAACCCCTGAAAACTGGTAAGTACAATTCCAAGTGGATTAAAAATAGTATTTAATAATTTTAATGAAATATGAGCTACTGTATGTCTATCTGCATATCTGCGTTTTAGAGTGGCACTTTCCTAAAATGTTATAATTTAGATAAGACTTCTACATAAAACCCATAGCACACAACTGACAACGTTTTGATAAAAATAATATCAATATCTTTTTTTATTGAAGCTGGACTAAACAAAAGTCAATGGGACCTAGGCCAGTTTAATAACCTTGATATGGAAGTCTAAAGGCTAATGTTTAAAATCACCAGATCTCGTAGCCCATAGAAACCAATCAGGAAGTAGCATTTACTAGTCACCTGTTGAAAACAAATATTTAATTGGTTCCTAAGGGTTCCTAGACCTCCTGTATATTATGCAACTTTTATTACATTACCCTATAGGGGGCTGCATTACAAATATAAGTGCTAAATTGCACAAGCACAGTTGTTTATCACTTATCTAGTTGTTTTGAACACTCTACTGCAAGTTGGAAAATGAAACTAAAGCACCTTTATTTGGAATAAGATCATAAGGGGATAATGTAACAAAAGTTTCAACAGGTCTACTGTCTAATAATACATAATATTATTATCTTTGATATGGGACACTAAAAAAATAGTAAAGATCATGGTTCATGAGATCATGGGTTCACCCATTAGAAAAAAATTCTCTGGTTTAACGGTTTAACGATGGACCAATTTTAATCACTAAAATTAAAAACCTGGTTTCTCAAAAACTCCTGTTAATGCATGTTTAGTGTCAATAGACAGCCCATAATTGCAAATGGTAACACCTGTCTTGTTATCAGAATGGTTGGATAAGTGCAATTTGACCATCTCAATGTATGGTCAAATTTCAAAATTTCAAAGTTTCTAAATAGATGCTAATTTCTTGAGATACAATTAAAGTGGAAGAATTAGCTTACTTTATTAAAAACAAAACAAAACCCAGATATGTTGGCAGAATCTCCCTGGTGAATTGAATGAATACATGGTCTTAATTCAGATATTCTTGTATTAGTGTTTTGTGTGCAGCTTAGCCATAGGTGGTGATTCCTTTCTGTTGCATTAAAAACACACCATAATTCATACTCTGATCTTTAGAGCCCTACAAGTTTGAAATAAATATTTGAAGGGAAAGACAGATACGTTTTCTTAGGGGGGCAAAGAAAATTATGTATGCAAGTAAAAGTACAAAGTTTGCTTCAGGTCTAATGACCATCACCATCCTCTTGGTTTGTGCATTTTGTTACATTTGGAGGGTAGGCAACCCTCTGGTATCCTGAAGAGGTGCTCTTGTTACACCTTCTAATTTCTACCTATGTAATTTATGTAACTTATCTAATTAGTAAATCTTTTTAATGATAATGGATATGTATACTCCACATCAGATCAACCCATCTTGTTTAGAATCATATATATATATATATATATATATATATAAAGCCTGAACATCTTTATAAAACATATTCTCGTTACACCTTTACAGCTTTTACCTTTAAGGGCAAAAATGAGTTCAAATATCATGGCAGGAAACTATTGGAGGAGAATTCAAAATGGCCTCCGGTAAGCCAGAGAGACATTCCTCTTTCTGTTTTCAAGGTTTGTTTTGTTGCTAAATTCAATATGTTATAGGGAGCCAAAACAAATCCACAAACGCAGCCTCCCCTCTTTCAGTCACAGCTGTGCTGCTGCTTATGTAGGGAATTAACTCGGTGTTCATGATTTGCACACAAGGATTTATACGGAAGGGATTTATCTCTGTTTTGAATACAGTTCTAGCTTTGCATGGTTAGAGCATTTTCTTCTGCAAGTGAAGGGCACAATCATAACTCACTAAAATCAAAGCCTTGACTGTGTTTGAATGATTCTGTTCTTATGGGTAAGACCAAACACATTAGTCCTTTGGAATATAACACTTGGCTAATGTGTGCCACCTGTTATGTACTGGTAAATATATCCGATTGGGCCCATTCATTTCTCAGAAGCCATGAAATGTCTGCTAATGTTTGAAAATATGAAAAGCCAGCAGAAAAATCTTCTTTTTATCATTTATTCTATTGCACAGGGAAAGAAACCCTTATTTATTTTCTAAATGCAAAATCCAAGAAACTGAATGTCATTTTGAAGGTAGCCTGATGCCTTTTCACAGGAGTCCAGTGTCTTTTTACCATCCCAAAACATAGACATTTTAATAGTGTTCGGATGGGATAGGAGAATAATACGAAAGGAGCATAGTGAATGGGTACTCTGTTTATGTCCAGTGTAACAAAGAACAGATCTTTGTGAAATAAAGGCGAACAGATCGAAAACTAAAATCTTAGATACACAATTGGTGCAATCTGCTCTGCCACACACAACAAACAATGGACAGAACCTTCTTTCCCACACTGCTTGCAGAGCGTGAGAGTGATTTATAAGGAGCGCCAGCCTCTTCTTAATGAGAAGCAGCAATTGGCCAAGTCTTTAGAAGCTGGGCGAATGAATATGCATACTTGCAATCTGCATGTGTTCAACCTCATCTTAATAACAATAGCGTCCAATTGCATGCTGGGCGTATCCATAATCAGGCCTCTCTCTGGCATAGCTATAATCAGAATTTCTTTGTTACACTTGTGCACTGCTAAATATGTTGCTACGGAAGGAATCTCGTCGTTAGCACATTTAATGCAGATCATTGAAAGGGTTAAATAGTTTCCCATTTATATGGAAGCTAGTTATTTTACCTCCTTTTTTTTCTTATATTAGTATCAATATCTTTTAGTTACAGAGCGAGGGCAAAGAGATATTACAGAAAAACTGCCTTAGATTTATTAAACAAGAAAGCCATGGGAAATAAGAAGGAAAATCAGAGTGCTGCTGTCAAGTTTAGAATCTTTTCTGCTACCATATTCCAAGTCATTAAGAGAAGAGAACTATTTCTAGGCATATTTAAATAGTGGCTTATTATGAAAATATTTGGCAAAATTAAATCTGAGTATCTGTGAGATGAAAATAAAAGTTCACCTTGGTATAGTAGTTTCTTAAAAAAAAAAAAAAGAAGTTTTACCTGTAATATTTTATGAGGAGCATACTCAAAATGGGAATTTGAAATATATTATTCAGGATTATATATATGCATTTTACTATGAATTATTTTCTTGGGTCAACTGTATTTTAATTTAAATCTGTTTTCAAATTTGTATATCAAAAGCTTAATTCTCTTCTATAGTATTTACATTATTTCACAGGTTTACATTGTTGCCCCAATCCAAAGTATTTACTGGAGAAACCGCTTAACTGGTGGCAGAGAAGGGGTTAGACTTGCTTGGCATCTGTTTAGGTTGAACATACCCAGAACTGCTTTCATTTTATTTCCCTCACAGTGAGTAGAGACAGCAGACTGAATCTCTGCAAATAAGAAGCAGGAGAAGCATCAGTATCAACAGCTTGTTAATTTGAATGTGCGTTTGAGAAGCTCATCACCATGTGGTACTCTCGCTAATCAAGAGAATATACGAATATGACAAGGCCTAATTGAGATGAAAATTTTGGCCCAAACGACATCAGTTTCTTCATTCACCACAAGCAAGATACTGCTTTGTACTTGGAAGCCATTTTGATAGAATGAAAATAACATTTTAAGATGGCCGCTTGGGCATGAGGTAGGTTGAAATTTTCTCTTTAATCTCTGCCCTCTTTTCCCTCCCACCTAGACGATCGTCATCTTATCGTAATAATTAACAAAGAAAGCGGGACAATAAATGAAACTGGCATGACCCATTTATGTCTGCCAGCACCCTTTTCAAGCGGAAAATCTGCCCTTGATATTAATTCAATTAACATATTTTCTAATTTACTGTTCTTGCCTGTGTGCTGGCAGATTTGCTTTATTGTGCCGTGTTTGTGCAGAGAAAATAAAATAGGATGATATACTGAAGTCAGAAAGAAATACAGTTTTTTTTTAAAAAAAATTCTTTCAGTTATCTGAGGAAAAAACAAGGCTTTTTGTGTAGCATAGCAAATTAAACTGAAGGGAAATTAATTTCTATAGTTTGCTAATAAATAAAAATTATAGCCAAATGGAGAGGTTTATTAATCTTATATTTGTAGTGTTAATCAGTTGACGTAATAAATACATTAATAAATATATAAATTAAATATGTGTGCATCCGTAACTGCATATTTATTTGGGGAATGTAGTTAGTTAGATTTCAGAATTGCTGCATTATATATTTAGCTTGATATCAGACTGATAGCTATATAAAACGCATGTGGAACATATGGAATCCTTTATGTGTTTTTTGTTTTTTTGCAAAAGAAATTAAACGAGAGTAAATTTTTTTAGCTTTTGCTCATTTTTATTTTCCATTGGCATACACTATGAGAACCTATTGAAATGTGAAAGTGCATTATATCCCAGTGAAGAAAAATACACAAAGGTTTTATAATTATTAATGTATGCTTAAGAAATGACGCCTGATATATTCCATGCTGCTATGTTCAATTATACACCATCTGTCAATCTGTCACTCAGATAGTTTGCATTTTTTATACCAGTCCCTATATATATTTATATATATTTCCATGCTATGGCATGAATCTCAAGCTTGCAGAACCTCAGTGGTGGTGAAGTTCAGCTCCCAGACTGTTGAGAATATTCTAGGAGCCCCAACTTGCAACATAGAGAAGGAGCACATTTGGTTTGCCTGCTCTATGCTTTTCTTAACTAAATAAGCAAACATTGTCTTCACTGAATACTTATCTAACATCAGTGGCAGATTCTGGGTCTTATATAAACTGCTTGTTATATGTTATTTACCCTTTGGGTCAAATGGGTTATATTTGAGCTGTGGGGCTCTGAATCCCGAAGAGGAGGTGCTTGCTCTATTTACTGTTGCAATTCATTCTCTTATATAAGTATATTGGGGGGGGGGGTTGATTAGGAAATGCTGGAATCTGTAAAAAATCTGTATTCCTGTACAGGCCAACCTTTGGCCTTCCAGCTTCAGTCTCAAAGGAGCAGTAACACTGAAAGTGAAAGTGTTTTAAAGTAATGAAAATATTATGTACTGTTGCCCTGCACTGGTAAAACAGATATGTTTGCTTCAGAAACACTACTATAGTTCATATAAACAAGCTGCTGTGTAGCAATGGCGGAAATTGAAAAAAAGATACCGTATATGGTACAGGTAAAATAATGGATAACAGAAAACACCATTATGTTCTACAGAGCTTATCTGCTGTGTAACATGAGCCTTTTCTCATTTGAATGGCTGTCCCCATTGCTACACAGCAGCTTATTTATATAAACAATAGTAGGGTTTTTGAAGCAAACACAGCAGTTTTACCAGTGCAGGGCAACACTGCATTATATTTGTATTACTTTATAACACTTTCATTTTTTGGTGTTACTGTTCCTTTAATTCATTGGCACAAGCTTTACGGATCTAAGGAACCAACTCAATGTAATAACAACCCCATGAAACATGTTCTATATTTGTTAAACTGTAAATATTTTTAAAATGTAATTGGCCATCATTATTGGATTGTATCATAAGTATTAACACATTGCTTTAATAAGATTTCTATAACACAGGCTTAAGAAAATACCATAAAGCAGTGTACAAAAATAAAGATAGATGGATTTCCCATTTCATAGTTTCCATGTTCACCTGTAAGTTATGTCCTTGCATACAGCACAATAGAAAAAAACTAGGCTATATTTTCTGTGAAAAAAAAAATCTCATTTCTCACTGTGAATTATCCTTTTTCCTCAGGTTAAAAGAAGATCAAGGGATCACGAGACATCATCACAATCTCCTCTGACTGCTGGGAGACTTTCAGTCGTTGGGCAGCCTTTATTTATGCAATTCAAGCATGAAAAATACATCTTCCAGGTATCTTGCGCTTTAAACAACATTCATTTTTGCCTTTTTTTTGCCAAAGGCATAAAGTACATGTTGTGATCGCTCAATCTGTCACTGTGTCCGTATGTACTCAGTGCACCTCATACACATCAGTTTGATACAGTGCCAATATGTGCAAGCTCTTTTCAGTTATGTTTTAGACTTTAGTGTATCAATAAATTCAAGTTCAGTAACCTGACAATCTAAATTGGATGAAACCATACATTTATCAGCAGGACATTTTCTTATTACTATTTACTAAGCGAGGAAGGACTGAATAATTATTGATGCTCATGGAATGATGAAAAAAAAATAGCATAGATAGATGAAGTGTACAATATTGATATAAAAATGTGCAGTGTTTTAATGGAAATGGTCTTGTTTAATAAAAGTGAGAACAGAAATGTCAGGTCCCTACATATATGTTATATTTATTTGATGCTTCTAATGTATTCTTTGGGATATCTAAAGCATGTCTGTATCTGCATACAGCAGACCAGATTTAAAACTAATTTGCATATATAATCAGATAGGAATTGATGATGGAACTCTCTCCTGTTAGATTACATTAACATTTAGATTTCTTAGAAATATGTTGCTACAGACACAATTTGAGGCTTAAACCCACATGCATTTTTCCTCCACAGAACCCTAACATTCAAACCTTTTAAGTTTTGCTTATTACACATTGTTTTATGGCATTGCAGTTGTCAGCACAAAAAAATATAGTAAATATGTTGATTTTCACTGGCACTGAATCCATTGTTAATCTTCAACTCCCAGGATCCCCTAGACAACTCTGCTGGTCGGCGAATACTTGGATTAGTATTTCTAATTCAGCTGCTGCCTGTCCCTACTGTATGTTTCACATGTAGCACTTTTATTTAGTTATTTGAATTAAAATTATGGTACACTTTGTTAAATGTTCTTAACTTCCTGCCCTGGATAGCTGGTACTATTTGATGCGTTTTACTCTCAGTATTACAACAGCAACTATCAATTATGCTTAAAATGGCCAAAGATAGGAGTCCTTTTGGTTGGTTTGCAGGCTTAATAAAGGTATATGCTTACACAGGACCGCCATCAGAAATCACAGGGCCCCATACAACAAAATTTCCTGGGCCCCCTGGGCTGTGCCCACGGCAAGCCCCACCTACAGGTCCACCCTCCCCACCCCACAGGTCCGCCCCCCACCACACAGTAAAAAAACAAAAATAATATTGGTGGCTAGGGTTCCCACATGTTAATAAAAAATAAAAAAAATAATGGTGGTCAGGTCCCCCCATAAAAAAAACATTTGTGGCCAGGGCCCCCCTATTGAAAAATATTGGTGGCTAGGACCCCACATAAGAAAAAAAAACTGGTGGCCAAAATTGGTGGCCAGGGCCCCCACATTATAAGAAAATTGGTGGCCAGGGCCCCTTAAACGTCCATACCTTCCCAGAAAGATGGGTGGCATGGCAGGGCCCCCCTTACCCTCGGGGCCCCCTACAACTCTCCCCCCTGTCTGCCCCTGATGGCTGCCCTGTGCTTACACATTTCACACACATGTTGCATTGCATTTATCATTCTGTACACCAGGTCATCATTCATCCAAGTTGTTTGAAGCAATCATCACTGCTGTGATTAAAACTGTTTGTGGTTTACCACATTTTTCAGGTAGGGGTCAACGTCTATTTTGCATTACCATATAGCACATTTGGATCCACCAGTGCAGTGGTTTTGTGGTTTTTGCAGTTGACATGATGGGGTGTGGGGCTGTTTTTTATCTCAGTGGTGAGGATCAACGTTCTGCCATAAGTACATCATTATCTTGACATTGACTAACATTTGGTCAGACTCCCCTTTAATTTATAAGAAGGAAATAGGATTATATAAAAACTGTTTCAAGGAGGGCAGAAAAAAAAATTCAGCCTAAATTTAAGACTAACTGGCTCTCTTACTTCTTTGCGCCCTTCCACAGTTTTAAGCCAAAGTGGAGGCGGTTTATCAATTTCTCTTTGAAATTCAGTTGCAAAAGAAAAATCTTATTAAAAATCACAATTAAACTTGTGTATTTTTTTACTTAACTGCCAACATATTTATTAAAAAACATGAATCGGAAACACTAGATCGTGGTAATTCTTGAGCTATAACTCGATCACCACAAAAATCACATTGTTCCATTAAATTTTAATAATTCACCTTTTTTAAAAAAACTTGAATAATAAAAAAACTTGAATGTTGAAATTATATCTCAATTTGACTTCTATAGAAGCTTGCCAGCTTTTAGCTACCAGATTTTGACATTTGAATTTTTGAGATCTTTTCCATTAATGCATTTAAAAATTTGAGTTTGGAAAACTTGAATTTGAAATTTAAATTCACATTTATTTTTGCTGTGATTTTTTCCAATGGCAATAATAACCTGTAATCTAAATAACAATAAATTTCCCCCTGAAAACAAATACAATACATATTTTACAGATTTTGCTTCAGTTTTAAAGGTAATATCTTTTCTATTTACAGAATTGGTGATTTCTGCTTAAGAAACAGTTTTTCAATAAGAATGGCAGTTATTTATTAGAAATTAAGATCTCTTCTCTACTGTATGTCTGAGTAGTCTTAATCTATAAGAACAAAAATAAAGAATATAATGTTTTACATATTGTGATATTATAAAAACTGCCATTGTATTATTACGTATCGTATGATTCTCCAGTAAAAAAAAACAACATATTTTTCTTTTAAATGACAAGGGAATAATGTAGAATATAGATGAAAAAAGTTCTAGACAGATAAACAGCCTAGGGACAATGGTACATCAGCCATGTTGCTTGGCAACATCAACAATATGACCTCTACAAATGCAATATCCAGTCACTTTACATTGTCTTTTGACATTTATTTCTTGGCTTTAGAAAATGTGTGATAGCATTAGGCAGCAAATATGCGATATAAATACATTTACTAATATGAATAATCAGAAGTTGGTATTTAAGGAGTTGTCAGAAAGGACAATACAAGAGCACATTAATATGCATATAGAATTTACCCTGTTGAAGTGTTATTTGCTTATTGGGTCAGTAGGAATAGGGAGGTGCAATGAGATACTATTTTTTAAACACAGACCTCAGACTGAAATGTAATTATTAATGAAATAGACAGAGAAGTCAGTAGTACTTGTATTGGCACAGAGGGTGGGTATGTCTGTGTTAACCAAGGTAGCATAATCTGCATGGGTATAAACTGTACAAATACTTTGCCTATTCTGGCTTGTAATAATATGTTTATCTGCTTCTATATGCCTATGATAATACATTTAGGCGTCTTTGCTTATCCATATTAGTTTCTAAATATGTTACATATCTGTTATCTACCCTTGAATTTGTGCAGTATCCTATAGTATGTTTTGCTTGCCTGTAATATGTATTTGCTTTTGTTTGCCATAAATACTTTGTGTATTTGCCTGAATTTGCCTACAATAAACTGTGCAAATTACCTTTCCTTCTCAGAAATAATCAGTTGTATTATCTTTTGTTTGCATGCAGTAATGTTTGCTGTGTACATTTACTCGTCTGTAGTAATCATTACTGTGTACATTCAGTCGCCTTCAATAATCTGTGCAATCTACCTTTACTCACCTGCAATAATCTGTGCTATCTACCTTTACATGCCTACAATAATCTGTTCAATCTACCTTTACTCGCTTGCAATAATCTGTGCTACCTTTACATGCCTACAATAATCTGTTCGATCTACCTTTACTTGCTTGCAATAATATGTGCAATCTACCTTTACTCACCTGCAATAATCTGAGCTGTCTACCTTTGCATGCCTGCAATAATATGTGCGATCCACATTTACTCACCTGCAATAATCTGTACAATCTACTTTTGCATGACTGCAATAATCTGTACAATCTACCTTTACTTGCCTGCAATAATCTGTGCTATCTACCATTGTTACCTCTATGTTTTTTTTTGCCTGCTATTGTACTACATAGGCAGGCAATCCTGTAATAGCGACTTAATACATCCTGCAGTTGGTTGCACTTATTACTTCCTAGTCAGGAGATTCTCCTCCACTGTGTAAAAAGATTTGGGCTAAATGGTTGCTGGAAATCATCCAATTTGCTTAAATATGCCTTATTGTGTCAAGAAATGTAACTTTTCAGACATATACTATTAGCTTTTATTTTAAGCTTTTATAAATATAAGGCCAACTAAGGTTTTTTTTTTTTTTTTAACATGAGATTAAATGTTAAAGATGCTTTATTTTTATATGGGAATAACAAACTTTTCAAATATGTGGTCCATAAAGTTGCACATATAAATCTATGGCCTTTTGTGTTGTAGCAACTGGGTCGTCCGCTGTTAATTGCAGAACAGGATGGCAGTGTGTTCATTTCAGAACAATTATACAGCCACTATTGTTAGCATACAATCACTTTTACTGTCTCTTTGCTGTTGGCCTTTTGTTTCCACAAAGCTTACTAATTTATTGCCACCATAAACACATAATACATAGCATTCTCCCAATAAAAACACACGTTGTAACACCATAATTAGTGCACACTCACAGAACTGCTGGTCTGCACACTTGTCGTTTGTTTTTCTAGCTGGCACAAAAAAATCTCTTTATAAAAAGAGGGGGGAAACAATGGCTGGTTTTATAAGCAGTGACATTAGCCCACAGGACAAGGTTTGAGTAAATGTTTTTATATCCAGTTCCTTCTCCCCCCTCCTCCCATATTCCCCCTGATGGCTGTTTTCTGGGGCAGCTGCAGAGTCTGTTAGTAAACATGTTCCAGGCCTTACATTTGTAATTCAGGTTTCCTCCTCTCCTTCCCCTTTTCTCTATGATAGCACAATGACAGCATTGTTAAGGGGGATTTGAATGAGGGGTCTCTGGGCATGTTCCCAGCATTGTCAGAAGGGGTGGGAAAAAATTTGCCCAGTCGGGAGAACCAGACCAGACAGATGCCTAAATTAGCGACAAAGCCTCTTTCAGTGTCCCCGTAGACAAGGCAGGCTTGTTTGTGTGTGTATGTGTGAATGTGGAGCTAGCTTTATCGTTGGTTGCATGTCTGCCCATGTTAATTAGTTTCTTGCATGCATGTCTGATAGAATGGCAATGAATATTTTGTCCCTGCAAACGTTGAGAGCTCATGTGATGGGAATGGGGGGAAGGGATCTCGAGGAGTCTGGCTATAGCAGGCAGGATTCAGTAAAAAAATAAATCTGTATATAAAAGGATGGGAATCCCTTCAAATGATACCTTAATGGATATCACGCTCTTCTTCAATTCTCTTTCTTTTATTATGCTACGTGTCATTTCTGTCTGTCACTACTTATTCCTAATCAGTTTCACATATATTAGCGTCCATTCTTATCTATAAATAAATCTATAGATAGTCATAGAACAAATCACATGCTCCTACTAAATATTGCAGTATGTTAAGTTTGGCTAATATGAATATCTTGCGATTTAATCATTTAAAATAAAATGAATATCATATCTAACTGCTTGCAGACAAATGGGTCTTCACACTTGTAATTAAGAAAATGCATTTTATGGTATTTTATCTTTTAGAGTAAAAAAAATCTTGTATTCTTTCCAAATCTTGAATGACCCGATTCATTAACATGCTCAGAGATATTTCAAATACTAGATAATGTCCATTGCTTGTAGTCAACTGGTAGGTGCTTATCTACTAGTTGTTCACATTTTTAAAAACACAGTCCCTTTCTATTACATATATTGTAGAAGAATAGCTTAGCTCTTTGCATCTTAATATTATTAGCATTTTCACTATAGACTCTACTATTACTCTACAGTATATATACTATATATATATATATATATCTATATATATATATATATATATATATATATATATATATATATTTGTTTCTTGACATTGTGATCTGCGCTGGATAATCTGAAAAATTTGGCTGATGATTAAAAAAAGTTGAGCTTTTGCAGCGAAAATCGGGGTTTACCTTGACGTGGTATGGTGGCTTATCAATTTTATGATCATAACTTTGTAACAAAATAACCCCTATTTGGGTACATATGCAATAGCATTTATTATACTTATATATATATATATACTTTAAAGCCTTTAGAGTGCTCCCACAACCCCCCTGTTTTGATATTATATATATATCTATATATATATATATATATATATATATATATATATATATATATATATATATATATATATTTGTTTCTTGACATTGTGATCTGCGCTGGATAATCTGAAAAATTTGGCTGATGATTAAAAAAAGTTGAGCTTTTGCAGCGAAAATTGAAAAACTTGAGTATTCAGAGCAAGAATCATAGAATTCGAATTGACACTTGATTCATTTTGACACTTTCTCGAGAAAAATTATTGATACGTTAATATCGTGGAAGGGAGTTTGGTCGGATTTGTTTTCATAAAACAATCATCAATTTGAGTTTTAGTAAATGTGCCCCTAATTGTGGTCGACCATTTTTAACTAAGTAGTAGCAGGGAATAACACAACGGAGATTAAAACAGAGTTGATCCTCTATGAATAGCACTGTGAGTCCAAAATACAACAAACAAAATGTATTTTATATTATAGTATAAAGCGTTCTTTTAATTGTTTAATCTTCCCAAGGGAAATACGCAGAACCACTGGCAGTCTGTTTTGACAACAGCTTATAGATAGCAAGCAGCATGTGGCACTCCAGAGATTTGTGAAAGAACGGGGACATTTTAGCTCTTTAGTGATTCTTGATGGCCACTTCTCCCTGTGTACTGTAGGGAATGTACTTTTCATTGACTGGAAAGGAAAACAGCTGCCAGTGGTTTAAAGTGTTTTGATCACCTTTGGGGTTACTCTGAGCTGATTCCACAATCAAAATAGTCCTAATTGGTTGTATATAGTTTAGCAGTTGCAAACGAGTCCTAAAAATTATGCCTGAAGAGTGCCATTTTTAAAACACCATTGAAGTAGTTGTGTATACAAAGAAGTATAGCCCTATTGGCCCCATTGAGGCAGTCATTATCACTAAATCTGATAGATGCCATGATTTATATTTATGGGTAACATACTATTTCTTACCTATCTTCCTAAGGTACTTAGGAAATATCCTCCCAATTTATTGTCATTACTTATTTGACTTTATGAGCTAGGGTGTCTCATTCTGCTATCAGATCATTGTGTGAGGCATTCCTTCGTTTGAGACACATTTGTTGCTGTTGTTTTAATTATCCATGGTATGTTAGGCAACTGATATCCTAGTTGTAGTAACCTACAGTATGTAATATTCACAAGCAGGACTTGTTTCTCCATTTGTGACAGGTTTATTTTTCCATCATTATACATTGCAATGGACAATACACAGCACTTTCAAAGTAAATGATCATACCAGCAGATAATTGTTTATGAGCCACAGTAGTACAAACAACTGGGCATCTACCAGTAGATTGTCAGGGCAGATAGAAGGGATTATTGCTACAGATTTGCATCATAATTACGGTGGGAAGATTTACATTTCATGCACTTTTGTTCCCCTGTTACTTAATTTTATTAATGGGACTCCTATAATTTTGACATAATGGTGATAGATCAATGACCTTAAATTTATTATAGCCCTACAGAAATCCGTGTGGGAGCTGCGCCACCACATAGAAGAGGGCAAATTTGTTCTTCAGTAAGGGTTTTAAACTGAAATGAAGAAGATCCATGGTAGTGTTGTGTGCAGTGGAAGATAAAACAGAGGACAGAAAACACAAAGGGGGAGTAAATAAAAGGAGGTGGGCACAAGGAAAATAAGAACCGAACAGGAAGATGAAAGGATTCAAAGCTGTTACTGTATTTGAAGAGCTACTGAAAGTCTGTAACCATCAAATTGTGGGGAGATTGGCAGAGCACTTCTTAATTTATGCCTGCTGCTATTGTACAGATGCCTGGCTTTAATTTATTCTAGGGAGCGATGGGAATGAGCGTGGGGGGTGTCTGGATGGAGGGAGTTGAAGCATATATACCAACAGGGGCTGAGAAGGAGAGAACATATTCTCTCTCTATCTCTCTGCTGCCATGTCTTCATTGTGTTCATACTGTGTGTATTTCCAGCAATTTGTGCCGGTAGCCTGGCCACACTGGCATGACACACCACTCTTGGCTTACTAGCATGAAGCAGACATTTTGAACCAATGGCACAGAAGACTTGATTAACCCAATAGACTGAGGCAGCAGTCTGTATGGACAGAGTAGTTAATGCATCCTTACCAAAATGTATCAGTTGCTGCAACACTGAACTACACCATGCATCTGGATCCGGATGTGTAGATATGATTTCCTCATTCAGTAAAGGATCAACCTTTTCCATCTAAAGAAGTACACATACAGTATACATATTTATAGGCAAGACATTGTTTTAAACGTCTATAAATATAAATTGGGTATGTGTATTTGCACTGCAGTAACTTGTAATGGCGCTCTAAGGGGCCCATTTGTCAAGCTGTGTAAAAAGCAACAATCAAATACATAACACATAGCTGTCTGAACATCAGGCACTGGTGTGTAAAATCCTATGGATTTATCAAGCTGTGTATTAATTTAAGGCAACCACATAGCTCTGTGTAAATTTGATGTAAAAGGCAGCAGCTGCTTGAAAAAAATGTGTAAAATGCTAAGTTTGCCATGACCACCTTTTATGTACTTTTTTAAACAGCAGCATCTGCTGAAATTTACTTGCTGCCTGAATTTTTTCCATTGGTTGCAATGGCTTATGCAGGGTCTGCAATGGTGTAAAATAACTGTAAACTGGCGTAAAATCTTTTTTTAAAAATATCACAATGCTTTTAATAGATACTTTATACCATTGTGATGGGCATCGTCAAATAATTTGTAAAGATAAATATACAGCTTTATAAATACATATTTATTTCATATTTTTTTGCTTTATTCTATGAAGTTGGGGGGTTTAATGTTTAACAGGTTGCATGCACTATATTAAACTCATATAACAAAGTCCAGACTCTGCACTAAATGATAATAGGATTGTGCTACTCAATCTGTGTCATCCAATCAACAAAATCAGATCTGAAACCAAAAGTGCAAAATTATATGGCATACCTTACTCTTGCTTTTTTGAAGCCATATGTATTTGACTTGTAATTGGGTTGATATTCTATAATACTGCCTTTGAAAGTTTAATATATATACTGATTAGTATACTGTACATGTGTTGATAACCACCTTTTTGTCTCTTACAGCTATAATGGACTAGATATCACAAAAGCATGGGCTATTTACACAATGATGGACTGTTTCTGATATCAGATATCTACAATGAGGTATATTGTCATATTGGATTTTTTCTTAACTCCTTTGTGTTCATTATAAGATATAATAAAGCACTGTGTATTTTTACTCACAATCTATATATTTGTTATTGTTACATGGTTCATCTGGGTGTAACTACCGGGCACAGTTCTACATCCTTAAATGCCAGCACCATATTTTACTTTTGTAAAAACTCATGAAATGGCATAGCCCCTAAACACTGGCATTGAGATCTCAATAAATATAACAAATGGTAGCATATCGATTTTGGCGCATGCAGATTATACTAGTACAGTATCAAGATGGAGTTTAGATGGCAGATTTGTCTGCTGCAGAACTAGTGAGAGTAAGTGTAGTTCTCTTTTTGTTTCTTAACGTCTGAAGTAAAAGACTGTTTAAATGCTATACAAGCACAAACAAATACTTGTAAACTCCCCAAAACACATTTTCTCTGCTTGTGTATGCTTTCATATGTACCTACTAGACGACAGTCCAAACATAAGTGCCCTCCAAGTGTATTGGGTGCAAAACACAAAACCAAAGTAGATAGAACTAAGATCATCCTGAAGGGTAGCATTGGGTATGATACATCCAAACAATATGTGTGTGTGCACTTTTGAGGTATTTACCTTTTCAGCCTATTTAAGACCTTTCTTGACAGTTTGGGTACACCTGCCCTTAACACTCCTCCAGCCCACCTCAATAGTATAGTAGTGCAGGGGAGTAGCTTCTTGGGCTTGGGTCTAGGGGCAATAAGTACTGCTGCAATCCTTATTGCATTGTTTCCGTGTTGCTATTGCTCCAGGACAGGCCAGGAGTAGGTGGTTGGACATATATTCTGTGCTGGATATTCCTGGAACTATTATAGGGTAACTCTAGCTTTGTTGTGAGTTAATGGAGACCTGACAAAAGGATTGGCCTGAAAAGGAGGCATGAACCCTGGATGTAAAATAATCTCTGCACTATTGTTTCTCTCTTTGCCTCATATCTACCGCAAGTTTACAGACTATGTGGCCCAACTCCTGTGATCCTAGTAGATTAAAGGAACATCTGCTTTGCATAAAATACGTTTTTTTCCAGGTTTAGAATTGTAGATGCAAGTTAGGAATACTACTTTAGCTTATCAGGCAAAAGCAGCAAACGACAAGCCAATGTCCAAGTATGGATGTGCTTGCATGCAAAAACATTTCCATGCAATTCAATTTAAATATATAGTATAAATCATTATATTTTAAAATACCGCCTTGCTGCTGGAACTGACATTTAAATGAATGGTATTTCAGATAATGAAATATAATGAAAATAATCCTGTAGTACAAGGGAAAGGGCTGGCGAGCTTTTGTTTACACATCAAGAATTTGGTAGATGCAACAGCCATTGTGTGTTGGTGACATACCTGTTATTAGTACATAACAATTTTTTATGCTAGCTGTGTTTTAAAAGCATATCAAATGACAACTAAGGCAAGCTGGCTGTTCTTGACAAGTAATTTAAATCTACAGTAAATTGCTTGGCTAGCAATTTTACAGAAACCATTTAAAATAGGGCAAAGATTTTAAATAAAAGCTTTCGTTGAAATCCACAAATGAAACACATGCTATTTTAAAGAATTCTCTGGCAAATTTATGGAATTTCAGTATAAAGCTAAATCGTTAGACAGTGGGTTAATTTGCACTACTACAGTAACCCATGGCGACCAATCAAAATGTTGTTTTCATGATTCTTCTTTCAGCTGACTGATCAGAGCTCATCACTGATTGTTATGGGTTAGTGCCCAGGTGCAGATTTGCCCTTTGTAAGTAAATGAGCCCAAATGTTCTTAAAACCAGAACTGGAAATCATTAGCTTAGTGAGTGTAAAGAAGAGGTATAGAAATAAATATATATATATACAAGGCATATGGAGTAGATTTAGCTAATGGGGATGCATTTTCTTAACATATAAAGAAAAGATAACATTTAAAGGAAAACTATACCCCCAAAATGAATACTTAAGCAACAGATAGTTTATATCAAATTGAATGACATATTAAAGTATCTTACCAAACTGGAATATATATTTACATAAATATTGCCCTTTTACATCTCTTGCCTTGAACCACCATTTCGTGACTCTATCTGTGCTGCCTCAGAGATCACCTGACCAAAAATACTACAACACTAACTGTAACAGGAAGAAGTGAGGAAGCAAAAGGCAGAACTCTGTCTGTTAATTGGCTCATGTGACCTTACATGTGGTTTGTATGTGTGCACAGTGAATCGTACGATCTCAGGGGGCGGCCCTTATTTTTTAAAATGGCAATTTTCTATTTATGATTACCCAATGGCACATACTACTAAAAAAGTATATAATTATGATACTGGTTCATTTACATGAAGCAGGGTTTTACACATGAGCTGTTTTACTCAGTATCTTTTAATAGAGACCTACATTGTTTGGGGGGTATAGTTTTCCTTTAATAAAAAATAAATTAGTTGTAACTATTATATACTAGCATGTTAAATTTATGGTATCTTTAGACCCATATTGTAAAGTCATTATAATGTGACTCATTTATGAACCTATTGCACCCAATCAAATGTTTGTTGTCATTGTTCTACCTACAGTTTACTAAAAAAATACGAATGAATCACTGATTGGTTGCTATGGGTTACTGCCAAAGTGCAGATTTGCTCAGCGTTCATAAATTACTAGTGGAGCAGTTTGGTTGGGACAAATGCTTAACTTTGCCTAGTACATAAAACAAAATTAGAAGACTTAAGCTGGCCACAGAAGCAAAGATCCAATCGTACGAATCAAATACGATTGGACTTCCCCATCTCCCGACCTGCCACTAACCATTCCGATCAAATAAAGTACAAAAGAACAGATCAGCCGATGTTCTGCCCCTGACACCAATTGTACGAAAGTTATGTTTGAACAAAACTAGTGACAGTCTCCCTCTCAAAATCGTACTATCGGCAATGCATGCAGAGATATTATCGGCAGTCAATAATCTGCCCGATCGACCAAACGACCGATCTCCGCTGGATAAAAAATGTCGGGACTCTCCATACACGGTCCGAAAATCGTACGACTCCTTGATTCATACGATCAGATCTTTGCGTCTATGGCCAGCTTTAAATATAAACGGGGAATAATCAGCACTGCAGATCTTACAAAGAAGCCAGCAAAATGCTTTGATAAGTGATTTTTAATTATAAACAATAAAAATAAAGGATATCCCAAGGCACATAGTCAGTAGTAAACACATTTCATATTACTGAGGTTAAACTGACAGCTGGCTACATTCCTCTGGATTAGGGACTGTATGGCAAAGACTCAGCTTTATGGATATTATGGGCTATTCCACACGGGGAGATAGCGACGCGTTTGCGGTCGCGGCGACAGGCTTTTTCAGGCGACTGTTGAAAAGCGCATCGCCTCGTGTGGTTAGCACAGGCGTTTTAACATAGGCGCCCATACAAAACTGTCGCCTGCGCCGGTCGCGGCGACTGTCGCGGCGCTTTGTCGCCGCGACCGCAAACGCGTCGCTATCTCCCCGTGTGGACTAGCCCTATAAGCTCAATTATGTTAGTGTTTATATTTAGCTTTAGCTTCAATCTTTCATTTGCCACTTCTTGGTTTTACACTGTAGGTGGCATTGCAGAAGGACTATATGTGCATAGGTTTTGCACATGTTTATGAAGAGCCAACTGTAAACCTCCATATGGAGGAGTTTTCCGATTTATAGAATGGACACCCTAACTGAGTTTTGGAAGGTTTTAGTGTTCAAGTGTACTTAAATCATGAAAATGGTCCTGTCATGGCTATCTTTTAGCTCAACCAGAGAACGGAATCAATTTCCTGTGTTCCAAGACTGGTTTAACAATGGCCTCTACTTCTGCACTGCTTTGGAGGGAATCTGCTGGAGAACCAAGCACAGTCTACTTGTGGTTTGCTGTGTGGACCCCCAATTCCAAATGAAATGAAGATCTCACTGCAAAACATTCAGTAAACAATCTGAGGTGCCCTTATTACAGTACAGCATGAACCTATCCAAAGATGCATAATTACAAACATCACAAGAGAAAATAAATCCGCAATGAATATTAAGATAAATAGTATTGTATGTTGTGTCTCCGAATATTTTGTACTATTCATTATTTGGTGTAAATTTTTATCACTGCAGTACATGAAATACCAATATATTTTTTTCACAGTAGCTTCTCATTGGCTCTAGGAGTGCAATGTTTTAGTAGGGTGAGGGCACGAGGGTTCTACAGCTCACAGATATTTTGCTTTCACAAAGAAATCACAAATCTTTATACTTAAAGATTAAGAAGTTGCTTTTATGTTGTAATAATTTAGTTAGTTGTTTTGCTTGTAGATAGTGTACTGCCTGTTAGCTGTGTTATTGAATCTACATCATCCCTATAAAAACAGCGATATGATTTTATAGCCAGAATTTCAGCTATCTTTGTAAAAGGAGAGGATCTAGAAAGTGTCACAGGTTTTCTGCCTTTACGATCCAAGGAAGGGTCCTGTTCTTGTGGGAAAAATGTAAATAGAAGCAGTTTAAATACAGTATTAGGGCAAAATATATTACAGAGGATGTGCTTGCTAGAGGTTTGATATTTTGTATTGGAAGTAGGTTCCTTGGCAATAAACGATTATGTAAGGCACTGAAATATCATGTGGGGGGCCTAGATATTACATTATGTATTATGAAAATTGATTTATTTTGTAGGATCTGTATTTTTTGTGTTTGTCAGGGAAAAAGCATCCTAAAATAGGAACAGTCGTTCAAATATCAATAATAAAAATCTTCAGAAAAAAAAAAATCTCTTCACCCTGCTCTGTTCGCCTTTATGGAACACAAATTGCTTTGTAAAGTCTTTACCACGTTGATCTGGAAAAGATGTGCCTGTAGGGATAAAATTTCCATATGAGAAAAGCTCCTTAATGAATATGTGGATAATGTATTTTCACTGGAAAGGCTGGTTGGCCCAGTTAAAGTCACGTAATCAGGCTGTGCCCTGGCTTTGTTGAAATAAGAAGATTAACCCCTTCAGTGCACTGGGCAAATTGCCATGGCACTCCACATTCAACATCAGCATCCAGTAAGCCTTATTTGCTAGGTAGCTATTAATATTTAACTTGTCAGGGAAAATGAAACAATTCTGGCTGTCCCTCCAGCAAATTTAAGGCTACTGGTAACATCAGTACTCTCTTGTCTGTAGATGTATATATAATGCTTCTTCATAAATCATTTTTTTCTTGTGGTTTTTAGTTACTCTCATCATTCATAGATTTTGCTCTCTTAAATCTTTTTGGCCTACTTTCATAAATCTTCATATCAAATAAATTCCTAAGAGATCTGGGATCTCTGTGGAGATATGGAGGGATGTTTAGTCCCAAGTAGGGATGTCCCGATTCCTCCCTCCAGCCGTTTCTAAACTATAGTTCAAATCACCCAGGGCCATGAGGTCATGGGAGTGTAATTCAGTCACAGCAGGTGGGATGCCGATTGGATGCCCTTGCTAAAAATCGCTGACAGGTTTTTTTTTTCATTTCAGCTCCAGATTTCATTGGAGAATGCTTATTAGACTGCTTTTCTGATTCCTGTCCTTTTAGGAAATATAGCCAGGAAATATGGAAGGCTTGAAATTTTAGTTGTTGGACAGATGTAGAACTACAGAGAGTCCTCGAGTTACATACACCCGACTTACGTACAACTCATACTTACATAGAGAGGTTATGGCAGAGACATACTGCGGCTTGTTTGGCCTTTATTAGCATTTAGCTTTATTAAACCACCTGCCCCAATCCCCTCTGTCATGTGTTGTCTACTGCAGAGCACAAAAGGGTACATATGCAGAGAAAGGTAAAAATAAATACTATGATAAGACAAACATCTATCTTGTTGCATTTAATAGTTAAAAGTACATGTTTCAACTTGCATACAAATTCAGCTTAAGAACAAACCTACAGACCCTATCTCGTACGTAACCTGGGGACTGCCTGTACATGCATATCCCACAGCAGTTACGTTGAGAGTTTAAGTTCTTCAACAGCTGAAGTGCAGAAGGTTGCCTATCCCTCCTTATATAAGCATTGAATGAATATACAGACAACAATTGACTTTACTGATGCATCTGGCTCATATGAAAAAGGTCATGGCGTCGAGCACCACGTTCTTCATTTAATCCTGCTCTCTCTGTAGGTGTAAATTATCAAAGAATGTCATGGTTATAGGATAATGGCATGACCCAAAGGAAGAAGTCTTCCAGTTAGGGTTAAAATGCATGAAGATAAGACTTCCTTTTTTGCCTATCCAAGATGTGGTTCTTTCCTTCCTAATCTGCAGATAAGGGCGATAATCCAAGGAAGAGCTGCAGGAGACTTTGTGAGGGGAACAGAATTCAAGATAGAGGAGCATTTAAAGCTAGGGATCAGAACTCATACGTGGCTTTGCATCACTTGTTAATGTGAAAGCACAATGCGTGGAAAAGTCTTGTGCACTGGTGGGGATTTTTTATGGTAGAAAAAAAGCAAGTGATATCAAAGAAAGAAAAAAATGAAGGCAATTACTCCCTCTATATACAGAATCAGGCAAATTTGGGAATAGAAACCTGCCATTCCCTATACTCTTCTGAGTGTATCAACAGCCTTCAGGAGTTTTCAAGGCTGCATGTCCAAATAAAGGGAGGGACCTTGTTGGTGCTGATGGGGAATTTATTGCACTTTGCAGAGAATAATAATCTTTCACCCTGGTCTTTTTCAGTTTATATGCAGTGCTAGCATCCTCTGACAGCAGTAGTTACTTTTAAATAATATAGGTTAGAAAAAAGCTAATTTACCTGGAGAGTTAGTGTACACTGACAATATGCATAACATATTGCACCTACTGAGAGATTCTTATAAATTATGCATTACTTTATCAAAAGGAAAAACCCAGCTCTAACCCTAATATGGCAATGACCGTTCATGAATGCAGTACTTCTGTGGTTCTCACTGCACCTCCTTCAATGCTTTTGAAGTCAGTAGTATATTCATGGTAATGCTTGTGTTTAATTTATTGCCTCTCTTTAAGAAGCTAGCTAATATAACCTACCTGGTGGAGGTGTTTGTAAGTAATGCATCCAAATTATAGATAGACAGCGTGCTTGGATATTCTCCATAAAGCATAAAGATTTTTTCTGATTTAGACTTCGATAATTCTAGGGAAAGTAGTGTTTGTTCTAGAAAAGAAATACACAGTTGTCAGTGCTTGGATATTCTCCATAAAGCTAGCTAGCAATCATATTTTTAGTGCTGATAAAAACTTACTTTTTCTTAAAATATATGGATTTTTTTGTGATTTAGACTTTGATAATTCTAGGGAAAGTAGTGTTTGTTCTAGAAAAGAAATACATGGATGCCAGCATATCAAAGAGCTAAGCACAGCTAGGTTGACCAGTGGCTCTCCGTGACCACATACAGTGCATTTCTTGTTCTAGATTAGAGCAAAGGTACCCTTAGTAGTATTTATTGATCTCTTCCAATAATTATGTATGTCTGTGTGACTGACACAGTTTAGAAGGATGTTATAAAACGAGTAGCGCCGGCGTAAAAAACGGGCGCCGGTGTCGAAAAAACGGGTTTCGCGAATTTTTCGCCGTTTCGCGAATTTCGCGCGAAATTCGCGAATTTTTCGGCGAAGCGAAACAGCGCAAATTCGCCCATCACTAAAAACGAGTGCTGTTCATATGGACAAAAATGGGTACAGGTGACAGATCTCCCTTTCTGAGAAGATATTTGGGATGCATTTAATCCCCAGATATTTGTTTTCAGCAACCCAACTTTATTCAAATTCCACTTTTCTTTGTGTACAGGTTTACTTGGTATAAGACCTTTCCTAAATAGATAATCAAAGATAACTATCATCCATTATTTATAAATGTTTTTGAAATATTAGAATATATAGAATTCATATACAGTATTCATCTATTGTGAAAACTTTCAATTAGGTCAGATACATTATCATTATCATCTCTTCCTCTTCCAGAGGCAATTATGTAAGATTTAATTACTATAGAGGCAATGTCTGACACTGGTCCTCAAGCAATGGATTTATTTTACAAGCAGTTTAGGAAGACTGGGGTCCAATTATAGTAAAAAGAGATCAGGGTGTGGAACTAGCAGCCCCCGTTATCGATCTTTAGTGGTTGATGTATAACTGCCAGTACTCCCTGCAGTCTTTAGTTGTTGGAGAGATGCTGAAAGCTGGGGTAAATGTTAATTTAAACACTGACAATTTTCTGTTAGAACACAACATAAAATCAAGTAAAATTACAGTGAATTTTGTGACATTTGTCATTCTTTTGTATTTGAGTCTTATAGAAAGGGCAGCTCATGTCTCATAGTCAGTTTCATTTCTCTGGAATGCTTCTCTTTGCAGCAGGGTTTTTGGCTTGGGTTGTCTTTCCTGCCTGGTTGCCAGGGGAGCAGCTAGGCAGACCTGAAATATGCACAGAATAGGACTGGCCTGTCAAAGTGTCTGAGATGAACCATGGGCTAGTCCCCCTGCAGCTGGGCTCAGACATGCCTCAGCCCTTGTCTGGGTCCTGGGAATGGCAAAGCCTACTGAGGTTCAAGGGCAATCTTGATATTCATTAGTCAAGGGCCTTGATGTTCCCACTCTTCTCTTGGTCCTTTTTCCCCCCCTCTTTCCGCTCTCCATCTTTTGACACATTCCTATGTGTCTATGCATGAGAGAGAAAGAAAAAAAAAAGCTTTCCTCCTTCTGTTTTCTGTGTTTGGACTTACACCAGACCGTGCATAAACTGTACCGTGAAACAAGGGGGTGGGGTTAGAAGGACAATGTCTGCAAGGAGCCATTCAGTGCCAAGCCCATGACCTGTCTGCACCCTCAATCTTCCGCACAAACTCACATGGACATTTAACCGTCTTAACTTTACAACCCAACAATTCTACATACTTGCAGAGGGATACATTGTTTCCATGGCTCTTGAGATAAATATGTCGCTACAGGGTGGCATAATATTCAGACTTGAACCAAGAATAACAGGTGTGTGTTTTGATAAATATATTCTTATGTGTATGTTGCCACTAAGTGTGCCTGTAGAACTGTGATTGCCCAACATAGTTTTTCAGGAATTAGGCTCATAGATCAAGGTGCATTTTAAAAGAGATAATCCTCTCATAGTGGAGGATGCTGGGAAACATTTCAACATGACTCCTAGTATTTAATAGGTAGATAAGGTTTCTGATTCTGCAAACACCAAAGAAGAGAGTCGTTACTTTTGTCTTTACTTTGCTGATATGCAAAGGGGTGGTTTTAAAAATAATAATTTTGTAATTATTATTAGCCAGATACATAACAAGCTATATTTGCTATTTGTAAAGAAAAAAACAACCGTACAGTAAATTTCTTGACTGGTAAAGTAATGTAAGGTTAAACACAGTCATCAAATGTCCTGTTGGCCTTTTCATATTTTCTTATAAACTGACTTAGTAATTACCCAAGCCAAGCAGTACAAGTTATTAGTTTAAAATGATTTTCCCCCTTGTTAGGCCCCAGTAACAGAATAGAGGTGTAATTGTGCTAAGGAGTTAGCAGGGGAGAACTGCTTTTGGACACATTTAAGTCTGAGGACCTAAGGTGTGGGGGGGGGGAGTATGAAAGGACTTAATTTACATAAGCAGCATGGGTCTGCAACAGAAAGAAAGATATCAGGGGTTGCAAAATTTAATCTAGACTTGAAGCAAAATAAGGGAGAAAGAGGAGGGGTGAAAACCTGACAGTGAAAAGGGTTTAGCTAAGTAACACCCTGGAGAGATTAAATTGTCCTGAAAGTTTCTCCCCATGATTCTATGAAATGGGCAATGGGGTGTACCGAGGGGGTGGGTTGGTAACACCTCCCTAAGTGCATGAATAAGAAATGGGCAAAGAAAGAGATCTTTATTAGGTGGAAAGGGAAAATCTGCTAGTGTTTAAAAAAATGTAAATTATATCCACAATATTTTCTATAGAATGTTAAATGGATGGATTTGCCAGTAAAATGCTCTCCTTTTCCATAACAACTAGACTCAATGAATTAACATATTACAATTACAGTATAATGTATATACATTGTGTGATTGCAACTTTATTTATAATACTTAAAGACCAGGGCAAAAAGCATCCATGTGCCAACATCTGCCGTGAAGTAGATGAAATACAGGCTTTCCAATACTTTGTGGCTTTTAGCATTCCCTGGCCTATTTGTTTGATCCAACATGCTACTCGCCACCTACCCCCTATAAATGCCATGCTGCTGAATGCAGGCAGCAATGTGGTTAGAGCAAGGGATTATTTTATTGTAACTCATGGTGCAAATTGGCAGGCATTTTGCCCTAGCTTCTTAAGGCCTTTCATTGGAAAACAGAACTTTACTTCCAGATTTACTTTTATTTTAAAACCATTAGGGGGTTAATTTGAATTGCTATAATATAATTCCATTTTCCTAAAGAAATATACACCTTATTTAATTTCTGGTTATTTATATGTTATTCTTATATACTACTAGCATATATAGTTTAACAAATTTGGGGAATGTCATGGGAGTTAATTAACCCTCGATATTCGACCGTCGAAGTAAAATCCTTTGAATATCGCATTTCCTTCGTTCGTAAGATCGAAGGAAAAATCATTTGATCGAACAATTAAATCCTTCAAATCAAACGATTCGACGGATTTTAATCCATCGATCGAACGATTTTCCTTCGATCAAAAAACCTAGGAAAGCCTATGGGGCCCTTCCCCATAGGCTAACATTGATGCTCGGTAGGTTTTAGGTGGCGAAGTAGGTGGTCGAAGTTTTTTTTAAAGAGTACTTTGACTATCGAATGGTCGAATAGTCGAACGATTTTTAGTTGATTCAAAGTTGTAGTCGAAGGTCGAAGTAGCCAATTCGATGGTCGAAGTAGCCAAAAAAATACTTCAAAATCCGAAGTATTTTTTATTCTATTCCTTCACTCGAGCTAAGTAAATGTGCCCCTTGGTATTAGCATATCATATTCAGGCATGACCAGCCTGCGGCCCTGCAGCTACAGGCCGGGTAATCATTGCTGCTTCTTTTTCCTCCAGGGGTGGGAGTGGGGCAAGCTACCTGCATTGCTCTGGGCCTCTGCTCTAATCCTGACCCTAGAGAGTACCCCAGTTATAATGATCTACAAACCAGCAAGAAACATCAAGTGTTTTCAAAAACATAACTGGCCAGTATGGTGTTTTTTTTAATATATGATATTACATGCACAAAAAAAAGTGAAAAAATGAGCTCAATGCCAATTACTCCTGAAACACCTCTGCCATATGTCACAAAAATAATATGTCTTCCTTAGACAGCCGACTGTGCATATTGCACCCTGTGAAAGTGGGTGTGCCCCCCCCCCCCGGCTATAGGCTTGGGAGTGTCAAATAATCTCACTGCTGTCCCAATTCTATTTGGCTCCCCTTATAGAAACAATAAAAAGTCTTCCCAAATTAGTGTTTGATTTTCATTAGATTTTTTTTAGCACCAGTGGGCACCTATTTTGTCTCTTCAAAAAATTATTACTAGCCAGCCAGAAAATCTCACAGCAGGTTCTTATGCCACTGATGTATAAGGAATGTATCTTGCTGGAATACACAAAAACAAGTGTACAGCTAACAAGGGGCCACTGCAAGATGATAGTCCATTGGATTTGTAATTTTGCACATTTATGTATATTATAGTCACAAAGGTTAGGGACATTTGGATAGTCTGTCTGGCTTTAGAACATGACAAAATAATTTAAGATAATATACAAAATAAAAGTGTTTGCACATCTATATGACTTAGGGGCACTGTACTCCTTTGTATTGACTCACTGTAATAAATAACATCTATAGGGGCAACAGCAAATGCATAAATATACATTTTTGGTTAATTATTTTTAAAATTTTTCCTATTAGCCAAACATTTTTTTCACAAATAGGTGTAATTTTGCTTTTGTTTAGCCACCCTTTTCTTCTCCTGACTGTATAAATGTATACATGCTAATATGGCCAATGAGAAAAAGGAACTAGAATTTACACTGTATTTTGTGTTAGCGTGTACTAAAAAAAGTAGGCATCTCTCATGTCTGGTAGATAGGCTATTTATATTTCTAAAGTCACTAAACTCTGTTAATTGGACTAATGGTATGAAAATGAAATATTCCTACAAGACTTGTAATAACTAAACTGTATGATAGAGATTAACAACTGGAAGCCCTAAGAGATGCTGGTGAACTATAACTCCCTTACCCACAGACAGCTGACATTTACCTTAGCATGCTGTGTAATTGATAAAAGGCAACGTGTTGAAGAAACTGATTGCTTCCAGCTCTAAGGGAGAGGCCTGCGGAAATCTGGTAAATAATGCCCATAGGGGTCCTGAGTTTATGCTTAAATCCAGGGAAAGTTAACAGGAAGATTAAAACATCACAAAGTGGTTTTGTATAGGCAGTCTGACATGCAGGCTAATCCTTGTGTCCCCGGGTCCTCTCAGGCACATACTCTGCCTGCAAGACATGTTGGGACCTTTGAGATCATGATCAAATTCTCACAGGGAAAGGATTTGTGGAGGAATAATACATATCCATGACAAGCAAGTGGTAGCTCTGAAATTTCTCCTAGATAATAAGAATCCAGAGGCTCATTGCCTGCCTTTTTGTGAATAGATACCAGTAGTAAGTTATTCTGGCTAATTTTGTATGACTCTGGGAATTTCTCTGCAATAATGTGTCCTCTTTAATCTACTCTTCCAGGTCCCCACGATGACAAGCTGAAATTACAGCTTCACTACAACAGACAAGCAAATCTGTGGGACTGTTTCAGCAGAGAGTACTGCGCTGGCCATGCATTATAAATGACAATATTTCAGCATATCCACTTCATCCTCTCCACCTAAGAAGATCTAACAAAAAGTGGATTCACAAAGAAATTTATCTGCCAGGCACCTCTTTCCGTTGCACATCTTTAAAGTAGCTTCAAAACCAGTTAATCACAAAAGACATGACCAACCATGTTTTAGAAGGGTGAACAATTCATTTGTCAAAAAAACAAAACAAAAATAAAAGGTTCCATGATATTATACTTCACTGGCTGTTCATATTAATACAATGAAGTATAGTATGTTTTTTATTGCCATAGTTCCTGTGGTAAAATTCCTCTTCAGACACCAGCATAAGAAATATGCTAATTGCTAAGGTTGTATCGCTGCAGCATTCTGTAGGAAACATTCCATTATTTTTAAACAGGATTTACAGAGATATCTCCTGTGAAATACATTCTAAGTTTGTGTGTCACAAACATAAAGGCTGACAAGCAATTCTGAATTTACCTGAAAATCACTACAAGAGGTCACATGCCGCACACACCATCCACAGGTTGAAGCAGCAAGTCGACAAGCAATTCTTGACTGGAGGATTCTCCCTGTGAGGCAACTCCTGAGGACATGTGCTCCAAATACCTCATACAGAACTAAAGTAGAAATAACATTTTTGAGAGAAAACTTAATCAAAAGATTATATATCCTTATTAGTGGCCATTAAAAAAGAAACTAATAAAATTGTATTATACATATTAGTAAATAATACCCTTTTAATTTTCTTTACCTTTGGCCACCATTTTGTAGTGTTCCTTTGCTGATCACCTGACAGGAAATAAATGCAGGTTTACCTGTAACAGGAAGACTGTATTAAAAGATGTAACCTAGCAAGTATACGTGTCCCTGGTTTGTGTGTGAGCTCAGTGCCTAATACAACCCAGAGCGACACACACAGGAACTTCAACTGGCAGTGTTTCAATATGGGATTATCCCTGCCGTTTAATAAAAATACAAGAAGTTACTCAAAATAATTTGTCATTTTGTGAACATGAAATGTTTTCAATGTTCTAAACAGCAAAGAGGTGAAGCCACAAGTGGGTTCAACATTAGTATCATTTGACATAGCACCTCCATCTTATGAAATAATTTGTTTTGGACATGATACATAAGTCTAGTAAGCCAAATATCATCCATGTTGAATTGCTGAAATGTACCAGATTTTGAAATATCACATCATACTTCTGCAAAACGTATGTCCCAAATGGGTTCATTCATGTGTTCTTGAAAGCTTCTGTATATATTTTTATGGGTGAATGTAGGAACACACAAGTAGTACAGTTATTATGCCTTTCCATTTCCCATGTATTCTCTTCTTATCTCTGTTACAATACTGAATTCTGAATATTGAATTCAGATTCTTTGGAAAAGAGGTTATGTATCATCAAGTGGTTTGTGAATTGCCCATTATCAAATGTATATATGTCCTTCAATTTTTCAGAAATAAACTGTGCTATTATATCATCAAAAGAGTGGCCTTGTTCCTAAAAAATGCAGTAGAATTGTATCATTCGCCATAGTATTAACCAGTATTACATATATAAATCTATACTACAAAGAGTCAGATGAAAATAAATGATACACAGTCTGTTGTTTAATCTATGTAAAAATATCACACTGCTCAAAGTATGCCATGAGCAGAATAACTTCCATTGAGCCTTATAATAAAATAACACCCCCACCTATTATCTATTCAAGCCGCACCCACTCCCCACAAGGCCCACCCTTTTTTAAAGCACACTTCATGTTTCTTGGGGCTCATCTGCCATGGTATCCCCTGTACCCCCTGATAGTGGCTCTAGCTATAGACATTGTATTACAACATGGTTCTATTTAAGTGCAAGTCACCCTTTCAAAAAATGGGTATTCATTTAGGAATCATCATATTTTTATTTTAAATACCTCTACATTTTATCCAAGTCGTGAATATATATTTTTTAAATTGCCACTGTAATCCTGACCCCTATAACCTGAACACAACTCCCCAGGCGTTGGCAGTAGGATTATTAGAAGAGCTTAGACACCTCCTGTACAAAGCAGTCACAGGCAACCCTGAGCATTTAAGTCGTATCCACAGCATTCCCCAATAATAGCCCCCAACTTACATCTGTGCGTGAACTCCTGCCTTCTCCACTTATGAGTTCTTTAAAGAGAAACTTGCAGAGCCCAATGTCTTCCCATTCCGGTTTTTCCTATTCAGGCAGGTTTTTAAGCAGAACCTATGTCAATTCTCTAGAAAATTTTGCTACAAACAATGCCCCCACAATTTAAAATGGTCGACCAGATCCCAGACCTCACAGAGGAGAGACTATTACACGTTCTCTATACGGGATAAATTAAAGGTTATGCACTTTGGCAAAAATAATATAAATACAAGTTATACACTAAATGGCAGTGTGTTGGGAGTTTCCTTAACTGAGAAGGATCTAGGGGTTTTTGTAGATAACAAGTTGTCTAATTCTGGGCAGTGTCATTCTGTGGCCACTAAAGCAAATAAAGTTCTGTCTTGCATAATTAACTCAAGGGATGAAAACATAATTATGCCTCTTTATAGCTTGATGGTAAGGCCTCACCTGGAGTATGCCATGCAGTTTTGGACTCCAGTCCTTAAGAGGGATATAAATGAGCTGGAGAGAGTGTAGAGACGTGCAACTAAATTGGTTAGAGGGATGGAAGACTTAAATTATGAGGGTAGACTGTCAAGGCACTTGTGAGGGATCATGATTACACTTTACAAGTACATTAGAGGACATTATAGACAAATAGCAGGGGACCTTTTTACCCATAAAGTGGATCACCGTACCAGAGGCCACCACTCCAGACTAGAAGAAAAGAACTTTCATTTGAAGCAACGTAGGTGGTTCTTCACAGTGTGGACAGTGAGGTTGTGGAATGCACTGCCGGGTGATGTGTTGGCTGATTCAGTTAATGCCTTTAAGAGTGGTTTGGATGATTTCTTGGACAGACATAATATCAAAGGCTATTGTGATACTAAGCTCTATAGTTAGTATAGGTATGGGTATATAGAATTTAATTAAAAGTAGGGAGGGGTGTGTGTATGGATGCTGGGTTTTTATTTGGAGGGGTTGAACTTGATGGACTTTGTCTTTTTTTAACCCGATTTAACTATGTAACTATCTAATTCAGTTTAAATGGTTACGTCAACTCTATCTTAAAACCACACAGCTCAGACCCATGGGGCGTAATTCTGAAATGCCACAGGTGTGTGATGAAAGGGGCGAACTTTCTGAAAATGGCCTTGTCCTGTCTTCAGGTAGCCAAGTTTTGGATTGTGGTCATGAATTTCCTAGCAGACAAACTAGATTTTTCACAAACTGTTAACACCTCAGGTTTGCATATTGGGAGTCTTAGATGAACTGATAAATGCCAACCATGCCAGAACCCAATATAGAACACTACTTTTTTATGCGAGTAAAGAAATTGCAATGAAATGGATGGGGCCCAAGTCCCCCATGGTGCAAAACTGGATAACTCTGGTGAACAAGACTGTACCTCTTATTAAGCTCACCCTGTTACCTAGAGGCTCTCAAAAAAGATATGAAAAGTCCATGGTAGGAGGCAGGACTAGATGGACAAGGTTACCTGACATGAACTTTGGTATTTAATCCTGCATTTTATTTGAGGATCCAAGTGACTTATACAAATCCTCATGTAATTGACATTAGGGGGTTATTATTAAAGGTTGAGTTTGTCACAACTCAAATTTTTGCTTATTTATGAAAAACACAAATATAAGAAACACTGCCACTGAAATCAATAGGGGCATGGTTAGTTGGGTGGGGCATGTTTTAGAGATGGTTTAGAGAAAAAAGGAGTGCAGAAAAAACACTCTGCAATATAAAAATACTTCGGCTTCAAGTAAACCTTATTTCCTAACTAAAACATTATATCTTGCAGGATAGCTTGAATGGGTAAGAAAAAATGTAAATTAAAGTGGAGAAAAATGCAAAAAACACCTAACCAAATTCACAAACATTTGAACTGCTGTTTCGGATTATCATAAAAAATGGAGTAACAGTGTTTCTGCCAACTCAATCCTGTTGTTACAGATTTGATATTAGTAACACAAGTAAAGGGAAGTTAATAACTCCAAAAAACACACACCATTTTGTCGTCAGTTGCTCTTGCTTTTTTTTTAATTTTCCAAATGTATAAAACTGTCTGATGAAACTAAACTTTAAACCCTAAGGGGCAAATTCACTAACTGTGAAAATTCGCCAGCGCTGGCGAAGGCGCACATCGCAACACTTCACCAGGCGTAAATTCGCCTGGACAACTCTAATTCACGAAGATCCAAAGTTGCACGCAGGGTAACGAATGCTGACGAAATTACGCCAGCGAAATTATGCTCAGCGAAGTGCCGAAATTATGTCACGCTGGCGAATTTTCGCCCAGCGTTAGCCACTTCGCCCTTTAGTAAATTTTCCCCTTGGTGGCATATTTATCAAACTATAAAAATGTGGACTAAGGATACATCACACATCACCACCTCTATGCTACACTATGTACAATAGGCGTATTTATCAATCTATGTATTGAATTGAATAGGGTTGCCACCTTTTCTGAAAAGAAATACCAGCCTTCCTATATATCTATCTTTTTTCCCTATTGATAACATTGGGATCAACCATCATTTTTACCGGCCAGGCCGGTAAAATATCGGCCAGGTGGCAACCCTAAGGGCTATTCCACACGGGGAGATAGCCACGCGTTTGCGGTCGCGGCGACAAAGCGCCGCGACAGTCGCCGCGACCGGCGCAGGCGACAGTTTTGTATGGGCGCCTATGTAAAAACGCCTGTGCTAACCACACGAGGCGATGCGCTTTTCAACAGTCGCCTGAAAAAGCCTGGCGAGGCATTTTCAGGCGACTTTTGAAAAGCGCATTGCCTCGTGTGGTTAGCACAGGCGTTTTTACATAGGCGCCCATACAAAACTGTCGCCTGCGCCGGTCGCGGCGACTGTCGCGGCGCTTTGATGCCGCGACCGCAAACGCGTGGCTATCTCCCCGTGTGGACTAGCCCTAAATGTGAAGCTGAGAGTACAATTCTGGTGAAGGAGGGTTTTAAATCAAAAATTATGGAAATAATTCAGATTGATAAAAAAAACTAATTTATATCACTTTTTATACAATTTTTTTGTGTAAAACATTTTACACAATGTGGTGAATATATTGCCTTATTCACAAAACTGGAATAAGGCTTTTGTGAATGTTATGTTCTTTTTACAATAGTTTAAATCCATTAATCATTTTCATTCCAGCTTTAATTTACACCACCTTTGTAAATAACCCCCACCGTAATAAAATATCAGAAGGGCATACCAAGCGCTGCTCAGGTGATCATCACTAGCTACGTCTGCTTGAACTAATAACATCTAAAAGTGTACACAGAATAAGGTCATTGACCTCATGTTTTAATAGTAATCCATTCTTTGAATGTGAATGTGTATACAATACACAAAAGCTATGAATATCTTGTAAATAATATCCTTATAAACAGTGAGTTCTGATGTCATTTCTGTCACATGACTCACTGTATTATAATAAATAAGGTACCCCATTTGCAAAATATGAGGATATTAGAAGTTACCTCGGAGTTCCATGACCTTCGGCCTCGTGTTTTTATATGTCATGAAACTCCTCAGTAACTTATAATATCCTTATCATTTACAATAGGGGGTACTTTCTTCACTATATAATACACGAGAGCCATGAATATCCTCTAAATTATATCCTTATAAACGTTGCTAATGATTTCATTGGTTATAATCAGAGCTTAGTGATGTAATTTCTGTCACATGACTCACTGAAACTTCTGCATTATAATAAATAAAGTACACCCTGTTGCAAAATATGAGGATATTAGAAGTCAGCTAGGAGTTCCCTGACCTGTATACATGTTTTTGTAGTAAATTTGACCAAATCTGTAGTACTTTTACTATAGTTTAATTGTACGCTACAGGATGGCAATAGTTATGACTTAATGATCCTGTCAAGTCTTCCCTGGGGAGACGTCGTGGAGTACCAGGAAGTTGGGAGCCTAAAGACTGGGTAATCCAGGGTGTAACCATACACAGCAGTACTGAGGTCAGAATCCATGATAATGGTGAAAGAATACTTTAATAAACTTAAGGAAGTGATTATACAAATAATGGTGCTTATAATGAATATACAGGCTGGTAATGGTAACTGTAGAAGTGACAGGCACAGACACAATACAGAATCAGGCCAAAGAGTCGAGGCATGTGGCAAACAAACTGAGTCGAGGACAGGCCAGTAGTCAGAAACGGGGAATCCAATAGCAGGGCTAGGAGGGACACAAGGGTTCAGGAACAAGGCAGGAACTGGAACAGTACTCGGAATCAGGAACAAGGAACCAGAGGGGGTCATGAGAACTTGAACTGGATCAGAAAACACAGGACCAGAGGCAAGATCAAGGCAACATCTTATGACCAAGCATTGAGCAAAGGTCAGGGGCAGGGTTATAAATGGTCAGGATTGGGTAATGCAATACAGATGGGGATAACGACATGGGCGGAGAGATAAAACAGAAGACAGGAGTATAGCAGGAACAACAGGGAAAATGAACAAAACAGTACTAAGGACCTCCAGTGGCACACCAGGTAAGTGTACAGGTAACTCAGCACAGAGTCTAGAGTTTGAAACCTGACAAATTCCCTTGCTTATGTAAGGCCACCAGCCTGGGACCTGGGAATGTTGGCAGGCTATGCCTCTCAGCATTCTAGCCCTTGATAATAAGTCTGAGTACAGCTGGGATTTATAGGAACTGTTTATTTGTACATCCTCTTACATGTGGCCTCATCAATACCCTCAATTATTTCATTTTTTTGTGCAACAGCCTTTAATCTGTAATTCCTTGCCCCAACTCCTACCCCACAAGCAAAGTGCTGGACCTCAAAATACCTTGGGAAAAGTAGGAAACCCTCCTGCCCTGTGACTGTAATAACTAACCACCCTACACCCTAATTCTGTATAACATTATCTTGTTTCCTTTCCCTGGAATACTTGCTGCTGGGCTATATGCTGCTGGCATTGCGTATGCCATTTAACACCATTTAACAATTTTAATTAATACTGTATATATTGGAAACTGCATATTCTTTCACTATGCAAAAAACATTTTTTTTGGCAGAGTTACCCTTTTAATCCAGCTTCAGTTTCTTTCCATCACCTAAGGCTAAAAGGTTTTTTAATGGTCCTAAAGCTGAATTAACAATGTTTCCACCAATGTAATTTGATGTATTTTTTTTTAAAATTCTATGACATTAATGCTAGAAAAATGGAGTAACACCTGAAAACTTTAAACCAACTTCAAAATTATGCATTGCTCTGACAGGATTTGTGGGAGGGATACTCCTCCAAAAAATGCTGGTTTTTGCTGCAGTTACATTTCACATCACTTTATATGATATCCTGAATTCACAGAAAAGAGTAAGGCTTTTGTGAAGTTCTTTTTTAATAGAAGATATCTAGCCAGAGAGGAAGGTGAAAGCAATCTTCTTCCTCCTGCTGCTTAATATCTTAAGCTGGCCATAGATGTAAAGATCTTTAAAAGATCTTTTCTTTATCGTGACACCACGATTATCTCAAAACAATACGTTTTGAGATACCTATCAACTAAAAAGACCATTTCAGGCGATATTGCCAGCAAAACTGAAGGACAGCTGCCTGCTTGGCCCTGCAAACATAGATTGCACTGGGACTGATAAAGATTTTTAAGCCTGGCCGATGAAATTTCTGACAGATGTCGGACCAAAAACCGCAAGATGTACGATCATTCGAATCCCACTAACTTCACGATAATTTGACGGATTGGTTGGATTTTGCTAAAATCGGCCGTTCGGCAAAGAAAAATCTTTGCGTCTATGGGGACCTTTACAAACAAAATCTTACCTCTATTTAATGATGAAATGTATAGAGAGACACGCAAACAAACGTGTGCATTAAATTCAGTGCTGTTTCCTCTTAAAACAGAAAGACACAGATGGTACAGAAAATATATTTATATATATTTTCTTCAATAAAAAAAACAAAAAACAAATTTGGGTAGGCACGGAATCTAAGCTTATCTTTCCTGCTTTTCTGGAGCAGGATCCCTTATCTTTCAGTGCATGATAAGGCAATATATCATGTGTACATGAGAGCCACACCATACCTCTCTAAGCTTTAGCAGCTTATATACCCACCTAGGATAAACTAGAAATTTTCTTCCTTTCTTTTAATAACAAAATGAATGGAAAACATTCAAATGACAGATCAGTGATCCCATGTGCATTAAATCAAAATTTGTATATCAACGTGACACTGATCTGCAATAATAGTGTAAGGAGTTTTTATGTGTATCTTCTAACTCGGGGCTCCTTGATAAAATATAACCCTTGAAAGCCCTTGGACACACAATAACACAAGCAGAACTGCATTGCTTGAGCGTTAAGGGGAGCCCACTAGGAACACAATCAGGCAACACGTGATGCTAGAATGTTCTGCATTGCACCTTCTGCATTGGAACCTATTTATTATCTCAATATGAGATCAGTGATGCTAAACAGACATCCCTTTACAGAAAATGAACCCGGCTGTGTTGGGAAATAGCTGAATTGAAATGTTTCAGGATTAGCCAATATTTTCCTCCCTTTAGGGGAAGAGGTTGGGTTGTAACAATTAAGGGCCGTTCTGTGGTTGCAAACTAAAGTTTTTAGTCTGTTGAAAAAGGAATAATGGCCTTGGGAAAACACAAGACAGTCCATACAGTGGGAACACAAAGGGCGTTTTATTCAAATTTGTTTTGAGTTTAGCAGATTTGCATGAAAAATGTGTGAGAAAGGCTGTCTCGGGTGACCTCATCCCCAGCTGCCATTAGCGTTTAATTAAGTGCTGAATAGCAGCAGCATTTGCTGAGCAGACTGGGGGACGTGAAGAGAATCCTGTCTGGCCTCCAGACTGTGGGAAATCTCAGCAGCCTGCCACTGAACTACAGAGAGGGAACCCCTAAACCCAGACAGCCCCTGCCTTCCAAACCAAAACATTAGTCATGACAACAGCCCCCAGGAGACTGACCTTCTGCAAGTCCCAGGATTTGCAAAGGGCCATCAAAGAGTTAACACTGTCCTACCATGAACCATATGCAAGTGGCTGCTATAAAATGCTCCTTTGTCACATTAGTACGTATAATGGTTATTTTTTTTTCTGTTTGACTCTTTGTCTGTTTGATTCTTCAGTTACAAAATTTACTAGCATAATGAGTTGTCTCTAAGTTTGTATGCCCAGTTATAATTCCTTGCCAGTCCCTTTCTCTCTATAGCAACCATGACCGTGATCTGACATGATTTAATGGGCAGACATCTATTCTGCAGTGTTACAGACACACAACCCAAGTTCAAGTCCAAGTTTGGGGGCTTTTCCCAAGGAATCTTTTGCAGTCATCCCTTTTGTTCGCCTCTAACAAATGCTCTTTATGCATCCTTCTGTACATGGTACTGTCTAGCTGTCTGGGCACAAACCTAATAACCTGCTTGCTTAGCAAACCCACTCTAGCCACCCAAGCCTATATACATAATCACTCTTGTAAACGTATAGCCAAATTCAGTGGTTTCAGGATGGCAACTCATCATCTATGGCTTCTTTTTGCCTCCATTTATACATTAGCCAAGTTAGCCATAATCTTTAGCCTTGGGCCTGCACCTGTGACTACTCTGCTTGGGTCCCCTGCTGAACATAAACATTCAGTATTCTGCTTTTGCTGATGGGACATGGAACTGATCCCAGGTAAGAAAATGAATATATTGAATTATTCATATTACCATGATATGTTAGAGCACAAATAACTGGATTTTGATGGTTAATTTCCTCAGATGACCCCTTGTTTTGTTTTGTGCTATATCAATATTATTGGGACTCATTTAAGAACACTGAGCCACCTTTGCAGTAGCTTGTTCAAACCGATTTGTCCCTTGCCTTCAGAGGAGTAACTAAGGGGAAATAGACTCTGTGTTTTCGAGGGAGGGGGAGCAGGTGTGCAGAGGGCCCAACAGGGCCCTATATAATTAGCATTGTTAATATAGTTGGTGAAATTGGTTCAGGTCAACTTACTAATGTTTGGGGGGGGGGGTGGAGGCCAAAATTAATTTACTATGGAGCCCAGTAGCATATACTTAGCTTGGCTTGAATTGCAAAACTAATGGCAGCCGGATGCCACAGTTTGTGTGCCTTTTTTAGAGTTTCACATGCCCTTGTGCTTGCCCTTATCAGTCACTCTCTGGGAACACAGGACAATTAAAATAGATACAGAATTCATATTCAGAAAGAAGCACATTTTCTAAGATTTTCTGTACTAATAATAATCAGCAAGTGCTCACTCCCATGGAAACAAATCATTTAACCAGGATGAATTGGTTATTGGTTAGGCATACTAACATACTAACAGGTGCCGATTTCTACCAGAGCAGTTACCAACATCATCCAATCAGACATTTGCTTTTATTATTCAAACCTAGCTACATAGACTATAGCTGTCTACTGATCATTGCATCTGCTCTCAGTAGTGTGTAAATAAAAGTGTTTTGTAGCATTTAACTTCATTTATTGAAGCACAACAATCATTGTTATTAGTTATTTGTACTGTAAACATGTGCGCTATTACTCTGCTTCCCTTTAAAATGCACAGAAAGCACTTTTGCTTTTCAGTGTTAGTTCTAAATGTCAAAATGAAAGAAGTGTATGCCTCCTTTGAATGAACCGGACTGCACTCTGTTACTGGATGCAGCAATAATATGATTGTATTTAGCAGATTACAGGACAGAGCTATACTGGGTTCCCTTAACCCCTTCAGTCCCATGAGGTGTGCAAACGTACCCTATGGCACTAAAGTGGACTTCATAGGTTACGGTGTGCGTGCTTTGCTTTTGATGAGTGTTAGATCAGGGATACAGCATACAAACCATGTCCTAATAAAAAATGTCACTGATGCCAAGAGTGGGTAAAGTGCTGTTATTTCTGGGTATCACCGTGTATTCCCTAGAATGTATAGAAATGGAGTATTAACTCTTTCCCTAAATAGGGGCAGCAAGTGCAGAGCGTCCTGGCACTGAGGAGCAGTTTGTACATGTGTATATTCAGATTATTGCCTGGCAATGCTGGCTCAGAACATGCAGTCACTGCAGCACCCCCCCCCTCAAGTTGTGCATAGCGTGTTGCCTAGCAACGCCTCACATTCCTCATGGTCCTGCAACAAAAGCAGTTTGCCAGGTTGTGCAATGACAGAGATGTTTCACGGCAAT
The DNA here is from genome assembly GCA_038501925.1 of Xenopus petersii. Lineage (NCBI taxonomy): Eukaryota > Metazoa > Chordata > Amphibia > Anura > Pipidae > Xenopus > Xenopus petersii. Next base: position 113,208,593 of record CM076676.1, read on the forward strand.
ATGATGTTTATTTGTGGGAAGTCTTGGCTGAATGAGGGAGCACTCCCCCGGTTAATCAGATGACCCTGCCAAACCCTGCTCCCTAGTATAATGTTGGGTTGTACTCTCTTATTTAGTCCTACCATCTTTGGGATGTTAATTGCTGCCACTACTGAATGGCAGATGGTCAGCATCACAGGAATCATTAATGGTGCACAGCAATTCACAGAGCACCTTTGGTTACCCAGTAACAAGTTGTGGGTGCCACCTCCTTGCTCGTTTTAGCAGAAATCTACTTACTAATGGGAAAGGGGAAGGTTGTCAACTGCATCACAATAATAACACCCTACAACCCTAAATGCCAGCTGCAATCTAGTGTGCCATGCACGTTGGCCCAGAGCCGGACCCTGCTTTTCCTTCTGCCTACCGGTCACGGCAAAAATACCCTGCATGTTTGCACACACGCAGTGGGAGTGGGGGGTGGTGCAGGGGTCCGGAGGGGGGCCCCCCAGTCCGACCCTGCTCTCTATGGAATGTTATGGAATGGAAAGTTGCTTAGGATTATATTTTCTTTTGATTAGGCAACATTTTAATTTAGGGTATACATCTCCTCTATTACAGGGAGGGCAGTGGTGGATTAACGACATGTGGGGCTCCTAGGCAACATCCTCACAGCCCCACCTTCTAGGCTACTACTGGGTCCAGATCCAGGCAGTTGGTCGGGTTCAGTGCACGCCAGTGATTGTCACTGGATCTACATGCATCAGGGCGCACACACCTTGCCTGCTGTCTACTCACAGTAGTTGTACCCAACCAGATTTAGCAGCGCAAATAAAAATAAATATAAAACTAATAATTGAAAGAAATTTAGATAAGCCCTTGATCACACTGAATGCCTAGACTATAGCCTATGGTAGCCTGAGCATTATTCTGCCCGAGAGAGAATATTTACCCTCAATAGGTGTACTTGGTCTAGTGCAGAATGATCAAGTGACTGTGCTGTTGGGATACGATATGTACTTTTGGCTGTGATATTTTGACCCTACCCTGCCACATAACTTAGAAACTGTGCCTTTAGTACTCCAGGCTGCTTATCTATCTATCTATCCTTTGTTCAGTATTGCCTTATCTAGCTACAAGGTGACATCAGCTATACTACAATAAAATGTAACATGCTCTAATTTACAGGGAGAACATATTGCAATGGCAGAAGAAACTTTTACTTACTACTGATTTCAAGTAACTGTAGAGTAATTAACACATAAGCTAGGGGGTAGGAGCCTGCCCCAGCTTTGTGCCCTAGGCACGTGCCTACTCTGCCCTGCAAAGATCTGATTGGTTGCTATGGGCCAAATCTCCAAAAATCTCTCTAGAAGATATTTATCTCCAATGTCTGGCAAGCAATGTATCGCCTGCTCCACCGTCCAGAGCTCTTTGCTGTCACCACAGGGTCGCTAGGTGAACTGCAACTAGCCATGTCTTTTACAAATAGCAATTAATTAAGTGAAGGCGCGCTGGCTCCAGGCGGCAGGATACCTGTGCTCTCATGTGCCAAGCACGGCTCTGACAAAAAGGTCTCCCGTCCAGTTATCAGGCGCCTCATAACTGTCACGTGACGCGTACTAATAGCAATAAAGGCCAATTAGCGGCTATCATTGGTTTACAGCTAGTCTGAACAACGTATCGATTTATCCGGACGGGAATTGTATCAGGGAATGCGGAGGGTCCAGTAAATCTCACGCGTGGATATTCACTCACTCCTTTCCCATTTTGCAGACAGCAGCCATTTTGTGCAGCAGCAGATGTGTACTGACGCACAGACATGATCAAGCAATGGGTAGAAGAATAGGAGGCAATGGGACTTGTGGATGTATCTATCTATGATGAAGGCCACAGTGCTGCTATGTGTGCCAGTCACTGACAGGTGCCATCTCGCTATAGAACGGGCTTAAACTGATGCACAGTCAGTGTTGCTGCTGCTGCGTGTCATGCAAGAGGGGGCGGTGCAATGAAGCATCTAGTGCTGGCAGCGAGGTGGCATTGTTCTTCCGTAAGAGGCACTGAAGGCTCTGGGGCAAGCAGTCCCATCATGCATAGAGCTCCTCTCAATCTGCCTATTGATTGCATTAGCCCCCTCCTTCCTACATCGCACAAACACACCTTGCGCTTCACTCACACCTGAACTACATGGCAGCTCCTACACTGCATTCAGGCTAACCTCTACAGTGTACTTTCCAGTAGCTTTATTTGCTACATACAACAGGTATAAGGGATGTTCACCTTTCAGATAACTTTTAGTATGATGTAGAAAAGGATATTCTGAGACAATTTGCAATTTGTTTTCATATTTTTAATATTTGTGTTTTTTGAGTTATTTAGGAACTCTTCAATTTGCATCCTAAACAATCTGGTAACTAGGGTCCAAATTACTCTAGCAACCATGCATGGATTTGAATAAGAGACTGGAATATGAATAGGAGAGGCCTGAATAGAAGGATAAGTAATAAATAGTAACGATAACAATAAATTTGTATCCTTGCAAAGCATTTGTTTTTTTTAGAAGGGAGTCAGCGACACCCATTTGAAAGAGTCATAAGAAAAAGACAAATAACTATAAATCGATAAAAAATATATAATGAAAACCAGTTGAAAAGTTGCTTAGAATTGTCAGTTCTGTAACATAATAATAGTTACCTTAAAGGCGAATCACCCTGTTAACTGTAGATACATTTAGACATATCGGAACTATATATTTCCAATAAAATATGAAACTCTTCAAAGTTTACACCCCCCCCCCCACAGGGTAAAATTAATTTCTATAAGACCTTTTTAGACCTTTTATAAGACCCTAGTTACTCTTTATAGGACTATGTCTTATGGACTTATTATAGTTGAACAACAACTATTAGAAGGGGGAGGTATATGGGCTGCAGTCTCCATCCAGGAGAAACTCAGATCATGAAAATGTCCTAAATAGAGGATCCCATTATTTTTACCAAGATGCAGTAGCACCCATGAAATCCATTACTACTTATTTAAAACAAGGTCTTTTGGTTATGGAAATAAAGTTGGAAAGTTGCATTTTTTTTTATTTGCAAGAGATGGGCAATATTTTCTATCTCAGTATTTAAATACGGTACTATATTTCCCAATTCTCTCACTCTGTGTGTATATGTTTTAATTTCATGCATGCCGTATTAATATGTTATAATATGTATTAACATTATTCAATATTAATATGTTAAATGCTACACGTTTTGAGTTGCTTTCCTTTGCCTTGCTAAGCTTTCTTACTGTACCTCTCTGCTAATGAATGAAGCTAATTGGGAGGAATCCTGCAGACTGCTGTTCTGTTGATGATAGCTCACAGCATGGCAGAACTACTGCTTTTGGGAGAGAAAGGTGGCATTAACCCTTTAATTGCCACTCTCCATGCAAATAAATGACCTTTTTCCACAAAATGCATTATTTTCAGGCACAAATACAAGCTTAGGTGTTTTTATATCCTGTCCATAACAGACTTTCTCTGGGAAAGATCTCTGGGAGATCGGAAATCTCTGTAAATAACATGTTTACGACAGAAAGCTTAATTACATCATCGCATTTTTTTATTAGAAATGCCAGGGCAGAATGCATGGGGGGGCACGTTGCACCCATATTAGCCTAAATGGCCAGGGTTAGTGCAGCCCATACAAACTCTGCAGCCATCACGACCTGACAAAAATGGAAGAGGTAATATCCTTGTGGGACACATTCTCTTTGAGTATCCCAGTGAATGGTCTGTGTAAATTCCTTCGCAATTAACAGGAATTCTTTACATCTAGAAAGCCCTCGGCTGAGTGAGTGGGTCTGGCCTGTAAGGAGGAACAAAGAGATGTGAGTCCCCTTGGTGGAGCCCCCTATTAACAAATTGTTTTTGCCCAGCTCACCTGCCTGCTGCCTCCTCTCTGCTTGGACTACACTGCCCTTCCCAGCAGCTCAAGGTGAATAAACACTCCTGCATTTATACAAAGTACTTTGGCACTTACTATGCGAGCAGAATGCCCAATCTCTGCCAAACAAATGTAATATAATGTTTCAATCGTTTGCTAAATAAACATACAAGAGGGTTATTTATTTAGCGGCGCAATCAATGCCCCCATTCTAGCGCACAAACAACACATTTACGCAGCAGTCATCAAAGATTGTTGGCTTGGGATTGTCGCCTTGTCTTTTTTTTTACATTTCTTGTCGCCCACAGTCATGTAAATAGAACCGATTCGTTCGTTGCCGTGTAGCCCACAACGAATTCACACCAGGGATAAATGTCTCCTAGTTCGTGGTTTTCGTTCGAATAATTGGCTCCTGTAAATGTGTCTGGTGTTATGTATCGATCTGGCACTTTTACCACTGATTTCGTACACTGTGATTCTCCTTGTCGTGTATTGGTCTCATAGAATTCATTTGATTATTTAGTTCATTGGTTCTGGTAAATGATCAGTATAATATTAACGGTATTTATTTGCGCATATACAATTTATTCCAATTGTACCAATAGCTGCTGGGAAGTATTGTCATACATGTCTGGTTTCAGTGTCAAGTCTTACTAAATAGGACAACGCTCATTCGCTTCTCTTCCAAACTCACAGGTAACAGAGAATTACTCACAATTATTCACTAGAATGAGAGAGGTGTTGGCACAGAGTTAAGGTGCCATGCTCCTCAGTGAGTTAATCTAAGGAATATTATTCTATGGGTGCTGCTGGGATCTTGTAGGGGAACCGAAAGACAAAGACAGGGGTGGGCTGCATTGTGTACTGAATGCTGGGTTAAGCCTTGGTATTTCTGTGTTTGGTAAGAACCTTACTGCACTTGGGCTTGGAGCTTGTGCACATAATGGTACATTTTGCTCAGAGATAGTAGATGCATTTTTGCATAAATGGCTCCATACGATGACAAATCGGATACAAAAGAATATGTTCTTTTTATTTAATTGTGGCTCATTTTTCGCTTCGCCGCTTAATGAAAATATTCCCACTAATAACGCAGGCAGAGAAAGAAAATGCACGAGGGAATAAATACATATTTGCACTACTAGTTATAGAGAGCTGCTTTGTTTCACAACCAACGTAAATGCCCTGTCCCAGGTGTGTGCAACCGCAGTGCCCAATTGCAATTCTAGTGAGAAGGGGCCACTCCTGCAAGGAATCAGTTGTGTACCCCTCCTTGTAATCTAGCACCTTGGGGCCGGGCAACGTAGTGTTAAAATTGTACAAGATAAAAGTACCTGAATTTGAACCTCATGGGAGCTGCTGCCTATGTCTAAATGAGCTAGAGTCAAACAAAAAAACACAATAGTGCGTTTTTATTCTTTATTTCTTTGTGTTCTAATGGGGGATAAAGTGGTATAATCAATTTTTTTATATTTTTTAAATTCATCTCTGTGTATAAAGTACCAAGATCCTTGTATGTTATGTGAAGCTGTATGTTAGAAGGTATAATTATAATAGTTATAGCTATGGCACACACAGGTAGTGTCCAGCATTTGGCACCAAAGGCACTAGTTCTAAAAATGAACGTGTTGGTTATTAATGTATCTGCCCTTTTAGTTCCCACTCTAAATCAGGACAGTCATATATTTAAAAGGGAGTAATGCTTTTGTTACACAGTATCATTTGCTATTGTCCACACTAGCTCACTGACTGTACCATTATGTTATTGAAATATCAGTATGCCTTTAAGTTTTACCCTTCTTTGCTTTCAAGATATTATAATTTTACATCATTAACCCATAACATACACAACTATGACTGTAAGTCCAATGATCATACTGATACTCTAACTGCTAAGGCAATGTAATACAGAGAATAATGCAGGCTATGGACTGTATCTGTAAAATGGCAAGTCCTGGCTTTACTTTGAGCAGAAGCTTGTGATCATGAGATGCCTTCTTGTGGGCATGCAGATGTTGGAACACTGATGCTTGGAACCAGGAGCTAATTAAATGGTTTTAGATGTTCTTAAAAATTCTGAAGGAAAAACTTATGATGAGCACATACTACAGTGCACTTCCACATTAGCATTAATGCTGTCAGTGTAACCAGACCTAGGCAAGTAGAATAGCAGCAATATATGTACCTTTTTATTTACATTTTATGTAATTATATGTTAAAGGTAAAAAAAAAATAACCCTGGATTATTTTGCTTTAAAACCATCCAGCAAGGCACAATGGGACTGTTCTACTAACACAGGTGTTGAATTGCACCATTGCAGTTGCCCATAGCAACCAATCATATCTTGACTGGTAGAATACTGATTAACACTAAGAGCAAGGGTGCACATAGTGGAGTGTCCACTTTTCTCCACCTGTGTTTTGTATACTGGTGGAGGAAAGAGGACCATTTTTTCTGTTCACCCCTGTAGCTCTATTGACAGGCCTGGCATGAAAGCTGATCCTCTATGTGTGCTCTTGTCCTAAACCCTTGATAGAGTTGATAGCTTTTTGCCAATCCTGGTAAACTGCCAAAGACTGCTAACTTGCCTCATGGCAGGAGCAGCACTAGACTTCAAAACACTTTTATGTAGGTTACAGTGGCCTGCCAGAGTACCAAACAATATCCAAGTGGGCCAGAGGCAAGTACTATTGCCATTAGCAATATTTAATCCATTTGACACCCTATTACATTTAGCACCATCTATATAGAATTATTGTGAGATAGTGGGCCCAGAATCTTATGTTCTCTGGTGGGTTAAATACAGTCCAGAACACATTATGGGGAAAATATATGAAACACAGCAAGTTCTACAAGTGCTTTACTTGCACACCTGACTACAAGACCCCTACTCTCTTAATAGAGAGTTTTTATTTGCATTTGCAAGAAAACAGCATCATACAGGTTCAGATTAGCCTTCAAAATAGGACCTGACATTTCAAGGACACAGAGGCCCAAACAGCACTCCCTAGACCCAATAAATAGCTACTGTCTATGACATCTTACAGCAGCCCCTATGGCATTTGCCAGAATCCATGGGTTGCCAGAATCAATGGATTGTCAGTCGGGCCTGACACCATACCAAATCTGTTGTTCACCCTTGGGTTGCTACTCAAATTCAAAATACTGTGCCTGTAACTCTCTTTTAAACTTTGTACAAAATTCTAATGAAAAAGATAATGCTTAAGGCTGTGTTCTTAAAGGACAAAGAAACCCTAATTCACTGGGAGGGTGCCAATATGTTAAAAAATGCACCAGCCTGGCGTGCTTTCTATAGCAACACAATGCCTTGTTTTTATGGCTCTGCTATAGAAAGTTCACAGGACATTGATTGTTTTTATGAAAAAGGAGCACATGCATGGGAAAAAACATTTGCCTAATATATGACTGAGAGCGCTTAGTGTTTGTGAAAGTCCATTCTACTAGAAAAGTGGTGGTGGCTAGTACAAGTACAATGGAGCATGGCTGTCTTTTGAAGTACATTAGGTGCTGTTTGAAAGGGGCAGGAAGAATTGTGCAGGCATACAAATAGTTAAAGCGGACCTATCACCCACACATAAAACGCTGTATAAAGTCCTTTGAAAATTAAACATGGCACCTATATTATTTTTTTCATTAAAACATCCATACCAGATATAAAATGTGTTTAAATATCTCAGCTGTCAATCATATATCGCCTGCCCTGCCTCTATGCCTGAGGCATAGAGGCAGGGCAGTAAATTACTTTCACTTTCCATTCAGCACTTTCTAGATGTCTTTGCACAGCTTACATCCCCCTTCCCTCCTCCCACTCTATAATTTTGTAGGGCTCTGCACATGGGCATTAGGTCCCCCATTCTGGCACATGCACAAGATTTTTTGGTGTGGGACAGAATGGTTAAGGGCAGATTTATTTAAATGTGAGATTAGAGTTTACCACAGAAAAATCCACCCACTTTCTATGCATTCCAATAGGATTTTTAAAAGTGTATGGGTGAAAATTAGAGCTCACCATTTGATTTTATTTGTTACCCTTTACCAGTTCACTTTTTATAAATACGCTTTCAAAAATCCCATAGGAATGAATAGAAAGTGGATGAGTTTTTTTGTTGTAAACTCTAATCACATAGTTTGATAAATCTGCCCCTTGGAGTGAGGGGTGCTAAATGAGAAGGTATAGCCCTCCACTGCAAGGTTTTTAAAGTGGTTGTTCACCTTCCAACACTTTTTTTGGTTCAATTGTTTTCAGATAGTTCACCAGAAATAATGTTTTAAAAAAATTACTTTCTATTTCACCTGCTTATGTCTTTCTAAAGCAGGTCTGGGACGAGGGTCACCGACTATAACTATTTTAAAAGGATACATTAGTTGATACAGAGATATGTAGATAGATACATTTTTATATTTGACCCTGCTGAGCAGAATCCATGAGTTTCATTAAAAGCAACAGTTAGAATTGATACAATTGAAAAATAAAAAATATCTTCTTTCTGTTGAACAATCTGAAAACAACTGAACTGAAAAAAGTGTTTGGGGGTGAACAACCCCTTTAAAGGAGAATTCAACAATTTATTGAAAAAAAAAAAAAACCCTACCCCCTACTCTACATAGACCTCCCGCCTCCCCCCAGCCTAGCTAACTTTTTATTTACCCCTCGGTGCAGATTCAGAGCATCGGGGGTTCACGGCAGCCATCTTCTTCTTTGGTAATCTTCAGGTCTTCTTCTGGCCCTTCGGCAATTTCGGTGACTTTCGACGAATGTGCAGTTATTCGGGACCAGCAGACTGCTCCAACTGCGCATGCACTTACTTCCCAAGATTACCGAAGAGAAGAAGATGACGGCCGTGAACTCTGCTGGACAGAATCTGCACTGAGGGGTAAGTAAAAAGTTAGGGGTATTTACCTTGGGTCAGTGTCGGTCCAGACCCCCTCTCCCCACATAATGGGATACCACACAAAAAAAACCTTTCGGCGCCGCGTCGCCTGCGCATTGTGACCAGTGTGCCCTCATGCGTGCATGCCGAGCGCGCCTTCCTGTGTGTGTGCAGAAGGTATTGAAATACTTTATTGTTATACATTCCAGTTGGTGTACCATTGCTTTTATAAAAACACGTTTTAACAGAATGGTATTATTAAGGAAATTGGACTGGTATAAAAATGGGTAAAGAAGAGAGCAGCAAGTTTGCTTTTAGTAGAATTTAAAAAAGAGCTGATTTATTGCATTTGTCAGTATCTTTTAATGGATCAGCAAAGGGACTCTCCAAAGATGTCCCTATAATTGAGCATTTGAGGGCTCATGGATTTTATCAGATTTCTGAGCCAAAAATCTCCAGTATAATAAGATATATGAGTTGGTCTAATCATTAAACAGCATCAGTCTGCGAGGACGGAATAGATACTGCATATTGTTGTCATAATCAAGTCTTACTCATTACATATTCATATGCAGGCCACAGACACTCTATATAATCAGACAATGAACACTTTGATTACTAGTGCAAGTTGTTAACCCAAGATCTTGCAGAGCTTTTGGTGGAATGTTTGCTGGTCATTTGCAAGGGCTACTAGTATTTATAAAAAAAGTCCTATAAAGTATAAAGCATAAAATAACTCCAGCACACGTAGCATGCTCAAGGGATTGCTCCCGTGTTTAATGTCAATCCAACAATACAACGTTTCGGGGGCGTGCCCCTTCGTCAGGTGCTCAAAACCACCACCCACCTTCCTTAAATTAGGTAATTGAAGTTAACCACTCCTCCAAACATGTAAAAAAGTTAAATAGTAATACATGTAGAGAATGAGTCCAAACAATACAAAAAGTTCGTTTTTACAGTCCAGACGTAAGATTCATTCGGTATGAAACCTGAATGCTGCAAAAAAAAAAAAAAAAAAAAAACTACAATTGATCAAATGACCAAGCAGAGATTTGTAGTTCAGCCATTGTATTAAACAATCAAAATGATCAAATTACCAAACAGAGAGTTGTAGTTCAGCCATTATATTAAATTACACAATCAAGGCCTATTTGAATGAGATCCTAGCAGAAAGGAAGTAAAATTAGCCATACCTTCCCCTGCTACTAGATTCTAATCGATACAATTAGGAGAATCTGTAATGAATAAGGAAACAAATTAGAAATATTGAAAGTTAGAGACTGTTACAAATAGCTAGTCAGACTGAATTCCTCATTTAACCCTCTTGGAGTCTGTGTTTGTAACAACCAAATCCAGTAACTTTCCCACTGGTTTAATTTTAATTTCAAATTATAATCTGTCGTTATTACCTTTTCCAGTATCTGCCACCTTAACTGGGAAGTTCTATGCCCTTTATCAAAAAAATGTTTGTATAAAAAAGTTTCCTGTTTATTCTTTTTCTTGTCAGTTTCTTTTTTTGTTTCTTTAGGGGGTGGTTTGTAGTTTCGAATGGCCGCTTTATGCTCATTTAGGCGTATTTTTACAGGTCTACTAGTTTGCCCAATATAGGCCAAACCACACGGACATTTTAGGCAATAAATTAAGCCCTTAGAATCACATGTATGAAAACCCTTTGTAAAATGCTTTGTGCCTTTTTGTGGATGAATCACATAATCGCCTTTGGTGATGCCCGTACAGTGGCCGCAGTTGAGACACGGGAAAGTGCCATTCCTGTTACTATATTTTTTATTAGTGTTCCTAACGGAATCCGATCTCTTTTTAACCATGTCTCCCACGTTCCTTCCTCTTCTGTATGAAAAAATTGGTGGCAGAGTAAAAAGATTTCCATATTTACTATCAGATTTTAAAACTTTCCAATGTTTAAGAATAGTTCTTCTTATGTATTTAGCATTAGTGTCATAAGTTGAAACAAAAGGGACTCTTTTTTGTTTGACAGACATCAATCGAGCACAAGAGAAAATCCTCTGTAGGTAAAGAGAGTTTTTCTAACCTCTGTAAAAAATCACCTGTATCCAGTCAGCACACAGTGTTTTAAATTAGGGGTAATTTCCTGTAAAGCAATATCAACATAAATGGCCAATGGCTGTAGTAAAGAGCCCACATTACTAACTATGGGTCGCCCAGGCGGTTTTTCCAATGATTTGTGTATTTTTGGTAAAAAATAAGTGTTAGGTATCTTGGCTTCCTCACAAAATAATAGGTTGTAAGTATCATCAGTAATTATACCTTCCATGACAGCAGAATATAAAAAGATTTTAATTTCATCCCTTAGTCTCATTGAGGGATCACTATCCAACTTTTTATAATGTGCATTGTTATTTAACTGTCGAATGGCCTCATTCTCATAGTCACATTTATTCATTACGACGATTCCTCCCCCTTTATCAGCTTTACAAATTACAATACTTTCATTATCCTTATTTACAGAGATTAGAAAAACTCTCTTTACCTACAGAGGATTTTCTCTTGTGCTTGATTGATGTCTGTGACTTGTTTACTTCTATTCCACACGATGAGGGTATAGAATGTGCCCGTTCATACCTCGGTAATACAAAAACACCAACACACCAGATTTCTTTTTTATGCACATTATTGGAGATAGTACTTAAGAAAAACTTTTTTTCTTTCAACACAGATTTTTATTTACAGACACAAGGCTGCGCCATGGGAGCTAACATGTCACCTGTGTATGCAAACATTTTCATGGATTTTTTTGAGAACACATTTATCTTTCTAACCCTGAATACTCAGCACATATCATTACATATATGCGCTACGTGGATGACACGTTTTTCTTATGGCAGGGTGGCAAGGAGAAACTTTTGGATTTCCTTAATTATTTGAATAGGGTACATAGCACTATTAAATTTACTTTGGAATACCACTCCACCAATATACATTTTCTTGATGTCGACATTCATCGCTCAGATACAGGATTCAGTACATCTGTTTTTACTAAGCCTACAGACCGTAATAATCTTTTAAGGCCCACATCGTTCCATGCCCCTGGCCTGTTCAATGGTTTACCAAAAAGCCAACTAATGAGAGTTAGGAGAATCACTTCTGATGATACCCTATATGCCCAGGAATCAGAAAAAATGGTTAATAAATTTGTTGAAAAAGGTTACGATAAAAACACTCTTTTAAAAGTTCGTGAAGAGGTGGGAAAGATTCCGCGAGCCAATCTACTCACAAAAAAGAATGTTACAGCCAAACAAAAAAGAGTCCCTTTTGTTTCAACTTATGACACTAATGCTAAATACATAAGAAGAACTATTCTTAAACATTGGAAAGTTTTAAAATCTGATAGTAAATATGGAAATCTTTTTACTCTGCCACCAATTTTTTCATACAGAAGAGGAAGGAACGTGGGAGACATGGTTAAAAAGAGATCGGATTCCGTTAGGAACACTAATAAAAAATATAGTAACAGGAATGGCACTTTCCCGTGTCTCAACTGCGGCCACTGTACGGGCATCACCAAAGGCGATTATGTGATTCATCCACAAAAAGGCACAAAGCATTTTACAAAGGGTTTTCATACATGTGATTCTAAGGGCGTAATTTATTGCCTAAAATGTCCGTGTGGTTTGGCCTATATTGGGCAAACTAGTAGACCTGTAAAAATACGCCTAAATGAGCATAAAGCGGCCATTCGAAACTACAGACCACCCCCTAAAGAAACAAAAAAAGAAACTGACAAGAAAAAGAATAAACAGGAAACTTTTTTTATACAAACATTTTTTTGATAAAGGGCATAGAACTTCCCAGTTAAGGTGGCAGATACTGGAAAAGGTAATAACGACAGATTATAATTTTAAATTAAAATTAAACCAGCGGGAAAGTTACTGGATTTGGTTGTTACAAACACAGACTCCAAGAGGGTTAAATGAGGAATTCAGTCTGACTAGCTATTTGTAACAGTCTCTAACTTTCAATATTTCTAATTTGTTTCCTTATTCTTTACAGATTCTCCTAATTGTATCGATTAGAATCTAGTAGCAGGGGAAGGTATGGCTAATTTTACTTCCTTTCTGCTAGGATCTCATTCAAATAGGCCTTCATTGTGTAATTTAATATAATGGCTGAACTACAACTCTCTGTTTGGTAATTTGATCATTTTGATTGTTTAATACAATGGCTGAACTACAACTCTCTGCTTGGTCATTTGATCAATTGTAGTTATTTTTTTTTTTTGCAGCATTCAGGTTTCATACCGAATGAATCTTACGTCTGGACTGTAAAAACAAACTTTTTGTATTGTTTGGACTCATTCTCTACATGTATTACTATTTAACTTTTTTACATGTTTGGAGGAGTGGTTAACTTCAATTACCTAATTTAAGGAAAGTGGGTGGTGGTTTTGAGCACCTGACGAAGGGGCACGCCCCCGAAACGTTGTATTGTTGTATTGACATTAAACACGGGAGCAATCCCTTGAGCATGCTACGTGTGCTGGAGTTATTTTATGCTCATTAATGTTGGAGGGGCCGTCCTCCTATACCCCAGGCACCGTACGTAATTATTTGGAGAGGCCAGGTGTGCGTGTGCGACTCCTTTGCCTATAAAGTATAAAGTCATAGGCCAGGATGCCTTTGTGTTTATAAACTGGTAGTGTAGTTAGAGCTGCAGGTATAGCTTCATGTCACGTAAACAATTTTTCCATCCATCCAAAAATCTCCCAATTATAGTCTTTTGCCAAATCATGAACATTATAAGAAGTAAACAAACACCCCCCCCAAAAAACAAAAGAATCCTACTATTTTCTGCACCAGCCTTAAGGTGTTTTTGTATTAGGCTTAAATATACTCATCATATAGTAAAAAGAGAATACACGCACATGTACAGTCTACTGTACACTTCATTCATTTTAAATCTATTTCCTGTTTAATACAGACAATAATTAGCCGTTTGTTTTAAAGGCTAAATGAGTATGTACCTGTAGTATAATTAGTCCAGCAGCCACTATTGCATGTTGCACCCCTTGTGGCCAGTCAAGATTCTTTTTATATACTTCTTCCAAAAGATTAGTGTGAGGAAAGCTAAAAGGAACTCAGAATCTCTTGGGTGCAATAAATGCATTGAAACCCTTCTGAAAGGGATTGTTCACATTTGAGTTAACTTTTGGAATGATGTAGATATTCCTAGACAATTTGAAATTGTTTTTTATTTTTTATTATTTGTGGTTATTTAGTTTTTTAGCTTTTTATTCAGCAGCTCTCCAGTTTACAATCCAGCAGTCTGGTTTTTAAGGTTCAAATTACCCTAGCAACCATGCATTGATTTGAATAAGAGATTGGAATATAAATAGGAAAGGACCTGAATAGAAAGAGGAGCAATCAAAAGTAGCAATAACAATACAGAGCATTTATTTTTAGATGGGGTCAGTGACCCCCATTCGAAAGCTGGAAAAAGTCAGAAGAAGAAGGCAAATACTTAAAAACTATAAAAAATAATGAAGACCAATTAGAAACGTTGCTTAGATTTGGTCAATGTGTAACATACTAAAAGTTAACTTAAACTTTAAAACAAAACGTATGCACATGCCTCATGCTACATACAGCTTTACATTAAAACAACAATTAGGGATTTAATTCTTACTTCATGGGTGGAGAAACATAAATTGATATCTTGAAAGAATAATACTTTGAACAGCTTTCCCCCAGCCTTGTCTGATATCTGGGCGCCCATTTACTTAGCTCAAGTGAAGGAATAGAGGAAAAAAACTTTGAATTTTTTTTGGCTACTTCGACCATCGAATGGGCTACTTCGACCTTCGCCTTCGAATTAAATGATTCGAACTAAAAATCGTTCGACTATTTGACCATTCGATAGTCGAAGTACTGTCTCTTTAAGAAAAAACTTTGACCCCCCTAGTTCTCCACCTAAAAGCTACCGAAGTGAATGTTAGCCTATGGGGAAGGTCCCCATAGGCTTTCTAAGCTTTTTTTGGTAGAACAAAAATAGTTTGATCGATGGATTAATAGCGCTTAATCCTTCGACTTCGATGTTCAAAGTCGAAGGATTTAACTTCGACAGTCGAATATCGAGGGTTAATTAACCCTCGATATTCGACCTTAAGTAAATTTGCCCCTATGTGTAGCTTTGTATAAAAGATGCAGGGGGCTTGAGTTTGTCATTTTTTCTACCCCTGTCTACAATATTTATATGTGAAATTAACAAAACATGCATGCTAGTGTTTAACTACTGGGATGTCATCGATTATTTTCATTCTAAATCTCATGGTTCTGAAAATACTTTAATCTGTTATTGTTGCCATCTCATGTTAAATGGTGGTATAATCTATGTATGGAGATCCCATTAAACCTCTCAAATGAAAGACATCAACACTACATAACATAATCTCTAATGTACCCTTTATATTTGTCTAATGGAAATATTAATAGAGTGAAACCATGATTTTAAGTACCCTGAATTTAAGTTTTCCTGCATTTTACATTTTTTGTTTGTGATCCCACCAATTTATAATGCATTTCAATGGGTGCATTTCCATGATTTTAAGTAATGTTTTCCCAGATTTTACATCAAAATGTTGTCCTGATGTACCCAAAATCTGCTTTTTTTTCCATGAATGTTATTATTTGTGAAATAAAGAGGTTTAAAATAGTAACCAGAAGTATATTTGCCATGGTTCTGCTTGTAAATGGTCAATTCCAATTAGTCTGCCTCTTATACAGTCCTGCACCAATCACTTATTGCTTTAGGTTGTGTATGTGACAGAGAGGCCTTGCACATGCCCCCCCCATAGTATAACATTAACTCTGCAATGCTTAACCCTTGTTATTAACACAGTACATATAGGGGCCGATTCACTGTTTTTTTTTGGCTACTTCGACCATCGAATGGGCTACTTCGACCTTCGACTACGACTTCAAAATCGTTCGACTATTCGACCATTCGATAGTCGAAGTACTGTCTCTTTAAAAAAAATTTGACCCCCCTAGTTCGCCATCTAAAAGCTACCGAAGTCAATGTTAGCCTATGCGGAAGGTCCCCATAGGATTGGCTAACTTTTTTTGATCGAAGGATATTCCTTCGATCGTTGGATTTAAATCCTTTGATCGTACGATCGCACTATTTGCGCTAAATCCTTCGACTTTGATATTCGAAGTCAAAGGATTTCAATTCCCAGTCGAATATCGAGGGTTAATTAACCCTCGATATTCGACCCTTAGTGAATCAGCCCCATAGTATCTCTAAGTAAAACAGACTCATGTGCTTATATCAGTGGCGTAACTAGATATTACTGGGCCCCACAGCAAATTATTTTTCAGGCCCCCAAAATGTTTAGAGGTTGACTTGTTTCTCCAATATTTATTGAAATTGTATATGAATTAGGGCCTCGTGGGGCCCCTATACCTCCTGGGCCCCCCTGCAGGCGCAGGGTCTGCTTCCTCTTTAGTTACGCCCCTGGCTAATATCCTTTCAATACTTGAAGAAAAAGTTACTTTAACACATTTCCTTGATTTTGCATTTTCCTGGATTTTACATAATTTTTTCCTGGTCCCCTGGAAAACATAAAATGGGGGTTCAACTATGTTAGTCTTTTTTTTTTTTACCTGCATTCTATACAGTTACTATCGCAGCTTATAGTTTTACAACAAATGACTGTCTAACACTTCCTTGTTAACGCACATTGGACCCCTGTTGTGTTATAATCCTCTAAACACAAGGCAGAAACTTCTCTTGTAGCATACAGAATCCATAAAATCATAAAGTTATGACATCATAGGTGCACAATTCTGCTGGAAAACATTAGGGTATATAGACCATTTGACCCCTTTAAATTTGTAGCTCCCATTCTGTTTTCTGTAGAGCAGTGATCCCCAACCAGTGGCTCATGAGTAACATGTTGCTCACCAACCCCATTTAATGTTGCTTCAAGTGTCCCCAAAGTAGGTGCTTATTTTTAGATTCTTGACTTTGTGGCAAGTTTTGGTTGAATAAAAACAACATGTACTGCCAAACAAAGCCATCTTTAAGCTGAAAATCCACACAGAGGCTAACAAATAGCCAATTACATCCATATTTGCCCCCCCTAGGAACTTTTATTGTGGTCGTGTTGCTCCCCAACTATTTTTACATTTGATTGTGGCTCATGAGTAAGAAAAGTTGGGGACCCCTGCTGTAGAGTCTTGTATTATAGTACTTAATTACTAATCATTCCTGCATCAGGCTGAATTTGAATTATATTTAGTTTGATTATTCACCTATGCTAGATTTAGGAGGAGCCATCATTCTGTGATGCTGGTAAACCTGTATAAACTCACCAGCCATGATTCCCATGGCATCTTGTGATAACTCAGGTAATGGTCTGTAGGGTTTTTTTTTTATTTTTTAAACAAAGTTCACATGTCTGTAGGTTGACTAGTGCAGTATACACCTAAAACAGCTATGGAAGTGTGTATTCACAATGTATGAACAGGAATATCAAGATTAGTTGGCATTAATCTGAATCAAGGGGTGGGCGTTAGTAGAAGGCACTTTAATGGAAGCTTTTGCAAATTATTTTTAACATATTGTACCAAAGAGGAAAAGGGGGAAACCCTGCACAGGTCCAACCTATGTAAAAGCTGCAATAATTAAAGGATTACAGTCCTGCTGGTCTGGCCACGTCTTTATGATTGCAGTGTAAGGTCACGTGATCCTTGTTGATGACCTTTTAATTCATATATTCTTGGCTGATTTTCTGCTTGTCAGTGAGATAAATAGGTTCCATTATACATAGCACCAGACAGGATCTCCTTGGTCCATGCAAGCATCTAGAAATTACTGTGTATATGCAAGTATGCATAATAAACTCCCTTCCATAAAAAAAGGTGTAAGTTAATTTGCAAGAGTGTACGCCGCAGACAAAAAAAGCCGGTGACAGTTTTGTACTGTGATGGGTGGAAGGGCTTAGTATTTCCAGAATAAAATCTATAATTGCATATGTTCTGTGATGGAGTTCTGTAAAGATAGCAGCTTTTCATATTTTCTGCCAGGTTTGTGTACTTTTAATAATGCTGAGTTCATGCAGAGTGTGGTGCCCTAGAAGCAAAAGTGTGCTTGTGAACAATACTCCCACATGTACCTACGCCACACTTATGCAAATTAAGACTCCAGTGTACTCTTATAACCCAAAAATATAAATAAAACAGCACAGGCAACTATATACTATATGATCACTGCAAATGGAATAATATTCAGAGGACACAAGGAAATAAATTTGTATACAGGTATGGAACCTGTTATCCAGAATGCTCGGGACCTGGGATCTTCCAGATAACGGATCTTTCTGTAATTTGGATCTTCATACCTTAAGTTTACTAGAAAATCATATAAACATTAAGGGGCCGATTCACTAAATTCGAGTGAAGGATTCGAAGTAAAAAAACTTCGCATTTCAAAGTGTTTTTTGGGCTACTTCGACCATCGAATGGGCTACTTCGACCTTCGACTACGACTTCGAATCGAAAAATTCGAACTAAAAATCGTTCGACTATTCGACCATTCTATAGTCGAAGTACTGTCTCTTAAAAAAAAACTTCGACCCCCTAGTTCGGCAGATAAAAGCTACCGAAGTCAATGTTAGCCTATGGGGAAGGTCCCCATAGGCTTGCCTAAGTTTTTTTGATCGAAGGATATTCCTTCGATCTTTAGATTAAAATCCTTTGAATCGTTCGATTCGAAGGATTTAATTGTTCGATCGAAGGAATAATCCTTCGATCGCAGTATTTGCTCTAAATCCTTCGACTTCGATATTCAAAGTCGAAGGATTTCAATTCCCAGTCGAATATCGAGGGTTAATTAACCCTCGATATTCAACCCTTAGTAAATCAGCCCCTAAATAAACCCAATAGGCTGGTTCTGGTTCCAACAAGGATTAATTATATCTAAGTTTGGATCAAGTACAAACTACTTTTCATTTTAATATAGAGTAAAAGGGAATCATTTTTGAGAATTTGGATTATTTGATTATGGTCTATGGGAGATGTTCATTCCATAATTCAGAACTTTCTGGACAATGGGTTTCCGGATAATGCATCTCATGCCTGTACAAGATAAGATCATAGATGATTCCTGAGATTATTTTCTGTTTCTTTAAAGGAATGTAAACCCAAATAATAGGTATATATTTTTTTCATTTACAATTTATATTTACCTTTACACACAGTAGAGGTCATTTACCTATACACGGGTGCTAGTGCTGGATCACTTAGGGGTGCAAGAATGTGTCCCTTAGAGGTTTACTTAACAAGGCATTCTCTGAACAGAACATTTTAAGATCACTAGGTATTTTGTTCCATAACAATCTGGATCTGGACTGTAAGTAGATAACAACTGGACCTGTACAAATAGAGAGATGTCAGCCAGTGTTATAAAAAAAAATTACAAATTGGATTCCAATACATCCGTATAGTAATGGACCAACTGTCTATGATCATGTGATTATTTGGACAAGTGTTTAAAGGAAACCTATACTCACAAACAATATAGGTCTCTATACAAATATATTGCATAATAATTTTCATAATAACATGCTTTTTTTGTAGTATATGCCTTTGGGTATATAATTCATAGGACACAAAAACCAGTTATAAATTGCTTCCACACTTCTCAGTGCGTTAGGTATGTCCGTAGTTGGTTCATATGTTTAATAAAATATTGTCTGGCTATTGTAGGATGGAAAAATGCACAAAGATAAGCCATTGCAGTTGATATGTATAGATGTTTCTGTTGTTTCTAACACTGTTCCACAAAATATATGTGCTAGGCACATACTATATACCAGGCATTAGTGTGTAGAAAAATGTCTTGGTATAAGAGACATATCACACTAGAAATGGAATATATTCCAGATGGATAAATCCACAAAGGTCAGTGCAAGGCCACTAGGCCAGGTATTCTTTAGGCAGTTTAACAAAGATGTAATTTATGATCTAGACTGGTCTAGATCATTCAAATTACACTAAAAAAAACTGTTACCAGGTATGTTGTCAAGGAGGTGATCTTTGATATCTTAGGAATAAAGCATGGCAAGACTGTTGTTTCTTCTTGTATATCCTAATAAAGTCTTTTTATTTTATTAAAACTTGAGCTACTGATTTATTAGCAAATGGACCTCACCCCCACTTTAAATCCTATGTACTGAAAAACTGATTGACAATTCTGGGGGTTGTCCTAGTGAGGAACCATTCATGATTTTTCTTTTCTTTTTACTCTTGATTTATAATTTTTTTCATTTCAAGGACAGAGGCACGCCCCACTACTTGTATATTTACGCAAGACTTGTTTCTTTCCTTTAAAAGGAAGGAAGCAGGAGTAACAAGATACACATAATCCTCAGTCCAATCACACACAGATGCAATTCCTATTAACATTCAAGCAAATACTTTTTTGCCTAACAACCTAATCTAATTTTGTACACGTTACACATTCTTTCACACACAAAAAAACCTGAGTAGAAGGGTTTTAAAAAGAGAATTAATAAGTAAATAAATAAAATAATCACCTGCAAATGTATCTACAGCAATGGTTTACAATCAGTGGTCAGGCATAAAGACCAGTTAGGGTGAAATTTGAAAATCAATGCTAATTTATGGCAAATGACTGGAACTATAGGATAGCGACTGTTATACCAAAATTAGAGATACAGGTATAGCATCAATTATCAAAAATCCATTGTCCAGAAAACTCTGAATTACCGGCAGGCCATCTCCCACAGACAATCATGGTGGGTTTTGAATTTTAGCAAACTTAAAGTATGGTGATCCAAATTATGGAAAGACCCTTATCTGTAAGACCCTGTAGATAATATACTATTCCTGTCCATGTTTTAAAGAAAATCTGCTGTCACAGGTCTTATCTTGGTAAAAAAGATGAATTTACTGCAGAAAATGTTTAGTCTCTACATTAAATTAATCTTTTTGACCAAGATAAGACCTGTAAGTGGGGATTTTCTTTAATACATGGGAATCGGTTGTTATGTGGACTACACAAAGGCACCCAGATTCTATCCCTGTATATAAAAACATGGTCAATGCAAAGGTGGGCCAGAACCAAAAAGATTTGGAGACTTCTGATCTACAATATACTACATTTTATTTTGCATTTGAACCTACAAAAAATATATCAAACAAAGACTATGACTGTTGGCAGACAGGAGAGATAATTCAAGACACCTATTTACAAAGTTGTGGGTTTCAATGGGCCTACCTGATATGTGAAGCATGTGCTGCACTGGAGGGTCATTATTACTGCAAAACTGTGGACTTGTGGCAGTTGTTTTTTAACTTAAAAATCCCAATTTTTCCCATTAAGAGCAGCAGCTGATGAATTTGTGCATTGCTGTCACCACTGATGGACACACTCTTATTCCAAGCAGTACTTGGGCCATGTAAACAGTGCATGATGCTTAATAATCAGCGGTAGACTAATAAACAGATGTGGAGTTCAACTTGTGCAGAGACAATAACATTCTCAGCTAATTCAGTAGGTGACTAAGTATTAATTTGGAAGCCACTGAACCTGGTTTTCCATTTTACAACCATTCCCGCACCCAAACACCACAACCTGACTTGCATAATTTTATCCAAAGCTAAAATACATAGTAAGGCCAGGATCATAATAGATGTGGTTGTAATATGGGCAAGCAATGCTGCAATTAGCTACAGAGCTGCTCTCTTGCCAACAAGGGAGTAGGATTATTGCAAAATCATTTATATCTTCCAGGCCAGTAAGCCGCAGTGTCTGCTTTATGTGTTAGCATAAGAAAGGGAGTAGGTCCTGTGAACCTCTATGACCTTCCGACCTTCTCCCCAGAAATGAATAGCAGTACTTCCCCAGCTCCCCTGCCTCTCCAACAGGCTTGGGTTTTGCCTAAATTCCTAATCATGGTAATTTAATATATCTTAAGCCCCTGGCTGCTTTATTTTAGCTGTTCTATAGTTTGTTTTAGGCATTCACTGGCTCTCACCCCATCATTAGGACTCCTTATTTGATGAATGTAAGGGTTTGCTATGAGACTACAAGCCTCTTTTCATCTTTTAAGTAAGCTGTGCTTCCATGTAATTAGAATGGTATTCTCAGCTACTGAGTCTTTTCATAGGAGCTTAACAAAAACTTTCAGCAGTTGAATATTCCCAAACTATCAACCTAGTGTCTTAAGCAAATATGTTTGGTACAAAGAGTCTTCATAAGTTTTTCTGTTTTTTTTTTCCAGCAGAGATAGGCGGCAAAAAGGGCGACAGTTATACAAATGTAAGTACGGCCTAAAACTACATTACCTGCTCGGACTTCTTAAATAACCACACTTATAATTCCCTATTTAATACAAAAATTCACAAAATTTTTTTTTTCTTACATCTGAAAATTAAATTGTTTGTATTATCTTTAAATTACAAGAATCATCAAGTTTTTTTGTGGAGGGGGGAGACAATGTAATAAATGCATTAACAAAAAATTTCAGCCCTGATCATACAAACAATATGTTTAACTGGCAGAATGTAAGTCAAGCTATGCATCTGTATTCATCTTATTTTTTTTATTGTGTCATTATAGTGACAAGAGGTGTGCACTGTATCTGAATCACTCTCAGATTCTGTCCTCCATATTTAATAGCATGCTCTGTGGGATTCCCATATCTAATTATTGTTAACCTGGCTCATACAACAATTATTTGCATGTTTATAACAAAAAAAAACAAAGGAAAACTTACCCAATATAAACTCAGCTTGCATAGCTGACAGGGAGGCATCCCATATTAGAAACGTGCCTAACTGAGATGTCAGTACAATAACCCAATGCAACCAAGCAGCAGTTAGCTTGGATACATTGAATTGTCTTTAGAATAATGGAAACATTTATCTGGGTTCCTGCACTGATGAAAAATGTTACCTAAATAAATTTATATAATAATGTATAAGTGCCGTACCTCAGCATGGTACAGAAAGTGGCCTCAATTCCAAAAGATAAACAAGCCAGAATTCTTTATTTCTGCAGTGAGTGACAGATGTTTGCAAATGGTCTCATACTTATTCTCTCTCTTTACTTATTCCTATCATAGCAGCCATTGTTTGCAATGCCTAACGCAAACTTACGCAGAAGATGCAAATAGTAAAATGTAATATTCAACTTCAATGTAATTAAAAAAAAAAAACATTAATTAATTTAATAACAAAGATACTCATTTATGTTAAGTATCAGTCATGTTGCTTTAATTTTTCAGATCAGTATCTTTATTTTATTAAAATATTTTGGTGAACAGAATGGGTCATTTGGCAAAATACAACAAATTAACATTTCTATATTTTTTTCCACTTTGTTACCATTTTGGTGGGCCAACAAGTTTTCACCTTTTCCACTTCAGTGGAAGTGTTAAAGAATTAGATGATTGTGGGGAGATCATTTAAAATATGTTTTTGAACTGAGGGAATTATCGGCAGGAAAACACATAGTTCACATTTGTATTGTATTTAATGCTGTAACTGACAATGTATATAGCTGCAATGTACTGTTTGATTTTACTTCACATATTTAAAATGAATCATGTAGGTTGTAGAGCATCAAATTGAAAAGCAAAACCACTGAGAAATAAAAACTTTTTGAAATGGACATTAAAACTGAAATGCAGTTTGTTGGCTTCAAAGAAGTTTACCCAATTCTAATGTTATTAAGGATTTTCATGGGCAAGTTTGGTGATAAGAAAGATTTTGGGGTAAACTTAATGATTTTAAGATGATAATGAATGGAAAATAAATAGCTGTTTTAGGTAGCTAGGAAATTAGTGAAGAAGTTAAGCAAAAAAGGTGTAGGAGAGGGAAGGCAGGGAAGAGGATTAAAGGGATACTGTCAAGGGAAAACAAGTTTTTTTCAAAACGCATTAGTTAATAGTATTGCTCCAGCATACTTCTGCACTGAAATCCATTGCTCAAAGGAGCAAACAGATTTTTTTTTTATATTCAATTTTGAAATCTGATATGGGGCTAGACATATTGTCAGTTTCCCAGCTGCCCCAGTCATGTGACTTGTGCTGAATCAGTCTCAGGGACTTGGCTTTTACTATAAAGTGCTGTTCTTAGATCTACCAGGCAGCTGTTATCTGGTTACCTTCCCATTGTTCTTTTGTAAGGCTGGTGGGGGGGGGAGGGGGTGACTGGGGGCAGCTGGGAAATTGTCAATATGTCAGATTTCAAAATGAAATATAACAAAATCTGTTTGCTCTTTTGAAAAATGGATTTCAGTGCAGAATTCTGCTGGAGCAGCACTATTAACTGATGTGTTTTGAAAAAAACATGCTTTCACATGACAGTATCCCTTTCAGGTTGAAAGTAAAGAGGGGGCAAATGAGAAGTTAAATGTAAACTAAGATGAGAAGGGGAGGGGAGAGATGCAAATAATGACTAAAGGGAAAAGAATAAAGCAAAAGAGCAAAGCACTGAAGGGAAGTTAGAAATAGAAGGATGGAGGAAAGGAAGGGAGTGGAAAATTGAGGTAAGTAGGCTGGATGTTAGTGAAAGAAAGAAGAAAACAAATAAATTAATAGCTGACTGTTCATTTGGGCCAAAATAGAGATATGAGGTCAAGTGAGAAGCAGCTGTTGCATACACCAGTGCCCTGTCCACCTGCCAAGAAGAGACTTTGGCAGAATACATTCTGTTAAGACAGACCATCTGCAATTTACTAGGATTGTAGGATTTGTTATCTAAAACTCCCTTCCTCCAAGGTGCAATGCATGCTGATGCAGGCAGTGTGGCTGAAAGAGGACATGTAGGTGCCATACATGCTTATGATGTTCAGGCAGTGTAGATTAAATTGGCCATGTTTGACCACCTTAAATTAGAAAGCGCGGGCACAGGCTACAGGTGAATAGAAATTACACCTCTTACAGTCAAGAGTATTTTAGACAAACATACAATTGGTGGCCATGATCGTCAAAGAAAGAAGACATTATGTAAGAGAAAGGAGGAATTTTAACAAATCTAATTCACAACTGTGTAATATAATTATTTTGTGAAGGCACTTGGGGATGTCAAATTCACAAAAAGAGAAATAAAGAAGGTAGTATGGAAACAGAGTGCAGCAGAAAAAAAGAATGAAGGACAGTGTCACTCACAGAGGTAAAACCAGTGGATTAATTGCTTGGGATCTTTGACAAGATCCATACACTTAAGACACCAATTAGACTGTAAGTTCCAGGAACTGGGATTTGCAGCAGCTATGCACAGTAAAAATATTTAATATATGATTTATAATAAGAAAAGTAGACAGTGTTATAAATATACAGGCAGTAAAAAATGCATAAACAGAATTAATGAAAAATAATAAACCTTAGCAACAAATTTGTGATTTCATCAGTGTTGTAAATCATTGTGCATTGATGTTATTTCACAGTAGACGGTGCCACATGTAGTACAGTAGGACACAGGTTTAAACATAAATGTATATCAACTTTAGCCAGTATTCGATCTAAGGCAAAAATTAATAAACCAGAGGACTTGTGAGGCTTTGCCTAGCAGTGATGGCTGCATATCTTGAGGCATGTTCTCCTGCTCAGCCATTGAGAAGGGCTGCCATCAATATGCATGCTTTCAGTGGCTTGATTGAATGGACTTCATTAAAAACTGTGGGCCTCAACTTTTCTTTCAAATAATCAAAAGGACCATTATTAGGAGGGAAATGCAGAGGATAAATACAGAAATAAGATCCTGAAAAGGCAGCGAGAGAGTGCAAACAACAGGCAGGCAGAGCAGCATTTTAGTCATGAGAACTCAAGGCTCATTTCAATGGCCGCTTCATTCTGTTGGGTGAGGACTGTTTCAAACATTGTACGCTTTATATAAAACATTGCTTAGCTAAACAAATATATGTTTTGAAATTTACGCTTCAACAATTATTCTTTTAAATGTTAATCCTCTAAGAGAATTGTTTACAAAGATTCATTTACGGAGGACGCTTAGTTCGAAGGATGGTTGGAGAATGCCTGTATTGTTGGTTTTGTTATTTCTTGCAAAACTATCTTTGCTTAAAGAATGTATTGTTGGGATTGTAGACAGTTACAGCCCTTTTGAAGTACAGCTTGAATTCGTTTCTGAACTGTTACAATTTCCCTATTCACAGGCTTTGAGAAACCTACCGGATTAAAGCCTTGCTAATTTACCCATGTTCCATGCCAAGGAGACAAAAATCCTATTACACAAATTGAGCTGAACTTTGCAACAGTTTTTGAAATATATTTAAAAAAGATACAAACAAAAAAAAAAAAAAAAAAAGAATAAAAGGAGCTGTAACTAAACATAAAAAAAGACTCCGAATCAGTGTGTTGCACTTTTGCTATTCACTACAGGATATCATTATTTCTGATTATGTACGAAAAGAAAAAAAGACAGAGAATTGAAAATTCTTATTCCATGTTTGAGATGTGATTAAGGACTCTTGAGCAGATTATCCATGTGAAAAGACAGGACAAAGGGCAACGTAGATTACACTGGTCAGGTGAGAACCTCTAGCCTTCTCATGCACAGAGAGGAGATCTATTTATTTTGGGCTCTCAGAGTACCAGAGAAATATGTATGTTAAAGGGTTAACCACTGCCGAATGAAGCATTTTAAAGAGGCTAATTATGCATCAAAAAGATTGAAGCGAAAGTGGTGTAATTCTAGACTGAGACTTTTACCTTTATCCACAATTCAAAAAGCATCCTTAGTATAATCGTATAAGATAGTGTTTTATCACTTAAAGGAACAGTAACACCAAAAAAGAAAGTGTTTCAAAGTAATGAAAATATCATGTACTGTTGCTCTGCACTGGTAGAACTGATCTGTTTCTGCTCAGAAACACTATTATACTTCATATAAACAAGCTGCTGTGCAGCAATGGCAGAAAATGAAAAATGTGGCACAGGTTAAATAGTGGATAACAGATATAGAGCTTATCTCCTATCTGCTGTGTAACCTGAGCTTTTTCTCCTTTGAATGGCTGCCCCAATTGCTACACAGCAGCTTATTTACATAAACAATTGTAGTGTTTCTGAAGAAACTGCAGTTTTACCAGTGCACAGCAACACTGCATTATATTTTTATTACTTTTAAAACAATATAATTTTTTGATGCTACTGTTCCTTTAAATGAATGCTGCTTTTACACTCTTTTCAATAACTTTACAAGAACAAAACATCTCCAAGGAATGAAAGACCCATCATTTTAATCACCTGCAATAGCGTATACATTTTTAGCAATTTTTTAAACACAGGGGTTACAGTTCTTTTAAATTGTTTAACTCAGTGACATCTCTACTTGATCTGTAAAAACACCATCTCAAACTTGTCGAGGTCATGGAAAAGTCAATGGCAGATGTCCCTGAAGCCGTTTCTTGACATCGTACTCTGCACTGGATAATCAGAAAAATTCAGGGTTTTCAGACGTTAATCAGAAAAAGTTGATTTTTTGGAGCGTCAATGATACCATACGAATTGACGCACGAATTTGTTGTGACGTTTTGTCGATCCGCTTTTTTTGAGAAAAATGATTGATGAGTTAAAATTGTGGAAGGGAGTTTGGTTTGATTTGTTTTCATAAAAAAAATTTGATTCGTTTGAATTCAGTGGCGTAACTAGATATTATTGGGCCCCACAGCAAATTATTTTTCAGGCCCCCAAAATGTTTAGAGGTTGACTTGTTTCTCCAATATTTATTGAAATTGTATATGAATTAGGGCCTCATGGGGCCCCTATACCTCCTGGGCCCCCCTGCAGCCGCAGGGTCTGCTTCCTCTATAGATACGTCCCTGTTTGAATTTTAGTAAATAAGACCCTTAGTGTGTTGAGCAGTGCTTAGTTGTTGCTAAACATTAAATTGTGCATTAAGAAAAAATTAAACTTACAATACATAACTTTGCAAACCTAAGTCATACTACCACTAGTGGGGTAGATGGGGCATTCTGCTAACTATCCTAATCCTTACATGAAAGCCATAAACACAGGTCTGGACTGAGAATTAAAATAGGCCCTGGCATTTCAGGTACACAGAGGCCCAATCAGCCCTCACCAGCCCACTAAATACTGACTTTCTATGGCACCTCCTCTGGCGTTTGCCAGAACCCACAGATTGGCAGTCCGGGCCTGCATAAACCATGTTCAGAGATTTCTCCAGATCTAATGATATACTTCTGGGGCTCTTCAAAATGTAATGTTATTATCATCCTTTGTTGGTATCCACCCAATCACAATATCATTCATTAGTAATTTCTGTTGTATGCTGTACAAGCACTGTTCTTACTGTAGTTTGTACTGGAGACTAAAGAAGCATAGTTATGGGGAAGTACAGGCTACCTTTGTAACTCGTGCTTCTGTGCAACTACAAATATAAGCATCTTCCACCAGTGTCGGACTGGCCCGGTGGGATACCGGGATAAAACCCAGTGGGCCCTGACCCTTAATTGGCCCCCCGCCGGGCCAGTCCCCCATCCCGATCGTACTTGACAGAAAATACATTTTTTTTTTATGCACCGCACAGCACCTTTGCGCATGCGTGCTTGGCGAGTTATAGTAGGGAGGCAGGGGGGTCGGAGGGGGCCCTGGACAGTAGTCTCGGTGGGCCCCGGGGCCCCCAGTCCGACCCTGTCTTCCACTAGGTACATAGCATAGGGATGCTGGGAGTTGTATCTTTGATAGCAAGTGAATTCTAAGGTTAGGGTTGCCACCTGGCCGGTAAAAATGTTGCTTGATCCCAATGTTATTTATCGGGAAAAACTATAAAAATATAGGAAGGCCGGTATTTTTTTCCAGAAAAGGTGGCAACGCTAGCTAAGGTGTGTAGTTCTTTGTCAATCGCAGTGCCACAAGCTGCCTTTTCCTGGTTAAAGGGATACTGTCATAGGAAAACATGTTTTTTTTCAAAATGCCTGAAATGCATTTTGAGCCAAACTGATTTTTTTAGATTTAATTTTGAAATCTGACATGGGGCTAGGCATATTGTCATTTTCCCAGGTGCCCCCAGTCATGTGACTTGTGCTCTGATAAACTTCAGTCACTCTTTTCTGCTATACTGCAAGTTGGAGTGAAATCACCTCCTCCTTCTCCCTCAGCAGAACAATGGGAAGGTGACCAGATAACAGCTCCCTGGTAGATATAAGAACAGCACTCAATAGTAAAAAATCCACGTTCCACTGCGACCCCCTTCCGTTACATTGAATAGGAAAAACAATAGCCTGACAGAAAGCAGTTCCATAATGCAGCACGGGCTCTTTCTGAAGGTGATCGGTGATCCATTTTGTGGAGCTAAATTTCTCCTCCCTTCCTTATAGGAAAAATATAGCCAGGGAGGAGAAATCGAGCGCCACACAATGGATCATCGCCATGTCGCCGTTTCTGAAGAGGAGTGCAAGCGGACTTTCGGTACGTTATTTCTTTAAAGCGACTTTAAAGTTTAATATGTGTTGGGGTCTTTTTTTTTTTCGTAGCATAGAAACTAATTTTTTTTGCTGTTACTGGTCCTTTAAGGAACCTTAGTGTGCTAGCCAAAAAACAAAAAACAGAAGGGATTGGATTCTGTACCGGAAACCCTCAGTAACAGACAGGCCAAAATGCTATTGAAGACAGTGAGATGCTGCTAAAAAAAGTGCTTTATTTATTCATGAGAGCAAGTTGGTTTATGCAATGACACCGCAGCTGGGGGTGTAGGATGGGACAGAGAACTAAATTACTAACCCCACACAGTCACCTGACCTTCAGTGACAGACGAAGTATTAAAGATCAAATTTAGTGGAAGAAATGCAACAGCTGGGAAGGTGATACATTATAGGTTGTACCTAATGTACATGGGAATAGTCAAGCATCTTGCACTTAACTATGTTACATCTAAGAACAGGCTGCGGGAAATGGGAAGTAACATTTTATTTTATTTTGCTAAATTTGGTACAAATGATCCACTTTAGGTCCATAACTCACTGACCAATTGCCCCAGAGTGTGAGAGAGTGTGTGTCAGGGTGTGTGTCAGGGTGTGAGAGTGAGTGTGAGAGAGTGAGAGAGAGTGTGTGAGTGAG
Organism: Xenopus petersii; assembly: GCA_038501925.1. NCBI lineage: Eukaryota > Metazoa > Chordata > Amphibia > Anura > Pipidae > Xenopus > Xenopus petersii. Next base: position 113,238,500 of record CM076676.1, read on the forward strand.
TGCGCGCTACCTGTTCCTCCATGAGTAAAGCACAACCTTCATCAAAAATCGGCTGCCGGTTCTACGTGTCAGTCAGATTTAGATCCTTATCAGTATCTTGTAGCATTTTCACAGGCTTACCTTTCTATAGTCCCCTTCCTCCATATTTGTTCTCGCATGTTACCTTTACAGACCCTACACGCCCCTTCCTGCCCGACCGCGTCGTGCCGCCCATTACACTGCTAATAACCGCACTGCACTTCTCTCCCACTGTAGCAGGTACCAGGTGTTAGACAGGAGGAGGGAGGAGCCTGCGCTCTGAGTGACAGGAGATCCATCCGGCCCATTGACGTCGCCTTCTCTCACCTGCTCAGTAAGGAAAGCGAAAGTTCTCTAGAATAGTAGAATTTCCCATTGTTATTTATTAACTTCAACGGGATAACGGAATGCCACAGGTTTGGAAAGCTTTCCCCAAGTAATTGGAAAATACATTTTCCTTTTAACTAAAGACTAAGATATAAAGGCTTAAAAATGAAGAAGCTCTTAGGAGGGATTATCACCTGCACCTGCCAACATGTATCTTACTGCTGCTGTGTTTTTCGCTCTACTCACCACACTGGGAGCAGGACACCGAACCCACAGAGAAAGGTGCCCACTATCCAGCTACCAGACTGTGTTACCTAGTGATATAACAGCTGCCAGGCAGCTACAGAACCAGACCAGAGTGTCACTGAAATGTCACCAAGGACTGCGCCTCAGCAGCTTCCCTGAGTGTGACATTAAAGGGAATGGACGACTGAGGCTCACCTTGCACAGAGTCTCCTTAGCTGTGAGGCTCCTGAAGAACATGACCAAGTCTAAACTGGTGCTCCGAAATCTGGAGCTATTCGGTGCTCTCCATGAGACCCTGCTCTGCAACACATCTCATTCTGATAAGGTCCCAACCCACCCTGTGCTGGAGTCCTGTACTGACCACCTGGTTACCTACACTAAGGACACATCTGCAGGATGCATCGAGCAGGACATCTTGATGAGCCTCGTGTGGCTGTTGATTGAGGACCTGAGATTCCTGGTTGATGAAGATCAACTTGGGAGAGAATCTAAAATAAGTGCTCCTCAAATTTTCCCTACTGGTTCATCTTCTAAAAAGACCAAACGCAGAAGGAAGCACAAAGGCAAGAACAGAAAATCCAAGAAGACCATTTCCTAAAGTATCTTCTGTCATAAATATATCCTGTCAGCTCTGCTAGGACTAAAAGTTTCACATTGCTAAGACCCAGCTTCCAAAAAGGACTATCCTGCCACCCAGAACTGACCTACCTGCATTTTATTGCTGTAGACACAACCAATGTAATTCACGTATACAATATTTATGAAATTATGGAATTTATATATTTATTCTAGCACTATTTTGTTCATGCTAAAATAATTGCAAGATATATCTTATTTGTATTTATTCTGTTTATTTTATAGCTAAATATTTTTGTATTAAATAAAGTTTAATATTTATTTTTAAAATTGACACATTTGCCTGTCCCTATTCTGGTATGTGTTAGCTGCCTTATCAAACACACAAGAGATCTTTTAGCTTTCCACAAGCCAATACAGGACCATACAGGACAGTGAATTAAATTGGTTCACCTTTAAATTAACTTTTAGTACGTTATAAAATGGTCAATTCTAAGTAACTTTTCAGTTAATCTTCATTTTTCAAATCATTTTTCTAATTATTTGCCTTTTTCTTCTGACTCTTTACAGCATTCAAATGGAGGTCAATGACCCATCAAAAAACAAATGCTCTTTAAGGCTACAGATTTATTGTTATTGCTACTTTTACTAATCAGCTTTCTATACAGACCCTCTCATATTCATATTCCAGTCTCTTATTCAAATTACTGCATGGTTGCTAAGATAATGTGGACCCTAGTAACCAGAAACTGCAAACTGGAGAGCTGCTGAATAAAAAGCTAAATAACTCAAAAATCATAAAAAAAAAAAATAGAAATTAATTGCAAATTGTCTCAGAATATTACGCACTACATCATTCTAAAATGTAATTTAAAGGTGAACAACCCCTTTAAAGGCAGGGGTGACAGTATAAGTGCATGGTGGCAAAGGCAGCTCTTTGAAAGTGTGTGGGATGGGAATACCGCAGTGTTAGGCAGTGTTGCATTCAAGAGGGGGAGAAAAAAAATGAAGGCTTGATGGCCTTAATTAAGGGGAACTATAGTGAAAATGAAATTTTAATATTAGCTTCAAGGGATACTGTCATGGGAAAAACATTTTGTTTCAAAATGAATCAGTTAACAGTGCTACTCCTGCAGAATTCTGCACTGAAATCCATTTCTCAAAAGAGCAAACAGATTTTTTTATATTCAATTTTGAAATCTGACATCGGGCTAGACATTTTGTCAATTTCCCAGCTGCCCCTGGTCATGTGACTTGTGCCTGCACTTTAGGAGAGAAATGCTTTCTGGCAGGCTGCTGTTTTTCCTTCTCAATGTAACTGAATGTGTCTCAGTGGGACATGGGTTTTTACTATTGAGTGTTGTTCTTAGATCTACCAGGCAGCTGTTATCTTGTGTTAGGGAGCTGTTATCTGGTTACCTTCCCATTGTTCTTTTGTTTGGCTGCTGGGGGGGGGAAGGCAGGGGCGCTCCGCCAATGAGGCGAGCTGAGCCGCTCGCCTCAGGCGGCAGCGCCAGACAGGATTCCAGGGGCGGCAAAAAGCAGCTCCTGCACCTTTAAGAGCCGAATTCCCGGTTTTTAAACCGGAAATTCGGCTGAGCTATTGCGAGAGAGCGCAATTGCGCTCTCCACAATCGTGTTCCTGCCTCCCCTCGCCAACAGGTAAGTCGGGGGGCGGCATTGCAGGAGCCTCAGGCGGCTCCTACCCCAGAAACGGCGCTGGGGGAAGGGGGGGGGTCATATCACTCCAACTTGCAGTACAGCAATAAAGAGTGATTGAAGTTTATAAGAGCACAAGTCACATGACTTGGGGCAGCTGGGAAATTGATAATATGTCTAGCCCCATGTCAGATTTCAAAATTGAATATAAAAAAATCTATTTGCTCTTTAGAGAAATGGATTTCAGTGCAGCATTCTGCTGGAGTAGCCCTATTAACTGATTCATTTTGATAAAAAAAATTTTTCCCATGACAGTATCCCTTTCAGCATACTGAAATGAGAAACTTTCCAAATACAATATATTAAAAAATCTGTACTGTTTCTGAAATAATCAAGTTTATCTTCACTATCCCCCTCTCAGCATCTGTTTCTCCTCATTCTGTCTTCATTCAGTAGTTGGGTGTCAGATGAATAATCCAATATATTTTATGGGGGGCAGGCCCAAACTGGCAATCTGAGTTCTGGCAAATGCCAAAGGGGCTGCTGTAGGATGCCCTAGACAGTCATGCCTAGAAGATGTATTAGAGCTAACTCTATTAAAATCACCAGACATCATGTCTCTCTACATGCAGAATTTGTGCAAAAGGTGGTTATTTTGTTATATGTTGTTTGTACTGGAATCAGTTATTTGAGTGAGCTCTGCTAGGAAAGGGAATCTCCCCTATAAGATATATTGGATCATTCATCTGACACCCAACTGCTGCAAGAGGACAGAATGAAAAACAGTTGCTAAGAGAGGAATAGACATAAACTTGATTATTTCAGAAACAATGCTGAATAATTTTTAATTGATTTTATTTAGAAAGTTTCTTACTTCAGTGTGAGGAAGCTTATATTAAATCTTTCTTTTTGTGATAGTTCCCCTTCATTCTTGTCTTTATACTTATGCAGTTCCTCATTTCTGCATGTTGACCTATGGATGTGCAAAGCTGTGGTACAAGTGTGTAGTGTTAGCAAAAAGAATCCAAAGGCACACAGGGTCAATGCAAGCAAGCTGCCGAAATTCGCAATAAACACGCAAGGCAGCTTGCTTGCATTGATTGTTTGGGAGGCGGCCGATCCTCTACCTTTGTGCACCAGGTATCGGTCTACTAATTAGCAGAGGGTGTGCGGGAGCTAAAGTTGAATTACAAGTGTGTAGTGTATCATCTTGCAAAGGATACTGGGGAAACTGGGATAAGAACAAAGGAAAATGTTGGAATGGATATTCCTGAATCTTCTACTTATATTTTATCTACACAAATTGCAAAGAGGTAGCACAAGGCAGGTTTAAAAACCAAAAAGTTCTCAGTGCACTAAATTTGGGTGTTCAGTAAAATCTATATTAATGGTTTCTATTGAACCTAATAGTGGCACTGCCTACCCCTGCCCAGCCACCAAATTAGACAGACCTCCCTAGAGCCTGGGGGAGAATTGCTGTCAGACAGCTAGTTAATGCTGCAGCAATGCTCAGCATCTTAAATGGGTAGTTCACTTCCAAGCAAGCTTTTTTCAGTTAGTTGAAATAAAGAAATAAAAAAAAAATACCATTTGCAATTGCTTTCAATTTTGTAACATTTTCCCAAAATTGTAGTTAAAAGTTTAATGTTCCTTTCTCTGGTGTTTCAGTCTGGCAACTCAGTAATCCAGGTGCAGTTTCTGAACTGTTACAATTTACCACATTAATTGATACATTCCTTAGCAGGATCTGTAGCATATTAGCAACTATTGTATCAATTATAACCACTACTTTAAAGCAACTCAGGGATTCTGCTCAGCAGGGCCCAGGATAAGAAATGGACTAATGTATCAATTTAGAACAGTTTTACAGAGTCGGTGAAACCCCTTCCCATAGAAGGTATAGACATAAGAAGGTAAAAATTAAATGTAAACTTTAATAGAAACATGGTCAGAAATAAAAACGGTTTTTAAAGTTATGATACATTGCAATTCTGAACTAATATTTTGCATGTTGTAGAAGTTTGCAGAAGTTTCTACATTTCAGCCTATATCTCAAGCGCTCCATGAACATTTTGAGAAGTGCCAAATTCTTCACATGAATCAGTACAGGCTTATTTTTATTCTACTGTGGCTTATGCAGAAAAAAGGCCTTTAGTAGTAGTTGTGGGAATCAGGTCACAACAGACTTATTTTGGGATCCTATTAGATTGACCGTCCATCTTACTGGCCTTCAGCTGTTGTTGAAGTAAAAATAACTAAAACTGATTTTATTGGGCACACTGATTGAAAGTATTGCTGTGACCATCTCACCCTTTTTAAAGGGAAAATATAGCCCCAAAGCCCCCTCCAAACCCTGCCCCAGTAGCAACCCCCCTCTGGCTTTCTGCTTAGCTCTCACGAATCCACATTTGAAGCTGATATAGAAAAGTGGCGTTGTACATAACTAACCTGTGTTTAGCGGGATTAATCATTTGCGCCAAAGCTTCAGGCGTCTACCTCCCATTACACAACACACCCGCGCTATCCGCTACCAAACTATACTAACACCCACAGGTACGGACTCGACGTTTGACAGGAAGGAGGAGCCTGAGCTGACAGGAGATCAATCGTGACGTCACATTCTCTCACCTGCTCAGTAAGGAAAACGAAAGTTCTCTAGAATAGTAGAATTCCCCATTATTTATTAACTTCAACGGGATAACGGAATGCCACAGGTTTGGAAAGCTTTCCCCAAGTAATTGGAAAATACATTTTCCTTTTAACTAAAGACTAAGATATAAAGGCTTAAAAATGAAGAAGCTCTTAGGAGGGATTATCACCTGCATCTGCCAACATGTATCTTACTGCTGCTGTGTTTTGCTCTACTCACCACACTGGGAGCAGGACACCCAACCCACAGAGAAAGGTGCCCACTATCCAGCTACCAGACTGTGTTACCTAGTGATATAACAGCTGCCAGGCAGCTACAGAACCAGACCAGAGTGTCACTGAAATGTCACCAAGGACTGCGCCTCAGCAGCTTCCCTGAGTGTGACATTAAAGGGAATGGACGACTGAGGCTCACCTTGCACAGAGTCTCCTTAGCTGTGAGGCTCCTGAAGAACATGACCAAGTCTAAGCTGGTGCTCCGAAATCTGGAGCTATTCGGTGCTCTCCATGAGACCCTGCTCTGCAACACATCTCATTCTGATAAGGTCCCAACCCACCCTGTGCTGGAGTCCTGTACTGACCACCTGGTTACCTACACAAAGGACACATCTGCAGGATGCATCGAACAGGACATCTTGGTGAGCCTCGTGTGGCTGTTGATTGAGGACCTGAGATTCCTGGTCGATGAAGATCAATGTGGGAGAGAAGCTAAGATAAGTGCTCCTCAACCTTTCCCTACTGGTTCCTCTTCTAAAAAGACGAAAAGCCAAAGGAAGCATAAAGGCAAGAACAGAAAATCCAAGAACTTCTAATGTCCTGTTCTTTGAGCTCCTGACATTCTCTTTCTAAATCTGAATCTAGACCTAAAAGACATTTCACAATATGAAGCAAAGGGCACATTGTACAACAAATTCCCTGTGTATGAAAGGACTTCAGTAGGAGCCTACATGCTTGTGAAAATGTTATTTTGATAAATAATTGTTATATCTATCATAATTATATTATAGGTTCTTGTAAAGGCGCACCCTAGAATGACATTTTATTTATTTATTTTTTATATAATAGTATTTTTATATGTGTGAAACAATTATATTTATTTATCAAATAAAAGTAATTCGGAAATTCAGTAACTGAGATTGTTCCTGTCTTATAGTATGCGCAAAATGAATATTAAAAAAGATGGAAGTCTGTTGTGGAGTGAGTAAGGAGGAGAGAAAATACTGGTGTTTCTGAGTATCAGTGATGCAGGGAATGTCTCAGGACTTTCAGACAGAAGTCTGGCTCATTTAGGTATTAAAACTATCTGAACCAAGAAGAAGACATATGCAGCTAAATATCCCATGTAGGTGAGTCCTGTTTTTTTGGGGTCTTACTCTTGAAACATTGTAGAGAAACGTAGTTAGCCAGTTAATCAGCTGGCTTCTGCTACATTGTTTCAAGAGTTAGTAGAGCCCTGGAGAGAATGGTATAGGTCAAATAGATAATACTTTCAGTTGCAATGCAACTTATTAATAACTTTAAAACCAATGAAAAATTGTAACTGTTGCATATCGGACAGTTGCTTGGAATTAAATTTCATTAGGCTACTCTGCCAAGCAAAGACAAAGTGATGTGTTTTTGCCCATAATGAACCAGCCCTTGCAGCAAATGAAATATATTATGTTATGATTCCACTAAATTATATAATCTTTATTACTTTAAATTAGAATGCTGGCTTCTCTATGTGGTGTAGCATCTGCGTCCCTTAGCTACAGATCTGGGGCTGTACATAAAGACCAAAGTTCGGTGAGAACCAAGGTCAGCTTTATTTGAACTTATGATAATGTAATAAATCAGCCCTGTAGTCTTTTTCTCTCAACGTCCTTGGCATCAAATTCTTAAATAACAATATAATGCTTACTAATCTTTACCAGGAAATGGCCTTTGTTCAAGATCCTGCAAAACATGGGAGAAACTTTATTTTATTCAGCAGGTAAGGCCACAGAATATACAGTACCTATGCATAATTGGTTTAATGACACCTTAATTTACTGTACCTAGAATGCACCTTCTATTTAACTACATACTATTATTGGGTGCATGGTATCATGTTGCAAAGCAGTCACCTGTTATATTGCAAGCTTTTCATTAAAGTTGGAACAGAATACCTTAACATTAAATAAAGCAGGACAGTGTTTAAGGACATGCAGTTTTTCTTTTCCCATATGACAAATAAAAGTATAATGTGTAGACATATATTTCAGAAATATACTGTAGGTGTGTCTAAGTTATTATGGTTAATTTGCTGTCCGAGACTAAAAGAGGCATCTGTATAAAGGGCCTTTCAAATTCTAGTATTTTAACTGGCAATAGGCTGGTAATTCAAAGTTGGACAATTCTGTGGTTCCTATGTTGTGGAAAGGAATGTAATTTCCTGTTTCAGCAAAACAAGGTCCCACATACAAAAAATCTATACAGAATTGTTTTTTGGGATAGGAGTAAAATAACTTAGCTAACCTGCCCAAAACCTTGACTTCAACCCAGCTGATGTACTGACTGTGAGCTAAGCTTGACTGCCCAACATCAGTGCCCATCCATCAATCATCATCATTTATTTATATAGCGCTGTCAAGATACGCAGTGCTTTATTATTCACCTCCAAACACCTTTTTTTTCAGTTCAGTTGGTTTCAGATAGTTTTTTTTCAATTGCTTTGTTTTTTGACTTTTGACCATTTTCTTAAACTGAAGTTTAAACTTGAATGTTTTAGTGTTCCCGTCTTGGCATCTCAGTAATACAGATATCATTGTATGCTGTAGCATTAAAGCTTTCTTTTATTGGACCCATGTTCCCCCTAAACTGAATCATGAAAAAACAGATCTAGAATACTCCTGGTAATGCACAAATGATCATTTAGAGACAATGTTTCCACTGATGTGAACCTTTACACTATTCTAGGAGATTTTTTACAATGCGCATTGTGATATTAGTTGTGTTGGGCCACTGGCACATAAAAATCATACTCCTAATAGCTCCAGTGCAGACATTGCTTCTCAAGACAGCATAAAATACCTTATTGAGTGTTCCAACTGAGGATGTATGACTTTAGAAGGAGTGTTTTGACCATATATTTATATATTATGGTTGTAGGAAGCAACCATAACTAACAGGAAAGGACATAAACAGTTGCCAGTAACAGAACGGGATGTGCTGAGGCCCAGCTTGCATGTTCTGCTGAAGTACTCTATCTGTGCTAGTACTGCTCATTAGGTCAGTGGCACACACAAGGCATTTTAATTGCTTTTGGCTTCTCACGGACACATGAGACAAAATGTCCTTTACAACCAGTAATTGGCTTCATATTCAGGAGAATTAGAAATACCCTTCCAGGTCTGAACTGGGAGTCAAAATAGGCCCTGGCATTTCAAGTTCAAAGAGGCCTAAACAGCCCCCCACCAGCCCACTAAATATGACTGTCTATGGCAACATACAGTAGCCCCTCTGGCATTTGTCAGAACTCAGAGATTGCCAGTCTGGGCCTGTACCCTTCCTGCAATACCCTGTAATGTTCACGTTATCGGGAACCTTGCACAGTATATCCCATATGGGACTGCAAAAGGCACAAGGATTATTTCTAAATATGGGAAAAGCTTTTAACGTGACTCCATTTCTTGGTGTTAGAGAATGTATGGAGTACTTCATACACAGCTGGAAAGTCAAAGATTGGACGTACATTTGGTCAATAGAAACAGGGGCGTAACTACAGAGGAAGCAGACCCTGTGGCTGCAGGAGGTATAGGGACCCCATGACGCCCTAAATAATGAACAATTTTAACATATATTTGGACAACCTCTGGTTATGTTGGGGGCCCTAAAATTGATTTGCTGTGGAGCCCAGTAACATCTAGTAACACCACTGAATAGAAGCCTTGCTACTGAAAATTATCTAGTTATTTGAGAGGTATCACAAGGCCTGTCATCTTTGAGAGAATTCATAAGCCTATTCGTTCCCAGTTCTAGTTGCACAATATTAGCCATGTAGTGGAAATAAACACATATGTCTGCAAGGCTGAGAAATTCAGCATGACCACTGCTGAATTCCCTGCCTAGTGGTGCACAGGCAATGAGTAGGATAGCTTGCATTGTGCATATTCTATGGCACAAAGGGAACAAGGCTCCAATCCCCCTCCCTACACAATTAACTCTCAATCAACTCTAGCGCTTGATAATAAGTCAAAAATGCAGCCAAGGAAAGCAGGGGCGGGGTAGCAGAGGTGCCTGATGGTTACAGACCCCCACACTGAGGAAACAGATTGGTAAGTGGCAGGTGGGGCGGATCCACATTCCGGGAGAGGGGGATGTAGCAGTGACTACAGGCAGCACCCACATGTAACGTATTTAAATATTCATCTCTATGCTCATGCCTCTCTGCCTGTGTTACTGCTGGTGAATGGCTGAATAGAAAAATAAAATAAAGCAGCAGAGTTTAGCATCTTCTCTGATACGATGAGGGAAAACAACGCATAGTGAGTGAGGTGCAAAGGGAAGCGTGACGTATTCACATAAAAAAAGAATAAACATACAATGCAAGGAGTGTGTCATTGGGAAACAATGGCAGCATCTTACTCCCTCACAAATATGTTTCTGGGGCTCCCCCTAGAGGGCAAAGGAAGTTGCATGTGGCAGGTAGAAACAATAGAATCCTACCTGTATCTGACGATTCTGCACTGACAATGGCAAATGTTCGGGTGCTTAAAGCTGGCCATAGACGTTAGGATTTTTAATATCTCTTTTCATTATCGTAAGACCAAGCTTATCTTGAAATGATCGCTTAAATGTATGATTTGTCCATCAACTAAAAAGACCATTTCAAGCAATGTCTAGTTGAAGCCAGGAAAACTGAGGATAGTTGCTTTCTTGGCCCTGCAAACAATTGGACAATAGATTTTGTGGCCGATAAAAATTTTCTACCCTTGCCGTTCAATTTTCAGAACGATGTCGGACGAAAAACTGTTAGATGCACGATCGTTCGATTCCAACTAACCTCGTGATAATTTTATGGATTTGTCATATCACACAAGAATTGAATGTTCGGGAGAGAAAAATCTTAACGTTTATGGGCAGCTTTAAAAGGCGCCTGATCAAAATTTTCTGGCCAGCCCAATCGTAAAGCTGACCAATATCCAAATCTCTGTCAATATGAGTCGGCTCGTCTCCTGCCATACATGCACCAAATATCGTCCGAAAAATAGTTCTGTACGATATTATCGGTGCGTCTATGGCCACCTTAAGGAGAATGCAGGTGCAATCACCCTACACACTGAGGTTCTCTCACAATTTCTTTCTGAGGGAGAAAAGATCATTAGTCTGTAGCAAGTATTTTTACTCTTTCTTTTAAAGGTGTTGTTCCCTTTTGAATTAACTTTTAGTATGATGTAGAGAGTGATATTTTGAGTCAATTTGCAATTGGTTTTCAATTTCTGCTATTTGTGGGTTTTAAGTTATTTGAAAAACAATGACTAATATAGATATAGGCCACTATACTACTACTATGCAGTTGGCAACAGTGACAGTACCTGGGGAGCAGTCCTGTGCAACTGTTTATATGAAAGTAGAAGAAAGTGACAGATATGTCTAAAATTCATTGCCTCTGGTTTTACAATAAAACATCAGATTCTGTGAGCACTACAATATATACTGACCTTGCCAATATAGGCAGCAGCAAGGCCAGCTTTTAGAAGCAGTTCTCCCTCAGTAAGGACACTCTCTTATTAGCAGCTAGATGGTTAATCCCATGCTATGACCTCAAATCGATGCATGGGTTCAATAACAGAACCAGATACAATAGGTTAAGTGACACCCTGTGTCAGAGAGCAGCTATGCCTCAAATTGAATTCCCAGGGTCTCTGCATTTGAAGAATTTTTTGTGTAACACTGCCTTTATTTTATAACGCTTTGTCTTCACTTTATAACCCTGAGCACTATCATTGGGGATGTTGGTGACCATGCTAAAGTTGCACAGACAGTGAGGCCGGGGCTCTAGTGAGGGCATGGAGCTTGCACTGTATGCTATTTCCTTAGGATAAAATAAGACTCTAGAATCTGTAATAAAGAGATATATTTCCCATTAGTCAGTGTATGCCACTAGTAAAAAATCAACAATATAACCTTAAAGGGGTCCAGGTCTGGACTGAGAATTAAAATAGACCCTGGCATTTCAGGTATACAGAGGCCCAAACAGCCCACACAGAGGCCCAAACAGCCCCTACCAGCCCACTAAATACTGACTTTCTATGGCACCTTATAGCAGCCCATCTGGCATTTGCCAGAACCCACAGATTGCCAGTCCGGGTCTGAAGGGGTCTTCCACTTAAAAAACAGAATTTTACAAAATGAAAGAAAATGTAATTATAATACATTTTCGATATATGTTTTCAATTATTTATAAATGCATTTGTAATTGTGTATGTGGTTCACCTGGGCAGGAAAATCCAAACAAGTTATTTATTCTGTGTTGGAAGGCCATCATTGCCCATTTTGTTTCTGTAGGTTCTTGTACCCAAAACCGAACCAATTTACTTGCCCAATCTGTCTCACTATCTTACTGCTTGTCTACTGGCTCTCAAGAACCAACTGTTTCATAGTCACAATTACACAACCATTTTATAATCCTATTTTATCTTTTATACATGCAGGATAAACAGTGCTGGGTGATTTTTTGCACAATATAACGTAAAAGTATGCATGTGGTTGTGGACAGATAAAAGCATATATTACAGATTAAGGTGCATGCTTCCACAATTAGTATAATTAGTATTTCCACCTCTCCGTGTATTCCTTGTCTCACCAAGTTGTCTTCAAGAGGAACCATGACAAGTAGTAATAACACATGACATTACATAATTGAGAATGGTATTGCTTTGTAAAAGGAAGCAAACATTCTACCATTTTATTATAATTTGACCTTTGCAAAGCCTGTTAGTCAATGTTTTAATTTCCTGTAGTAGAGATGCACAGGTCTCAGTACAGACTAATACCTGACAGTATCATTTTCTAAGCGTTTACAGAAAAACAGAGACCCCGTTTCTTTGAAACCCCAAATCAGGTGGTAAAACACAAATTTCTGTGAACTGAATTTCAAGCGTTTTGTCCAATCTCTTTCATTGTGCAGGAACATGCTGGTTACTAAACCTCTAGTGCAGGCATGTCAAACTCAAATGTCATGTAGGGCAGAACAGAGCGGGTAAAACCTAGTGAGGGACACAGCTATGCAGTGGCAGGTTGCATACACAATGATTTCGAAATATTTCATATTAGAAGTAAAATAAACCTTTCTTATTCATTTATTTACTAAATGCATGAATGTATAATTTAATATCTCCCTTTATATTTTAGGCTACTTTAAGTTGTAATTGTTTGTAAAAGCTCTGAATTACAGGAAAGATGTCTCCCAAAGACTCTATTTATAAACATATTTCCTTTTTTCCCTGTAATAACAAAACAGTATCTAACGCTTGATCTCAACTTTGATTTTGAGATAATGAATCCTTATTGGTGGGAAAACAAACCTATTTAGTTTATTTAATGGTTAAATGATTTTTAGCAGACTTAAGGTATGAAAATTGAAATCACAGAAAGACCCCTTGTCCGGAAAACCCCCATTCCCGAGCATTCTGATATGGAAGTCCTGTAGATAACCCCCAAATGCATTAGCCAACCTAATATTGATTGCTATAACAAATACAAAATCAGGTGATACAAAACAATGTAAACAGTATGAAAAATGTCTGGGGGAATTCCTAAAGTAAAGGTGGCCATAGATGCACAGATCCTATTGTACGAATCAAGGATTCGTACGATTTTCGGATCATGTGTGGAGAGTGCCGACATCTTTCGTCCGGCGGAGATTGGTCGTTTGGTCGATCAGACAGGTTTGATTTTGACCGGACCGATACCGCCGGAGCCCATTGCACATCGTATTCGGATCGTATTCGGAGCCATATGGTCGAACGTTCAGATTACCCCCCATACAGCGATGCTCGTTAATGGCATATCGGGGAAAGACTCGCTCGTTTGGTGATGTTGCCAAACAAACGGAGTCTATGGCCACCTTAAGGCCCCCAAATTTCCAGACTGATATGCCTGCTCTAGTGAAGGCCGTATCACATTTTGTGCATGGCATACCACATCACATCAATAAATATGTATACACATGCAATACCAGCAAGTAAGATGCAAGAGCTAATTGGTCTGCATATATTATAGAGATATTGCATTTAAATGATGTACAGTGTATACCAGGCTTTAACTTCCGGCTGCATAAAATAAATGATTTAAAATTCAATTTTACATTGCTTGCAAAGCAATATACTTATAGGATAATAAATCGTGCAGCTTGCAAGGTTCCCTTTTATTCCCTTACATTGTATGTCCTTGTGTTTGATAGATGAAGACTGATAGTCACAGATTGTACATTGTAGAATGAAGGAAATGGTGGTATATGTATAGGTATAATTGGGCTTAGCATCTGTCTCTTATCAGGAGGAGGTGTGATATCAGCTCCTGTTACTTCCAGTGCAGGACACAATGCTGAACACATGCACTGCACTCCCCTGCTCACCAACTGCTCCCATTCACTCACTGACTCTGCTGGGCTTTTTTTGTTTAATTAAACTCAATGTCACATTTCATTTTCTGCATGAATGGGTTTCCCTTTCTTTATCTGAATTAACAATTTATGTAAGCTTTTTTTTACTCAGTATCATGAGTAGTAGGGGTAAGCACACACTTGATGGATAGATATACTTTATAATAAAGAACTGACTTAGCTAAATAAGGTATGGAATATTGTTAGAATATCAAGAAGACAGATTCCTAGAATATGCTCTATAGTGTTGAAAAGAACATAAAGCAGAGAATAGCACAGAGGGGTGATTCCAACATGTAACTGCACAGGAAAGGGACATACTCATATGTGGAATTACACATGGAAAGGAGAAGCTGAATGATGGGGTGGTTGAGAGAATTCAACATGTAACTGGTAACTGCAGATGAACGGGTGATACTCCTACATTGAATTACAAAGAGGTCCTCTGCACTCAACCCATTATCAATATATTTAAGACAGAGACATTTTGTGCATACTGCTACTAAAAAATGCCTTACCCTCTAAGCAACACAGGGATTGTTTGTCCATATATTGCAATATATTTAAACTGGCCAACTACGTCAAAGTCATCCCATATCTGGCCAGTCCTACGCTTAATCTTCATCTGATTCATTAAGAATTCAATTGGTTAATTATACATTTTACAAAGGGACTAAGTTTTACCGGTAACTTACTAGCTGCTTTCAAAGTAAAACTCCCAAACTTGGCTGCCCTTTTATTAGACACCAGTGGGATCACCTGACTATAGCTGGGAAGGGTGGGAGCTACAACATGGAGCTGGTCACTGCTCCTGTATAACTATAACAAACAAGGGAAAGTTGTGCTCACCACTATTTTTTAAAAAATGAGTGCAGAGGACCTCTTGTATTTGTCTATATGTATTTTGTGGTCACACCCTCATTGCACCCCTGCCTAATGGTTTTAAAAAATAGTGGTGAGCACAACTTTCCCTTGTTTGAGATATATATATATATATATATATATATATATATATATATATATATATATATATATCTTCATAAATCTTGAAAAAAATTACCAACAGGAAGTCAAGGGACTTTACAAAAAAAGTAAAAAAACATTATATAGATCATATCTAAATATAAATAAATATATATATACATATATAGTGCTGCGAAGTCCTGCAACAAAAATATGTTTTTTAAAATGTAATTTTAAGGATGCACAGAATCCCCGATGCAAATTGGGTGGTAAAAGGAAAAAGGGGAATTTATTTTTTACTTTCTTGTTTAGTGATGAAAAGTCACATAATTTCCCTTCCCACCCCTAATTTGCATATGCAAATTCGGATTCGGATTCAGTATGGCCTGGCACGAGGACTCACCCAAATCCTGCTGAATCCTAGATTCTCATCTGTAATACACAAAAAAAATAAGAAAAGATAGTCCTTTAGATCAGTTAACTGGAAAAGGATCAGCAAGGGTTAAATAATCTAAAGGACTATCTTTTCTTATTGTTTTTTTTATATATTTTTGTGAATCTTGAATTCAGTGCATCCCTAATATATCCTCAATATTTATATATATATATATATATAGTATGTGTGTGTGTAATAAAAGCCATTACTAAAAAATACAGAAAATGACAATATATTGTGCTAAAACATACAAATATTTAGACACTTATCTGTCAGGTCAAAACAAGTTTGCTGGTTTTATAGTTTGTGACAGTGTGCAATGTATGTAGTAAAATTTCTTAACGAGAAAGACTTTATTTGGTAAAATAAAATATGCCACCTTTAAGCAGGTCTCAAGAAATGTTCTAGGCATGGTTACTTTTCATATTTTAATACATGTCTAATTAATATTACATAGTGAAATGCAAATTCTTACTTTTTACTTTCTGTTTATGTCTTTTATTACTTCTCCCCATTGGTATATGTGCTCAAAATTCCTGCTGCAGCCTCTCTCTTCTTCTGAACGTATTGGGATTGTGTTGGGCTTCATTCTGGTGGCATCTAAAATTTGCAGGGCTCATTATTTGGTTTTCAGGGTGGTAGATCACAACCCTATACTCTCTAGCTATACAGCTAGAGAGAGAAAAAGCAAATTATTTTGTAGAACAAATACTAAAATCCACAATGGAATAAAAGAGACATGTTTTGATAGAACCATATTGGAACTGTGTAAGGGATGTGAAGGAAGGGAGACACTCCTGAAAAGAATCACAAAAAAACCCATAGTGCAGAATATTTATGGACAGAACTCAACAGGGAGCAGGCACACATGAAACTATCATAGAAATGGACAGTGAAATTACTATATATCATAGAAACTTCTTGAAATAATTGTGAAAGAAATTAAAGAGAACTGCCCTGGGGGAAGGTTCTTAGACTTAATTTCTCTCTGTCTTAGCTGTGCACTGTACTGTCCATGACACTTGTATACAGCAGCTTTCTGATTTTGCAACGTTATAAGGTCTTTTGCAGTTTGCAAATATGGAACATTTTATCAGTGTTTTTTCAACTGTGAGGCCAAGAAAACTCGTTGCACCCCATATATGGAAGTGCCATGAGATTTAATTTACATTGTTCTGGTTACACCCATTGTATTAACAATGCAGAATCTGTGTTGCTAACACCAATGTTTTTAGAGTTACCACATAGATTTTACATTTTACGACTGTACAGGCAGTGAAAGGGTTTACATTTTTTAATTTAGTTTAGAAAAAATGTCTATTTGAAAGATAAAAACCTTCAATGATGTCCATTAGCAGTAAAATGTGCCTATTGTAGCTATACAACAGCTTAAGATTTACAAGGATATTTCCAGGGTAACAACTCAGTAATTGACCATTTCAAAATGGGTGGGGGGATACAAACCGAGTCATATAGTTTTTCGTCATTCTTTCACTCCATATTGTCTCACGCCATGGTTTCCAAAACCTCTCGAATTTATCAGGGCAGCATTTTTCAATCCTAGTAAAACCTCTGGGGAAACTAGGAAAATTTTATTAAGGATTTCTCATATAATTTCTTTCTAGTCGTGCTGTATCCAGGGGAATTTCCATAACCCATGCACAAAGGATGCCTGAGAGTCACCACACCTTGTAAATGCTCTGCTGTCCCTAAGCCCCAATGTAGCTATACATGCTAGAGAGATATACAATGGATAGAAAATCAGGTAGTTTTATAGAGGTTTTTATGGTATGGTTTGAACATTTTATTCTTGAACCAATAAATGATTTTTTTTAGTTGTAATGTTGGTGTGTAGGCAAAAATCTCAGGCCATTTTGTCTGATCATGTGCTTTCAGATAGAGTTAGCACTGCACAATGGAACTGCTATCGTTTCTCCTACTCACTGTAAAGATGGCCATAGACGTTAAGGGATACTGCAGTGGGAAAATGTGTTTTTCAAAACCCATCAGTTAATAGTGCTGCTCCAGCAGAATTCTGCACTGTAGTCCATGAGATAACCTGAGATGGCTGCCTACACACCAACATTATAAATGAAAAAAAATACACAATACTACATGAATGAACTTTTACATGGTAGAGTGAATTATTTGTGGTGTAAACAGTGTAATTTAGAAATAAAAAGAGTCCCTTTAAGATCTTTAAAAGATCTTTTTGTTATTGTAGGACCAAGCTAATCCTGAAACAATCTTACTATTTGTCCATCAACAAAAATGACAATTTCAAGCGATATTGTTTAGTTGAAAAACTGTGAGTAGCTGCCTGCTTGGCCCTGCAAACAATTGGATAATGGTTAGATTTCACTGTGAACAATGAAAATTTTTTAACCTGATCAATTTTCTGACCAATATCGGATGAAAAATTGTTAGATGCACGATCGTTTGGTGCCCACTAACCTCACAATAATTTGCTGCATTTGTCGGATTGCACTAAAATTGGTTGTTAGGTAGAGAAAATTCTTAATGCCTATGTCCACCTAACTAAAGGAGTTTTGACTTGGGTTGCTGGACTTGGATTTTTACTATTGAGTATTACTAGGTGGGGCATGGAGCCTTCTTAGCAATGCAGGTGTCAGGGAGCTATTGTCTGGTTACCTTCCTGTTGTTCTGCTGATGGACTGCTGGGGGCGGGTGGAGGGGGATAGGAAGGACATGACATCATTCCAACTTGCAGTGTAGCAGTAAAGAGTGACTGAAGTTTATCAGAGCACAAGTCAAACGACTGAAGGCACCTGAGAAACTAACATGTCTAACCCCATATCAGATTTCAAAATGAAATATTAAAAAATCTGTTTCCTCTTTTGAAAAGCAGATTTCAATGCAGGATTAACTGATGAATTTTGTAAAAAAAACATGTTTTCCCATGACAGAACCCCTTTAAGCATTTATTGTACCCTGATCCGACAAGTCTAGTTCTGGAATTGATATCTTTCATTTATCAACTAATTGTGAGAAGGGAGCAGTTGTGATTGCCCGGAGATTGCAGTAATGTTTGGTCACTTATTTTTATAGTTTGATATCCAACAGCATCATCTCAAACAGGTCCTTGGGTTGCCTTTGAAAGCATGCCTTAAAGTGGTACTGACACTAAAAAATTAACTTTAAAAAGTTAACTATAGCTCATGTTGATCATTTTTACTCATAGGGCTGCTTTTGTAAGGAATCGTTTCTAAACCTGACTGTTTTGCCAACCTGACTGTCCCTTCTCTAACATGTCAGTTAGAGTTTCTAATGCTAACAGACTACTGAAGCTCAAATATGGCAGCCTCCTAATAGAGGAATATGGGGGATCAGATGGGTAATGTAAAAGCATCTGTAAATACTTTTATGGCAAAATTATAGATAGCATGCAAAGACAACATTATGATAGATATAAAAAAGGTTTAATTTCTGGTGTCAGTATTTCTTTAAGTTTCAAGTATGCAAATCAATTAATTTGAGCATTAATCTTTTTCAGATATTTAAAGTAGCTTCTCCTTAAGGAGATTATAATTTCCTAAAAAAACAGCAGAGGCGTCTCTGTGCTTTATGGCCCCTTAGCTTCTTCCTCCTAACATGTTTTGTGCAATTGGTGGTGGCTTCATCACTTTTGGTGTGGTATACTAGTGGGGCATCCTGGAAAATTGGCATACTCTGTTAGTTTTGGCATTGGTGTAAGTTATTATAATGGCACATGGAGAGACAAATTAAGGTTTAGTTTACACAAGTTTAAAACAACTAATCAAGCTGTAGATGCGGTGGCTAGATCCAGGTGGTTAAACATTGGGTCCAAGCTTTTGCTACACAAGCATGTATTGAATTGTCTTCACTGACTCCATTATTCTGGTCTCAGGGACATTGTTAGGGTTGGTGAATCTTGGGTGGAAACACCAGAACCAACAACAATAGTTAGTAACTAATCATGGATTTACATTGATGATGCAGAACATCAGTGAAAAGAAGATAAGATAAATAAGACTCCCTGTGCAGAATAAACCTATGTTTGTTCTATTTGATTTATTGAAGTGAATGTAGAGACGTGTTATACCTAGGTAAAATTGTGCCTTTCTATTGGGTGCAGCTCATTGGTGCTCATTTCACCAGTTGTTCGCCCCTTTTGATTTTATAAAAGTGCACATATTTTTTCAACCATAAAAGTAACTGACTCATTCCATAAAACAAAGTCACATACAATAATAGTCTTCTTTTACTTTGCTGCCTGCATGTATATTTAATAAGTGTTTGGGATCAAAGGCTGGTGAGGTCTTTGCTCTTCATGCAAATATATATTATTTATGCTTGACACTGGGCAATTTACAATGTTGATTCTCTGGAACAGGTTTCTAACTTTTATTATAAAATACAAAGGCAGAGAAATGAAGAGGGTTCTCACCTTTCAAATTCTATACATGGCAGGTAGTAAGGACAGCTCAGCAACACATAAAAAATAAATATAGCTGTTTACAATAATTATACCTTTAAGATTTTGCCGAAAACTTTTATCCTTCTGTTTCATCCAAGTGTCCAACATCATCACCGCCCCCAGTCAGTAGGAACCTTTCCAGTTCTTTTGGCACACAAGAAACTGGAGGGCTGATCATCATGAGTTTGTATTATTGTTATTTGCGTGTCATGCCTTCCCAGCGATTACTGTTGTTCACTTAATTGCGGCTTATATCATGATATAGTAGGCAGGAGTACAGGTTTTATTTTTAGATATTATTATTATGAAGGTTAAAATCTATTTCTACATTTAATTAAGTCAAGCAGAGGTGTTTACATTAGGTTTTTTTTAAAAGTTTTTATTTATCATTTTCAATACTAGCAATTTAGATTAGGTTTTTAAATGTCAGGTAAACAAGACACATCAGAATCAGCAGTATTTTTTAATTTAAGAAAAACATACATGTCTATGCAATTTCTTTTACCAAAACAAAATGAAACATGCTTAGATCTTGTTCTGCAAGACAATATTAGTTATCCTAAAGAGATGATCATTGGACAATTCAAAATTAGTCGTATGCCAACACAAATTTCACAGAAAATTGCAGGAATCTTAGGAGATACTTCTCTAATTTCTTAAGGGAGTCATAGTCAAAATCTAAAAGGGGTTTAGCATTTACAATTAGCATTTTTATAATAAGACAGTGAACTATATACCCATTGGGAATTGGCTATTAAACATGAACCATTCTCCTCATGTATTTCCAGTGTTTCTATATTAGTTTGGTACATGGAAACACATGAAATTATGATTCATTGGAAAAAATTGCCAACATTGCCCATCAGTGGGAAACCTGGTCTCCAAATAAGCTGTCTTTGGAATTCTATGTCATTACTCTGACTCCAGGGAAGCCTAGAGAAATAAAGGTAATTAGGAAATATGCAGGTACCTCCATACAGGAAATCTAATTGTATACTCATATCAGTTAAATCCGTGGTATATTGAAGAGTAACCATGTACATTCTGTTTGTACCCTACCATGCTCTGTAAGTGAATCATGTCCGGTAAAATAAGAAATATTAGTTTTCTTTCTGTAATGAAAGCTGGTATGCCTGAGTGAAAAGAGATGGCCATGCTAGCTTACATATTATACAAACACCCATACTTACAGAATACAATCTGATATGACAAAAATATCCAATATTCAGTATGCCAAAAAGGTAAAGGAAGTTTCTAGTCTCATACTTGTATAGTATTTATGACCTTGGCACAAATATTGAATGGTCGTCTATTGCCTTTACAGACTGAAACATTGGCCTTCCATTCGTCTGTAATTCACGCCAAGCGTTTGGGCACACTAAAGATAATTTTCACATTGTGTTAATATATTTTTGGTACCTTTGTGTAGATTACATACTACCTTTTTTCTGCATGTTTCACATTGTGTTCTTTGCATAGGGGAAGCCTGTAGAACTTGAACAGCTTTGCAGAGAGTACTATAGTTTATTATCATATACTAGAATAGGAAATGGCTTTGTCCCTCAGCACTGTTGAAAATATATATATATATATATATATATATACACGTCTAGCTATATACAGTACATTCATCTACCAAATGCAATTTTGGAAATATTTTAATATTTAAATAATCGTATTATTTTATTGCTGAGTTACAAGATAGATGCTGAATTGCACCAATGTAGTGGCAACTAATTAGACCTTTGCTTTAATTTTTCTAACCGATAGTAGACTGACCAAAACCAATTGCTACGGGCAACTTCATTTGTGCCAGTGGTATAATGGCTATCCAGGAGACCCAGTGACCATGGGAGACTCAGTGGTGAGAGGGTTTGATGATTTGTATTTGTTCAAACCCTGAACAATCCCTCCTGTCTGCACCTGTGCAAATGAGCAGGTGGCATTATTGTTATCATGATGTGGAGGAAGCTCCAAAACCTTTTTTGGGGGGGAAAGGACATGTCTGTGTGACCTTAAACCTTAAACAATCCCTTTTGTGTACAGAATAAGGAACATATATAGAGGTTGCAAAAAGCCATCAAATCTCTCCATGCAGTGGATAGGAGGATTTGCATTCTGGTACCTAATTATGGCCAGTTTAGATATTAGCATAAAAGAGCTACATTTTTACAGGAGCTTGATATGGAGGCTTGAGGGCTTACTGAATCTTCAAAAGACCTCAAAAGATTAGTCCAAGGAGCAATCACCAACTTGGTAAGAGGCCTACATGATTACTGGTCATTAATGGAAATATACAACATATATTAATGTCCTAGCATGGTATTTTTACGAGTTCCATCACCACAGAGCTTATAATCTACAGTTTGGCAGAGCATGAGATCACAAAAAGATTGAACTCAGTCAGAGCCAAACAGTTCATTGCATGGGAATTACTTGCTCCTTTGGAACTTACCGTTCTGTGTCTGCAAGTACAAAATCCTGCAGTCTAAAAACATAGTTTTCCTTTAGGAATTATTTAAAGCTATGGAGTAAAGGATTTCCCTGACTTCTAAAGGAGTGGGGAGACATTATTCATGCTGAGAAGAGAAGGAAAATCATGGCTCATAAGTGAAATTGAAACAGTGATCAGATATACATAAAGTAGAAGTACACCTGCAGGCAAAATGCAGCATTTAGTATATAACATATTAAATTTACTCCATTTTTTTTTATATTTTACACATCATTACGACTTTAGTCCAATGGCAACAACTCTCCTTACAAAACTGCTCCAATAGCAAGATTAAACATCTTCCTAGACTCAGCAGCCCTACCAACCTGGGAGAAATTTAACAGCTTTAGATATTGACAACTAATAGGGGTCATAACTGTCAAGACCGCCGGGAGTGTGAGGAGTCGCGTCCGCTCCCGGCGGCGAAGGATCCAAGATGGCGGCGCCCAGGCAACCCACGTGGGTCCCGACGCCGGCGCGGTGACGCCAGCGCGGCGCGCCGGTCGCAGGCGCGCTGACGCTGGCGCAAGGGCGCCAAATTCAAACTTAAAAGGACGCCTGAGGCGCCAAAATGGCGCCCGAAAATAGGATCCTGTTCCCCAAGTGATTCCTGGGTTCCCTTGCTGCTTCCCCTGCTAATATTCTGCCTGATTTCTTGTTGTGACCCCTTTGCCTGGACCTGGACTTCGCTGATACCCTGCCTGCCAGAGACCCCCTGCCTGGACTTGAACTTTGTTTGTATTCCGCCTGCCTTTTGACCTGTGCCTGGACTTTGATTACTCTCTTGCCTTACCCCTGGATACCACGACCCTGATCCCTCCTGAGGGGCTTCCTTCTAGATCCGGACTACTCCCCAGAGGGGGCTCCCGGCTCCCTGACAATAACATGTACTGAAAGTAGAAATACTTGTATTTTCTTAAGATAGATGAGATTTTTTTTTTATAAATCAAGTGTTATATGGTGCATAAATAACTGATTTTAACATACACCAGCAACTCATCTTCATTATAATATAGTGCCATCCTATTCAACACATGGCCAGTGTAGCATTGAGGGTCATAATAGGTGATGTGGATGTTTGCATTGCATACCAAAGGCTATTAATAAATAAAACAATATGCACTGAGTTTCAATGATTTTTTTTGATATTGTTCATTGTTTACAACTGATTTTTGGGTGAGAGTAATCATATTTAGAAATTCAATGGAACTGAATTTATTGGGTATCAAATTGTAATAATGAAAGCATATTGTCTATTTTACAGGAAGGGTCTATATTTAAAGGTAATACCGTGGAGTTGTCTTACATCTGTGACAGTCTTTGTAGCCACCTTCTAATAGTGAGCTTTTATCAGAGGTGACAAGTGCTAATTAAGAGTCACGGTAATATGGAGGGGGTAGGAGGGGAGTGTTGTGAAGATTCCAGGGGGGAGTTAAAGAAAAATGTACATAAATACAAAGAAAAGACTGAACAATATCACACTGAGAAAGAAATAACAGACAAAGCAAGCCAAATAAAATTGAGTTCAGTATAAAAAGAGCTAGTTTACTCTTTGGAAGAAAAAAAACCAATCCACAGAAGGCAATTCCCATTCAAGACCATATCAAATTTTGGAAACACCATGGGAATTCTGTGCATTAAAATAGCACAAAGATGTATTAGAAATATATATTAGCATGCAAATCTTACTAAATGACTGGTGCCCTTGTCATTCCGACTGGGATCAAAGCATTGTTTAGAGACTGAAATCACGGATAACACAAACTCAGCTAGGGATTCATTTATTTAATATTTTCTTCCAAGCGTTGTATTCTTTGCTCATAATTACTGGTCTACCAGATATGGAATATTTTAGCCAGTTGCCTGGAAGATACAGTATTAAATTACCTTCTAGTTAATAGTAGTTGGGCTAATCCAGATTTATAGAGTATTAGTAAGATGTACCACAATTTACTTTAAATAATATAGTTTTTTTTTACTATTTTAAGATGTTACAGTTCTTAGGCATTTGTGAATAATTCCACAAATACACATATCATGGGACATGCACATGTGTGTGTGTGTGTGTATATATATATATATATATATATATATATATATATATATATATATATATATATATATATATATATATATATATATATATATATATATATATATACCGGTTATGTATTAGGTTTTAATACAGAAAAATATAATGCAAAATTAATAGCAGTTGACGCGTTCTAGATTACTGCCACTTTACTATGACATAATTGACTATTTTTTGTTCTATTATGGTATCATTTTTAAACACTAATATCTGACTCATTATCTTCAGTATGTCGGTTTAATGTTTAACCCTAACTAAAATAACTTATCCTGACAGTGGCAACGTGACAAAACTATTGCACAGGAATAGAATGGACCCTGGCTGCTGTCCAACAGCTGGTGCTGAAATTGTGTCTGCTTACCCTGATGCAGTATTTCATATACATGTAACCTTATCTTTAGAACTTGTGTTTATTTTGGTTATGTAATAGAAAAATAAACATGCATTCATATTAGAGATGCTATTTATTGTGTTACATTGTATTACACCAAAAGAATATCATGATTTTGTAATTGAGAAAGATCAGATTCATATTCCCTTATAAATATGCCATTATAAAATAATAGTTCAACACCTACAGAAATTCTTTAAAATGGGAATTTAACAATATCAACACATTTCCATATTTTACTGCTCAAATAATTAATAGTGCATGCTAATTTATGTTGCCTGCTTTGTATTTGTAAAACAGGTTTTGTTTTTTAAATTTTCATGAATTTCAAAGGGTTTGCCACCCATACTATCTGTAGAAGTATAAATACAACATAAATAAGCACAGCTAGATTTTGGATTTTTGAACTTATTTATGTATTTTATAAATGGTGTCAGGTCTTGATTCCTTCTTTTCATCAGGGAGATAATTATAGAGCAGATTTATCAAATATCAAACTGGAGAATCCTATAGGATTCCCAGCAGTTCAATCGTTTCACAATTATCAACTATCAACACTTTTCCAACTGTCAGAAACATTTTCGTCAAAGTCAGGAAAGGTTATTAATGAAATAACATGTAACGAATGGGGCTGGGGGCAGACATATAGTTCCAGTGATCAGCATTTTAGCATTTACAAGTTGCCACACTGAAACCAGATAGAAGAGGGAACTCTGGGAAGGAAGTCCAGGATTGCTAATGGTGTCGTCAGGATGGATGAACAAAGGACCCCAAAAAGAATACTTATAAGGTATATATGGATGGTTGAAGAGCAGGAAAGAGAATAGTGATGAGTGAATCTGTCCCATTTCGGTGACATATTCTCAAAACTGCCAAAACATTTGTGTAATGGAAAAAAAGCATGGAACTTTTTTGTTGCCCATTATTTTTACAGCAAACGACAATACCGTCTATGGGAGGGCAAAATCACATTCATTTGTCACTCAGTATACTGCTACACACATGCCCTTCATTATTAGACAACCTCCTATCCGTTGTGTTACAACTTCAATATAAAAAAGGCTCCCATGTTGACAATTTCTTAAAAAAAATTCTGTGATGTTTGACATTAATTCTGGTCGACTGGTAATGGTATCTACTACTACACTATAACTAACAGCTACTAAAAAATCTGAGTGCTTTGTATCCCACATTAAAATTAACAAACTATATACTTACAGTATGAGTATGTCCTTATTTAGGCAGTAGGACGGCTCAGATCCCTTTAGTATGGAAGGAGAGAGGAAGGATAATCATCACTACTAGAAAGAGATGGGCCATACTTGCACTGAAGCTCATGTACTTTATCTCATTCTCCTCTATATATTATGAGAAGAATCTGCCTTCCTTTTGGGTGCTGAAAAATCTCAGTTTGATTGAAGACTCTGCCTCCCCCTTATTAATCATTAATTGCACACGGGTGAGTTTTAAATGGATACTCCCACTGCAGGTACGATTGTTTCATCATTACTATTTCCCAATATTTCATATCCTTACTTTATCAAGATGTGTACACTATTTCTGCTACATGTTTGTCTGCCACATACAGGTTCATCCAAGAGCTACTTGCCTAAAGGGTAATCCTTTCATAATTTTACAAGATGCATATTAATTTCTTTGCTGACAAATCTGAGCTCTGCATGAAGAAATGCTATGATTCCCCTTCCCCCAAATCGACATTTTATTCTGTCCTGAGTGTGCAACTGCAAGGCACTTTAACCTCCTCTTATATCTGTATGTGCTTTAAAACAGCACATTTCTTGATGGAAAAGTATTTGACTCCCCTATATTATCTGCTGAAAGCAATGCTGAATAAAGCCAATTGCATATATAATGTATAATAAGTCTGCAAAATGACACCGAACAGAAACAATTTCACATATGTTTCATACTGCACATTCCATGCTTTCCTATGGCAAATGGACGCAGAACATGCACTACTTACAAGTGTTCTTTTGTTATCCTATTCTGATTTGAGGGAGTAGAAAGCATTTATAATGCTAGATGAATTGGGAGGGAAGGAAGGAGCTGGTGACATATTTTTGACATCAGCATACCAGAATAGTTCAAAGCAAACGATCGAAGAGAAAATATGTAATATATTAAAGCACAGACAATGAAACATGTTATGGGAGGGGTAAATTTGTGTTGGTAGAGACCTCTGTCAAATAAAATCCACACTGAAGTTGTATAACCCCCCCTAAAATACCTGTTTACTGCCAAGTCCAAAATTTCATCTCATTAAATTCTTCTATGTTTCTAAGGAGCCTTTTGTGTACTTCTGCTATTTCAAATTCTCTATTCATTCTTTTGGTGTCTAAGACATTTTCCTCTACTGCTTTCTTTATTTATTTCCAGCTGATTTCTGAGGAGCAGATTTATGAATCATTGGTCATTTTTACTGATCAGTGCAGATTTAACAAACTCTTTTCCAGGCTTCAAGGATATGTTCCAAACAGGTATAAAGCTTCTTGGAATCGTAACTTGCACTGAGTTCATTTTAACGCAATGTTCATTAATTTTATATGTATAAAGATTTGGTGGGGGTGTTAGCGCTGATACTGAGCTCTAACTAACCACAGAACTCAGAGCAGTCAAAGCACCTTTCTATCAGGTAAACGTTCCTGGCTATTGGGAAATTGTTAATAATTATTATAAGAGTGGACTGCTAGGAATTTTGCAGAACTCCAGAGCTGGAATTAGAACTTGTGGTAGGCAGTTTCAGTAACAATTGCGGGAGAGTGGAATAGAAGTGCAGAAGGGAGCAGACGGCCCAGTGGGGTGATGGTGGTCTGTGGACCAAGTGCTCAGTGGAACCAAGTGGGGAGGAGTGTGGCATAAGCTAGTGACGGGGGTGTAGGGGAGATTAAAGGAACAGTAACACCAAAAAATAAAAATCTTTATACATAACTATAGTTTACTATTGTGCTGCACTGGGAAACCTGGTGTGTTCAGAAACTCTACGCTCATTTATATAAACAAGGTGCTGTGTAGCCATGGGGGCAGCCATTCACAGATGAAATAGTAGAAAAGATACAGTATACACAGCAGATAATAGATGAGCCCAGTAGTATACAATGACATTATTAAGAACTTATCTGTTATCGACTGTGCATCCTGTCCTTGAATGGCTGCCCCCATGACTACACAGCAGCTTGTTTATATAAACTATAAACTATATTTGTGTTTCTGAAGCAAACACACCACTTTTACCTGTGCAGGGCAACACTGCATAATACTGTTATTCCTTTAAAACACTTACATTTTTTGGTGTCACTGTTCCTTTAAAGGGGACACGAGCTAGTACTGAGACAAAAAGTATTGCCTTATTGGCCTGGCTCTGCAGGACTCCCCAGTTTGAATTTTAATGAATTCTCCCGTTTGTGTTTATTATAATGGGGCTACTATATCTTGCTACCTACTCTAGTCTATGAAAGTAAAAAGTGTCCATTCACTATACACAGGCATGGGACTTGTTATGCATAATGCTTGGGACGGGGGGTTTTCAGATAAGAGATTGTTCCGTGATTTGGTATATCCACACCTTAAGTCTACTTGAAAATATTTAAAATATTAAATAAATCCAATAGGATTGTTTTGCCTCCATTAAGGATTAATTATATTTTACAAGGTACTGTTTTATTATAACAGAGAAAAGTAAATAATTTTTAAAAATTTGAGCAATTTGATTATAATGGAGTCTATGGGAGAAGGCCTGTAATTCTGAGCTTTCTGAATAACCTGTTTCTATATAACAAATCATATACCTATACTGCTGTTGATTTAGTTTTCAAGCACAGTGAATCAAGTCCCAATGCAACTCTTGAAGGAGAAGGAAAGTCTTCTTCCACTTGGTGTGCCAAATGTTAGGCACCCCCAAGTAAATGTATTTACTGAAGTGAAAGTATTTCATTACCTGAAACCCCAGACTGGTGCTCCTATCAGGAGAAAACTGCACCGGTCAAGGGTTCTTCCAGCGAGCACCATGGAGCAATCGTCTTCCGGATTCTCCTTTCTTCAAATTTCCCGGGGCAGAAACATGCATAGTAGACCTTTTAGTTAAAGTTCGGCTTCTCGCTCTACTGCACATTCGCCGATACGAGAAGAACGGAGAAGACAGAAGAGGATCGATTTGTGGTGCTCGCTTGAATAACCCCGGCCCGTTGCATTTTTTGCTGACAGGAGTACTGACCCGGGGTTTCAGGTAACTAAATACATTCACTTGGGGATGCCTAACATTTGGCAACCCCAAAGTGGAAGAAGACTTTGCTTCAATATATTTAAGACAAAATGTAAAATGTATAATGAAGCAATAGAATTCTTAATGAATCAGATGAAAATTGAGCGTAGGACTGGCCAGATATGGGATGACTTTGACGTAGTTGGCCAGCTTAAATATATTGCAATATATGGACAAACAATCCCTGTTTTGTTTAAAGGGTAAGACATTTTTTAGTAGCAGTATGCACAAAATGTCTCTGTCTTAAATATATTGATAATGGGTTGAGTGCAGAGGACTCTTATATTTGTCTATATGTATTTTCTGGTCACAGCCTCATTGCACCCCCATCCTAATGGTTTTAAAAATTAGTGGTGAGCACAACTTTTCCTTGTTTGTTATATATATAACAATATATATATTGTTATATATATAAATATATAAAATAAATATAGTATATGTAGCACCCTACTATGTGTGCAGACTTTATGAACATTATATTGTGGGATAATTATTAGTATAAATGAAAAATGACTTACTAAATTGCTCACCTGATTTGATAAAACAAAGACTGCAAGCATTTGATATATCTTTATGTAGCACTGCTTGGGGGTTACAGTAAGTCTAAGAACTACATTTCTTACAATCCCTTGCTACAGAAAGTGAAAGGACATGAGCAGTCTAACCCCAAAGACCAGAAGGGGTGCTTTGCTGGAAGACTTAAGGTGGCCAGACACTCAGAGTCGGATTGGGGGGCCTGGGGCCACCAAGACTGCAGTCCAGGGCCCCCCTACAGGCCCCCAATCCCCCTACTGTGCACGCCGTGAATCACTGTGCGCCACCCCCATCGGCGCGCATGCGCATATTGCTCTGTGCAGCCAGGTTTAGTGACCAGCCAGAGAGAGAGACAATTGCAGGGTGCAGTTTGCAGGGAATTGTTTCTTGTTACCTGGAGGGAAAGTGCACAAGGTCCCAGGAGCCAGTTTAATCATGGCTTTGCAGCCTACCAGTTATCTTTATCAGGAGAAAGCTACAATAGGAGTTGAAACAGATTTCCTTTTGAACTGTTGCTCTTAACGCCTGCTTTGTCAGTTTGGAAGTCAGCCCTTATTGTATCTGTGAGACTGTGTGGTTTCTATGGATTGGGCAGCAAATGAGTTGCTGGATGTTTCCACAGTGCTTAGATGTGTCTACTCCTTCAACAAAGGACACATCTGCATCTTGTGTTGTCTCCACAGACATAATCCAGTTCCCAAGTTTGATGTTAACCTATATTGAGCCTATCTCTGTCCTTTCATTTAGGCTGCTGTGTCTTTTGCAGCCTACCCAGTTCTTCGTAAGGGGGGCCCCCAAGTTGGGGGGACTTAGGTGTACACACCAGGGTTATACTGGGAGCTACTCTTACTGAGCTGTTATTACAGTATTAAGCTATTAATTAGAAATTGGCTTGTAATTGTTTACAATATGTAACCATATCTTTCTTACAGCTTCAGCTGTTTCATAAAGTAAGGCTGTGCCTGTTGCACTGCCATTTTTGTGTACTTGGTTACTGGATCTCTGGGGTGTCACCAGGGTGCTTTGCAAGAGTATCAACACAAGTTTAGGCTACACCTATGGGTGTTTTATATATACAGTATATATATGTAGTTGCACCAGTGATGTTTTCATTCCTATTATCTCTTCCTGTCAGATTCCTTCCTGCTTGCCAGATATTATGCTCCAGAGTCCTTTTGTTGTCTGTATAATCAGAATGAACTGAAAAGGTTTGTTTATCCATGAACTGAAGAAGATTCCCCTCATTTGTTCCTTGCATACTTACTCAAATACTCTAAAGGTGGCATAATCAGATGCATATTTTCTTTTGTTTCAGGCTGGATAGACAGAGAAATAGGAGTTTGTAAGATGTTTTGCATTGTACTTTATACGGCATTGTGGAATAGACTCCATAAACTAGGCCTATGCAAAGGGTTTAAGAAATGGAATGAGACGAGATACAAAATGTGTTTATACTCATTCTAGAATTGCATAGTCAGAGCCGGACTGGGAGCAAAAAGCAGCCCGGGCAAAAAACAAACCAAGCAGCCCACGTGTAAACATACACACACAGACACAAACACACACACACAAAGAGACACACAAACACAGAGAGATGCACACACAGAGACACAACACACACAAAAACACACACAAACACAGAGAGACACACACACAAACACACACACAAAGAAACACACACAGAGACACACACAAACACACACATAAAAAGACACACAAACACAGAGAGACACACAAAGAGACACACACACACACACAAAAAGACACAAAAACACAGAGAGACACACACAAACACAGGGAAACACACACAGAGACACACAAACACACAGAGACACACATAAACACAGACACACACCGAAAGAAACACACAGAGACACACACAAACACAGGGAAACACAAACACAGGGAACCCAAACACAAAGACACAAACACAGAGAGACACACACACACAGAGACACAAACACAGACACCCCTACCTCTCCTAGGAGCTTCCTGAAACAGCACGGAACTCTCAGACTCCTCCCACCCCGTCTGCTGGCCAATCAGAGGGACTTTGACTTCCTGACTAATCTTAGGAGATGGGAGGAGGGAGGAGGAAGGAACATGCAGCTGCTTGCTGTGTCTGTGAAGGAGAATCACAGCGTGCACGGCTGCACGCTGTAAAGTCTCTCTACCTCAAATCGCCATAAAGCAGAGGCCCATTTCACAAAAAAATGGAGCGGCCCTTCGGGAAATTGCCCGAACTGACAGATTGTCAGTCCGGGCCTGTGCATAGTTGTGCATTGTAGGGAACAGCAAATGTGTAACCTATGGGACCTGTTCTACACCCCCATTTCTTAAACGGCATGTCTGCATTATGCAGCAATGCCAATCTATTTCCTTTCCTTGCTGGGATAGATAGAATGGCAAGAGGAGAGAGTTTACAAAGGTCAATAGCAGGTAAATATTCTGTAAAGCTGTTTTCATACATAGGGAATGTCCAACTGCATCCATACAACATACAAATAACTGCAGGTTGGAAGTGGTTGACTTACGATTTTTTTCCCACTGAAATACACATTGGGAAGCTACTACTGTTCGTGCTCCCCTTAGCTTTTAAACACCTCTGGGCTTGGAAAGGGTTACAGATGGGGCATTCTGTATGGGGAATGTGTCTACCATGCATTCTATATTTCACTATCTTCATCTCCTCCTCCATGTTATGAATTGTGTAAACACTTCATATTACCCTGTTTCTACCGTCCTTGTTATTTTTACTATTTCTTGTTAGAGTTTATACAGCTTCAACATTTAAAAGTGCTCTCTGCTACCATCACCCACAATTATGCCTGGAACAGCAAGCAAAAAATATCTAAGACTGTATGGAACAGCAGTGTCAATCATTCTTTTATATTTTTATCCGCTGGAATTATTAATGTGCCTTTCGACAGCACCACTTGTGACGATACAGATTCTGGCTATATAAATCAGATGCCCTTTTCAAGAAATATGTCATTGAATTTAAGCCATTTCAATGCTCCAACCATTTTCAGCCCAATGCAATGTTAACAATACCTGCTGAGATACATTACACATCATTGACATAAAAACATGGTTTGGCTATAAATTTTAGCTTCAGTGGTTCTGCAGGAAGACTTATTTTCTGCTGGGTTTCATCCCTAGGTGATGACCTGGCAATCACCCTGCTAAAATCAGGTCAATTGGATTTAGTGTTTCATATTCATGAGCAATGGAGCAACAAACAATTGAAAAAAAAGGAAAAGGGAAATACAATGTTAATTCCCACAAACCACATTCATTTGTAAAGGTGCCAGTTATCACCCCATGGCTATTGCAGTTTAATTTCCAACAGTCTTGAGCACAACTCATGATGGCAGAGGTTAGGTCCTTCTGAAATAAGGGTACCATGGTGCAGTAGATTATTTTAGTATTCTGTATTCACACAATGTTTCTCAATCCTTGTTATTTATAATGTATACAGTTAACATTAATAAAAAATGCCTTAAAGTTAAACCACTTTGAAAGGTTATGTAAGAAAGGGCACTGAATATCATGGTTGCCTGGTAAGGATATACAACTATTGGCCTTGAAATACTTAGATCTGTCAAGGTCAACCAGGACAGTGGTGCTTTGAAACAAAATATTGCAAATGAAAGCTTGTACATCTTTAGAGGACGGCAATGCATCACAAAACTAGCCAGAGGCTAAACTCTTGGAATGCATGCAGATATTTTATTGTTAGATGGTTGCTGCTCTGTGCAATTATTATGGGAATATGCGCCGCTACTTTTTCTTTCTTATACATGCAACTGGACGAAAGCCTCTACTTCACTTTGTTCCCTGTGGCGATCAGGGCTGTGCCTTGTATAGAATACATTATAATCAAGATATGCTAATTCAAAGGTAGTGTTTATCTCTTTGAAGGAGGTTTCATACGTTGCCCAAGAGCATGTTTGTTTAAAGGAAAGGCTTGGTGCACTTGGGGGTGCCAAATGTTAGTGATTGAATTGACTTACCTGAAACCCCTGTCCGGTGCTCCTATCAGCAGAAAACTGCACCGGCCCAGGGTTATACCAGTGAGCACCATGGAGCGATCTTCTTCCATCTTCTTCTTTCTTCAAATTTCCTGGGGCAAACGCATGAGTTGAACAAAATAGCCGACTTTTTTGTTAAGGTTCGGCTTTTCGTTCTACTGCGCATGCGCAGCTGCGTGAAGAAAGAGGAAGACGGAAGAAGATCGCTCCATGGTGCTCACTGGTATAACCTCGGGCTAGTGCAGTTTTCTGCTGATAGGCGCAACGGCCCGGGTGTTCAGGTAAATCAATACAATCACTTGGGGTGCATAACATTTGGCACCCCCAAGTGCACCAAGCCTTTCATTCTCCTTTAAGCTCCTCTTGTCATGCTAGTCTGACGTCAATGACGTTAAGTTAGGTAAGAATTCAACAGAGATGCGCCATGCATGGTTTGCCATCAGTATTGCAATTGCAGGCAGCGGTCTGAAAAAAAATTAGCAGGATTGAAAGGAATAGATGTATGAACCACCCAATTTACTCTTGAGCAGAGAGCTCCAATTTGGTTATCATGGCCAGAGAATTGTGACTGATGTGTTTGCTCTGCAATTTTCCCTCAGAACCATTTTTTGAGGGCACAGTCTGAGGGTTATTTAAACATGGCTTTTATGCTGAGGTCATTTCCTTGACAACAATTAGGCAGGGAGAAGAAAAGTTCCTGGTCACATGAAGAGATGAATCTTTTTTTTTCTTCCTAATAAATTGTTTCTGAGAAACAATATGCAAATCTCTGGAAATGCTCTGTGAAATGTGAAGAGTTCTATTCTTGAAAACTGCATGAGATCTCTAATTATAATTTTAGTGGAGGCTGCTTCTTTGGTTTATCTTCCATTGCAAGCTTGGGCAGGTGTGGTCCCTCTCACCCACATAATAATGTCTCTCTGTGCAGCAAGTATGATTCACTTACTGCATGTTTTCAAAGGGCTATGACTTTAGGGAGGAATGATATATCTGGGCAGCATTCTTCAAGTAAACTACAGTTTCAAACCAGGGTATGACAGGATATAACAGTTTATAACTTTACAAAACTGCAAATTGGTGTAATTATTCATTTGTAATACCATACTAGTTATTGTTAATTGTTAACACTGTAGAATTCACAGAGGGTTAAGTCTTCAGCCTTGAAGGTGTATAAGACTTGTAGTTTTTGCGCAGTTCACTTTGATATGCTCTCTGACATTTGACATTTTTATATCTAGTATAAGTAACTCTAATAATGTTTCTACTGTGTCCTTACTAACTGTTGCCCCAGATTAATTCTCTAGTTGCAGCATGGACTCGTTTAGGCAATGATTTTTCTATCTCAATTATTAAAGTTATCAGTGCATACATGCCATCAAACAGAACAGTGGTCACTTCTCTGATTCTCATAGGCCACAATGTTTTCATATCTCCTAGCGCATACACTCATACATAAACTATATTCATTATATTAATTTCCCTGATCCTTGCAGCCCATGTTGAATTAGACTTTTGCTGTATCCTTACTAATTGTTGCCCCAGATTTTCCCCCTAGTGGTAGTATAGACTCGTTTATGCTTTGATTTTTCTATCTCAATTGCCCCAGATTTGCCCCCTAGTGGCAGTATAGACTCGTTTATGCTTTGATTTTTCTATCTCAATTAGCTTAATAGAGCTTCCATTACATCAAAACTAGTCATCAGTGCATCCCCTTGACAAAGGCCATAGTGCCGAGACGTTGGGGCTATTCTCATTTTTTCGGTAGGTGTATCTGCTCCTTGCTGTTTCTCTTTTTGCAAAGTAATGCTATTGGGTGGTATGTATATATGTTCAATTACATGATGTATGCATATTGTGCTTGTTTATTAAACACTGTAGTGTTGTTATGTCAATTTTGCATAACAGTAAAAGGTTTTTTTTCCATATACCACTCTTGCCTTCGAAATTATTTTTTGGAGTGTGCAAACCTAATGCATAGATTGTTCTGTATTTAGTTAATCAATGTCGGGGTAACTCCTGGTTTTGTTCTACCTAACATTTTGCAAACTGGTGTGCCCTCCATCCATTGTTAATTTCATCAGTGCATATCTGTCATCCTACAGATCACTTCTCAGATCCTCATAGGCCACACTGATTTAACATCTCCTGTGGAACAATTCAGAACTGTGGTCATGTCCCTGATCCTCATAGGCAACACTGGGCCACCTCCTACCATGGGATGCCTGCCAACATTCAAAACTGCAGTCACTACCTTGATCCTTGTAGACCATGCCAAATTGGACTTCTGCTGTATCCTTACTAACTGCTGCCCCGGATTTATTCTCTAGTAGCAACATGGACTCCTTTATATTATATTTCTATTACAATGATTTGCTAAAAATAGCTTCCTACAGTTATCATATTAACACTGTTCATCACTGCATACCTGTTATTGTTCAGAATTGTGGTCGCTTTTCTAGTGCTCACTGGCCACACTGATTTCTTATCTCCTTTGGCATACATTCAAAACTGCAATCACTTCCCTGATCCTCTATATGGCAACTGACTCCTAAGGAGTTTTTGAAAGAATAAGAAAGAGATCATTATTCAGAGTTCATTAAGCCTCTTTGCACCGTGTGAAGAGTAGGAATAAACAATTTCCTCTCTTTACACAGAGAGCGATGCATAGAGCAAGGTTGGCGTTAGAGTGCAGTTCTACTAGTTAATTATAAATGTAACAAGAACTATTTTTTTTTTCATTTACATACTATTCTAGACCAGTAGCTAACTGCTGCTCAGTTGCTATGGGTTACTGGACTGGATAAAACCATGACTCTGTCACTGCATAACCACATTAATAACATCACTGGGTGGTATAGGTCTGAAATAAGTGAGACCAATGAACTACCGGTACCACTTTTAACATTGCACTTCTTCTTGTTTCTGTACTGAAAGATACTGAAAAATACAATATCTATTCACTTTTTATTACATTTTTGTAAACGTTATTTTCTGTTGTTTAATTTATCAGATTGTTGGCAAAATAAAGTGTGAATCATGGTGTGAATTTACCATTGCCTTAGAAATAACCTTATAGGCTCAGATTTTCTATACTTTTTGCAGCCTTTCATTTCCTCTGCACAGACTTAAAATTGCACCAGCCTGCCATTAGACACTCATGTGACTGTCTGACCTACTTATATTGGCTGATTATAAATTAGGACTTTTTTAATATAAAATGTGCAAATTTGAAATTCAAATGCAAGTTAAATTCCACTGAATTCAGAGTGAATTGAACATTTTGACAGCTGATAGGAATGGCAGGCTCAGTGTATCTCTGACAGCTGTCTGAATGCCTCTTGTATGAAAAATGTGCAT
Source organism: Xenopus petersii (assembly GCA_038501925.1). Classification (NCBI taxonomy): domain Eukaryota; kingdom Metazoa; phylum Chordata; class Amphibia; order Anura; family Pipidae; genus Xenopus; species Xenopus petersii. Next base: position 113,275,640 of record CM076676.1, read on the forward strand.
CAAGTCCTAGTGTAAGCTAAGTGGGTACAAGCACGGCAGATTGGAACATGCTCTACTGATACACCAGACTGTATAGCGCATCTTGCCTAATCACATCACAGATGGTCTCTAATGTTTAACAATTAGTGATGGGCAAATAAAATCGCCAGACGTGAATTTGCATGTTTCACCACCAGCAAATAATTTTGCTGGCATCAAAAAATTTTTGACGCACATCGGAAATCTGATGCGCTTCAACACTATTCGGACGCCCATTGATTTTAACGAAGTCATCAACATTGACACGAATAGTCACAGGCTTCAAAATTGACGGGGGCGTCAAAATTCGAGTTTTGCGGATTTTCCGCCGTTTCGCAGGAAGCAAAATGGGAGAAATTCGACCCATCGATATTAACAATATCTTCAGGTATAAATAATTTTCAACTTTGCTACATCCAACTAAAAATTAATTTGACAACAGGATGCACCTTTTTACTTGATCCCAAAGAGAATGGAACTAGATGGCTGAGGAGGCTGAAGACATTCTTTAGGTGAATGTGGATGTAATAACTAAATAATCAATAAAACATGAATTGACTTGGCTTCTGTTCCCAAATGTCATCTCAAGGCCTTGTTTACAAATATGTTGTCAATGGTTATGAAAATGCTTGATCAGTAAAGAGCTTCATGTAGGTTGCAAGAAATCAGAGAAGTGCCTAAATCCTTTTTGCTTACATGGATTAATCGGTGGCAACGACTGGTAAGCAGCATGCAGCAGCAAGATTTGTATATCATTATTTTCTGTGAAATTGCTTGTCATTAGCCATTGGTAACTTAGAATTCAGAGCCTGGAATAGTTGGAATAGTTGACATGTAGGATGTAATACAGATATTATTCTGGGAATGCATCAAACATTAAAGTCTCCTCTTGAAAAAAAAAGAAGCAAAACAAACTAGTCTGTCTAATGTGAGATGCTAATAAATGGCTCTGAGCCTATCAGTAAGTGCCTCAGGAGGCACAAAATGAGTCAGGCTTTGTTCCTCATTTCCTAATAAATTTTTATGTACTTTAAAGGAATTGTTCAGTGTAAAAATAAAAACTGGGTAAATAGATAGGCTGTGCAAAATAAAAAATGTTTCTAATATAGTTAGTTAGCCAAAAATGTAATGTATAAAGGCTGGAGTGATTTGACGTATAACATGTCAGTCAGTACACTACTTCCTGCTTTTCAGCTCTCTTGGTTTACACTGACTGGTTACCCTGGCTACCAGACAGTAACCAATCAGAGTCTTGAGGGGGGGCCACATGGGTCATATCTGTTGCTTTTGAATCTGAGCTGAATGCTGAGGGTCAATTACAAACTCACTGAACAGAAATGTACCATGTGGCTCCCCTTCAAGTCGCTGACTAACTCAGAGTTATAGAGCTGAAAAGCAGGAAGTTGGATTCTGGCTGTTTTATTAGACATTTGTGCACTCCAGCCTTTATATATTACATTTTTGGCTAACTAACTATATTAGAAACATTTTTTATTTTGCACAGCCTATCCATTTACCCAGTTTTAATTTTCACACTGAACTATTCCTTTAAAATCTTTTGTTATTATTTTTGGGAATACTCACATTTTTATTTTTGGTTTGTAAGACAAACTAGTCTGTCTAGTGTGACATGCTAATAAATGGCTCATGATCAGGCCCGGATTTGTGGAAAGGCCACCTAGGCCCGGGCCTAGGGTGGCAGGATTTTAGGGGGGCGGCATGCTGCCCAACCACACCCACATTGGTTCAAAAACACTGGGGATGCGCTGGAGATACAATCATTTTTTAAATTTCCTATGCACCAATCCCCATTGCTCCAGTAGAGATGATGAAAATTTGCACAAATAAAAGGGAGGGGACAGGGGTGACGAATGGCAGTGGGCCTAGGGGCACCCGCTATGTAAATCCGGCCCTGCTCATGATAAGAAAAATTATAGCCTAGTGGCAGTTTATGTTAAGGCCCTCAACACCAATGGGACTGATTAAGGGAAATCTTATTGGATGACTGCTGCATGGGGCCACAGATACGTCCCTGTGATCTGGTCATAATGACTGGCTAAACCTAGGTCAACAAACTGGGCAAAGATCTTTATGTATGACTAGCCACAGAATGTTAATTGAATAATCTGAAGTCACCCAGTTTTGACCTTTACAACCTAGTCATTTAATATATAAACATTGTAAACAGTAGCCTCATAACCACAGTGAGCTACAAAATACATATTGCTGGGTTAAATCAAAAATACTTACACAGAATGGTGATTTAATCAAACTCACTTTTGGCATTGTGTTTCTGTTGCAATATGGTCACTATCTTGACATTTTCTTGCAGATTATCAGAGCTACCTTTGGGCACTACTGGAAGAAGAAGAACACACTCTGCATTACAGTCAGCATGAGGAGGGAAGATCAACCTCAGCTGAATGAGCCAAGTAGAGGCAACAATAAATGCTCAGCACTGAGGTGAAAATGAGGTGAAAATGGTGAATTTTGCATAGCCCTTCGCATTATACAAGGGACAATCTCAATATTATAAACTTGTTGGAAATGCAAAATCTCAGCAGTATGAGTGTGATTATTGGAAAAGTCTCAGGTGTATAAATAGCACCAAGAGACAAATCTTAGCAACTGAAACATCTACAGACGTTTGTATATTACACAGATGCAAAAATCTCAGTTTCCAAACAATGCTGAGAATGGTCGTCTATTCCCACAGTATTTTTCTTTTAAATATATAATTACAACTCAATATATGTAACAGTCGTAGTTCATGATTGCATCATTGTGGTAATATGCAGTGCCTTGTAAAACACACACAATTACCTTGTAAATAAAGTGTTTCCTTTTCACCTTTTTGTAAAAGATAGTGTAGCTTCTAAATGTAGGAGCCATGTAGCTTTAAAGGAGAACTAAACCCACCACACCGAAAGCCCAACCTAAACTGCCTCCCATTGCCGAAAAAAAAAAGTAGCCAACACCACAGCAATTGCACACTGGCGCCTTCCATTGTGTTTAGTGGGCATCACCTGAAAATGCCTGAAACATACACTGGAGCATATCCACGCATTAAAAAGCATCATGGGCCCATCATGCTATTCCAATTGAAATCAACGGGAGAGAGCAGAGCTGATGTTTAAGTGTTGACAATGCATTTTTAGAGACTGCCCCATGTACCACAGATAGGGTTGCCACCTTTTTTTGGAAAAACAAATACCGGCCTTCTTGTATATTTAGATTTTTTTCTCTATTGATAAAATTGGGGTCAAGCATCATTTTTACTGGTCAGGATGGTAAAATACTGGCCAGGTGGCAACCCTAGCCACAGTCCCTATGCAAGATGATCTTCCCTGCCAAAAAACAATGTGCTGCCCCTTGCTAAGCCAATGCTCTTTGGACAAAAAACATGGAGACAGTGATTTCTTTTCTAGACTGATAGACCCTATTCAGAATTTATAACACTGAGAATTTGAGAATCCTGTTATGTGCATTTTCTCATCTCATTTCTTCTAAAAATATACTGACAGCAGGGAACAGACCACTACAACACCAGACAATTTTTGCGGCCCAGCTTTATTTAAATCAAAAAGGCACCAATGGAATAATTATAATGAGGAGAGAAAGTACTGAGCGTGTAATGTAAGATCCCTTCTTCTAGTACAGTGAATAGGAATCTGGAGTTGAGGGCAAATCACCTGCATGTGCTGATAATGACTTCTGAATTCTAAACAGCCCCCCTTTGCTAGGAAATGAGCTAGAGGTGAGACGCACAACCACACACAGCAAAAACCTTGTAGCGGTAAAAGCTTTAAGACTTAAATAAGATGTACAGCTCTGCAGTATGAGGCCTTCCTTTGATCTCCGTCATTAGGCAGGGAGTTTTGTCCTTGATTTCCATGTTAAGGATGCATATGATTGCCCGGCATAGTTAATATGAAAATCAAGGAAAGGCTTGGTGGCACTGTATGCTTAAGCAGTAGCCATTCATCTGTTTCAGCTGCATGAATGCAGGCACAATCTCCAAGTAAAATGAGTTTAGTGGTCTCTGCTCCTTAATAAGCAGTGAGATGAGAGCTGCTCTGTGCTAGTTTGGTCCTTACAAAAATGAAAGTTTCTAATAAAAATATAGCGTTTCCAGGGGATGCAGTTACCCTCTATCTGATGCCTCCTCACCTTCCCTCGGTGATGGCGTGACTTACAGATTGTTGTCTGCACAGCAAATAACTGAACTAAAAACATGGCTTAAGCAATTATGCTATAAGGTACAAACACACAAGCATTCTGAAACATAGAAACCAAAATCAATGTTCCATAGTGTCACATTTGTGCTATCTGTGTTACCATGTCTTGCACACTCAAGCCAATGGGTTACACACAGTATACCCCAGAATAATTCATGTGCATATGAATGTGGTTTCTACCGTTTGCATCAGTAAACATATGTAAAATATTTCAAAGTGACATACAATACTGGCCAATTATCACAGGATATAACTATTAAAGGGAACCTTACAATAAACTCTCTGGTGCCTCATTCTCCAATACATGACTACTTGGACATCCTTGGAGAGGAAGAGATGAAAGGAAAGTTCATCTTGAGACATAACAAGGGATTTTCTTTACAGTGAGAACAGAGAAGCTGTGAAATTATCTCTCTGAAGTGCTTGTACTGGCAATTACAACCGTTTCCAGAAAGGTTGGATACCCTTACTACAAGGAACAGAAATACATGGCTACTGGGATTAATATATACAGTATAGACACTGAGTTCATCCATGGGCTGCTCTAAATCACAATTTTGAACCAAAAAGTAATTTGCCCACTTCCTAGGCAACACAAAGGCTTCAAAGTTAGATAGCAATTATTTGAGTTAATGGTGGAACTGTATTGGTGTGTACCCATCTACTATGCTATGAATGTAGAAAACAATAAATGTATACTCTTTTTCAAAGGTGTTCCAGTGTCTGAAATATGGTTATTTTAGCAGCAAGTGCTTTGTAAGCCAAGCATTAATTCCACGATTGTTATAATAATTTGGCCACTAGAAATATTCTCGCTAGAACAATCATGGCCGCTTCCCAGTCGCATGAGTAAGCACAAATATGCAGATACATTAGTTTCCCTTGGCAGAATCACCTAAGTCAGTGTGATTTACTGAACCTTTTCAGAAAAATTAAAATGAATATGTTTATATTAATAGGATATCGTTTCTCTATAATGGCCATGCTAAATTCAGTGGGAGCAACATTCAACCTTTGAGGAAACTCTAAGCAGCTGAAGACCATTAAAACATTATAAACACTACGCACACTATATATTCTATAGACAAAAAGAGATAGATATATTATGCACTTATGCAAAAATATTTATATATAAGTCTAGTGTATCATTTTTAATGCACTGAATATATTACAAGCAAATTGGCCTGTGTACATATATGACATGCAAAGAGTTTAAAGAAATTATATGCATTGGGTAATGTTGGTATTGGTCACCTCTGTATATACGCATTCCACTATCCACTGTATAGAATAGTATAATAACCCAAAAAACATTAGTAGTGCACAGATAATCAAAGGCCAAGATTTGGCAGTGAAGACATGGAGCCCCTCCATGTTGGACTTGGAACCTGACCCAGAAAACTCACAGTTGAAAGGGAAACATCTCAGTAGCATACTTTATTTTCTAAAAATAAATTGTATCCTTGCTTTTCATTCCTCACAACACCCAATTAAAGTTTCAGTATCCCCATGCGCCACTGAAGTGCACCATACTGTTAATGGGACTGAATAACATATGCTAATTTGTAGATTTGCATAGCCCCAGCCAGTTGTCACTTGGCACAGGTGGGGAAACAGGCAGAACCTGGAGGCGCATGGAAGAGTAATATGGAATTAAACAGTATGTGATGGGTACAACAAATGCAGCACATGGGGCAGAATCAGAATACACAAAAGTGATGTGTAATAAAAGGAAATAGCAGAACAGGGCTATGCAGAAAGCATGTGAATTGCAAAAAAACCACACAGGGCACTGACACTGAACACAGTGACAAAACTGAGACCTAGCGAACGGGACACTAAATTGAAGTTTGAAAGTTGAAAAAGCTCTACAAATGTGCTGCTGCATGGTTGCTGCTGTGAAGATTTATGAAGGGCACTCAGGGAGTGCTGGAGCTACTGCCTGGTCAGAAGGTGATGGTAGATCCAAGGTCCCCCTAGTACCCTGCTTCAGTCGTACACCATACACTGGATATATTACGCCAGGCAGACTTAGAAAATATTTGGAAACTGTGTCAGATTTGCAATGAAGTGCACAAGTAGTTGCTGAATTTCCTCTGCCGAATCGGATGCAGTTGCGGTAGATGCCACAAGAGTTGCCCCATATCACCCACAATGATGCTAAAATTCTAGGAATAAATGCTGCATTGTGGGCGAAAAAACACCTTGTACACTAGGTCAAGGTAAGTGAGTCAATTTTCATTAGTGACTTTTATAATGAAGCCTATATTTAGCAAATGTCTGGAGTTATGAGTAAAAAACAGTAATAAAAACACAGGTTTTATCAACACTGCACTGTCTAATGTGGTTATTCCCTAAGCAGTTTCAGATAATTACATACTTGCTTAAATATAAGTATTACAATAATATGTGAGTATTTTCTTATATCTTCATGAATGGATCACATCTAAATATTGCAGGAAACAATGGCAATAGAAGTCTGTAGGCACTTTCTTTTAGAAAAATCATGCAGAAAACTGTTGTATCTGTGCATCTATAGATATTGATGTCCAGTATTCATATTATTGTACATAAATTGCCATAGCCTGCCCCTGAAATCCTGGACCAGGTTATAGAAGAAAGTAATCATGCTTTATGTTTATAGGATGCATTCTAATTTTTATGTATCACACTTGTATCTATCCATGCATAAAACAATACAAATAGAGTGAAGTAGAGCTTTCTCCACTTTCTCTCGTTTATCAGTGGTTCCCCCGGGCCTTGGCCATCCTGCTCACTGATTAATGTTTGACAACTGGCTTTGACCTTGAGAGACAGAAAGCTCCAAAGAGATGTTGGAAAATCCTTGGTGGTATAAGTTACTAAGAAAGCCACAAGAAGTCAGACTATTAGGAAGAGAGGGGCCAATTTTGAGGTCCATCACATGGGTCATGGCTGGGATAATGTCTAGGGTGCACAGTGGACCTTTCCTCATACAGAAAGTATAGCATATATTCTAAAAGGAATGTCTATAGACAGCAATTATTTAACAGGGTAAAGTGCCCCCAATAAGTTGTGGCAAGTGTACAGATGTTCTAAAGTTTAACTAGTTTAAGTGCTAGGGATTGTAAAAATCTTGTAAGATTGTACATTTCAGGGTTTATTGTATTTCAATGTGGGCTTTGAATGGCACTGAAAGGGTTAAGGTTTGCGTTTTCTTTTTACAGTGCATGTTAGCAGTGGTGTAACTAGACCCCTAAGGGCCCCGGTACAGAAATTTACAACTGGGCCCCCCTAAAGGGGTTGTTCACCTATCAGTTAACTGTCAGTATGATGTAGAGAGGGATATTCTGAGACAATTTGCAATTGGTTTCATTTTTTATTATTTGTGGTTTTTGACTTATTTAGCTTTTTATTCAGCAGCTCTCCAGTTGCAATTTTAGCAGTCTGGTTGCTAAGGTCTAAATTCCCCTAGCAACCATGCACTGATTTGAATAAGAGACTGGAATATGAATAGAAGAGGGTCAATATACACAAATTAGTCATTAAAAAAGTAACAAGAGTAAATGTGTAGCTTTACAAAGCATTTGTTTTTAGAAGCGGTCAATAACCCCCATTTAAAAGCTAAAAAGATGTAGAAGAGGAAGTAAAATCATTCAGAAACAATAAAAAATAAATAATGAAGACCAATTGAAAAGTTGATTAGAATTAGCCATTATATAAAATACTAAAAGTTAATCCAAAACATTACATGTAAAATGGAGGTTTCATTGTATTATAATGATATAAGGCATAATGTACCCCCTACTGTAAATGATAAGGATATTAGAAGTCACTGAGCGGTTCTGTGACCATATAAAGACACAAGGCTGCAGGCTAAGTTATACAGGGAACTCTGAGTATCACTCATGTATTATAAGGGATAATGTACCCCCTACTGTAAATGATAAGGATATTAGAAGTCACTGAGGGGTTCTGTGACCATATAAAGGCACAAGGCTGCAGGCTGAGTTATACAGGGAACTCTGAGTATCACTCATGTATTATAAGGGATAATGTACCCCCTACTGTAAATGATAAGGAGATTAGAAGTCACTGAGGGGTTGTTCTGTGACCATATAAAGGCACAAGGCTGCAGGCTGAGTTATACAGGGAACTCTGAGTATCACTCATGTATTATAAGGGATAATGTACCCCCTACTGTAAATGATAAGGATATTAGAAGTCACCGAGGGGTTGTTCTGTGACCATATTATAAGGGATCTTATTTTCTCCCCAACCACAATGTATTGTCCACCCTAAATTCTTCCTACATTCTGTTTCTCCCTCCTCTTCTGCTCTCTCAGGGTTGCCAGGTTTTCATTTCAAAACCAGCCAAAGACTATCAAAAAATTAGCCAAAAAGTAGCCAAAAGCCACTTTAAAAGTATCCCAAAACTAGCCAAATTCGCAAACGGAAAATTCTTAATAAAATAAAGTAAAACAATAAGGGTATCAAATCCCCCCCACACACACACAGACACACACACAGACACACACACAGACACACACAGCCCTAAAGAAGTATGTGAGAGCAGTGTATCACTATGTGTCAGTACTTGTCTATTAGTAACCCTTTCAGCTCACAGGCAGCAGTATAGACCAAGTGGCAGATCATTTCACTAATGTGCCCAAATATTACTGCTATGGCTACGCGGTTCCTGATCACACTGTGCTGGGGGGCCGCATTATTATTAATTTCATGATGGAGGCTGAGGGCCAGTGTAAATTTGAAAATGGTCTGCACTTTGGACATGCCTGACTTAACTCATTCTAGTATTAAACGGATAATCAGAATATTAAGCATAGATCTGACAGTATACTACAACAAATTGATATTTAGCAGATTAACCATGTGGCACAAAGCTTTACAGCACCATCAACACCGCGGCATACCTACAATGATAAAATGCAGGCAAAAGTAAATATGATAGAGTAAATACAAATTATTACTATTTACTAATTATTACTGCAGCAACAGCCTAAACTGTGCCACACTGTCTGGAACCCTGACTCCGGTTGGGGACACAGTGTAGGCTGCCGCTGTAATAAGTAGCAAAAAGTAATAAATAATAATTATTATTTACTCCGGCCTTTCCCCCAAATCTCTGCTGCACCAGGACCCATTGAGCCCAATGCCTTTGCCTGCTTTATATCATTATCACATATACCCATCAGACAAATATCCCTGGCATCACAGACCACTGATTTAATATTGTGCAAAGCTAAAAAAAGCTCCAAACAAGTAGTGTAGTGACAATAAGCACATTGGCAAAATGCCAGGGATCGGCCACACACCAATAGGAGCATTCTCCCTCAGTGGTGTAACTAATGGGGGAGCAGGGGGTGCGATTGGGCCAGGGCTCGCCCCCCTCTAGTTACATCTCTGTTCTCCCTGATGGGAAAGGGGACTAAAAACCTAAAATAGAATCTTGTTTCCAGACCTGTGAATAAGAAAACTTTCTTTTCCAAATGCCTCGCAAAACTGTGCTTAAACTTTAATCTCCAGGCTAGCAGCAAGCATGGACAGGGATGTGTGCATTAGAAATATGGGCGCTGCAATGTGCGACTCTGTGAGTACTTGAAACGGTTGAAACCTGAGCTGAAAGGGAGCAGCATATTTACTTATCTTATCTGGAAACCCCAAGGACATAAATTAAACATTAAGAAAATCCCTTAGCTGTCTTCAGCACAACTGCGTTCCTGTTAGCCGTCTCCTCTTCTGAAGCAGTAACACATTTCTCTATTCTCTTCACGCGAGACTATGCTAATGACCTCTGTAAAAAAAATTGGAAGTGCTGTGAGCCGCACAGTAAAGGCAGCGCAGCAGGATGGCCTGTCAAAAATGGGACTGGACACTGCGGGCCCCATAGCGGATGCAGGGGGCCCTGGTGCAACTGCACCTTTTGCGCCCCTGGTAGTTCCGCCACTGCATGTTAGTACAATTTTAATCTAGTGAACGGAACCACTGAAAGGCCAGGTACTTAGTTACCCCCTATAGGACAACATGTGCTCCCTTATGTGTCTTTTCACCTAGCACTATGGTTTCCTCTCACACCCCGAAACCACACAGGCAGGTTAAATGTATGATAGAGAGTTGTGTGAATGTAATAGGGATCTTACGGGGGAATGTAATAAAAATCGCTAACGGAAAAACTATTCGCAATGCGAAAAGTTATGCCTTTGCGCGAACACATTTTGCTTTGTGCGAATTTAATATAGCTTTTGCGAGCCCGGAAACTGTTTAGCGACCACTTCCGACAGTAAAAGACCGTTTGCGAATTTTATAGTTTGCGCCAATGTGCAGTCAATGTAATAAAACTTCTTACTGAAAAAGTCGTTATGTTTGCTCCAAAAGATTACGACACCTTCAAGCACTTCTTATGAGTGCGCAATTAAAAGTCGCAATGCGCAATTAAAATTTGCAATGCGCAATTAAAATTCGCAATGCAATAACAGTTTAAGGCACAATATTACTTTGCGAGATGTGGATTTTTAGTCTTATTGGTGCAAATTGTTTTGCTCTTTGCGACTTTTATTACATTCCCCTGTTAGTATGTAAGCTCCACTGGAGCAGGGACTGATGTGAACAATGTATTTCTGTAAAGTGCTACAGAAAATGCTATATAGATAAGGAAGGATAGTAAAGAGCACCACTGAGGACTGATTAATGCTAATAGGTAAGTGCCACCGAATATTCGGCAATGCAGTGCATATGGAAGAGACTGTTATCAACAGTGTTTCACGAAAGTCACTGCTCAGTGCAGACATTCTGCCTCATATCCGGGAATGTTTAAATCTACGATGCTATGATTTAAAAATAAAAATCTGTTTTGTATTTCTGCTTCATAAGAACCCTAAAATGTAGCATCTTCACCATCTGAGAGAATATGGCTCGTTTAAATAGTTATGTATTATTTATCAAGAAAAAAAATTCCCTGCCAACCAGCATTCCTTCACTTGGAACATTGGAACAAAGTATCTCTTGCAGATAGTTAGAAGCTGGACTGCAGCAAAGCATGATGGAGCCTTAAGCTGGCCATAGACGCAAAGATCTGATCGTACGAATCGAGGATTCGTACGATTTTCGGACAGTGTGTGGAGAGTCCCGTCATTTTTCATCCGTCGGAGATCGGTCGTTTGGTCGATCGGACAGGTTAGAAAATTTCTGTCAGCTGCCGATAATATCTCTGCGTGTATTGCCGATCGTACGATTTTCAGTGGGAGACTGTCACTAGCTTTGGTTGGACATAGATATCGTACGATTGCTGTCAGGGGCAGAACATTGCTGATCTGTTCTTTAACTAATCTGACTGGTAAGACTTTGATCTGAATGGTTAGTGGCGGGTCGGGAGATGGGAAAGTCCGATCGTACGATGATTCGTACGATCGGATCTTTGCATCTATGGCCAGCTTTAAGCTTATTGGGGCAGACTGATTCCTCTACCACTTGCCTGGGCTTGTAATGTCAACGTTAATTTCCTCTCGATTCTGCTATTTCCCACACTGTAAAGATCCTGCTGCCACTGAAAATGTATTGCGAGGTCTGACCCCATCCACAGCCAGAATGAGTGACCACTTAGTCTTAACATGACAAAGCTAAAGGGGGGTCCAATTGATCAACTGACCGTCTGTTCAGATGGGAAGAACAATAAGGGGCGGGGGAGGCAGCGTGTACTATTTACAATGAACCAAATTGACCAGCTAAAATGCAGCCATGTTATGACCTCTTAATTAATTTTTATGGATGTAAGTAGAGTGGGGTCATTCTATTGTGACCACTCCATAAAAAATGTTACCAGCAATTAAAAACCAGTTAGAGGAAGCTATAAACTCCTCTGATGCTCACACTTCATTAGGCAGTCACAAAGAAACTTTATTCCAAGGCCTGCGTGCTATAAGCAGAGACATTTAAAAAAATATATAATTGGCCCTGGGAAAACATCCTAGAGAAAGGAATTGGAGATCAGTAAACAAAATCAGTTTGCTAATGAATAAGATGCACCGTGTAAAGCACGCAGAAGACATTCCACTTTTGTTCAATTAAATAAGAAATATATTTGTGTGTTTCCATTTCACATGTTTTTACCAAGAATTTCAGTTCAGTATCTGAAGTAAAGTGGATAAAACATCAATGTTATACTCCCGATGGTTAGCTGAGGGCTCTAGAGATAAAAGAAACAGCTAGAAAAAATATATATACTTTATATAGTCATTTTGTGTATTGCAAATTACAGCACCGAGGACATATACCAGATTATTTGCACGCACAGAGAAAATAATTGAATTTTTAATATGCTAATTTTGTGTTTTATAGCAGCACTTGAAATAATATTTAGTCATAAATCGAGCTATGACATTATCATAATGAACATTACCAGGCCAGTCTCAGCCAATCAAGTTTATGGGTTGCTTTACTGAATGGCATTTTGACTGCCACAATTCTACACCTATTACTGCACCTTGCTGTCATAAATGGGGCCTAAGACTTTTTAAAGGACTTTCCATATCATTACAGAACGGCATAAAATCATGTTTTTAAATGTATCATTCTTGTGTTCTACAAAAATAGTCTTTGCCATCTTGAGCTAATAAAAACGTCTGTTTTTATTTACTGCAATTACAGCTTTCTAGATGTACATTTGGGTCACTCCAGATCACCCAGACTCAGCAATGATTTCTGTGTTTTTTTTTTTCTTTTTTAAGGTTCATCAACAGGATGATCTGTGTTAAGACCAAAGGGCTGATAGGTTATAGACTGTTATCACTTGCATCAGATATATGTCACTGTACTATTGCTAGCATTTTTTAATGTCAATGAGCCACACTGTATTCAAATTGCAAGGCTGGTCGTTCCATTTTCCAAACATACATCCATTGTATCTTGAGCTGTAAGTAAACGCAACCAATCTCCCACCGAACTACATCCCACCGGCTACAATGTAAATCACCGGCAGGATTGCACTTGGAGTGCTTTGTTTTTCGAAAACGCCCGAAGTTGCCTCACAAGGAAACTTCGGGCAGCTTCGGAATCGGTTAACTTAGCGTTAACTTTTAGTATGATTTAGTGAATGATATTCTGAGACAATTCACAACTGTTTTTCATTTTTATTATTTGCGCTTCGGTTTGCAATTTCAATAATTTGGTTGCTAGGGTCTGAATTACCTTAGTAAACACACACTGCTTTGGAAAGGCGCTGAGGGGAAAGATGAGTAATCAAAAGTAGCAATAACAATAGAACTGCAGCTTTATAGAGCATTTTCTTTTTAGATGCGGTCAGTGACCTCCATTTGAAAGTTGAAAGGGGCAGATGAAGGTAAATGTTTAAAAATCTATAAAAAAATAAATAATGATGGTTAACTTAAAGGTGAACCACCCCTTTAAACCAGTAGTTACCCTACAGTAGTTACCCCTGGTGAAGGTCCAACCTTGGGTCCCCCTTAGCTCACTACAAGGTTACAATTATAGGAAACCATTAGTATATCAGTCATTCATACACAATTTCAAGAATATCTAGGAATACATTTAGGTTTTCACCCAAAATCATACCCCAATGGACCTTCAAGCTGGGCTTTGAGGTGTTTCTAGAAAAGCACTAAGGCTGGTGGCAGACAGGGACATTAGGGGACATTTATCACCCAGCGACAAATCTTCTCTACTTCGGGCGACTAATCTCCCTGAAATGCCTACCCGTCAGCAAGAATACGAATCGCAGGGGGGGGCGGGTTGGCCAGGTCTGGACTGAGATTCAAAATAGGCCCTGGCAGAGGCCCAAACAGCAGCTCACCAGCCCAATAAATAGTACCTGTCTATGGCAACTTACAGCAGCCCCTCTGGCATTTGGTAGCGGTAGCGAGAGAGAGGTTGGATTTAGGGATGGGCAAATGTTGCCGACGCCCATTAAAGTCTATGGGCATCAAAAAAAATGTTGTTGCGCGGCGAAAATTTTTTGACGTACTTTTTTTGACGCACAGTGCCATACAAGTCTATGGGCGTCATTTTTGCGGCGAAACAAGGCGAAAAAATTCGCCCATCCCTAGTTGGATTTCTGAGCCTGAAGGGTGATAAACTAGTATCATTGTTTCAATCTGTGAAATCATGTTTGTGTAAAAAAAATTCATTCAAGTTCAAAAGGTATTTATGAACAAGGGAATAAGCTCATGTCAGAAAGGGGGTTATATTTTCAATTGTGAGCCCATTGGTGTCCAACTAGAGTTTCTACTGAATCTGAATCAAATAACATTGTGCAAGTCACTTCCAATCTTGTCCTACCATAATTACTGCAAAAAAAATCTTTTTAGTTGGTCTTCACAAACGACTGTTCAAATTTGCCCCTTGCAACTGAAAATTCTAGTTGTTGGACTTCCCCTAATCCAGTGCTATATTAACAGATGATAATACTATTAATTATTTGTGGCTATAAGAGTTTCTCCTATAATGGAGAATTATTTTGAGTACGACTGCTGATTATATCTGTACCCCGTGCATTGACAAACCACACATCCACCTGACCTCTGGTTTCTTGTTCGGGAGGTTCACTCTGGTTTCTTGTAGGGGTGGTTCACTTTTAAGGTAATTTAGTATGTTATACAATTGCTAATTCTAAGCAACTTTTCAAATGACCTTCATCATTTCTAGTTTTTGCCTTCTTCGTTTGATCCAAATGTATTGTAATTGCTACTTATATTATTACTCATCTTTCTATTTAGGGCCTCTCCTATTCATATTCCAATCTCTTATTCAAATCAATGCATGGTTTTTAGGGTAATTAGGAACCTAGCAACTAGACTGCTGAAACTGCAAACTGGCGAGACGATGAATAAAAATCTAAATGACTCAAGAACCACAATAAATAAAAAATGAAAACCAATTGCAAATTGTCTCAGAATATATAATAAAAACACACAAGATTTCTACTGTTGCACACAGATTGTCTCCCAGCAATCTGTGTGCAACTGTTAATAGCACAGGTAAACAAACACTGATAGCAGATAAACACATGCAATGAATTGGTGCCGACTAATGATGGCGGAATTTCTCCTGTTTCGCTTTGACGAAAATTTGAAATAATGGCGAAACATTTGCGAAACTTGAATTTTGACGCATGCGTCAATTCTGATGCCTGTGTCAATTCGTGTAAATTTTGATGCCCGAGTCAATTAGGATGCCCGTGTCAATTTTGTCACGCGGGTTCAGATGCGGAAATTTGCTACAAATTCGCGCCTGACAAATTTATTCGCCCATCACTAGTGCCGACACTTAAAATTACACAATTAAAACAAATACAGCGGCTGAATGATGTGCACTAGGGTGCCTTAGTAAATATGCCCCTCTGATCTGATCTAAACTAACACACAAGCTAAAATACCTGCCTGCTACAAATGACTGAATATACACTTGTAAATACATCTATGCATAGTCAGTAATTGGGTCTGTTTTGAAGTCTGGAAGCTGTAAGTGTGTGTATGGACTGTTTGTGTGATGCATACTTTTTTAAGCATGAGCTATTTGTGTATTTGGACTGATGTTATTTGTCTGGGTAATGTAAAACTCTAAAAAAACACAAGATCAGTTTAATTCACTATATAATAAAAAGTATTTTAACAACTTAAGTGCTGAACTTTCCAGACTGCATTAGAAGCAATTTGCATGTCATTCAAGCAGCAAAGAGGATAAGGGACTTTAAATTAGTCAAGTTCTAGCTCTCTCTAGACGCCTGCCATTAGCTCAGCGGTCTTTCTTAGCAAGGTGTTCTGAAGCTGAAATAAGCCAAAGCAATTGCAAACTTACCATATTTTAAACATGGTTTTCATTTTTATTTCTGATTCCTTACAGTTGAAAATTATAGCAATGAACAATATTTAACCCAAAAGGATACAAAATCAAATATTCTGTATAATATATCTATAAATTTTGCTGTAAAAAAAGTCTCATATACAGAAGGGCTAATTTATGAATACAAGCACTTGAGAGCATTAGTGTCCTCCTTAGGGTCAGTTCACTAAGAACTTGTGCCTCTTCCATTGTGGGTGTGGGTGTTGCACCTGTCACTGGATTCAAAGTTTGGCCCAAGTTGCAGCACATGGCAGTGACACACAAGGAATAACTGTACTTCTTCTTTTGAAATATGCAATATGCATGGCTACCTACACCTTGTGATCTGCCCTGCAACATTTTGTCATTTAGAAGCACAAGCTAGGCTTATACTGTATGTAAGCACCTATATTTTGCCCACCCAACACTCATAAACTTCATTCTGTAAGGACAAATAGTTATACCTCAGGGAGTAGCATATGGGCAAAGTAGAAAAAAACTTTCTGCTTTATCCCTATTTTTGGCACTTTCCCCGGGCTTTGTAAATGAGGCCAACATTTACGTACACACATTTCATATGCAGTGGCATTACATACAGCAGACCCTACTGCAGTCATGGAGAGTGGGCCAGGATGGGCCTGGACCATGGCTGGGGTCTGTTGTATTGTAGTCCCACAGTCAAGCCTTTCCAGTACTAAATGTCAAGAAAAAAGAGGGTTGAAATGCTTCTGCTTGGGTTTTGGATTTCTGTAAGAGTCCACCACCATAGCCCTTTAGCAGTGAAGAGTTGTGCCCCTGAAGATGCCCCTGCTAATACAAGGCTGAGTAGTAATTAATTCAGAATCTCATTATTTGGCAGCCCAGGAAGCAAGGTAATTAGCATTCGATTTTAATCATCAGCTTATATGACCTCATTTTCTGCTTTATGATTTTGTGACGATCTCTAAGCTTAGCTTCTCAACAGCTGCCTGGAGCAAACTGAGCATACGCAGTGTTACTGACACTCCTAATTAAGTTCAAGATGGTGGCCCTTTTGTATAACTTTAAAGGCGTATATCCTTACAGTGATAGAGATTCTGAAACTGTAGGTTGGTGCATTAAGTTCCATCTATAAAATATGTAATTTCTACCCATACCTGTTTTTAGGGTTTAGTTCTCCTTTAAATGTTGCTGCCTGCTGGAAAGTAACATCAGGCAGGGAGATGTGCAGGGGGCTGAATAGGGACTGCGCATGCTGGGTTCCCCTGAGTTTTTTTTTTTATGCAGGGGGGGGGCAATGTTTTCAAGCTATACCACTCACTCTGTCACAAACTCTCACTGAGACTCGAGAAAAGTTCAAATGAAAAGTAAATCTGCTTCTCTATGCATATTCTGCATCAGATTTCTACAGTCAGCTGAACCATCAGGAAAATAAAGCCTCCTTTGTCACAGTGTCCATGGGAGTGGAAAATGTATAATGTCTTCAAAGTGGTATTTATACCAAGTATAAAATAAAAATGTTGTCACAGAGGATAAATAAAGGAGGAGAGTGAGCACAGAATCAATAATAATAGACAATAACCAGTGCCTCAATGATATCCTAAGTGCACTATGTAATTTATTTCATACACATAAACATCCCCTGTCTGAGGGGAAATAAATAAATAAAGACAGGTTTTCGCGGTACCTGAAATGCACAGTATTCACAATTATTTTATTGTGGAACATTATGGATTATACTGACATGTATTCATACGAAGAGACTTATTTGTGGTTTGCTGGTTTCAGACATATTACCATAATGTAACCCAGTAAACTGATATGACTATGGTATATGTAATAAAGTCTAATGATTCCTTACATCTATCTTTGTACAATTACAACTACTTCAGAAAAACTCATTGCATCACATTATGGGGTATATTTATCAAAGAGTGAAGTTAGAGGTTGCCACAGACTGCTAGAGTGAAATTCCGCAACTCTCCATTCATTTCTATGGGATTTTGAAAGACGTATTAATTATCACCCATTGTTAAATACTCTTTTAGAAATCCCATAGAAATGAAAGGAGAATGGCGGAATTTCACTCCAGAGGACTGTGGAAATCGCTAACTTCACTCTTTGATAAACTCACCCCTATGGGGCAAATTTACTAAATGGCGAAGTGGCTAACACTGGCGAAAATTCGCCAGCGTGACTTAATTTCGGCACTTCTCCGATTTACTTCACTAGCAAAGGAGATAGACCCTGGCACAACTTCGCACTGTAACGCCAGGCAAATTATCGCTCTGGCAAAAGAGCATTACTACGCAAATTCACTAGGTTTTGATTTTACTGGCCAAACTTGCCTTCGCCACCTCAGGCCAGGCGAAGTTCAATGGAGTAGATAGGAATTACTTGAAATTTGAGTCCCAAAAAAGGCTGGCGTCTTTTCCTTTTTTAAGGGTGATAGCCTGCAAAAGTAATTTTTTTTGTAGGGTACCCGGCTTCCCCCCTACATTTCATGGCACATAAACTATTTACTGGGCTCATGTGTTGGGCAATATAACAACTCTATTTTATTAAGGTTCCCTGGCCTTCTGTAGTGTAATGTATTTGCTGCAACATATAAGTCCATTGTACTTTAACTGAACGCCGTATGCAAATTAGCCAACGCTAGCGAAACTTCGAACTGCTGATCGTATTATCGCTAGTGCAACTTCTCAAGCATTCGGTACCCTGTGCGCAACTTCGGATCTTCGTGAATTAGCGTTGTCCAGGCAAATTTACGCCTGGCGAAGTGTTGCGATGTGCGCAAAGCCAGAGCTGGCGAATTTTCGGAGGTAAGTAAATTTACCCCTAATTCTCTTCATTATTAATAGACATACAACCAGCACTCAAGATGTATCCCTCATACATATTTTCCAACATTCCATTTTTTGTTTGTCTCTGTTACTGAAGGGTGTAGTTGGATTGGGGTGTGTCCAGATCATGATTAAAAAAAGGATTTTGGGTGGTGTTTTTTTTTTTAAAGTTTGTGTTATGTATTATGCATAAAGTTGAACGGCATTCTATACCTATAAATATAACCTGGAAGAATGAATGCTCACAGGTCTTCACTTTCCCATCTATAAATTGTTTTATTAAACGATTGTCCTTTTGGCCCCATTAGAGATATTTGTCAAATTAACCCCAAATAAACAAACTTCCCATAAGTACCCAATGAAAGGAAATTAAGTTATTTAAAATGTGCACTTCCAATATAAATCAATGACATACTTTTGGAGCCATTTTCATAAGTTTAAGGTTCATTTTTAGGTTTGTGTTTGGGCGAAACAAGGCTAAAAAAAATTGCCCATCCCTATTTACTGATTTACAAGTTCACAAGGCAGGCAAAAGGTTAGGAAAGGCAGTAGACAGGACTCTAGGCAGGAGACAGGTCAGGAAATGCAGCAGACAGGACTGTAGGCAGGAGAAGGTCAGGAAAGGCAGCAGACAGGACTGTAGGCAGGATAAGGTCAGGAAAGGCAGCAGACTGGACTGTAGGTAGGAGAGAGGTCAGGAAAGGCAGCAGACAGGACTGTAGGCAGGAGAGAGGTCAGGAAAGGCAGCAGACAGGACTGTAGGCAGGAGAAGGTCAGGAAAGGCAGCAGACTGGACTCTAGGCAGGAGAGAGGTCAGGAAAGGCAGCAGACTGGACTCTAGGCAGGAGAGAGGTCAGGAAAGGCAGCAGACTGGACTCTAGGCAGGAGAGAGGTCAGGAAAGGCAGCAGTCAAAAGGAAGTCTCAGTAACAGGACAGGGGTCAATCCCTGGAAATCAGTAAAAGGTGATGCATGACTTATTTGCAGAAACTCAGGACTAAGGACACAGAAGGAAGGGCAATGATCCAACAATGGGTAGGAGGAAGAGGTATGCTTGAATAGACCCTTAATTGGGAAATTGTCTGCAGAGGAAGCCTAACAGTCTGTAGGTATCAACAAGGAAAAGTAGAGGCAAAGTTTTCCATTAACATTGTGCTTGTATGCATCTTGTGCCAGGGCTCTTTCAGGTGCATGCCACATATCTGTAGTTCCAGGCCTTTTGTAAAACAAGGCCTTTTAGATATATGCTTACAAGCCTGAAAGAAGGATAGGATTGGACCAGCCATATTAAATCGAGTGTTACATTTATCTTTAGTGCCGAGCGCAATCTACAAGGGTCAGTCTCACTGCAGACTGTTACTTGATATAACTCTAAAACAGTTTCCCACCTACTTGCAAAGATTTATTTATAGGATATTATAATATTTTGATCTAAACCAAAGCCAATAGTTTGTGGCTTTTGTAAAACTACCATAAATTCCATCAACAGTTCGGAGTCGGAATAGACCTATTATAAGCCCTTAACATTGCTCCATATGCCTAGGAAAAAAAACAATTGTGTTTTTATCATCCTAAGACATAAAAAAACCACTATGGGGGTTACATGGGTGCATCAGAAGCGTACATTTGGGTTGAACCAACTCTGTTATTCAGATAACAGACAACTCTGTTTTCTATCACCTTCAGTTTGCTTCTAGAAATACCCATGGAACAGTTGTTGCCCATGTGGAATGGCAAGAAGCAATGGTGTTCCTTAGCCCTCATCATAGTGCGCATGTTTAAAACTCTCATTGCTGTTGTATTCACATTCAGCTCACGTGGTGCATCAGAAGAGAGACCTTTTACTTAATAAGACAGTAAAATATGTTAAAGGGCAAGTTTCATATAAAATTAAGCTTGCCCCTATAAAATCAAGCTTAGCAATTAGCCAGGATGTTACTCTGCATTTAGAGTCCCACCTAAAAGACACTGCTTGGTGTAAATTCAATGACCCTTCTCATATGAGCATAATCATCTGTTTTACATGAACTATGGCTACTACATGCCATAGATTCAGTCAGTGGGAATCAAGGATGAATGTGCAGCCAGAGGTTCAATGCTGATGCCCTGGCTTCCACTGTGCACTTGGGTATACATAGCAAAATATTCTCTATATCATATATTCTCTATATCATCGCAGACAATATATATTTTGCTGCACCCCAGATTAGAAAAGACCTGAAGCATTTGCAAAAAAAAAGCTTAAAATTGTAATATTTTATTTGAGTGATTCAATTATTGAATATTTTATTATTCCTAGTGAAGTAGGAAAAAACTATTCGCAATTAGAGTCTGTGTGTTTCTCTCCCTGTTAACCACATGCTGTAAATGTACATATTTCTCTGGTCTGGATTTATTTAAAACACTGCATGAAAAATGAATAATATAAACAGAAACCATAGCGTACCATGACAAAGACATAAATAAACTTATATGTACACATAGGAAAGCAAAGAGAAAGCTTCAGATGGCGTAGTGCTTTGCTAGAGCATTCCCTAGTGGTAGCAACAAGTAATGAAAACTACAAAAAATAAACGATTAGAAACAGAAACTGTATTATAGATCTCTGTATTGGCTATCTGACTTACTACACTTCTGTAGGAGCATTTAGGAAGATTAAGAAGCACCTTTCATAATACTGTACGATCTTATTTACAGTAAAACAGTAAAACCTAACTGAGGTTGCTAAACGTTACTGTACTGGGGGGAAATATATTTTACCATACGAGCTAGTTAGTTGTTGTATGTGGATAAAAACTGCTCTGGTCTAGTAATCAATGAGATATTTTTACAGGTTCCTGCACTGGCAAAATATGCCCAATTTACCAAATTGCCCCTTTATAAGGTAGGTAGTGGGAGTTTGTGCTGGTCAAATTCAAAAATCTGTATATAAGAATAGAACTGAACATTAAATGTGTTTATTAAACACCACAAATAGAGAAACACAAGGCAAATTTAGAACATATGCATAACTTGAAAGAGAATACAAACTACCCCAGTGTGAAGAAGAAACTGACGTTCAGATAACTAATATATACTAATATTTTTTAAAACCATCATAAACTGCTTTTCATCCCACATAAACAGGACATATGCCCAAACTGACTTTAGCAGTTATAGAACACCTGGAAACTAACTGTATTGAAGGTTGATTTGATGTTTTCTTTTAAACGGGTGACCAGTAATTGCTACCTGCTGATTGGTTGCTATATATGATGGACTAGACCTGCTGCACTTTTTATTACATAAACCCATTATTACTGTGGTACAAGGAGGTGACACAGAAATCATCAGAAACTGAATGTAGATAAATTTATATTTTTTATTTTTGGATACTTTTCCTTTAAAAGGTGTTTTAAAAATAAACTATATTCATAGTCTACATTTTTCCTGATCTTCATACATAAGAATGTGGCAGAAACATTATTCCTCTAGTGGATCTTGTAATGGCTGTCTACAATGGCTGGACAGTCTACCCATGGTAGCTTGGTTGCAAACATATCATCACTCCCTCAGTTCCATTTCCACTAATGGGGAGGTTCTTTTTTATCTTCTGATGAGGGGATTATGCCCTGATGATGATGATGATCACTGTGCGCCCAATGTGTCAGGTGTGCTAAGTATTCACTTCCAAATCCTAATTTACATTTTTACTGCTTCTCTTGTCTTGACACGAACATGAATTATGGGAAATATAGCAGAATGTTGAAAAACGCAAGTTTTTTCTTTTAACCTTTTCTTTTTGCCCTTCTCATTAAGCTCAAACACATGACGCTCATAATTCCTGCATATGTGTGGCATAAATGATCTACCCATTTGAGATGTACACAAATACATTACCAAGTAGGGCAGGGAAAATATGCAATCATATCAAAACAGCCCCTTGAGCAGCTCTCCCTTTCCCCCTGCTTTGTTAAATAATTACACATGTTAAAAAAAAAAATAAAAAAAAAAAAACACCCCTCGCAGATAGAGTCTGATTTACAGGAGCTGTACAAATCCCTAACGATATAAAATCCATTTACACCAGAGATTAGATGCTGCTTGCTTTCTAGACAAAAGGGAGCGTGTATGCATGTGAGTGCAGTTCCTTGCTTTTCTTCTCACCGTCTCCCGTTAGCAGGAGGGTGTGTGTTTGTGTAGTGCTCCATTTCTCCTCTGCTGTTGTGTTATTGGTGTTTGGTTCCTTTCTCTGTTATTCTATTCTTTGGGGAAGGCTTTTTCCTGCTTTGTCTTTTTGCAATGTTATTTTTGTGCGTGTGTGAGTCTCATAGTGTTTAGCTGTATGGATGTGCAAATTTTTTTTTCTAAATACTGATGAAAACTGCATTCAAAAAAGGCTCAGACAGAGGCCCCTTTGTCCATTTGTCTTTTAAAGCTCCCCGGTGCACTAATTTGCCATTCACAAGCCCCTATCTAAAGGTTGCACAGAAATTTCAATATACTTCTTTTCAGCTGCAAGCAGTCCTACAATATCACAATATCCTAGCGTTTTGTCCTCTTGTTAAAGAAGAAAATGGAGTTAGAAAACCTCTATAGATTCCCAGGTAGCCCTTAATAGATGATTCTGGTAAAGCATCAGTTAAATTAGCAAAAGGAGAAGGGAAAGAAAACCACCACATGACGTATGCTGTGCGAATATAAACCATTGGCATTTGTTGTTTGTGAGTTTAGCGATAGGCTGAGTTCACAGTGTCTCTTCAATTAACTGCAGTGTCACGTGCACTCTGAAGAGAAACACTAGCTGGGCTCCTTCATAAGGTGAAGAGAGCAGTAGATAGGGCGAAGCTTTTCCTTAGTTACAATTTTACTGTCAATCTGTAAAAAATGTCATCTCAAGTCCCAACATAATAAACAATAAATGCGGCAGAGTTGCCGCTTAGTGGTGACACAAGGCATCTGCATACTAAATGAATACTTAAGGAGCCTGTTTCTCATTGCTGATAATCCCACTGCTATCAAGGTTTACTAAGCAATGCGTTTCAAACAAGCCTACAAATCCACACTGTAAAAACCTGGGTGGCACCACAAAATAGGTATAACCAACTCTTGTTCTTGACTTTTAGCCTCCATCATTCGATGATGATTGCTAGTTGTCCTTGTGAACTGCCAAAGTCCTACTGCAGGTTTATTTAAAATATAACTGAAATTGTTGTGTATATATATATATATATATATATATATATATATATATATATATATATATATATATACTGTATATATATACCCATTCATTAACAAAATTTAAATACATCCTCAAACCTATACATACTCAAACCAATTGTCCTTTCCTATTTGATGTAAATTGATATATAGGTTTGAGGATGTATTTAATTTTTGTTAATGAATGGGAAACACGTCACATGGGGAGGGGATGTGGGGAAATTCGCGCCACTGATCTGGTATTTAGGGGTGGCTCATTTAATATTTTGTAACTTTGTGACAAAAACTAACGTTAGTTTCTAAATAAAAATATTTATATCTTTGTGACAAGTCCTGTGAGTGCGGCTTCTTCTGGAGAGGATTTTATATATATATATATATATATATATATATATATATATATATATATATATATATATATATATATATATATATATATATACACATAGATATCACTTGTGATAGCATTTCATATGGTGTTTAATCAAATAACTACCATCAAGACTCCTGCAGAAACAAATCCTCAACTGATTCTATGGAATGTCATATTGCAAAGAGCAGAGAGTGCAAGAATTTCTGTTGACTGCAGAGATATTTTATGGCTTTACAAATCCTGGACATAGAACATAAATGAATGCAGCACAGTTTGCAGGAATCTCAGGTCTGCACATCATGTCTGTTCTTTGGAATCGTTTGCCACCTAGCAACAACTGGAGGAAAGGCAGGCCTCCTGAGAAGTTTCCTCTGTAGCATAATAGAAAAGATAATCTTGTTACTAATTGGGAAATAGGAGAGTTAAAGCTTAATGTACTAGGCAATCTTCAATCTTCAAAATGTTTCCAGCTCACATACACAGAGGCTTTAGGAAAACCCTGGAGCTATAAATGCAGGGGCTGCATGACAAGGGATTCGAATGACCAGCAGCCAAATTACACTGGTCTAGGTTAGAGATGGGCAGAATCACATGTAGCTGTGTTTAGATGAGAAGGAATTAATTAAAGCAGGAGATGGTTGGCCCCAGGGGCAACGTCAGAGAGGTATGTGATGTCAAGGGAAGAAGCAGTTTACTGCCTTATCATCTGAGCAGGTAGAAACATCCCACCCACCCTCCCCCATTTTACATATTTTGTTTTCTTTTTTATCTTTTAATATTATCTATTAATAACGGAATATGAACGTTTTTCCTGAATGTGTTACTGTTGTTACTTTGTGGTTTCTGCATCTTTATACAGTTTAAATGTGAAAGTCTGGATTGTATTAATTTATGTTAAATCAATTATGTCAAATGCTTGATCCAGGTAATGTTTCCAATCACCATTGGGGTCAGGAAGGAAGTTTTTCCCTCTTGAAGCATAATTGGCACTGGCTTCAGGTTGGGTTTTTTGCCTTCCTTATGGATCAAAACACTGCACATATGATATTATATTTTAAGTTTTATTTGTCAAAGCAGCAGTAGGACCTTGCCAGAGTACTGGTTTAGAAGAGGGAGAAAGGAGGGAGAAAGGAGGTTCTCTCCTGTGACTGCTTGGATTTCCTATCATTGACATACTGCAGATGCAGGTCCAGCAGCAGGGCTGCGGAACTTCTCTCATGTTGGCGGCAGAGCATAGTAGCTATCGCTTGTTAAATTCTGGCTTTAGAATATTGTTTTAGGTTAAGCTGGCAAGGTCCTATTTATTTGATAAAATATGAATAGCTGGGGCCATTTTACACCCATCTCTGTCTCCTGGTTTTGTTAAGGTATATAATAATGGGGTCCAGTGGGATAGCTCAAGGCGAAGGGTCAAATTGAGGAGTCCCCTTGACCCGAAACCGATAGATAGCCCATAGTTGCAAAAAGCACACATAGTTAACAGGGACAAAATTCTATACCATTTAGCATTGATAAGGAGAAACTAGATTAGTTAGACCAAGGCAACCTTGTTTTGTTGGACATTGGATGGATCCAGGAATAGAAAATCCAATTTAATTTAATTAAGCTTTTAAATGAACATAGTAATAAGCAATGAACTTAATGCTACTGAAGAAAAATAATGTAATGTGGTCAACAGTGTAAAGTAAATATATAAACAGTAGCATGTATGCAAGAAATAAATGAGAGTTGAATCCAAAAAATTCATGAAACACAAGATCAAAGCCATTATTGCATATTTAGTGTGCAGATCTTTTGGAACAGCCACGTGCTCTTTCTTTGAAAGAAATACTTGTCTATTTGGGACATTAATACAAAAAATATGGGATACAGGTATGTGACCTGTTATCCAGAATGCTCGGGAGCTGGGTTTTTCCAGATAATAGATCTTTCCGTAATTTGGGTCTTCATGCCTTAAATCTACTAGAAATTAATTTAAACATTAAATAAACCCAATAGGCTGGTTTTGCTTCCAGTAAGGATTAATTATATCTTAGTTTGGATCAAGTACAAGGTACTGTTTTATTATTACAGAGAAAAAGGAAATCATTTTTAAGAACTTGGATTATTTGGATAAAATGGAGAGCTTTCTGGATATCGGGTTTCCAGATAAGGGATCCTATACCTGTAATGGCTTTCATCTTGACTGTTCTTTTTGAAGTATATACTACACCGTAAAGATTAAGAAAGTGGGTGACAACATTTATGAGAGCACCAAGTATTTTTACAAGGGGAAATGAGTGCAGGTAACTGGTAAAGAAGTGTGTAAAAAGAAAATGAACCTTGCTCTTTTATAGGTCTCCCTTAGGTTCTTGAGGTGAATCTAAGAAGGGAACATTAGGAACTTGCAT
Source organism: Xenopus petersii (assembly GCA_038501925.1). NCBI lineage: Eukaryota > Metazoa > Chordata > Amphibia > Anura > Pipidae > Xenopus > Xenopus petersii. The sequence continues at coordinate 113,302,514 of CM076676.1, forward strand.
GAAAACCTCTAGAGAATGGAAAAGTCATAAGACACCAAATGAACGACAACCGAAGAAACAGAATAGCTGGGTGCTGATCCTAGCTGGCAAGTTTTGTATTTTATCCCATGGGAAACTTTGCACCATTATAAAGATGTGTGTTTTATTTTACGCCAACTGAATGCCAGTTTTGATGTTGTTATTTTACCCCACCTTAATCAATATATGCCAGCAGGAAAAAATTCAAGCAGCGAGTAAGTTTTAGTGAAAAACTAATGTGATGGTCAAACTCCATATTTCCCCATAGCATTTTCAAATGGCTACTTTGGTTTACACTGCATTTTTATACAGAGGTACATGATTACTGAAGATTAATACACAGCATGATAAATATGCAGATTTTACACAGTGATGCCTGCTTATGTGTGGTATATTTCATACTCCTTTGTATTTTACACAGCATGATAAATAAGCCCCTTAGAGTGAAGTCCAGTGTTCTGTGGTTAATTGCCTATAACTGTGTTAATAAACCAAGAATTCTGCACAGGCAAATAAGTGTTCCATATTCCATCCAAACTCTTATAAGTGACATTTGGAGCCTGAAATGTGATGCACAAGCAAACAGCAAAACTATGGGGGTTATTTAATAAGACCCCAGGCAGAAATACAAGAGTATTAAGGGGTATAAGAGGGTTCCCCTTAGTGCTCATGCAGAGAACACTTCTGCCCGGGTTCTGTCTACACTTGGATAAAAGGAAAGCAGTAAAAACAGTCCTGCTGCAGCCTGCGGCTCACTAACTTGTGTAACTTGTGTGTAAAAACTACTGTCCATCAGTGTTCTGCCAACATCAAATGCCAAAGAATCTTTGTTCATTTTCTTCAAAACTCTGAAAAGTGAGATCGGCAACCCTGACGCTCTAAAGATAAGTAATACAGTAAAAACAGTTTTTTGGAAATAGGTGTGAATTTTTTTACAATTTAACAAGAGTTGGAAGTATATATTTTTAAACCTATCGTATAGTTTGAAGGTATTATGTTTGTGACTGGGAAGAAACTAGATCCACCCTACCTAAGCATCTTGAGTTAAAGCAAAGATTTACAAATTATAACACGAAAAGCAATTGCTAATATGCATTTTTCAGAATTAAACTTCTCCCCTGATGGATTAAAGCATACTTGCAAAATTTGTGCTGCAAGCATGTTTTTCACCTAACTTCAGAGCCCAAATTGGCAGATTATAACATCCTTATTCTTCAGGTCCCTTGAATATGTGGTGCAGATTTGGGCACCAGCAGGACCTGTAGGATATCTTTGCAATTCACATTGCAGAGACAAGCAACAAAATGAATGCAGGGAATAAAACATATAAAAATCACTTTCTGAATTCAGAGTGCGCAATTAAGTATCATCAAATCATTTCTACAGCCTCAAATAATTCTACACTCTAACATAAAGTGGCCATGAACTCCAGGACTAAATTTGGCACAAACTTCCTATGTTCACAATAACCACCAGTTTCTTAATCTCATCCGCCTCTATCCTCGTTTATCCCTTCCATCTCTGTATATGGTAATGCACGATGACCCCTTAAGTTCCTGTAGATGTCAGGCTCTGGGTGCAGTGGGACTTCCTGTATACCCTCCTGCTTTTGCTAATGATTGCAAAATGTATTTCAGGTTACTTTATAAAGATCTTTCTATCCAGTGCCTCTTTTTGCTGAGTGGTTTATCTCCCTAAAAACAGCATGTGTGTGGGTTTGACTAACATGACACAACTTGTTTTTGCAATCCAATACAAATTGCATTAAAAATAAAGGTAAATCACATAAAGGTTTGCTATGATAGGCTATATATATATATATATATATATATATATATATATTGCTGTAATGGTAACTGATAATTGTTCTTGATTTGCAAAAGAAAAAGAGAAGTTATTGTTGCATATTACACCATAACACTTCTGCTAGGTATTGATTCCAAGCACCCACTACCCTTTTAGTAAATTTTCTTCTGTATCCTTTAATCTTCAAAGCTATTGTCTGTGTATTGATGCACAAAGGCCACCACATCTGTGCAAAGCATAACCATTACCTTGTAAAGTCTTTTCTGCCTGGATGTCTCTGTTCAGATTTTTTTTTTACTGCTCTCTTGAAAACAAATGGGAGAGGCTCTTAATTAGCAGAGGAAATTGCAGCCAAATTGTGCTTTTCATGTAGTGCAAACACTAATATGAAGCTCCTAGAAGTCCTTGGATCTGACTTCAGTCATGCCTTAATTCCAATTTCAAAAAGAGCCAACTATGGCAATTTAGAATAGAAGGTGGTAAAACCTTTTATACCGAGGAAGGCAGCGGAAGACCATATTCTGCACCTGGGTATCAGCAATTGCTTTCTGCATCAAATCAGTAGCACGAAGGATCACTCTCCTGCCCCTCACTGTGTGGTTCCTCTAACAATGGATATCCTAGGACACAGTCTTGTAGGGAACCTAAAGAAGAACAATATTAATGTCCATAGGAAGAATTCTGAGGAGGTAATGCAGTGTTGGAACTACAAAACAACATTACAAAGAGAAAACACAAGCTGAAATATAAACAATCGGTTCAATTCAACATGTCTGCAGATTTACTTTTAAACATAACAGGCAGGAAAAGAAAGGAAAAGTTAAACAACATGACAGCAGAGACAATGAATTACAAGGAGCTTAATGAATAAATAGCTCGCTTTGATTCACTGTTACACTAAAATGTTAGTATGGTGGGGAAGGTTTTATCTCGCCACCTTTCAGCTATTTATAGTCATAATGAGGAAAATAAGTTTGGGACACTGGCAGTGATAGTTAAGCAACAGCTATAGGACCCCAGGTCAGACATCAGTGATGCATATACTTTGTGTTTCATCAACATTTTTATGTCTGAAGAGACAGACCCCTATACTGATAGGGTCCCAACAGATGACCACTCTGCCCAATTCAAAAATTGCCTGTGGATAACTAAGATTCCCCATGTACCCCAACAATATAATATCTGCCAACACAAAGACCTATCTCTTCCTGATTCCCTCCTGATGACATTTGTGGGTTGGGTGCAGGTCCGGCAAATCAGAGCCATCAACACTTCTATCCTAGGCTGGTATATAACGTTAAAGGTGTTATTCACCTTCCAAACACTTTTTTAGTTGTTCTCCAGAAATAAAGACCTTTTTCAATTGCTTTGCATCTTTTATTTTTCATAGTATTTCCAAAATCTAAGTTTATAGTTTAAGGTTGCTGTCTCTGGTGTTTCAGTCTGGCAGCTCTGTAATTCAGGTGCAGATTCTGAGCTGTTCCAATTTTGTTACATTAGTGGATACATTTCTCAGTAGCAACTCTGAAGTATTAACTATTGTATCAATTCCAACAGCTGTCTTTAATGAAACTCAGCAGGGACAAAGATAAGAAATGTAACAACTAAAGTTAGAACAGTGTAGAGAGTCAGCGACCCCCCAGCAGCTTTAGAAAGGTGAAAACTTAAACTTTACACTTCAATCCTAGAAAAACAGTCACACATGGAAATAGAAAGTGATTGGACAAAGTCTTTATTTCTGGTGAACTATCTGAAACCAAGTCTATTGGAAGGTGAACAACCCTTTCAATCCAGACCGTATGGTCATAGACTAGTACACAGTTTATACGTGTTTGTAGGGCGTAGCAGAAATTTACATACTAGAAATAAATCAACTTCACATGTGTAATAGTTGTTCTTTAATAAATATATGATTGATGATAAGAGTTACAAAATGATTAGAAAATGATTTCCTTTGGTTAACGCCTGAATTATACTCAGCAGCAGAAGGACAAATATGCAGAGAGGACGAAAGAGAATTTAGAAAGGGAAAGAGAAGAAAAAGAAACTTGATTTCATTTTTATCTGGTGCCGGTTGTTGGGCCCAACAACAAATGTACTGTAGGTATCCAGTGTCCACTCCTAATCAGTAAGGCAGCTTTGGCACTCAGAATTGCAGGCGACAGAAAAGAAAAGCTGAATAGCTCTCCCAGGAATGTTCTGTTCTGGAACTTTCAGGACCTTCAAGTTATTTAGCCGTTGCCAAGAATGTATTTCGTATTTAGAGTTTCTGCAAGCGACGCCTGCTTATTAGCAGTACAGAGAACGTGCTTCCTGGTGCATCCTGCGCATCAGTAAATGTGACACAGTTGCACAGAAACATAAGCTGAAATGAGCTGCCAATGTAACCTTGAATTGCAATTTCAGGTAAACTAGGGACAAATCCATGATAATATAACCACAATACTATTTGTGCTGAATAGCTCATTCACTTAAAGGCCCAATAACATAAAAGAAATGAAAGGGCATCATAAGTAAAATTTAGCATCAAAATAATTTGCCTAAAAAAAGTTCTTTCATAAGAAGGATCAGTTACTTTATTTGTCGCTGGCATAAAGTTACAACAGACATCAAGAGCTTCTAAACTGAGCTGCAGGGAATTGCCTGGTATTTAAACCTTTAAGAATAAAGGTGGCCAGACACGGGCAGATTAAAGCTGTCAATATCGGCAGTTTATCTGACCATGTGTGGGGGCTCCCGACGGGTCCTCCCGATCGATATCAGGCCAAGAATCGGGCAGATATTGATCGGTCAAGTTTGATTTTTCCTATGATCCAAGACCACATCGGCTACTTGATGCTGTCATGCGACCTGTCGGCACCTATTCGTAGCATTGTATTCTGATCGTTTGGCCCCAGGGCCGAACGTTCAGATTCACCCTATATCGCCCAGCCATTAGTGGGCATATCTGGGTTAAGACCCGCTCTTTTGGCAACCTTGCCAAACGAGCGGATCTTATAGTGTATGGCCATTGGCCACTTTAAGGGTAATGTAATCCAACATCCAATCATAGAGACAATGGTGTTCTAAATTGTTCCATGACTTTTCACTTGCATGCCTTCTACATAGACAAAAGTGAGAAAACAGCTGAAATGAGGCAACATGCTTGGTAGCAGAATGGAGCTGAACCAATTCCGAATTTATGTTTGTTAGACCTATGTCTATACCTCAAGTATAAGGATATCTATTATTGGAAAACATCGTAATTTGTTGCAGAGAACCATTACACGGAGGAAGCATAAAGTAGAACCCTGAAAACACTAAAGGGAACAGCAGTAACATCCTGCTGGACTTGAACAAGTGGCTGAAGGTTACTATGTCAATTATATTTCTATATATATAGCTATACCTCTCTCTCTAAATATATATATACTATAAAAGGAGACAGCTCATGCCCTGGTTTAGTGCTTTTGGTATCCTTCTATTAGTAGACATGACTATTGTTAATCTGGCCAACAGTGCTCAGTGTTAACCATCAACCTGCCAATATAATCTCCTGCTCTGCACACACTCAACGCCTGTTGTAGGTCAAGCTTGCTTGTTCCTTGGTGCTCTGATGCCTGATATTGCTGTATGGGCCAGGTTCAAGGCTAAAGGTGTCTGTTATAGGCAGAAGAGCACACCTAGACATGAATCTAGATACTCCAGTGGAGTTTGGGTCTGATTTATGTGATATCAGCACTGGTCACTATTGTAGAACAAGGTTTCATGGAAAACATAAATCCAGTAGGCAATAACATCAAATTCTCAAGGTAAGATGCAGAACACAATAAACTTGCATCACAACCAGAACCGCTACCAGAAATCGCAGGGCCCCATATGACAAAATTTCCTGGGCCCCCTGGGCTGCACCCAACGAAAGCCCCACCTACAGGTCCGCCCTCCCTACCCCACAAGTCCGCCCCACACCACACAGTAAAAAAACAAAAAAATATTGGTGGCTAGGGTTCCCACATGTTAACAAAAAGATATTGGTGGTTAGGGCCCCCCATAAAAAAAACATTTGTGGCCAGGCCCCACCCATTAAAAATATTGGTGGCTAGGATCCCACATGAGAAAAAAAACATTGGTGGCCAGGACCCCCCCCTCTACATTATGAGAAAATTGGTGGCCAGGGCACCTTAAAGTCCATGCCATCCCAAAGTCAGCAGCTCTTAGAAAGATGGGGGCCCGGCTAATCAAGAAAGTGTGGCGTGGACGGGCCCTCCTTACCCTCGGGGCCCCCTACAACTCTCGCCCCTGTCCCCCCCTGATGGCTGCCCTGATCACAACACCCCTAGGAAAAGGAAGATTTTGAACAAACATCACATCACAAGCAACACATTTAGGGGCATCAAAAGGCGAGTTTAGCTCTCACCACAGAAAAACCCACCCAAACGGTGAACTTTCACCCACTGATAGATACACTTCTAAAAATCCCATAGGAATGAACAGAAAGTGTATGAGTTTTTCAGCTGTGGGCTTTGATCTCACATTTAGAAAAATTTGCCCAACAGACAAAATTTACACTACACCTAAAGGAGAAGGACCTGTTTTGGGGACAGTAAGGTACATATTTTGGACCGAGAAGATAAATTAATGAAACTGAGAAAGCCCAGAGAAGAGCAATTTAGCTGATATAGAATATAAAACATATCAATTATGAAGAATGGCTTTCAAAGTTGCAGTTGTTAAATTTAGATTAAAGATTAACATTTTGGTTGCCAAGGGATGAATATTACTGGCAAAAAAAACAGTTTGAAAGCCAGCACTTTTTCAAGATTTTTATAAATTTTTGGAGGGAGTATGGGAAGACAGTGGAACACTATGGAAGCTCTGCATCAACCAAAAAGATAGACAAAGGGCCTGCGGCTGACTCGTTTTCCACTGAATTCTTGCATGATTGCTGTAAAAAGCCATAATCTAATGGTTATTTTTTCTTGGTAAGAGTCAGTAAAATAAGGCATAAATCACTTTAAGCCTCTTAAAATAGTGGATTATTTTTAGGGATGTAGCGAACGTCGGAAAAAAAGTTCGCGAACATATTCGCGAACTTGCGCAAAATTGCGAGCGGTTCGCGAACGGTTCGCGAACCCCATAGACTTCAATGGGAAGGCGAACTTTAACATCTACAAAAGACATTTCTGGCCAGAAAAATGATTTTAAAGTTGTTTAAAGGGTGCAACGACCTGGACAGTGGCATGCCAGAGGGGGATCAAGGGCAAAAATGTATCTGAAAAATCTGCCTGTGTGTGCTTGGAAGAGATAGTGTAGGGCGAGAGCTGTTAGTGATTTCAGGGACAGATGATAGTAAGTTTGCTGGCTAGTAATCTGCGTGATACTGCTCTGTATTGGAGGGACAGAAGTCTGCAGGGATTTGAGGGACATTTTAGCTTAGGTAGCTTTGCTGGCTAGTAATCTACTGTTCTCTTTAAACAACTGCCATACGTTGACCTTGTAGGCATTGTTTGCCCAGTTTTTTTGGACGCAGCCACTGAAGCACAGTTGCCAGAAAAAATATGCCATATAAATGCTGAAAATAGTCATTTTTCGCCATACGTTGACCTTGTAGACATTGTTTGCCCAGTTTTTTTGGACGCAGCCACTGAAGCACAGTTGCCAGAAAAAATATGCCATATAAATGCTGAAAATATAAATTTTTTTGGTTGCAGCCACTGAAGCACAGAGGCCAGAAAAATTATGCCATATAAATGCTGAAAATAGTCATTTTTCGCCATACGTTGACCTTGTAGACATTGTTTGCCCAGTTTTTTTGGACGCAGCCACTGAAGCACAGTTGCCAGAAAAAATATGCCATATAAATGCTGAAAATATAAATTTTTTTGGTTGCAGCCACTGAAGCACAGAGGCCAGAAAAATTATGCCATATAAATGCTGAAAATATAAATTTTTTTGGTTGCAGCCACTGAAGCACAGAGGCCAGAAAAAATATGCCATATAAATGCTGAAAATAGTCATTTTTTGCCATACGTTGACCTTGTAGGCATTGTTTGCCCAGTTTTCTTGGTCGCAGCCACTGAAGCACAGTTGCCAGAAAAAATATGCCATATAAATGCTGAAAATAGTCATTTTTTGCCATATACGTTGAGTCAAGGTATGGCAAAAAATGACTATTTTCAGCATTTCTATGGCATATTTTTTCTGGCCTCTGTGCTTGAGTGGCTGCGGCCAAAAAAACTGGGCAAACAATGCCTACAAGGTCAACGACGTTGACCTTGTAGGCATTGTTTGCCCAGTTTTTTTGGCCGCAGCCACTCAAGCACAGAGGCCAGAAAAAATATGCCATAGAAATGCTGAAAATAGTCATTTTTTTGGTCGCAGCCACTGAAGCACAGTTGCCAGAAAAATTATGCCATATAAATGCTGAAAATATAAATTTTTTTGGTTGCAGCCACTGAAGCACAGAGGCCAGAAAAATTATGCCATATAAATGCAGAAAATATGCATTTTTTTGGTTGCAGCCACTGAAGCACAGAGGCCAGAAAAATTATGCCATATAAATGCAGAAAATATGCATTTTTTTGGTTGCAGCCACTGAAGCACAGAGGCCAGAAAAATTATGCCATATAAATGCAGAAAATATGCATTTTTTTGGACGCAGCCACTGAAGCACAGTTGCCAGAAAAAATATGCCATATAAATGCTGAAAATAGTCATTTTTCGCCATACGTTGACCTTGTAGACATTGTTTGCCCAGTTTTTTTGGTTGCAGCCACTGAAGCACAGAGGCCAGAAAAAATTAAACCAGTAGGGTTTGCACCCTAGTTTGTAACGGTGGCGGAGGGAGGAGGACGCTAAAGGACAGCTGTGTGTGGAGTCATGAGGCTTGAAGAGAAGGACAGCTGCATAGAAGTCAGAACAAGTCTTCCGGCGTGCAGTAACCCTCCGAGATCCACCCCTCATTCATTTTAATAAAGGTCAGGTAATCGACACTTTTGTGACCTAGGCGAGTTCTCTTCTCAGTTACAATCCCTCCTGCTGCACTGAAGGTCCTTTCTGAGAGCACACTTGAGGCTGGGCAAGACAAGAGGTTCATGGCAAATTGTGACAGCTCTGGCCACAGATCAAGCCTGCGCACCCAGTAGTCCAGGGGTTCATCGCTCCTCAGAGTGTCGATATCTGCAGTTAATGCCAGGTAGTCCGCTACCTGCCGGTCGAGGCGTTCTTTGAGGGTGGATCCCGAAGGGTTGTGGCGCTGCCTTGGACAGAAAAACATTTGCATGTCTGACGTTACAGACCGGCCAAAGGGCTTTGTCCTTGCAGGTGTGCTCGTGGCAGGATTACTGGCACCTCTGCCCCTGGAATGTTGATGAGTTCCTGAAGTGACATCACCCTTAAAAGCATTGTACAACATGTTTTGCAGGCTGGTTTGTAAATGCCGCATCTTTTCGGACTTGTGGTATGTTGGTAACATTTCTGACACTTTATGCTTGTACCGAGGGTCTAGTAGCGTTGCGACCCAGTACAGGTCCTTCTCCTTAAGCCTCTTGATACGGGGGTCCTTCAACAGGCATGCCAGCATGAAAGACCCCATTCTCACAAGGTTGGATGCAGAGCTATCCATCTCCGCTTCCTCATTATCAAGGACTGCATCATCCACGGTCTCCTCCCCCCAGCCACGTACAAGACCAGGGGTCCCCAAAAGGTCACCACTAGCCCCCTGGGAAGCCTGCTCCTGTTGGTCCTCCTCCTCCTCCTCCACAAAGCCACCTTCCTCCTCTGACTCCACTTCTGGCACCTCTCCCTGCGTTGCAGCAGGTGCCTGGGTTCGTTCTGGTGATTGCGACCATAAATCGTGCGCTTCCAGCTCCTCGTCACGCTGGTCTACAGCCTCATCTGTCACTCGTCGCACGGCACGCTCCAGGAAGAAAGCGAAGGGTATTAGGTCGCTGATGGTGCCTTCGGTGCGACTGACCATATTTGTCACCTCTTCAAAAGGTCGCATGAGCCTGCAGGCATCGCGCATAAGCACCCAGTAACGGGGGAAAAAAATCCCCAGCTCTGCAGATCCAGTCCTACCACCCAGTTCAAAAAGGTACTCGTTGACGGCCCTTTGTTGTTGCAGCAGACGTTCCAACATAAGGAGCGTTGAATTCCAGCGAGTCTGGCTGTCAGAAATCAAACGCCTGACTGGCATGTTGTAGCGCTGCTGAATGTCAGCAAGGCGTGCCATGGCTGTGTAGGAACGTCTGAAATGGGCCGACACCTTTCTGGACTGGGTGAGAACGTCCTGGAATCCTGGGTACTTGGAGACAAAACGTTGGACTATTAAATTTAACACATGTGCCATGCAGGGCACATGTGTTAAATTTCCCAGTCTCAACGCTGCCAACAGATTGCTTCCATTGTCACACACCACTTTTCCGATCTGCAGTTGGTGTGGGGTCAGCCACCGATCGGCCTGTGACTGCAGAGATGACAGGAGTACAGATCCGGTATGGTTTTTGCTTTCCAGGCACGTCATCCCCAAGACAGCGTGACAACGGCGTACCTGGCACGTCGAATAGCCTAGGGGGAGCTGGGGGTGCACAGGTGTGGAGGAGGAGAAGGAGGACCCAGCAGCAGAGTAAGAAGAAGAAGAGGAAGAAGACGAGGTAGAGAGCGATGGAGGAGTAGAGGTGGTGGCAGAACCGCGTGCAATCCGTGGCGGTGACACCAACTCCACTGTTGTTGTTGTTGTTGAGCTACCCATTCCCTGCTTCCCATTCCCAGCCATTACCAAGTTCACCCAGTGGGCAGTGTAGGTGACATACCTGCCCTGACCATGCTTGGAGGACCATGCGTCAGTAGTCATATGGACCTTTGGCCCAACACTAAGTGACAGAGATGCGGTAACTTGGCTCTGCACATGTTGGTACAGGTGTGGTATTCCCTTTTTAGAAAAAAAATTGCGGCTGGGTACCTTCCACTGCGGTGTCCCAATTGCTACAAATTTGCGGAAGGCCTCAGAGTCCACCAGCTGGTATGGTAAAAGCTGGCGGGCTAAGAGTGCAGACAAGCCAGCTGTCAGACGCCGGGCAAGGGGGTGACAGTCAGACATTGGCTTCTTACGCTCAAACATGGCCTTCACAGAAACTTGGCTGGTGGCAGATGACTGGGAATGGGAACAGGTGGTCAAGGTGGAAGGCGGAGTGGAGGGTGGTTCAGATGGGTCAAGGAGAGCAGAGGTAGAGCAGTAAGATGCTGGACCAGAAGGAGTGTGACTTTTAGTTTGCCTGTTGCCTTTGAGGTGTTGCTCCCAAAGTGCTTTGTGCTTGCCGCTCATGTGCCTTCGCATAGAAGTTGTACCTATGTGGCTGTTGGGCTTACCAAGGCTCAGTTTCTGACTGCACTCATTGCAAATTACAATGCTTTTGTCAGAGGCACACACATTAAAAAAATCCCACACTGCTGACTTTTTGGAAGTGTGCGATCTGGCGGTAACAGTAGAAGTTGGCGGCATTGGCGGCAATGGCGGGTGCGTTGGCCGGCTGAACACAGGTGCCGATACATGTTGTTGCCCTACTGATCCCTGCGGGCTGGCCTCCCTGCTTCTTCTAAGTCTTATTCTCCTACTGCCTCTCTGACTCTCCGTCTCTCCATCTGAACTACCCTCCTCTTGCTCTCTTCTACTAGGCACCCACAAAACATCAATCTCCTCATCATCATTCTCCTCAGATGCATCAATTTCTTCTGACACATCACAGAAGGAAGCAGCAGCGGGGACCTCCTCCTCCTCCTCATCACTCATCATTATGTCCATCTCTGTCGTGTTCTCTGCCAGAATTAAATCTGGTGTAACGTCCTCATCTCCTTCATCTTCTTCTGCCAATAATGGTTGCGCATTACTCAGTTCAAGAAACTCATGGGAAAATAACTCCTCTGACTCCAGTGAAGATGGGGCACCGGTGGTGGAGGAAGTGTTACGTGGGGTGGCCATAGCAGTGGAGGATGAGGAGGATGTTGTGGTAAAGTTAGAAACGGTAGAGGATGGGGTGTGCTGTGTAAGCCAGTCAACTACCTCTTCAGCATTTTGGGAGTTCAGGGTCATTGGCTTTTTAAAACTGGGCAATTTGCTAGGGCCACAGGATTGCATAGCAGCACGGCCCCTAGCACGGCCTCTGCGTGGCGGCCTGCCTTTGCCTGGCATTATTTTTAAAAAAACAACAACAACAAAAACTCAGTTGGTTTTTCTGGAAACGATAATACACACAGCTAGATGGCAGTTTGAAGAAAACAGTGTGCAAATAATGCCTACAAGATCAACGTATACACTACTACAGCGGTGGATACGGATTACGTAAAATATATGAATGCTGCTTGAAAAAAAGTAACTCAAGTGGTTTTTCTAGAGACGATAATATTATCAATATTTAGACAAAATGTGAACAAGCTCACACAGCTAGATGGCGGTTTGAAGAAAACACTGTGCAAATAATGCCTACAAGGTCAACGTATACACAGCGGTGGATACGGATTACGTAAAATATAAGAATGCTGCTTGAAAAAAAGTCACTCCGGTGTTTTTTCTGGAGACGGTAATATTATGGATATTTAGACAGAATGTGAACACGGTCACACAGCTAGATAGCAGTTGGTTGAATAACACACTGGGCAAAAAATGCCTACAGGGCAAATAATGCCTACAAGGTCAACGTATACACAGCGGTGGATACGGATTACGTAAAATATAAGAATGCTGCTTGAAAAAAAGTCACTCCGGTGTTTTTTCTGGAGACGGTAATATTATGGATATTTAGACAGAATGTGAACACGGGCACACAGCTAGATAGCAGTTGGTTGAATAACACACTGGGCAAAAAATGCCTACAGGGCAAATAATGCCTACAAGGTCAACGTATACACAGCGGTGGATACGGATTACGTAAAATATAAGAATGCTGCTTGAAAAAAAGTCACTCCGGTGTTTTTTCTGGAGACGGTAATATTATGGATATTTAGACAGAATGTGAACACGGGCACACAACTAGATAGCAGTTGGTTGAATAACACACTGGGCAAAAAATGCCTACAGGGCAAATAATGCCTACAAGGTCAACTTATACACTACTACAGCGAGGGATACGGATTACGTAAAATTTATTATGGCTGCTTGAAAAAAGTCACTCCGGTGTTTTTTCTGGAGACGGTAATATTATGGATATTTAGACAGAATGTGAACACGGGCACACAGCTAGATAGCAGTTGGTTGAATAACACACTGGGCAAAAAATGCCTACAGGGCAAATAATGCCTAAAAGGTCAACTTATACACTACTACAGCGATGGATACGGATTACGTAAAATTTATTATGGCTGCTTGAAAAAAGTCACTCCGGTGTTTTTTCTGGAGACGGTAATATTATGGATATTTAGACAGAATGTGAACACGGGCACACAGCTAGATAGCAGTTGGTTGAATAACACACTGGGCAAAAAATGCCTACAGGGCAAATAATGCCTAAAAGGTCAACTTATACACTACTACAGCGATGGATACGGATTACGTAAAATTTATTATGGCTGTTTGAAAAAAGTCACTCCGGTGTTTTTTCTGGAGACGGTAATATTATGGATATTTAGACAGAATGTGAACACGGGCACACAGCTAGATAGCAGTTGGTTGAATAACACACTGGGCAAAAAATGCCTACAGGGCAAATAATGCCTAAAAGGTCAACTTATACACTACTACAGCGATGGATACGGATTACGTAAAATTTATTATGGCTGCTTGAAAAAAGTCACTCCGGTGTTTTTTCTGGAGACGGTAATATTATGGATATTTAGACAGAATGTGAACACGGGCACACAGCTAGATAGCAGTTGGTTGAATAACACACTGGGCAAAAAATGCCTACAGGGCAAATAATGCCTAAAAGGTCAACTTATACACTACTACAGCGGTAGTAAAATAAAAAAAAAGTTAAATAAAAAAAGAATGAATATTAAAAAAAAAAAATTAAAGTTGGTGCTGCTGAACTACTAGGAGCAGCAGATTAGCACACCAGTCCCACTCCCCAACACTGCTAGACTAATAGCACTGGGCTCTTATAGTAGTAGTAGTAGTAGTAGTAGTAGTAGTAGTAGTAGTAGTAGTAAAACAACAAAAAAATAAATAAAAGCAGTCCTTACAAGGACTATTGCTATTGCAGCAGTCAGCAGATGAGATCAGAAGCAGGACAGCTGCCCACTGCAGCTACATACAGAGCACTGCAGTAGAAGGTAGATTACTAGCCAGCAAAGCTACCTAAGCTTAAATGTCCCTCAAACCCCTGCAGACTTCTGTCCCTCCAATAACAGAGCAGTATCAAAACGATTACTAGCCAGCAAACTTTCAACTGTCCCTGAAATCACTAACAGGCAGCAGCTCTCTCCCTACACTATCTCTTCAGCACACACAGGCAGAGTGAAAAAAAGCTGCAGGGCTTCGGTTTTTATAGGGAAGGGGAGTGGTCCAAGGGAGAGCTTCCTGATTGGCTGCCATGTACCTGCTGGTCTGGGGTGAGAGGGCAAAAAAAAGCGCCAACAATGGCGAACCCAAAATGGCGAACGTCGCGCGACGTTCGCGAACTTCCGGCGAGCGCGAACACCCGATGTTCGCGCGAACAAGTTCGCCGGCGAACAGTTCGCGACATCTCTAATTATTTTACAATCAAACCTCTGTGGAGTAGAGAGACTGAATCATCTCAATTCAAGTATCAGATTTGGCTGGGCACTTACATTTACCTTCATTTCCAAGGTATATTGCCCAAAAAGAAAAGACATTCACATTGAAGCATTGAATAAGCAGTCTGTCACTTCAGTTTAGTAGGACCTAATTTTCCTGTATATAGTATGTGTGGGTAAGAATGGATGATTAGATTACAACTGTTTTAGGACTTGGTCTTCCATATAAGATGAATTACATTCAGAATTGGTTTCGTGAACAGTTTTTAATCCCTTTATTTCAAATTATTTGAAGAATAATTTCACTAAACATATCTAGATAGGAGCCTTAATGGTCTTTATAAGAAAAGCTCTCTAAACTCTATCATTTTCTGGTTAAGGTTATACCACCTGAGCCCAGCAACCTATATGGCTTGGTTTCTTTAGATAATTGTGGAGTTTTTTTTCTCTAGATGATTACACATGGCTGGACTCAGCCTTAGTAAATAAAGGAACAATGTACATGCTTACATTTGAAATGGGTGGAAAACTAATCAACGAGTAGCATAAATAACACAATTATGGTGTGGCCACTTGTTTTTATGAACAACCCTTCCTGTATAAGTTTGGCTATGGTCACTGTATACAGGGATTGATTTCTTCTGATAAACTAACCATTTCCAGCAAAGCTAAGGATTGTTTATCCTGCTAATAAATTCTAAACTCAAAGTTCTCTTAATCAAAGAGTGAAAGTAGAGTTTACTATTGTTCAGCAGAGCATTTTTTCATTGCCCTCTTTTTATTTGTAGAGTTTTAGGGGCATTTTATCAAAGTGCGGAAATAAAGCAGCAAATGCTTTTAGGGAAGAAGATGTTGGACCCATTTATAAAAATGCCATATTTTCACAGCATTGAGCAATATCACAGGGTTACTAAATGAATATACTGTAAGCATACTTGTTTGCAATGAGTTTTTCCAATAATGAAAACAACCATCTTTTGGAGCTTTCTAAATATGGATCAGCAAAATTGCATCTAGTGTGGTTGGAAATGTTATCATATCATTAATATTTTTTAATCACATAGAAAACAAATGACACTGGGAACTGAAAATAATGTCTATCTATATCTATATTTAAGGCTGTATTTATTTGTCCAGTACCTAAAAATCAAATATATCTTTGCAGCAACATCCCTGTTTTATATAAGAAATGTTTTAAACATATAGTTGTATAGTCATGATTGGCATTTGGACCCTGTTTATATATATAACACAGAAAAGTAAGGAGCCAATGAGCAGTAAGTTACACTAATGGACACCGCAGGTTTGAAAAGGCATAAACTTATATAACAAAAACACTGAAGCCAGAGGGACACTTATATGTCAAAGTATCCACCCTATACTTCAAAGCAAACCAGTTCAGTGTCAAATCCCAACAAAGCATCAAGTGTTTAAAACATAACATTTAATCTACTAATTAAAAAGTTGCAAAGCGCTCCAAACCACACACCCACTGCTGTTGAAAACCCCCAGCAGTGCTGGACAACTGTCCATAAAAAAACAATTAGTTAAAAACTGCAAATGGTGGACCAGTGAGGTAAGTATACGCTTAAATGCGAAGCCTAGTTAAGGTCAAATGTGCATAAATCTAGAGGGTAGCAACACCCGCTCCTACCCTTCCGTTTTCTGCCCCAATGTGCCGACACTACCTAGCTACGTAGGGACAGGGTGGAAGCTAGACTTCTCACCGTCCACCAATGCCGCCCAACGCGTTTTGCCGATTAACTCAGCTTCTTCAGGTGCCCTTTGAAGAAGCCGAGTTAATCGGCAAAATGCGTTGGGCGGCATTGGTGGACGGTGAGAAGTCTAGCTTCCATGATTTGAAGTATAGGATGGATACTTTGACATATAAGTGTCTCTCTGGCTTCACTGTTATATATATATATATATAATGATTGCCATTTGGACCCTGTTTTTATATATATTTTATATATATATATATATCCTAAAACCATTGTATTCTAAACAACTGTTATCTGCTAATCAAAGGTGAACCCTACAGTCCTTCCTAATCTTGAATGTCCATCAACTAAAAGGACCATTTAAGGTGATATTGCCAGGAAAACAAAGGGGAGCTGCCTGCTTGTCCCTGCAAACATAGATAGATTGCACTGGGACCGATATAGATTTTTTAACCTGGCTGATGAATTTTCTGACAGATGCCAGCCGAAAAATCGTAAGATGTACGATCGTTCGAATCTCATTAAGTGCAAAATAATTTCCAAGTATTGGTCAGACTTCGCTAAAATCGTTTGTTCTGCAAGAAAAATCTTTGCGTCTATGGGGACCTTTACAATGCATTACAGGTATGGGATCTCTTATCTGGAAATCTGAAAAAAGCTCCAAATTACAGGAAGGCCATCTCCCATAGAGTTCCTTTTTAAGCAATTAATTAAATTTTTTCTTAATTACTTCTTCTGTGTAATAATAAGACAATACCTTGTACTTGATAGTTCCAAATATACATAAAACCATATAGGGCTTAATTATTCTTTAAATTGTTTATAGTAAGTTAAGGTTTGGGAAGCTTGAAATCAATATTTGCCCAGTTACTACAGTTTCTGTGCATTTATCCTTAGAAAGCAAATTTGTCATTCTTTAAACATTTGGTTTAGTACAAAAGAGTAGGGCTGCCATATTATTTACTCTACTTGGCACATTTTTCATGGACTTCAACTAGTATCATAAAGCGCATCACGAAGCCCACTGACATCGACACAGGGGGTTATTAATAAAAAAAATTGAATTTTTAGTGGAAAAAACACAAATTTTTCGAGATTTATTAAATCCTGAGGATGAAAAATCCAAAAATCCGCCATCTCAGACTTGCCTAGGTTGTATATAAGTCAACGGGAGAGGTCCCTTTACTATATGGAAGTTTCTGTGGTTTGCGCTGGAATTAGCCCGAAAACTGGACTATTTTGGACTTTTTGCACAAAAATCCAAAAAATTCGACTTTTTGGGGAAAAGTATGGAAAAATTGTATGATTCGGAATTTTGCTCGATTTTTTCGTGTTTGTCCCTGATAAGAAAAAATTGTGATTATAATAATAATATAATAATAATAAATAAATAAGGTCCAATCGTGGATTCTACTTTGGTTGGACTTTTTTCAAAAGTAAAGAGAAAAGTAAAATACTTGGGCAAAGATCTCATGCAATGAAGAGCAATGCAATGATAATGCTAACAGCTTCTCCTATGTTAGTCCCTTACACTTTAACTAGGTGAAAATAAATGTCATTTTAACCCAACCAATGAAAAGAGTATACATTTGCTTTAAGGCTACAAAAGCCTAAGTTTTAATGCAAATAAAAGATTTTGAAAGAGAAGAAATCAAGCAAACAGCGGCAATGTATTTTGAGAATGTATTAGGCTTACATTTTCAACCCTCTATAATTTTGTAGCATCTGAATGTGTACATTAAGTGCTGACAGACTTTACAAGAATATGTCATCAGGCTGTCTCCCACTGAATAAAATGATAGAGCTTAATCCCCATGGAGCCCACTCACCTTCTAACATTAAGGGCTTGCAGTGCTCTTTCAAACAGCAGAACCAAGTGAAAAATGCAAATAAAAGATATTTCTACTCAGTGTACTTCCATTCGGTGCCATTGCTGGCTTCAACCGAAGGAGCAAGGGACTACTAAACAATTCACAGAACTCTAACAAAGATGGACATTTCTGGAAATATTCATTTTAAGATAGCTAGAATGAAAATGTGGTGTTCACGGTTCCTGGGTAACTTTAATACAAATATGTAGACCTCGTCATACAAATGCATTGGTTTGTCTGCTTGTCAGAAACAATAAGTCCTGTCTTTGATTTTAGTTCATGTATTTTTAAATGTAAGGAGCCTAGTTAGCAATGGTTGTAATAAAAAAAATGTAGTTTATGAGTTAGTCAAAAACCCATGGTTTTCCCTCACATATATTCCCTCACATATACAGTATATATTTATCTTCACACTTGCACTTTCTAATGAAAAAATTCAGGGCTCAATGGAAATTTTTCTATCATTCCACTCACTTGAGAAATTCTTTGTAATGTAATTAAGAATTCTCAAGTCACTAGAACCTTGCAGAATGCAAGAAAATGTGATAAATACCTGAGAATTAAAAATGGTGAGAGATGGATGCAACAGGAAGGATTTTGAGATTTTGATAACTCTGCCCCGTAGTCATATTCTTCAGTAGCATAACAGTTGTACGCCAGGCCTCCTTGCAAAAAAAATATTTGGAGGGGCCCAGTGAACAACCTAACTGGCCCTCCCTCCACCTTTGAGCCCAACTGCCTGCCATCTTCCTGCTCCCTGCCACGCAAAGATTGATTTATGATATGTCCCACTACTAATCCTAAGAAGATGAAGAAAAAACAGCATATTTTTTAACACGTTTTTTTCTTAGAGTGACTTCCGCTGGAACTGAAGTGGTGTCAAATAACAGCGGAAAATATGGTAATCACATGGCGTAAAATAAAACACACCTTGATAAATCTGCCATTTATTTTACACAGCCTTTTACAAGTTTTTTTTGGTGAATTCCGTTTTACACAGCATAATCAGTATGCCCCTAAATTTCATCGAAATTGGTCACTAAAAGATTACAGGATATTATTTCTGTTAAATATGAGATCTGCACAAGGTGTTATAGAAGCACAAGGTACAGAGCATAGACTCCCGCAGGCACAAGGTAGCCCTGCCGTTATCACCTGCTACATACAAATGCATTCTGTTATCCAGAATGCTGGGGACCTGGGGTTTTCCAGATAATGGATCTTTCCATAATTTGGATCTTCATACTTTAACTAGAAAATCATGTAAACATTAAATAAACCCAATAGGCTGGTTCTGTTGTCAATAAGGATTATTATATCTTAGTTGGGATCAAGTACAAGGTACTGTTTTATTATTATAATAGAGCCTATGGAAGACAGGCTTTCCGTAAATTGGAGCATTCTGGATAATGGGTTTCTGAAAATTGGATCCCATACCTGTACATGGAAGCTTGCACCTGTTTTTTGCACCCTACACTATGCCTGATAAATAACTTTTTACAATGTCTTTTTTTTAGTTACTTTAGTTTTTTTTTTTAAATAACTATGAATGTTATATTAAAAATATTATATGTTGCATCTGGTTGCTAGGGCTTGATAATCATAGCAATCAGACACCAGCATGGAAGTCAGAATGGAAGATAGATAAGAGAGAGCCTGAACAGATAGGTAAGCCATAAAACAAAAAAAAATGAGGGCATCACAGTCAGTTGTTTTCTGGTTCTCAGTGACCCCTAAAATTAGCATTTTTAGTTGAAGACTAGAAGGAATTCAAATAGGAAGGCTAGTAAATAAAAAATTAAATGTAATGTAATGTAAAAGGTCCATCTAAAACATAGTAAAATTAATTTAAAGCACATTTTCTCTTTTAAGTTAAATAGGTAAGCGCTGAGAATTTGTGATGTAAGATTTTCCATCTACAGATGAGTTAATCCACATGCCTTACTGAATTCTATTTATTCTTTCCACTGACACCCCCCAATGCATCTTTGCCAGATAAATGTTGAATTAACCAGACAACTCAAGCTTCCTTGGCCCCCATGCACTTGTATGTTTTTCAGCTTGCCTGCCCTTATTTGCAATGCTTGAGTGGGGATTTCTCTATTTGATAGCGGAACAATACATGTTCCCAGGGCAGACCGATGATGACATCACAGTTACTTGGGAGGAGAAGAAAAGGAAGGGGGCTGGTAGGTGATGTTGGGGGTATTGCATAATTTCTTGGTGATCGTGGGAAATTGGACGCAGCTGTTGGGAGAAAAAGAGTCTGTGCCAGCAGTTTGCAGATCTAATGGGAGGACAGAGAGGACAGTGTGTTAATAAGCAGGACTAAGCCATGTGGCCTTCAATGGAACTAAACCAATAACCTTAATAAGAAAGCTTGTAGTTGTGGCTTGAATAGATATAAATTTGTGTATCTTCACCATTTCAGTTGTTTTTAGTGGTAAATGAGGTTGACAGTTTGGCACAGATGGCCATGAGGATGGAGGGACCAGACCTTTACACTGACACTTTAAGACTCATTTATGAAATTTAAAACTGAAATTGCCACTTTGTTCCGACAGTAAGGGCCGGATTTATATAGCGGGTGCACCTAGGCCAGCTGCTGTTTGTCACCACCGTGCCCTCCATTTTATTTGTGCAAACGTTAATCATTGGGACCTGAGCAACGGGGTTTGCTGTTGTATCTCTTGCACATCCCCAGTGTTTCTGAACCAATATGGGTGTTGTTGAGCAGCATGCCACCCTCTAAAATCCTAGGCCTGGGCCTTGGTGGTCTTTTCACAAATCTGGGTCTGAGTGCAGTTTTTCCCCAGAATCCAAGCATGACTGTAGCCATAGACAGAACTGTGTCCTCAACAATTGCACCCACTTTTGCAAAAACAAGCACATGCAATTTTGTTCATATTGACAATTGGGTGTGAGCTGCGGCTAACATTTTTGAATTAGTTGAGACTGCATCCCTACAGAAGAGCACTGCGTTAAAATGGCATTAGCGTGTGATTATTTTGGTGCAAGTCTGTTGTGGTTAATGATGCAAACCCTGGAATTACTGCTATGTTCAGAGTGGTGATAGTTTCAGGGTTCCCCTGCATAAGTAGTTGGACTGGTGCACATTATATTGTGAGCAGGATCAGATGAACAGACAGTTCTTTAACAGGGTAAAGTGCATTTATTGTTTACATGTTCAGACTCTGTGAGCAAACAGTTACAAAACAAAATAAAACAAACTAATACACACAGGGTATTTTTCTCTCTCTACTACCGGTCCCCTACTGGGATACCCAGCCAAAACCCAAACGTACAACTCCACAGAGTCACATGCTCTCAGCATGTAGCTCAAAATTACCCTGGGCCACACTCTTACTGGCAGCTAGCAGATCTAGCCTGCTGATTATTCCCCAGATGAGACTTCCTATGTGAATTAACCGGCTCAGGACTGCTGTACATATGGGAGTAAGAGATGAATCTAGGGGAAATATATCTGCCTTCAAACTATTCTCCAGTTACCAGTTCACTATAGATACACTGTATATATATATATATAAATGAGACGCCGGCGCCATTTTTTGCACAAAGTTGCCCGTCAATATATATATATATATTCCACAAAGCTACCAGCACTCTCCACAAAGTTAGTATGTATGCTTGGGTGCAGAAACATCAAATTTTCACAATACCTCAAGAAGGATCCACACTCTCAGGACTTATAAGTGATTAAAAAATTATGGTAACTCCATAGTTACTCTAGTCACCTAACTTAATGTTGGCAACACCCCTTTCCTATAAGGCTGTATTCCGTGTATTCTGTGGGCCATAACTATGGAGTTAAATGATCTATGAAGTTACACCAATAAATGAATACAGTATCCCATAGTGAGTTATTATATACAGTAGATATATATACATTCATATATATATATATATATATATATATATATATATATATATATATATCTATATATATACACATTCAGTTCAGGCTGTGGTGCACTCCAATCCAGCAGAGTTTTACTGCCTGGGTGCTGTCATACATAGTGCAGACAGTCGTGTTCCAAGGAATGACGCACTCCAGGACTTCATACTGAGATTAAGCAAAGTGAATTTTATTTGTCATCGTTTCGGTCCAGTCTGGACCTTTTTCAAGACATGAGAGTCTTGAGAGTCTTGAGAAAGGTCCAGAGTGGACCAAAAACGTTGACAAATAAACTTCACTTTGCTTAATCTCAGTATGAAGCCCTGGAGTTCGTCATTCCTTGGAACACGACTATATATATATATATATATATATATATATATATATAATATATATATGCATAGAATGGACCAGCACACCGTTTTCTTCAATCAAACGTGTTTATTCAATACACACTGTGCATCCAACGTTTCGGCCCGAGCACCCGGCCTGGAGAAAAAAGTGGACAGAGTGCAGGTGTTTGTACTATAATATAATATATATATTATATATTGTTTCCTTTTTCTCTGAAATATTTAAACTGTACAATGATGGTAAACAAGTTAATATAAATCGATTCTGGTGGCAAATAAAACTAGTCACTGCAAGGACCCCTGACTCTGATGCTTATCTGAAGCAAGTGGGGAATGACAGTAGTCAATTTGAGGAGAAAAAACTTTTCTCCAAATTTAGTTCCAGTATTTTACTATAGACTACAATGGAGTTTTCATGTGATGAATCGTGAGATACTTTTTTCTGAATTGAATCTCGTCCATGACTTTTCATGTGATAAACCATTTTCTCACTGAATTGAATCTAGCTCACTCTATCAAATTATTAAAGACATTAATACAAAATTTTAAGCTGACAACACAAGTGATATAGTTGGTGCCCCTGAACTAATGCTTGAAAAAAGCAGCACCTTTGCTTTCACGATAATTTGTTCCCCTGAAAAGCACTATTCAATTAAAAGGGATTCCACAGTGGTAGTTTTTGGCACTTCTCTGTCAGCAGTAATTCCACATGTGCCATAGTCCTAAAACTGATCAATTATAATTAAGAATCAAATATGCTCATCATGCCTGACACATTTTGCATCGGTTTTAAGTGTAATTATGTATTAATTATATAGGATCTTTTGTCCAGAAAACTTTTAACAAGAAAGCTCTAAAATACAGCATCAATACAGAGAAAGTTTTAGCCTTAAAGAAAGTGTAAAAATAAAATCTGAGTAGATAAAAAGGCTATGCAAAATAAAAAATGTTTTCAATATAGTTAGTTAGCCAAAAATGTAATGTACAAAGGCTGGAGTGACTGGATATCTAAAATAACAAAACAGAACACTACTTCCTGTTTTGCAGCTCTATTGGTTTCCACTGATTGGTTACCAGGCAGTAACCAATCAGTGACTTGAGGGGGGGGGGGCAGATGGGCCATATCTGTTGCTTTTGAATCTGAGCTGAATGCTGAGGATCAATTACAAACTCACTGAACAGGTATGTCCCATGTGGCCCCCCTTCAAGTCCCTGACTAACTCAGCTGAAAAGCAGGAAGTAGTGTTTTGTTCTGTTATGTTAGACATTCAGTCACTCCAGCCTTTGTACATTACATTTTTGGCTAACTATGTTATAAACATTTATTATTTAGCACAGCCTATTTATTTACCCAGTTTTTATTTTTACACTGAACTGTTCTTTTAAGACTCCACATACTACATATTACAGAAATACCTCCCTTTACGGAAGTCTACGATACCCAAGAACCCTGAACAAATGATCCCATACCCATGTTGCTTTTGTTCATTCATATATATTCTTGTTCAGCATTACAGTGTTTTGGGGTACTGCATTTCTTTGTTTACTACTTGCACTTTAAAAAAACTGAAACCCATATGCAATCACATAAATGACTCAATATAATTACTGGGCAATTATTTTAAACCATAATTTTTTTCATCCAAGTAGGTTTTTGGCTTTTTCTTCACAATCTGTTCTATTCAACAAACGGCTTACTGAATTTCTATAGTAACATATGCATTAAATAAGAGATGCAAATAACAGGCCCATCTGTACTAATGCGGTGCGTCTTTTGCCAGCAGCATGTATATTAAAGTAAAAAAAATCACACATTAGTAAGCATGTAAATTGTATGCTATTAGTTCTTCCAGACAACTTTTCACCGAACAAGCACTTTACCAGTGAAAACTTTCAATGCAAAATGTTAAAGAGGATTTCATACAGTGTCTACAGTGATTTTTTTTTCTTAGTAGCAAATGATTCAATACTGTATTACCTTTAAAAGTGTCTTCACACAACTGCAAGACCATAGTGGACTATATGTTCCACTCCTTTGAGCATCAAGGGGCAGATGTTTTTGTGAATTAAACTCTTCTTACTTATCCATAGATTGGCCCAGGCAGGAATCATTCAGGAGGGTTAGGAATTTACCAGCTGAAAAATAGCTCTGCAAGTGTAGAATTTTAAAACGGAGCCTTTCCTGGCCTGTCTTTTTGTACATCGCCTCTTAAGGCAGAGACACGGTTAGATTCGGGGAGATTAGTCGCCTGGCGACAAATCTCCTCCTCTTCTTCGGGGCGTCTAATCTCCCCGATCTGCCTTCCCACCTCCTACAATGTAAATTGCTGACGGGATGGCACTTGCCTCACAAGGAAACTTTGGCCGACTTCGGAAAACAAAGTGTTCTGAGTGCCTTTCCGTCTGCGATATACAGTCTAGTTGGCGTGGAGGCAGGGGAAGGCAGTTCTGGTAGATTAGTCACCCCGAAGAAGAGGAGATTTGTCGCTGGGCAACAATTCTCCCAAAATCTGACCGTGTGTCTTTTCCCTTATTTACCTAGCCAAACAGGTAGTTTATTAGTGAGAATCAATGAAAGAGGTTGTTGAAGAAATGAGCATGTTGAAAAACAATAATGGGATCCATTATCTGTAAAGTTCCATCTCCCTTAGAGTCCATTATTAATGAAACAATTCACATTTTTAAAAATTATTTCCTTTTGCTCTGTATTAATTAAACAGTGCCTTGTACTTGAACCCAACTAAGATATACTTAATCTTTATTGGAGCCCAAACATTCCTACTGGGTTTATTTATTGTTTAAATGTTTTTTTAGTAGACATAAGGCATGGAGATCCAATACCCCTTATCTGGAAATCCCAAGGTGCCGAGCATTCTTTATAACCTGTATAACCAGCACCTGTATAACTAGCACCTGACAATAACCTGCTCTTTACAAACTGCATTGTACTTTATGGCCCAGGTACATAACTATAGAGTAAGCCAGTGATCCCTAAACCAGTACCATTTAAAGTTGCTCCCAGTTGCCTCAAAGCAGGAGCTTATTTTTGAATTCCAGGCTTGGAGGCAAGTTTTGGTTGTATAAAACCGTATGCACTGAAAAACAGAACCTCCTGTAGTCTGATAGTCTACATGGGGGCTATCAAATGGTCTATCACAGCACTTATTTGACACCCCAAGAAAATTTTTCATTTCAGTGTTGCTCCCCAACTCCTTTTACTTCTGAATGTTGCTCACAGGTTAAAAAGGTTGGGGATCCCTTGAGTAAGCAGTTGTTGGGAAGGAAAAACTGTTTTACTGTATGTTTATGAAATATGCCCAAAAGTTAAAGTGGGCCCTAAAACAATTTTGCTGTGGGGCCCATTAACGTTCAGTTACCCTACCGTTTTGAACTCTTTTGCACCTCCTCCAAATTGCTGATGCCATTTCATTTCTGATAATTTTGATATCCATATAATGTGTTTTTGGCTCTCAGATCTGCCTTACCTGCAAATGTTGGGCTGATCTGAGCATTATTAGCATCAAATACTTTTTGTTGCTTCAAACCCCTCTATCAGTGCAGAACAAACTGGCTTTGAAGTACCTATTTCTCCTAAAGCAAATACTGCCTTATATATATATGTAGGTGGGTGTTTTTGGGGAAGAATGGAAGCCATCTCTTATGACATTTTTATACCATACTATAGAAACATATTTGATACTGTGCTGTAATGCTATAAATTATACTGCAGTAAACCATTCCATACTTTTTTCCTAAGCCTGCATTTTATTATAAATAAATATTAACCAATAGCGACATTACTACCCTTCCAGATACATTATATGCTCCGCTTATGGTTGTTATAACATATATATATATGGTACTAAATGCAGTAGTGTGTGTGCCATGTAAGTAAATTGGATATAATTATTCAGATTATGGATACAGTCCAAATGGTCTGACCTGAACCGTCTTAAAAGGATTTATTATTTTTCTTTCTAAGCTTAGACCTACATCTAGCTCCTGGATCCTCTCACTTCTGTTGTCTGTAGATAACAGGATTTTGTTTGCCTTTTGTCATGAGGACTTTGATTCTGTGAACTCTTTCTCTGCATTTATGTGTCTTTCATGTGAGTCTGCAGGTCTTCCATCAGTCCTTTGTAAAGATATGTTCTATGAAGTGCTATGGTCTCTTTTGGTTTAAATAGCCCTACAAACCCTAAAGCATGCCCAACTGCATTCAAAGAGAAATATGATTACCACCTGAGTGATGAGGTCCTAGATGTATTTGAACTTGTTACCACTTACCAATGAACTATTCCCTCTCAATAAACCATGGGTATTGATTTTTTCTGCCATAGTGCATGCAATATCTAAGAAAAGAAACTGAAATTCTTAGTTAGCAAAGGGGTAATAGAGAATAGTCTTATTATATAGGATACACTATCCAATAATTATTGCCAGGGACTTTTTTGATTATTGTCCTAGCCATCAAAGCTTCCCTGTTTAATTATACCAAGTCCATTATGTATATATTATAATAGTATGTCTTTCACCCTTTCATAATTAATAAGATAATAATGATTGAGAGATCATCCAAGAGAAAGAGAGAGGCTTTGTTTAATATTTTAGGTATTATAAATATTTGGTTATAAAGTATTATAAATGTTTGGTTACTTTAATCCCAAAACTAACAAGTGACTGTTAGAAAATTGCACAAAACATCTTAAACCTTTTTATAAATGACAAACATTTGAATGGTTACTTTGGATAAGCAGATTGAAACAAACGTTGCGCCTTTTATTACACCACCACCTCAGTGCAACAACATATTTAAAAGTACAGGAATGGGGCCCTGTTATCCAGAATGCTCGGGATCTGGGGTTTTCTGGATAATGGATCTTTCCATAATTTGGATCTTCCTCAAGTCTACTGGAAAATAATGTAAACTTTTAATAAATCCAATAGGCTGGGTTTGCTTCCAATAAGGATTAATAATATCTTAGTTTGGATCAAGTACAAGGTACTGTTTTATTATTACAGAGAAACGGAAATAATCTTTTAAAAATCTGGATTACTTGGCTAAAATAGAGTCTATGGGAGAAGGCTTTTTCCATAATTTGGAGCTTTCTGGATAATGGGGTTCTGGAAAACGGATACCATACGTGTATAAAACAAAACAAAAGGCTAATGGGATGGTAGAATAAAATTTGGAAGGGCTTTAAATATTTTGCAACCAGTGTACAAAGATACTATCAAATTGATTAAAGCAAAGTGCAGAGATAAACGGGAATAATTAAGGGAATGGAACATTATCATTTTGAGGAAAGGCTGTTAAAATGATGGTTGTTCTCTTTGGAGGTGAGGCACATGCAAGTTGTTATGGTAATGTTTTACAAATATGTTTCAGGTCAACAGAAACAAATCTCTGTGGATCTTGTTACTCACAGGATGATACATAGATCAAGGCACAAGAGACTATCCCTTTAGAATAGAATAAAGGCATTTTTCATCTTCTGTCACATAAAGTAAGAGAAGTAAAAGGATTACAGTAAGTGTTGGTGGAGGCTGTGACGGCTGATTTTAGTAAATAATTATTTTTTCTATGCATACTTCTGCTTCGGCCTCTTAATGAACAATTAATATTACTACTAGAAACTAAAATTAACGGTGCACAAGAGAAATTGTTCCAATGTTCTTCATGTATCTTATATAATCTGAATGATTTTTAAAATGTGCTTTTTCCTATAGGAGAGTCCAATGTTCGCACTATACATAAGTCTTCCTTTAAAGTATATTTTTAATACACACATACATAATACAGTATGCTATGCAGGGCAGTTTGAATTTAACAGCAGAGTCAGTGGAGAAACTTGCTTTTACTGGGTCCTCCTGCAAATAAAATAATGTGTTGCCCCCTCTGCGTAGTTTTACCTCAACCCCCCTGCATCTGTAAACACATGGATCAGACAGGCAGGTGGAAGTGTGCCATCGGGATGTACTGTACTTAATACCCTTTCAGTCTCCCAGAACGCCTTGCAGTTGCAGGGTATGCTGATAGGTAGCTACGATACTGAATAGTATGAGTATGTAATCCTGGACCAGCACTCCAAAAGATTTTTTTAAATCAAACAGTTTTATCTAACCATCACTCGTGTACCCAATGTTTCAACCCTCATTGGGGGCTTTATCAAGGATCCTTAGATAAAGGCCCCAATGAGGGCTGAAACGGGTACACAAGTGATAAATAAAATAAAACTGTTTGATTTAAAAATTATTTTTGAGTGCTGGTCCACTTTGAAGGCATTTGACCAGGGCACCCACCATTGGCTACTGGAGTAAGAGTGCGGGTACCTTCACAAATATATATATATATATATATATATATATATATATACACATACACACACACTGATATATAAAACTTCAAAAAAGAACCACATTTACAGGACCTGATATAAGTGCAAAAAGTATGTGGTTTATTTCAACATGCATCAGGAAGTGAAAGCTTGAGTAAGGAGCCTAAACGTTGAAATAAATCACATACCTTTTGCACTAATATCAAGTCCTGTTAGTGTGGTTCCTTTTTGAAGTTTTGCATATTTATGTATTTGTAACCAGCACCCAGGCAGTGACTATGCTTTGGATTTATATATACTATACTGTATATATATATATATATACATATATATATAAAACATTGGAACGCACTTTTTAAAAAATACATTTTATTAATTCTCTTCACAGGTCTTTAAGGGGCACATTTACGAAGGGTCGAATATCGAGGGTTAATTAACCCTCAATATTCGACCCTCAAAGTAAAATCATTTGACTTCGAATATCAAAGGTCGTAGTAGCCTATTTGATGGTCAAAGTACCAAAAAAAAATAAACTATGAAATTCGACGTTGTTTTACTTTGAATCCTTCCCTCAAGCTTTGTAAATTTGCCCCTAAGTGTAGTACTGCTATGGCTTTTACACTTACCTTTAATTGCAATCAGCTACAATAAATGTAGTAGTGCCACATTCTCCAATGACTTTTAGCACTCCAGGGTTTAAGGGAATTATTTGCTGTTTTAGCCTTTACATTCACGGGTGCACTATTCCTAGGACATGAATATAAATATATTCAAAGGCTGTTATAACGGCTATATTAGACCAAAAAGGTTAATGTCCAGCAATAGAGCATGGGTTACATTTGACTCTAAGGGGCCGATTCACGAAGGGTCGAATATCGAGGGTTAATTAACCCTCGCTATTCGACTGGGAACTAAAATCGTACGACTTCGAATATCGAAGTCGAACGATTTTGCGCAAATCCTGCGATCGATCGAAGGATTTTTCGTTCGATCGAACGATTAAATCCTTCGAATCAAACGATTCGAAGGATTTTAATCCAACGATCGAACGAAAATCCTTCGATCAAAAAATCACAGGCAAGCCTATGGGGACCTTCCCCATAGGCTAACATTGACTTCGGTAGCTTTTAGCTGCCGAAGTAGGGGGTCGAAGTTTTTTTTAAAGGGACAGTACTTCGACTATCGAATGGTCGAATAGTCGAACGATTTTTACTTCTAATCGTTCGATTAGTTCGAATTCGATCGAATTCGATCGAATTCGATCGAATTTAACCAATTCGATGGTCGAAGTACCCAAAAAATACTTCGAAATTCGAATTTTTTTTTATTCTAATCCTTCACCCGAAATTTGTGAATCGGCCCCTAAGACTTAAGGCAGGACCCTCGCTAAGTGGAAGTAAGGAAGGTAGGGTGCGGTGGAACTACAACTCTCAAAGGCTACTGTGCATAAAAGTAAAATAAAGGAAGCCAGGAGGTTCTTGCAGCAAACAAACAAATAACTTTTATCGTCTAAAACAATACATCAACAGACTTATACTCACGAATCCACAGAGGCAAAATATTAGAAGATGGTATAATGCCAGGACATTCAAGCATAATGTTCCACCATGTGGAAACAGCTAGGAAAGTTGAAGGTACACCTCTAGGATGGAATGCTCCAGATCCCTTACAGTGGAATGATCAGGGAGAAACATTCTAACCCTGATTCGCTATCAAACTGCAGTCCCCTCACTTAGACAGAATCAGAGCATAGGGGAGAGCTACTCTCTACTAAAATCCTGGTTGGAGCTCAGGCTGCTCATTCTATTAAATCTCATTATCTTACTCTCCTAGAGAGTACTATGAAAGTACACATCCAGCTGGATCAGCAAACAGAAGCCAAAGAGAAAGATCCACCCCTAGCCAGACACTATGTTAAAGTGTGGCAGGAAGTGGTCATAGGCCAGTAGGCCAATAGTACAAACATGTAAATTAGTAACTAGATACATGGGCATCTGCCCAGCAACTAGGGAGATAAGGAAGTGTAGGGATTTAAAGCCATAGGGATATATTAAACCTATAGGTCCCTACAATAGCTTTGATATCTATTATTGAGAATTCCTTGACAAACAGCAATGTTGTTTCCCATAGTGAGCTATCACCAGACATTTCTGCCATGTAATTGTTCCCAGGCAACTATCACTAGACAGGCCATGAACACTTGTCATGCAAGTTCAATACTAGAGCTGTGGAGCTGTTTAGGTGCCTACTTAAAAATGCACTCAAAACAGTCCCATGTGCCATTGCTCTAAGGCATGTTGCTCCACATCATAGAAGGACTCTTTATTTAGTGGCATAACAATAAGGGGGGCATACTTTACTGCTCTGGGGGTACAGCTGCCACATGGGGGAGAATCTGGTGAATTGTCGATTGTGTACTTGATGGGGTCCCAGGAAGGTAAAGTTATGCCATTGCCCTTGTTTTTTTCTCTTACATACTTAAATAGTTTGATTGGGTTGAAAAAAGACCAAAGTCCATTAAGTTCAACGCCTCCAAATGAAACCCAGCATCCATACACACACTGACCTTGCCATACACTCATATAAACTATATATACTCATAAACTAAGGGGTACATTTACCTAGGGTCGAATATCAAGGGTTAATTAACCCTCGATATTCGACCGTCAAAGTAAAATCCTTCGACTTTGAATATCGAAGTCGAAGGATTTACCGCTATTCCTACGATCGAGCGATCGAAGGAATAATTGTTAGGAAGCCTATGGGGACCTTCCCCATAGGCTAACATTGGCCTCGGTAGGTTTTAGGTGGCTTACTAGGGGGTCGAAGAAATTTTTAAAGAGACAATACTTAGACTATCGAATGGTCGAATAGTCGAACGATTTTTAGTTCGAATCGTTCGTTTCGAAGTCGAAAGGTTGTAGTTGAAGGTCGAAGTAGCCCATTCGATGGTCGAAGTAGCCATATTCGACCATTTGAAATTCGAACAATTTTTCCTTTATTCCTTCACTCGAACTAAGTAAATGGGCCCCTAGCTGTATATATGTGCCTCTGAATAATCTGAATAGAATTACAAGTCGGCTTTCCAGTACAAATCACTGAATATAAAGAAAACCCAAGTGTAAAAACAAGGTCAAACCGTGTCAAATAATTTATAGAATAAAGATTTTTTCTTTCAACTTTGTAAACTACTTAACCCCGGTTGATAAAAACTTTAAAGTGGACTTGTCACCCAGACACAAGAATCTGAATAATAAAAGTCCTTTTCAAACTAAACATGAAATCCAATTTCTATTTTTTATTAAAGCATTCATAGCTGTTGTAAGCTCATTTAAAAATCTCAGCTATCAATCAAATATTGTCTGCCCCTCCTCTATGCCCGTGGCATAGAGGCGGGGCAGACAATTACTTTCACTTTCCATTCAGCACTTCCTAGATGTCACTGCTCTCCCCACATTCCCCCATTCTCTTTACCATTTAATTGTGTATCCAGGACATGGGGATGGACATCAGGTCCCCCATTCTGGTGCACAAACAAGATTCTGAGATGATACAAGACTTATCTTAATAACAGTGTCCACAAAATGGCTGCTGCCTGCTTGCTATAATTATGAATTCCCAGACTGAAGGAAGCAAGATTCAAATAATTTATATAGTGTAAGTTAAGTTAATATTGCTTGACTAATGTGATAAAATAGGATTTTGAATAATTTTTTTGGGTGACGGGTCCCCTTTAAGCCACCATCTCTTCTGCTGCCCACCTAGATCCATTTCCTTAATCCAACATAAAAACTCTTATGATTGAAGTAATTAGATAATTAGAAGCCTTTAATATAAAGAACTATCCTTAAGTTCACTTAAGTGACACTTTTAGATGAACATTTTATTTTCCCCAGGTGAGTGGGAAATGTAACTGTAAATGTAACTTTATACTGGAATGAACAAAACATTTCCTTGAAGTCGTGCCATTGTGCACATAGTTTCCGAGGTACAATGGTGTACCGACACTGAGGATCTTTCCTATTATTGCATATCTAAAGCTGGCCATAGACGCAACAATCCGATCGTACGAATCGTGGATTAATATGATTTTCGGACCATGTGTGGAGAGTCCTGACATTTTTCGTCCGGCGCAGAGATCGGTCGTTTGGTCGATCGGACAGGTTAGAAAATTTCTGTTGGCTGCTGATAATATCTCTGCATGTATTGCCGACCGTACGATTTTCAGTGGGAGACTGTCACCAGCTTTGTCGGACATAACTTTCGTATGATTGCTGTCAGGGGCAAAACACCGGCTGATCTGTTCTTTTACTACTTTATTTGATCTGAATGGTAAGACTTTGATCTGAATGGTCAGTGGAGGGTCGGGAGATGGAAAAGTCTGACCGTATGTTGATTCGTACGATCGGATCTTTGCGTCTATGGCCAGCTTTAGGCGTGATATAACTTCAAAGTGACTTTGCTGCCCCCTTAAAGCTTGCCCAAATTCAGTTCACCAGTAAAGCCACAACTGTCATGAAGATGCTTCCAATTTACAGCAATATTTGTTATATTAAATTATTCTCTCAGCAGGTATTGGCCACATCTGGTGAAACAAAAACCTCAGTGGAGTTTACACTATCACACATAAAATACATTTGTCTATAGCAAAATTCCATCCTCAAAGTTTACCTTGCATGTTCTGCCAGAATTAAACATTGCACAGTAGATATTAATTTGCTCTAAAATACCCTACTACTGGTCACCTCTGGATTTAGTTGTTAAATGATACTGAAAGGGATTCAGTTTAATTCCTGAACCAACAATTGTAATTTTTTTCGTTGTGTGTAGGCAGCCATCTCAGTTCATTCAAGAGACAGTGCTGCATGCTCAATTATGCTATTGAGTGCTGTTCATAGATCTGCCAGGCAGCTATCTTGTTCTAGGGAGCTGCTATCTGGTTATTTTCCCATTGTTCTGTTATTAGGCTGTGGGGGTGGGGGAGAGGGGTGATATCACTCAAATTTGCAGTACAGCAGTAAAGAGTGACTGAAGTTTTTGAGAGCACAAGTCACGTGACTGGGGGCTCCTGGGAAACTGACAATATGTCTAGCCCCATGTCAGATTTCAAAATTAAAATATAAAAAAAATCAGTTTGCTCTTTTTTAAATGAATTTCAGTGCAGAAGTCTGCTGGAGCAGCACTATTAACTGATGCGTTTTGTTTTCCCATGACAGTATCCCTTTAAGTGCATAACCTTCAGCCTTTGAAAACTACCCTTAACTGCATGGTTCCTATTGATTTCCACTACACTTTATCTTATATAAGTGAGGGTTCTTCTAGAAATGTAAGTGTTCTAATAAAATCTTTTTATGCAGCAGTAACTATATTGCAGAATAAACACAGCATTTTATACAACATGCTCTTCAGTACTGAAAAATAACAGATTATGACAATAAAAAATCCTAGCCACCTATGCTCTGATCGCATTCTCATAGCAGCGTAAAGACCACCTTGTGCAGCCCTTCATTGTCAGACAGCAGTGATTGCATTCAGCAGCTGGCAGGCGTCATCCCTTTGGTGAAAGCCCCACTCACATGTAGGGGTGGGTCAAAGAATCCGTCACTTTTTTGGTGGTGGTAAAGCTTTCACAGCGGGGAGCTATTTATAATGAACACAATGGAGATGATAAAATCCTCCCCTCCAATTTTCAGAGGCATTGACAATGTAGATCTCACAGCACGTTCTAAGCAGAATACCATACCCTATATAAGAGGAGTGTATGTGACTACAGTGATTCTATAGCAGAAATACCCAACTAGTTGTTGATGAACTACAAGGACCAGCATTCCAAGTGCGCCAAAGGCATTTTAGAAAATTGCAACCGATGGCCTGTCTGGGAATATAAATCTGGAATGTTAAATGTTTTATATTTAGTATATTAGTTATTAAATATCATTAAATATTTGACAGTGAAACTCTAAAGAATAATAAATGTTGCTCGAAAATACAATAAAAACAATAGAGGAGTGTATGTGACTACAGTGATTCTATAGCAGAAATACCCAACTAGTTGTTGATGAACTACAAGGACCAGCATTCCAAGTGCGCCAAAGGCATTTTAGAAAATTGCAACCGATGGCCTGTCTGGGAATATAAATCTGGAATGTTAAATGTTTTATATTTAGTATATTAGTTATTAAATATCATTAAATATTTGACAGTGAAACTCTAAAGAATAATAAATGTTGCTCGAAAATACAATAAAAACAATAGATATGAATTGTGTTTTAGCATAACATTTAGTGAAAGGGGTCTCAATAAAAGCAATGCACCTACTCATAAAACTTAAAGGGGCTGTTCACCTTTCAGATAACTTTTAGTATGATGTAGAGAGTGATATTCTGGTTTTCATTTGTTATTATTTAAGGGCTTTGAGTTATTTTGCAATATATTCAGCAGCTCTTCAATTTGCATTTTAAGCAATCTGGTAGCTAGGGTCACGAATTACCCTAGTAACCATGCATTGATTTGAATAAGAGACTGGAATATGAATAGGAGAGGCCTGAAATGAAAGATGAGTAACAAAAATTAGCAATAACAATACATTTGTTGCCCTACAGAGCATTTGCTTTTTTAGAAGCTTGAAAGCTGCAAAGAGTCATAAGAAATAGGCAAATCATTATAAAACTACATAAAATAAATAACCAATTGAAAATTTGCTTCAAATTGGCCATTCTATAACAGACTAAAAGTTACCTTAAAGGTGAACCACCCCTCAAGTATTATGCACAATGAATATATGGTTGCAGTAGTAAACTAGTTTGATTTAAAATATTTCAGGTAAAACATTTGATTTATTTTTTATTGGGCTTAATTACATTCACTGCATATATCTGAAACATAAGCTTTATTTACTAAATGTATAGCACTGTATACTAAAGCATCCAATCAACTTCTCTTTTCAGTGTCAATGCAAATTGCTTATTAGTTGCTGCAAACATTGGGGGCCAATCACGTCTCCCATTTTTATTATAGTTTTGCTCTTCAGTCCCAATAGTAAATCAGGAATTTTTGAGCTTGTTCTACACATTGCTTAGCAAAAATGATTGCCTTGAAATACACCCTCATTGATTTGGCAGTAGTATAAACAAAAGGACACCTTTTCTTGATGATCTACCCTGATACATGAATTTACATACCTGTAATACAAGAATTAAGCAGAAAGAATCCCAAGGCACACGGGATAATTGCAAGCAAGCTGCCTTGCGTGTTTATTGCGAAGTGCAACGTTTCGGGATCTCGCCCCTTTCTCAAGCCTTGGGATTCTTTCTGCTGGACTGTTTGTGAGGCGGCCGATCCTCTACCTTCGTGCACCAGGTGTCGTTACTTTAATTTACTAAGGGTGTGCGAGAGCCATAGTTGAAATACAAGAATTTAGCCCTGCACATATAGGGGGTTATTTACTAAAACTCACATTTATCTATTTTTTTTATTAAAACAAAGTAGGCCTACTTCTATCCACAAATTTAACTCATTTATCAATAATATCAATAATAACTTTTTCAAATTGATGCTCTGAAAACTTGACCTCATCAAATTGTCACCGCAAAAACTCAAATTTATCGGATTATTGGGTGAAAACAGACAAGAAACATCTTCAGGGACAGCTGCCATTGACTTCTACATGATCTCTCCAGGTTTTAGATAGAGTATTTTCGTATTTGGAATTTTTACCATTTGGGGTATGATAAATCTCCAAAAAAAATATTTTTTTCTCTAAAAATTTGAGTTTTCCCGTTTAAAAACTTGACCAGAAAAATTTGAGCTTTAATGGGCCCCTTAATTTTCTCTCCAGTGATTGTGTGGGCACATACCATAAATTGTGGAAAGCATCTAATTTTTGTAAGACACATAATTCATTACTTGCTCTGACCCATCCTCTGCTCTACTCACTTATTTTTTCAAAAGTGCACACAAAACAGAATTTTTACAATAACCTCTTGCCCTTAAGTTTGGAGTAGGCAATATGGGATGGGAATGATGAATAATATGATTCCCTCTGGGACATGTGTTTAAATTCTGTAGACTGGATACACATAAGGAATTTAAACAGGGGTCCCATAGACAATGATGTCTAACCTCCCCTCCCACTTATGTCTCGTCTTTTTCTCTTTTTATTATTCCCTTTATATTCAACTTCTGCCATATCTTCCTTCCGGCCAGTGGATGACATATTTTTTTAGTAAAGGTCTTGCACATATGGGAACTATTCACAAATGCTATAGCAAAAAAATCCACAAAAAACAGTCCCTCACAAAAATAAAAAATAAAATAATCATCCCTTGGATCCCAAGAAACATTCTTCTATGTTGAAAGTAAAAAACAAAGGGCCATTTAATAATAGAGTTATAGGACCTGTTATTCAGAATGCTCAGGACCTGGGGCTTTTCAGATAAGGTCAGATAAGATAATTTGCATCTCCATACCTTAAGTCGTCTAAAAAATCTTAATTTAAACATTAATTAAACCCAAGAGGTGGATTTTGCCTCCAATAAGGATAAATGTATATTATAGTTGGGATCAGGTACAAGGTACTGTTTTATTATTACAGAGAAAAAGAAAATAGTTTATGGGAGATGGCTAGGCTGTAATTCAGAGCTTTTTGGATAACGGGTTTGCAGATAATGGATCCCATACCCGTAGTAATTACAAAAATTGTAGATTTCTCCCTCCTTTTCTCAGTGTGTCCAAGACATGACAGAATTTTGGCAAACAGGATCAAATCAAATTTGTGAGCCAGTCAATCAAGAACATATTAATTCTGCTCCTGTGTGTCAGATTGTCAGTAGACTGGAACATATTTTGGGGTACAGAAAAAAAGATGAATGTAGGTTATGGATCTTTTTAATTAAAAGTGCATAATGTATTTGTATCAGTCTAACTCAAGGTTTAATGTACATAGAGGCAAAAAAGATGTGACATTTTCATTTAAAATATACAGTGAAAAGTGTTTGACTGTAGCTTTAGATATAATAAAACTGTAGTTTGTGATTTGCTCCGGCATTAGTCAGCTCCAGAGAATTTACAGGCACCAGTGTTCCACTTGCATGGATGTTACTCCTCCTCTTTTCTTGGGTGATGTCCCATTCTGAGTGTTAATTTTCTTTCACAATGGTCACATTGTAGAACACAAAATGATATGCAATTTAGCACCTGGCCTCTTCAATCGTCTATAAAAAATAAATGAAGATGAAAGTTGTGATATTCAAGGGAAGCCCATAATCACAGCCCGCATTGCTCTGGATTTCCTAAAGACAGTCGACGAGATTACTGCAAGAAAGGGTTAATTTATGCTAAGTGTGTATTCCGTGCAATCCGCTGTTCCCATCCCTAAATCTCCTTGTTATAGATTAACGCGCATGTGAACTTCAGAATGCTTCAATTACTCCAGGCTGGAGTCTAGGAAAATGTGTTTATGAGTGATTGCCTTGTTCATTAGCTGCTTCCTTGCAGCTGCCTAATTATGCCCACCATTTGGCACATCACCATGAATACCTCAAAACAAGCAGTTTTTATGCTGCCCCATGTTAAACCTCATATATTAGGTCTTTTGCCCTTACCTGAGTTGGAAACAAGCAACTGTGGTGAAATTAAGGAATATTCATTGTTTCACAAAACCCCTGTGTTTTTCTGAGACACCAAACCTCCAGTTTCTGAAGCAGGCGTCTTGAGATGACAATGGAGCTGGACGGAACACCAGATGTTTGTTACTCAAAGACTGAATGAGCCCTATCATTGAGCTAAGCGCTGGCTATTAGATCATTGGAATAACACTGAAGAAGGCAGTTAAACGATTTCCTACCTGAACTAATGATGGAACATGTTGTTTCCAGCAGAGATGCACAACAAAACCCAACGACTGCCCATATATTTTCCATGTTACAGCCATGAAACATCTTTTCACCAAATATACATTTTTCAACTTCAGATGTCTAACAATGTTGTGGCAAAATAATGCATTTCATGGAGGGAAAAACCATAAAGAAAACATACAGATCACAAGACCTTGCATAAATAGGCTTAACAGCAAATTTAGGGAATGGCCTGTTTCCTAGCAACTAACAGTAATGCTAATTGTCACAGGCTGTTTACATTAAGTGTGAGAGAAACAATTTCACTCAGTGCTGAAAGAGCTTGGAAACAAGGGACCACCATATGCTGGCCGTTGAAAAGGCCACTATTTTCAAATTGCCATTTCGAGTGTGGGCATTGCAGCATCAACACTTTTTTTCTTTGCTTATTCTTGTGAAATAACAACTGCTCCACAGCATATTTATTGCTTTGTGAGCTAGGTGTAATCCTATCTGCTTGGCAAATAAAGAAAGCAAAATGTTTGGGAGCTTGATTTAAACAATGCAAATCAGTAGTAAAGGCATCCAGTTATATTATTTGTATTGAAAACTATTAAGGAATATGCAGCTTCAAATGCTGATGCTTGAGGTTAGGAGTCTAGACAATCTCACTAATAGATCATTATGTGGAAGGGCCACAATACAGTACAACTTCAAATTTCTCCTTCATGTTATATAAGTATTTAATAATATAAATGTTATAGAAGTTTTTAATAAAATCCACATCTACAAAATTTAGAAAGATAAGGCACAAAATATTGTTAGTAGTGATGGGCGAATCTGTCCCATTTTGCTTCGCCGAATAATTTGCATTTTACAGTGAAACCTTTATTTTATATTTCCTCATTTTAAGTATGTTAACTGGATACATATTTAGAACTATATTTAGCAAATGGTGAGTTCACCCATTGATAAATACAATTCTAGAAATTCCATATGAATGAATAGAAAGTTGGTGAGTTTTTTATTTTTTAAGCTCTAGACTCTTTTAGACTCTAGACATTTTGATAAATCTGCCCCTAATGAGGCAATGCTTATCCCTTGCCTTTTAACACAATAAATATTGTGCAGGTATGGGACCTGTAATCCAGAATGCTTAGGACTTAGGGTTTTCTGGATAATGGATCTTTCTGTAATTTGGATCTTCATACCTTAAGTCTACTAGAAAATCTGGTAAGCATTAAATAAACCCAATAGGCTGGTTTTGCTTCCAATAAGGATTAATTATATCTAAGTTGGGATCAAGTACAATGTACTGTTTTATTATTACAGAGAAAAAGGAAATCATTTTTAAAAAATTGTTTTTTTTTAAAATGGAGTCTATGGGAAATGGCCTTTCTGTAATACAGGTATAATGGGTTTCCAGATAACGGATCCCATACCTGTATTTCAACTTCAAGACTCCTGTGCTAATATCCTTTGAGCACTTGAACAATACGTTGCTAACACCTTTCCCTGATTTTACATTTTCTCGCATTTTACAGCATTTTTTCCTGGTCCCATGAAAATGTAAAATGGGGGTTCTACTGTATTTGAAATATAATTTCCAAACCCACAAGTCACTGTACATATTGCAAGCCTTTCTGCCAATGGAGTGGAATTCAACTGACGAATAATGATGGGCGAATTTGGGGCGGTTCGCTTCACCAAAAATGGTGAAAA
This sequence comes from Xenopus petersii, assembly GCA_038501925.1. Classification (NCBI taxonomy): domain Eukaryota; kingdom Metazoa; phylum Chordata; class Amphibia; order Anura; family Pipidae; genus Xenopus; species Xenopus petersii. The sequence goes on from CM076676.1 coordinate 113,342,779, forward strand.
ATTCACGGAACGGACGTCCATTTTTTTTTGACACCGGCAAATTTTTGCTGCGGTTTCGTGAATTTATTCACTGGCGGTGAATCGCGGGAATTCACACCGAATTTGCGTCTGGCGAATAAATCCGCCCATCACTACTGACAAACTTTTGTTTTTATTTTCTTTCGTTGGAGGGACTGCTTACTTGGCCATGAATATGAAAAGGTGAAAAGCAGATGATTACAATGATTCCATGGCAATGCTGTTTAAAGGACAACCATAACCCGAACAATGTGGGTCTCTATAAAAATATATTGCATAAACAGTTCATATGTAAAACGCTGCTTCATGTAAATAAACCATTTTCATAATAAAATGCTTTTTTAGTAGTATGTGCCGTTGGGTAATCCTAAATAGAAAATTTCCATTGTAAAAAATAAGGGCCGCCCTTGGGATTGTATGATTCACGGTGCACACAAACAAACCAAACAAAACATACATGTTAGGTCACATGAGCCAATTAACAGACAGATTTCTGTATTTTGCTTCCACACTTCTTCCCGTTACAGTTAGAGCTGCAGTATTTCTGGTCAGGGGATCTCTGAGGCAGCACACAGACCATCACGAAACAGTGGCTCAATGCAAGAGATGTAAAAGGGCAATACTTATTTAAATATATACACCAGTTTGGTAAGATTCTTTAATATGCCACTTCATTTGAAATAAACTATGTGTTGCTCAAGTATTCATTTTGTGGGTATAGTTTTCCTTTAAGAAAAAAAGTAACTTTTGATATAATGCAGTTGAAAAACATAAAGATTCTCCTGAAAATGTAAGAGTGCCTCTGGTCTGTGTGTGCAGAAAAACCATGAGAAAGAGGCAGGCTATTCTCCCAGCTTTCTTTCTTATTAGCTTATTTCCATTTCATACATTTTGCCCAGAAAATATGAGCATTTCGATTAATATTTTGTTACAGCACATTTCACACAACTGAATCTTTATTTGCTAAAAGTAAAAAAGTAATCAATTTCCTCCAAACTAAAAGGAAATCAGCATAGTCCATGACTGCTCTTCGAAGGAATCCACAAAAAGGGAGCAGTACCATTAGGACAGGTTTTAGGGTAGATTTGAGAAGCCCCCAGCATCAGACAGGGCCATTGTTTTCCACTTTCAATAATAATAATAATAATAACAGGAATGTCCATGCTGCAGCCCTCCAGCTGCTATTGAACTGCAACTCCAACCATGGCTCGAAAAGTCAAAGAATGAGTTGTAATTTGTAGATCAATAGGAACTACAGGGCTGCAGAAGATTTTCATAATCCTACCCACCTCGAAGTGAGATCCTTCTCTAGATCCAGCTTTGGTTTTTATTATAGTTATACATCCCTACTAATTATACAAAGAATATTTAAGGTTCTCGATAAAGATGTTATTGTGTTTATAAGGGGTTATTTATCAAAGTCCAAATTCATCTCAATATTTTCTGAAAAAAAGCTCTGACCAAATCCGCACAGGTTTTTTCACCTTATTTATTAATACACTTTCCCGAAAAAAAATTTGCAGGAAAAAACCTGAAAAAAAACCTGAAAAATATGAATCATATAAATCTTCGACATGGGCTAATGCTAATTGTAGGCTAGTTGCAGGGCTAATCTATCTGTCTGTCTGTCTGTCTGTCTGTCTGTCTGTCTATCTATCTATCTATCAATCATCTATCTATCTATCTATCTATCTATCTATCTATCTATCTATCTATCATCTATATCTATCATCTATATCTATCTATCTATCTATCTATCTATCTATCTATCTATCTATCTATCTATCTATCTATCTATCTATCTATCAATCCATATATTATTTGTACATAAAATACATTTGTTTATGCAATCATGTACTAATGAATGTAGTTATTAATATATGTTATGATATATATTGCTTCATATATTTTTTTAACTTATCTGAAGCCGAAGGTTTCTTTTATTTTAATTATAAACATTTTAATTTGTTAATATTTCTATAAAACTGTATTTTTAACAACATTTTACCCATTTTTCTTTAGGTGTGTAAAAGGCGATGCATTCACACTTTCCCGAAAAAAAATTTGCAGGAAAAAACCTGAAAAAAAACCTGAAAAATATGAATCATATAAATCTTCGACATGGGCTAATGCTAATTGTAGACTAGTTGCAGGGCTAATCTGTCTGTCTGTCTGTCTGTCTGTCTGTCTGTCTGTCTGTCTATCTATCTATCTATCTATCTATCTATCAATCATCTATCTATCTATCTATCTATCTATCTATCTATCTATCTATCATCTATATCTATCATCTATATCTATCTATCTATCTATCTATCTATCTATCTATCTATCTATCTATCTATCTATCTATCTATCTATCTATCTATCAATCCATATATTATTTGTACATAAAATACATTTGTTTATGCAATCATGTACTAATTAATGTAGTTATTAATATATGTTATGATATATATTGCTTCATATATGTTTTTTAACTTATCTGAAGCCGAAGGTTTCTTTTATTTTAATTATAAACATTTTAATTTGTTAATATTTCTATAAAACTGTATTTTTAACAACATTTTACCCATTTTTCTTTAGGTGTGTAAAAGGCGATGCATTCAAAAGGCTGGAAAGTTATATACTGTACTAAACCTGAAGGTTCTTATGCAAGTTACTTAAGCTTATCAAATTTTAATGGACCTCCCTGGCCATCCCAGACCTTTGAACATTCCCAACTTGTGCCATGGGGAAACCTTGTAGCTTTACAAATACACATTTTAAAGCAAATGTTGCACTATTTTGTGTATAATATTAACTTTACAACTTTGTAAATGTGTTTCTATGTCTTTAGTTACAATGATGAATGGTAGTTCAAACCACTATTATTCAAAACTGCCCCGAAATCTAATGCATGGGTTCTTCATATACCCTCCAGTGTATGGGTAATTGTTTCTACAGGGCTTCCCTTAGAATGGGCTCTGTTCACGTGACCCCTGGATTGAAAACAAAAATATTAAGATGAAGGGGTTATGCTCTAAACAGCATTAATAATAAAAAATAGGGGAAATTATGCAAAAGCTTCAAATGTTTATTTTGTGCCTTACATGGTCAATAAATTTTAGCAGAAACCTTTGCTCCATGTCTGTTCTCATTGCCCAGTTGTTGTGATTCGTTACACTTTTCCCTAAGAGTCTTCTAATAACGTATGTAAAACTCAGCGAAAAAAAATACGTTATACATTTTACCAGCATTGTTCATGTATAAATTGGAGGCAAAATACCATTGTTAAATAATGTCAGGGTTGATATAAATTATATTATTAATATTATATACAACCCTTCTCTGTCAGGCTGTTTCTTATTGTAAAGTCAATCCTCATCTCCCATACGGTACGGTACATTTTTTCTCATGAATTTCAGTAAACCCTATAATAATTATCATCATTAAAGCTCTGCTTTATGTGACACTGAAGAAAGCTTAGTTCCTTACTCCTTTATTCTGATGATAACAAGGGTGTAGGGACTATATAAAATTACTCTTTTTTTTTTTTTCTTCATTGAATTTTAATGACCACATGTGACACCTGTCCAGACACGAGAGAGAGGTTGACCCTTCTTATCTCATCCAGAAAATGGTTAGCATTTTGATGTCGCTTCCCACGGAACAAGACCTTGGAAACACCTGTTCTTGATTTTCTTAATGTATATTCATGAGCACAGTATGATATGTTGAATAGAAAACCTTGGGAACCCTTTCAAGCATCCATATGTATTCTGCAATTAGAAAAATGAATGGTTCGTTAAGAGCGTGTGAACCAGAGCTGAGGCTAGAAAAGTGTGCATTTTGTATCTGTATGTATGGCATACGCTCTATGCATTTGTTAGCCCAATATACATGATAGGCAATGCTAAATTACTGATGTTAGTGCCCTTCTAGTATTGAAAGGTTATTATCCCCAGAAGGGCACATTTTCCACATCATAATTATCTGAAAAAATAAATGTAGAAACCACACTCTGACCTTGAAGTTGGATTTAAGCAAATATCCTAATTATGCTTTGGATCTGCATAATATAATAAATCAGCAGGCACTTTAAAGACAAAGTGCAGTATTTAAAATCTGGCCTAATCCACCATGGTTTTTACCCACAGAAGATTACTTTAACCCAAAAAAGCCAGCATCTTAAACATTTTGCACCCACTGCTATGTGCGACCGCAATAATATAAAAAAAATTGCCCCCTGCTGTAATCATGCACAATTTTTATGGGTGCAGAATGCTAATGGAACCTTGAACTTTAATGGGTGCACAAAACTGGCGCTAACATCAAGGCTCCTTTAAACTTATAAAATTTTCAGTTCATTCACAATACGTGCTGCTATTGCTTAATCATGTTGGGCACAACGACTAACAAGCACAGCACAAATATCTGCATAATGTTTTCATGGAGACAGAACTATGCCTATTTCTGAGCATTGCATCACAAGGCAGTTTGATAATGCCGCCCAGAAGAGGCTTGCAAATGTTGGCCATATATGATGTCAAATAGTCACTTGAGGGCCCTAGGTCAGCAGCTTTAGGGTGCAGTCCTTGGGTGCCTATAGGGTACTGGATACTTGCAACTAAATCTGGTGGCACTTGAATCCCCTGCGATCGGCATATGAGCAGTAAAGCAATATGAATCAAGTGACTAGGACAGCAATATCCCACCCATTTAATGAACATTTTTAAAACCCCATAGTCTGTTTAAGTCTGGGGTTAATATGAATATACTTTACAAACAGCATCAGACTGGTGGGTCCAGGCAGGTCCGGACTGAGAATTAAAATATGCCTTGGCATTTCAGATCCACAGAGGCCCAATCAGCCCACACAGAGGCCCAAACAGCCTCCACCAGCCCACTAAATAGTGACTGATGGGACCTTATAGCAGCCCCTCTGGCATTTGCCAGAACCCACAGATTGCCAGTCCGGCCCTGGGTCCAGGGCACACCAGAGTTGCCACCTCAGGAGCCCCCACACCCACCATGGTCTCCCCCGCCATAGTTGTGAGGTCCTTTATGAACGCTGCAATCTTCTTCCTTTCCTACGTGCATCTCATTGCTGCCGCGGTCAGGAGGGAAGGTCAAAAGGGTCATTCAGGTTTTTTCCTGGTGTCCTGCCGGCCCAGTCTGTCCCCTGATTACAAAGTTATAATTTTGCTCCTATATTAAATCTTTAATGACTCTTAATGGAGCAGCACCAACTGAAACTAGTCCAGGAAGCAAACGCTCCAATGCCAGTACTTCCCTGCTTTACAATTAACATATAGGCAAGATGGTTAATTTTTTCTATCCCACCCCACAAAAATATTTTTTTAATGAAGTTTATCATTAATGGTTGAGATACATTTAAACGGAAACACTTTTTTTAGCCGAAAAAATTGAATTAAAAATGACCAGTCTAACTACAACATGGAGAGAATGCAGAGTTAAATAAATCTCTTATTTTAATAACTATTTGTTCAGTTTGGAGACTTCATAATGGCACTTTATTTATTTGCTCTTGTTATTCCTTTTTCTGTTAACAGAATGGAGAGAATGAAGGCTCATCTGAGGATTGGGACACAGAATAAATCAACATGTTCTGTGTTACTGCTAAATTGAAAAGTCACTTGGGGGCTGGGCACACTCTCTGTAATGTAAATAAGGATATACCATGGACATATGCATCATAGATGAAAGAAATTGTGGCCTGTGGAGAAAAGAGGGATTTTCTACATCATATATTCACTTTACAAATAACTTTAAATGCACCTGCATAAAGAAGGAATCAGGTCCCTACTGTATTAAACTCGAAGGGAAAGGGCAGGCTACAGGATCCCTGAGAACCGCTCAAGCTTTCATTATGTAACCTCATATGTGTAATAGAGCTTGTTCCAACACTTTGAAGATGAAAAAATATCAAGACTGTATAATAACCTAAACACACAACTAAATTAATCCCAGCATTTAAGGTTTATTTCCACGTTCTCATTGGTAACCACCAAATCTGTAATTACTTTTATAAAATGTAACACCATTTTGTGTCAATATATATATAATGGTATTTGCTCAGTGCCACCAGGGTAGTCAGTGCTGGATATTCGATGATAATTTTCTTTTACAGACACGGGAATAAGTACTTTTACTAAATTAATTATAAGAGCTCCCAATCTAACCAGGTACCGGTGACTTGGTGACATGACTTGGAGACTAATTTGTGCAGGAGTTCACAGCTACTATATTTAAAGTAAAATGTTAGGTTTGTAGGTTTTGGGTGGTGAATAGACTACAGAGTAATAACATGCTGGACTGGACCTAAAAAGGGTTACAATGTACGTGCACTTAACCCGATTTATGAAATGGATACAGACCTCACTGTATAAATCAGTCATCTGGGAAGGACCATCTTAGTGGTGCCTTGACTAAATGTTAGATCTCAAAGGGGAACCTGAATGAGAACCTTGGGTGGCAGTGAGTGGCCAGTTATCAGGGGTGACAAAAAACACTCCTCTGGTAACAGTGCTCTCTGCACTAACAATGCAGCCCCCCATGACCCGCTCAGACCCTAAACTGGGAAAGTTGTAGTGTGTAGTGGCATTGGGGCTGCTGCCTCAGGTGCTCCAGGATCAGAGCAACTTCTGTTATTGTGATACTAAACTCTATAGTTAGTATAGATATGGGTATATAATTTATGTGAAAGTATGGAGGGGTGTGTGTATGGATGCTGGGTTTCATTTGGAGGAGTTGAACTTGATGGACTTTGTCTTTTATCAACCCCATTTAACTGTGTAACTATGTAACTATGTTTTAGAATCCATCTAGTTTTTCCATCTCTTTGTAATATGACATTGTTTTAAAAAAAATCTGTGTGTTTATACTAATTGGGGGAATGGAAAGGAAAAACACCTTTTTTTTTTCCAAATAATTGTTTTGGTATATACATACAGGTATAGGACTTGTTAATAAAAAATACTTGGGGTTTTTCGGATAACAGATCTTTACATGATTTATATGTTTATATTATTAGACTCCATGGACCTGGGGACACCTTGTTTAGGTAGGATGGCTGAGGCTAAATCATTTGTACATTTTAAGTTAATGGGAAAAGCTTTTTAGGTCACTGTTCTTTAGCTCAATTTCTCATGGATTCAGTTCTCCTGGTCTGCTTATGGTCGTTGATTGAATTAAGCTGTCCATAGATGTAAAGATCTTTTCGTTAACGTGAGACCACGATTATCTCAAAATGATTGTTCGATTTGTCCATCAACTAAAAAGACCATTTCAAGCGATATTGCCAGGAAAACTGATGGTAGCTGCCTGCTTGGCCCTGCAAACATAGATAGATTGCACTGGGACTGACAACATTTTTTTAACCTGGGCAATCAATTTTCTGACAGGTGTCTGATGAAAAATCGTAAGATGCCCAATCGTTCGAATCCCACTAACCTCCCGATAATTTGACGGATTGGTCGGATTGCATTGAAATCGATCGTTCACCAACTAAAAATCTTTGCGTCTATGGGGACCTGGAAACCAGTCATCAGTGTGCTGTAGAAAGAGAAGAGTGCCACCAGATTTTTTCTCGGTGTTCTGCCGGCGCAGTCCGACCCTGACTGGGGCTCATTCACCTCTAGCTATGCCCCTAAGCTATATTGTAACTGCCAGCATCAGCCTTTCGAGTTACAGTTCAAAAAGAATCAGAGGGCAGCATGCTGGAAACCTCTGGCGCAGTCACTACAAGAGTGATAAATAAGATCAGTAGACATAACTGCACCTGTCATGCATAAAAGCACCAAAGCTATAGCAAGCCAAGCTCTTATACATTGATGTGCATTTCATCTATTTTTTATGTGTGCCAGTCTCTTATTTCAAAAAAGGTCATGGGGGGGGAGGTGAGCATTTTTTAGCATGTTAGCAATTTGTCTTTCTTCTTGCCATCATATGTCAGAAAGCAGTGACAAGCCTGCCTTGACATTCCTCTGCTCTTTAACTACATGTCTGAGGTTAGGCACTTGCCTGTGCAGACATTTGATTTAGGAGGAGTGAGTAAGTACATAAACCTGTTACTCTCTAAAGATTATGTGCTGTACAGACTCTAATGCTCAGAGCTAATCACAAAGGATTTTAATCCCTAAGGTGCAATAGATCAGTTACCAATCTAGCGACCCATGAGCGCTGTTGATCTGTTTAATCACACATGATTGTATTTGATGGCTAAATGGTCGCACAAATGACCTCAGGGTCACATGGGATACATTCACCATTTAACCCCCGTGACCTTGCATCGATCTGAAGTCAAGTATCTCATGTACAGAATCCATCAGCTGCCCAGAGGGGTTGCCATACACATGGTTAGGGGAGCTGTGCACTCAGCAGCTCAAGGGTAGTTTCTCATTGTCAGGAGAAGAGCTGAAGACATCTTCATCGTTAATGTTTTACACTGCAAAGCTTAATGAGGAAACAACTACCGTTTCATCATCAGAACAAAAATAAAAATAAAGCCTTTCAATCTACCATTTCACCTTTTGTGCCCTTTTAACCTGACTCCTTGCAAGGGCTACGGCCGCTATGGGATTAATTTCTAAAACCTTCCTCTCATTCACACAGGGAAATCCATTATGTATCTATGACTTATTCATTTCTCTTAACCCCTTACACTGCGCCGTGTTGGTTGTGTCGTTCTTTCGCCCAAGGGGTTGATGCATCATTCATTTTACAACATTCTGTAGGTATCATTGGGAATTTCCCTACTATGGGCTATGCTAATGCAATTTTAACTTTGCTGCCATTGCTGCAGTTGTCTTTTCTTACTTGATTTTCTGTGCGGAAAAAGTGTGAAGCTGCCTTTGATCTACAAGAAGCAAAACGACGGGGTGGGGGTTCACGTGCCTTCACATTGGATAACATGGCCAAAAAGCAAAAGATTACTTTTTTGTTAAAATACATGCATATTCATATTTTTATAAATAAAGTACATCAGGAATGTTCAACCTGTGGCCCTTTCCTTCATTGCCAGGCGCACCAACCGACCCCCCCCCCCAACCCCTGACCCTGTAAGTGCCTTTGCAAATGTATGACCCACTAAAATATTGATGTTCAGAAATCAATTAGAAGCACCATAAGGGTGTTCATACAAAATCTGACCATCCATCTGTCTATTTATCTTTACATCTGCTAGATATCATTGAATTTGCACAGGATTATGAACGGATAAGTTTGGGTCCTTGCCAGTAAAACTATTAATTATTTAATAAGGCATCAAAGTAATTTGCATCTTGTCTGGGCTAAATTAGCTTTCCCATGGCCTTGCTTAACACATGCCATACACCGATATGTTAATGTGGCCCTCACCTTACCAGCAGCCTATCAGCATGAATTGGGGAAAATGCATCATATTGTATTATAAAGTTTGAGGTCCCTGTTTGCTGCTGCTCAAAAACACAATTGTTGGCATACCATATGTGTAACCCCCAGCTGATATAAGTAAAACTGCCCGTGTCCCCAGCCAGCAGGGAGCTGCAACAGCAGGAGGTCTCTTCGTCTGGCTTTCTCTGGTCAACATGCAGTCCTGGCAGATGTATTATGGACTCACATAATGCGGTATTATGGACCGCCAGTGCAGTCTGCAGAACATGCATGTATGTCTATTATATAGATATTTTTTTTTGGTTTGTGGAGAGACTTAAAACCCCTCTACAATAAAAATAATGACAGCAAAAATGTTCTTACCCTAAAAGTACTCATAGAATTCTTGCTATACTGAAAATACTGCGATGCAAAACCACAAGTAAGAGATATTATTGCAATTGTGGGATTCATGATGACTGCTATTTGTACTTCCATTGGATAATTATCCTGCTGCTCCATAGCTTTGGTCTCTGAATGACATACAAGGTATGGGGCAGAAAGAGGGGACACCAAAAATGCCTCCCCCACCTGTGTCGGGCATTGTATGAGCCCTAACTTGTTGACAGATATTATGGGAGACTGTATTCTGAGTTTCAAAGCTTGAGGCACCTTACAGGGTTATGGAAACACTTTTGTTTTTTAGCATATAGTTTAAATACTATACTATATAATACTATATGATACTAGTAATACACTTCATATACTACATTACATTTCAATAGCATTACACCGATGTTAAAGTATTTAAATGGTCATTTTGTTCATTACCTGTTAAGGTATGAGGGCAGTTTTACTTACTGTATATAAGCTGGGGAGTGCATACAGTATATGGCATGCTAACCACTGTCTTTTTGAAAGGAAAGATCAGCAGTACAGCCCTGGGCACTTGTCCTCTTGTACATTAATTTACATTTGAATACTGGTTAAATGACAGCCTGGTGGCAAGTCTACCTTCAATGCACATCAACACAAGATTTTAAAAGGACAACTTTTGAAATAGTGGCAACTACAAGAGATTGTTAAGCCTTCAAAGGATTCCTTAAAATGGCATGTATTAAGCAATCCACTAAGCAGTTTCATACAATATTCGGTGTGTGTATGGCTAGAGACGAGCCAGGCACCTTCAAAGGCACCCAATCATCGGCCACTGTTCATTTGATACAGGTAGGCTACAGGTAGCATTCTATTGTTTCTATCGGTATATCTGGCGATTCAGCTCTAAAAGGTTTGTATGATCGTAATTGTTACATTGATGGCCTATTGGCCTGTGTCTGGGTCACACTCTTTTTTCTCTTTCTATTCTTTAGTCTGAAGCAGTTATGCTGTTAACTTTCAATTGAACTTAATAGTCACTTGCAAAAAGACAAGACAATTTTGTGCGAGTAGTAAATTTACTTCCCATGCTCCCTGGACAACAATAGTGAAGTGGTGTTACTAGATGTTACTGGGCCCCACAGCAAATTCAATTTAGGGCCCCGAAATATTGATATGTTGGCCTATTCTACCACAATATATTATAACTGCTCAGCACTGTGGGCCCCTACACTCCTGGGCAATCCTGCAACCACAGGATCTGCTTCCTCTGTAGTTACCCCTGAGCAGGTGATTGGGGATGTTGTGATGCAGCAGCCAGCAGAGCAAAATGGATTTATGGGGCTGGTACTGTGTTCTGCACTATAGAATTGTAGAATTGTGCCACATGTTACTATTGATGGATACTGTGCCTGTCATCACTGCAGGGCCCCCCTCTTTACTTTTTAGGTGCAGATTCCAGTACAGCTACTTACTTGCTACTGCCTAAGAATGGCTTGGCTGTAGTTTAGTAACCTATGATGCCATTTGACCAGTTAAACCTAACTTAGGGTTGTCTTTACATCATTGCCTCTGACATCAGAACTCCCATGTTACAGTAGGACTGATCTAAAGGATTTTTCATTGCAGCAATGAGATCTGCTCTGCATAAAACCCATCCACAAGGCAAAAAAAAAACATTAATATTTTAAATGAGAAACTCAAGGCAATGCAAAGCAAAGGTAGTTTTATCCTAATTGATATAAAACTAACCCCTGGAGAATAACTTGAATTATTGATAGGTTTCTATATACACATATTAATCTGTACATATGTATATACACAGAGCCTTATAAACATTGTCCATTCTTTTGTTTCCTAAGAACGCCATGGCTATCTATCTGTCTATCTATCTATCTATCTATCTATCTATCTATCTATCTATCTGTCTGTCTGTCTGTCTGTCTGTCTGTCTGTCTGTCTGTCTGTCTGTCTGTCTGTCTGTCTGTCTATCTATCATCTACTTATCATCTATCTAATGATCTATCACCTGTCTGTCTGTCTATTTATCTGTTTTATCTATCATCTATCTGTCTGTCTGTCTGTCTGTCTGTCTGTCTATCTATCTATCTATCTATCTATCTATCTATCTATCTATCCATTTCACTTAATTTCATTGTACTTTGATCTGTGCCTTTTTTTCATTCACAATGTCAATGTGAAAGGCCAAAGTTGGAATGAACTTAGGCCAGCATCATGAATCAAAAACAGGTAGTTGATTTTTTAGAGCTTTATAGACATATGCCTTAGAGAAGAATTGCCAAATGTACATATTTTAACTGTATAACATGCATTGTAATAATGTTGTATGAAAATATACTATCCACTTGAAGGAACTGCATGTTCCATTTGTATGCATCTCATAGGAATATTACAATTAAAATATCTTGTTAACCTATTTTGCATTAATAGGAAATGCCATTATAAAATTATTCTTGTTTTAGGCTGTATCATTCTAACTGCTATTCATCTATATTTTTAAAGGGAACCAATGCTATTATAAATAAATATCCAAAAATGGTAGCAAATGCTTTACTATATTTTCAATTATTATTTTTGAAATGTAAATAGTTTATTAGTGTGAATCATTTTTTTCCTATTGTAGGAAACGTAACTATGCTGGTGCAATGTTATTGGCTTACTCATCCTGGACTTGACAGCATAGCATGAGTGTGTTGGTTGAAAATGCAAAAAAAGGAGGAGTCAAATATGTAAACAACTGTAGGAAAATTAACATTTATAAAACATCCACTAATGTTAGCAAATTTTCCCCTTCAGCATTTGAAATTGCGGAGCTATTAAGTTATTGTAACAATCAAATATTTCTTTGTATGTTAGAACAGAAGTCAAAATGGCAAGGACAGAGTAGGAGGTTATACACAGGAGGTTATACACAAAATCTAACTTATCCATAGCAACCACAGTTTCAATTCTAACCCATATACATAACAACGATTATGACACAGGCCATGCCTCCTGATTCAGACAAACACTGACACTGGCATGGGAAGATCTGTCTGCCTAAAGAATCATGAGAATCAGAACGATAAAGAACTTTAAAAATATAAGTGCAAGGGATTGGGGTTGGCAGAAGTGGAAAAGGGAACGTATGGTCATAGTGAAAGGAAAAGGGACAACAAAGGCTACAGGAAATTAAAAAGATGAACAGAAAGAAGCCAAAATTAAGAGAATAAGAAAAAATGGAGCAAGAGGAAAAAGGCAAGAAAAGGCAGTAACCTGAATAAGCAATGAGGTAAAACATAACAATGGCTAACAGAATGGGAAAGGAAAACATAGCTGAACAGAAGAAAGTTGAAGAAGCAGTATCAATATACTGGGGAAGATAAAATCATAAACATAAGTGAAGTAAAATGAATAAAATATGAAAACACAAGTAATATTTTATTTCACTGTCATGAAATAGGTCACAATTCCTAAACAGTGAGAATGAAAACAAGAGAAAAACAAAGACCAGCTACACAGAGTTGATGCTATAGAGTTGATGCTATAAGTCTTGTACAATATATAGTGTAAAAGACCTTAATGAAAGAAAGTTTACATTATAATTCTACTTAAAGGTCTACAGATACATTTCAAATGTAAATCAGCTGTTCAAGAAAAATTATGTGAAGATTTGATGAAATACAGTTTGATGGCAATGATCAATAGTGATGAGCGACATTTTTCACTAGGCAAAACTGTGCAGTAAAATTCTGTGCTTTGAGACAGCTAAAACTTTTTGCAGTGAAAATACACAAGAAAAGCACCATGGGAAAAATGAAATGCAGTGAAAAAACACCCTTGACCTCAAAGCATTTTGCATGGAAAATATGCCAACATACTTCAATTTGTTTTGCTTGAAAAAAATGTGCAAATCAAAGCCCATTGACAATGCATGGGCTCTTTACAATGCTGTAGAACTTTGATGAGAGTTAAGAGCATAAGAGGCCAGAAGCAGGAGAAACCATTGCCGACAAGCAGCATGAGCTGCTATAAATACACTTTAAAGGATAATGTTGTTGCAATATTAGCCTTTTTAGAATGTAAGCTCTTTTGGGCAGAGCCCACTTTACATCTTCTGTTGGTTATTGGTTTGTTTTCTTGTATGTTTATCAATACACCCATTGATTCCAACACTGTAGAATATGTTGGCATATCTTTATAAATACATGCTTATAATAATCATAATTATAGAAGTGCTCACATTCCGTTGGGGAGCTAAATTTTATGAAAGAACATATTGCAGTATTCATTTAAAGCATTGGTTTCAAAAATGAAAAATGTTCCACAAAGTACTGCAAATATATACATACTTATGTTAATTTTATTCCAACCTATAGTTCCCCCTTTAAAGTCTTAAATAATAATCATGAAAACTTTTAGGACATCAATAATTTCTTTTGGAATGCTATAGATCAGTGATCCCCAACCAGTAACTTGTGAGCACTATGTTGCTCTCCAACCCCTAGAATGTTGCTCTCAGTGTCCTCAAAGCACTGGCTTATTTTTTAATTCCAGGCTTGGAGGTAAGTTTTAATTGCATAAAAACTAAGTATATTGCCAGGTAGAGCCTCCCATAGGCTGCCAGTCCACATAGGGGCTACCATATAGCCAATCACAGCCCTTATTTGGCACCCCAAGGGACTTTTTCATGCTTGTTTTGCTCCCCAACTCTTTTTACATTTGAATGTGGCTCACGGGTAAAAAAGGTTAAGGACCCCTGCTATAGATAATGACTAACTAGTGCTCAGTACATCGGATTATCCGACCCAACATACCATTTATGGTACCCTCTGTAAAGGCTGTGAGCAAACTTTGGAGGATATATCTGATATAAGAGTTATTAAAAGAAGACAGTTCCCACTCAGTCAACACTAGTAGAGAAATATTATACAGTACAACATTTAATAATAGTAGGAGATAACAGCAGCAGATACGAAAACATTGTGTTGAGTTAATTAGTGACCATTAAATAACCACAGGGTTAACACAGTGGAATGTGATTTCCACTATTCACTGACAGCCATAAAATTGAAAACTTGGCTGTTGCTTTCGGATATTAGGACTAATATAATGTGCGATTAATGTAGTTCTTATATATTTCATGACTGAATGGCTCATAAATTTACAAGCACTGTATTGGGATTTCAGTGAGCTATCCAGTCATACCTTTGAAAGCCATGTTCATCTAAAGTAGCCAAGTAAGCATTAGGTAGATGTCTTTATTCAGATTTAATTGACATTTAACAGATGATTTCTGTAAGTCTTGAACCAAGAAAGAAACAGTTCTCTCTCAAGAGAAGATGCGTCAATGGTCTGATAAAATAAAAGGTGCCACCACATCCCGTGCAGCATCTCCCTCCTTGTAGGTTTTGTCACCTACAGAGTTTTATGGTAATTTGTTGGGAAGGGACATTGATTTGCATACTGATTAAAGGCCACTTCAGACAAAACTGAGGGTTGTTGTCTGGTTAAGAACAATGAAAAGCCCCTTCCCAAACTTTTTAAGAATGGGGCTATCGTTTTATTGTGTCTGAGTGACAAGCAGTGAATAGAAAGCATCCAGCCCCAGTAACCGAGTAAGTACTACATTATATTTTCAATTGGCTTTTGTCAAATAAAGATGTGACGGATAACTGTGGAGCAGGGGAACAAGTCATCAGCCAACTGAGATGGCTTGGCTGTTAAACAGAAGTGGTACCAATGCAATCCCTTGGAAAGAATATGAATGGAATATCTAGCAGTTATGTACTTACATTTCATAGTAAACAAATTATTCCACTAAAAAAGACTTTTGCCTTTCTGGAATGTTTCTAGAACTGCACAGTTTCAACTTGTTTATCAAAGATAAAACCACGTGTCCAAAGTTGTGTTTTGCTTGTGTGTTAAGAGGGGTTTTATAACTGAAATTATGATGTCATACTTTACATCTATGATGTTCTTGGGCAGGCTGTGTACTATAAACTCCATTGAGTGGTCGTATTCAACATTCTTGTACATATTTCACAAATCGTAATTTTTGAACAATGGGGACAAAGTGAGAATCTTTAGAATCTTGACCATGATCTCATTGTGTCCGGGTTTTGTGGGCAGCTTCTTATATCCATACTACTCCATGTCCCACATGTTTTACTCGATTTCCCAACAGCTATTACTGTTAGAAAAACAATGTTGCATTAAATCTGCAAAACTATCAATAGTGATCTAGGGGGAAGTTGGAGATACTGAAGTATTCAGAAACTGTTGAAGGGTAGAGTGGTCTCATGTTCAATACATTTACAGGAGTCATTGGGTAATTATTGTGGTGGGAACTTTCTTGCTAGCCAGTTAGTCTTTGCTCACTAGTGGATCAATCTTAAATGAGACAACCCAGCAACCATTTTGGAAGCAGCAGCAGTTGGGTCCTTTGAGGCTTTAGCTAGACTTCTATATTGAGGACTCTCTAGATACTATACAACTACACCACCGATGTTCACAGTGGTTCACTCCTTTCCAAAAGCATTGAAGGTAACTCAGAAACATGGTCAGTATGGACTCAATTTTGGAGAAACCCCAACTTGCGTCACTTTCAGTCGCTGGGCTCACCATGATAACAAAACCTTAAAAGATATAGCCAAAGATGGTGATTGTAAGCATTTTCTCGCCCCCAGGCAGTAGTTCCTAGATCGATACTCCTCAAAGAAACAAATCTAGAAGTCTATTCAAATCAGGACTGTGTAAACCACTCACTATCATTGTTAACATTAGAGGGCCCCAACCCATTGGATAAGGCTAAGCAAAAATGGAAAAGGGATATCCCTGAGTTGGAAGATGACATGTGGAAAGATGTACTTCAGCAAGTGCCTAGTTTAGCTATCTCCATGCAAGACCACTTTATACAAATTAAATTTCTCAACAGGATGTATCTCACTCCATACAGACTGGCAAAACTGTATTCTAATGTCTTGGGTCATATTTTTATTTGGACCTGCCCAGAAATTCAGAATTTTTTTGGGGGGGGGAAGTGTTAAAATACCTCTCAGTTTGTCTCAATTTTCTTATATCTGTTCTCCTCTTCTATGCCTCCTTGCTGTGTTAACAGATCTCACACGCGATCTGCAACTCCGTAATGTGTGGAGCCATCCGATGGACGTCCCTAATCGATATTTTGCCGAAAGTCGGCCAGATGCAGATCGTGCAGGGTAAAAAAACATGTTCATTGATGCGGTCCCTCGATCCAACAGCCCGTATCGCCTCCATACTGATCTGATTGTTGTGCCATAGGACCCACAATTGGATCAGCCCAATATCTCAATGTGGGTACCTTAAGAAAGAGATTCTCTTACATTGGAAACTAACCACAACATAACCATACAGTTTTGGAAAAAGCTGGTTAAAGATACCCTACCCAGACAAAAGATAACTGACATAGCCCATGCTATGCCCAAAAAATATTTGATGCAGTCTGGGGTGCATGGATGCCAAAGCAACCAGAACCCTGTAATAACTGCAATTGTTTTCTGAAATGTGCTGTATTAATTTGCTAGATTGATGCTCCTGGGACTTTGTCTTCTTTTTTTCTTCTTCTTTCCTTTCTTGTACAGTCATAGAATTTAAATAAAAAAAATAAAGCTTTTAAAAAAGTAAAAGTGTGGTGGAAACATGAAGGCAAGAGCGAGAATGAATAGGGACTGAGTTAAAATGGAAAAGCAAGACTTGTGGACCAGTAAGGTGGATGTGGTTTGTAGGAGTAGATTATAGTTGTGAACGAATGCAAGACTTGGTTCTGCAGTGGGATTCTGGAAACAGTAGGATGAGGAGGTTACTCTGAATCTGGCATGGAGGTTCAAGTGCTGTGAAGAGTAAGTGGAAACTGGGCAAAATATGAATATTAAGGGGTAATGTAACAAAGAGCTTGGTGACCATACAGTTAAGACAAAGTCCTGTTGAATCTCACAATCATGTAGTAGTGAGTTGTAGTGAGTTTTGGAAAGTTTTCATTTGATAGAATTACCTTTTCATTTTGTCACTAAGATAAACCTTCATAGTGATGTCCATTAACTTTTATGAAACAATATTACTGTTTTGTTTTTTTAACTGGGTTACTATAGGATGGGGTCAAGTAGTAGATGATAGTAACCAATTAGGGACCCCTCATTCAAATAAATGTTGAAATGTGTCTTAGATAGTTAACATCTTCATGCTGATAAAGTTGTATAATTATCCACAATGGCGACAAGACTTCACCAACCTGACTATACACAGCTTAAAAGAGACATACAGATTGCAGGGATGTTGTTCTTGAATAAGTACCATAAAGTGCTTGATGTTATCTGTTACTAATGTCAAAACATCATTCATAATGTCACTGCATTATTGTTATTGTTGCTCTAGTCGCTCTATAAATTACATTTACATGTGTGAGAATAAACAAGTAAAGGCACTAACACTAATAAGAAAATATACAACATTTCACTCTAATGAATCAATTATAGGTCTATTCAACATTCCCATCACAAGGCATTCTCTCATTTCAGCTGTTGTGAACTATCCCACCCAGAAGCCTCGTCAGTGCCCTTATCAGCATTCAATGTCACTCCATTCCGATAAAAGGAAATGTGATTCCTAATGCCAAAATTAGACTCGGCCAATGTAAATGCCATGTGAATATATATGTTCATGCCATATGTTTTAACAGTATAGAACATGTTAATGGTCAACCTTCAATAATTAAGTTTCCACGCAGGCTGGTCACAAGCTTGCTTATCACCTCTCACTGACCTCCGCTTGTTCTACAATGCCTACAACATACCAAATGGATGCCAACATTTGCTGAAGGTGGCCATACTGTGACTGTGTATAGGGCACTCTGACGAGCCTACCTGACCATTCTGAAAATAGGCCAGATATCAATTGGATATATGGATATATATATATAGTTCTCAATGAATCAGATGAAAGTTGAGTGTAGGACTGGCCAGACCAGGGATAACTTTGACATAGTTGGCCAGTGTAAATATATTGCAATATATGGACAATCAATCCCTGTTTTGTTTAAAGGGGAGGTATTTTTAGTAGCTCAAGGCACTAAATGTCTCAATGTCCTTAATATATTGATAATGGGTTGAGTGCAGAGGACTCTTGTATTTGTCTATTTGTATTTTGTGGTCACAGCCTCATTGCACCCCTGTCTAATGGTTTCTTAATGGTTTTGTGGTGAGTGCAATAACAACAAAAAAACATCCTTTTTTTAATATATATATATATATATATATATACTGTATATATAGTATATAGCATAGTGTATCTTACTTTAAGTATTACTTTGTGGCTTTAGAATGGGTTTACTGTTTACTCATAGCTGTCTTTATGGCGTAAACGGAAGTGTTTCCTTATAATTGTATCAGCCGAATGATTGATTGCTGTTGCTGTTGATTACTGGGCTAGAAAGTGGCTTGACATTTTAATAGTTAGACAACATGTTATAATGTGGAAATCACTGTTGTTTCCATGTCATTGCTACTATATGATCATTGTAAGACACGACTAACTGAATTGGACAAATGATGGCTGACACAGGCAATAGAAAGAAGAAGCTGAAGAGCTAAATGGTAATTTATATACTACAAATCTATGAGTTAAATAAAGGAAAGTGGGCTGAAGACAAATATATTAACATGCATATTCCCCTTTAATATTACACTGAAATTCTGCTTTGTCTTTTCTATGTAGCCTATAAGATATTAACAATGCACTGAAAAGTAAAACCCACACTTTCCCAATGTTCAAGCCATTAAGCAGAGATACAGAAACCTTTGTCTTGATGTTTGCTGACAGTGCCGTTATCAGGTTAGCATGCTCTTACTGCTTTAAACATGCACGTTAGAAGCAGATGCTACACCACAACATAAATTCACGAAACTGCAGGGAAAATTCACCGGTGAAAAATTCGCCACATCATAATAATTGTCGAGCATCAAAATTATTCAAACGCCCATTGACTTTAATGTATTTGGACAAAATAGGCGCGTGTATAAGAATTGTCACGGGCATCGAAATTTACACGCGTCACAATTATTTTCACGCCCATTGACGTCAATGCGTTTTGCGCATTTTTTGCCAAAGTGAAACGGGACAAATTAGCCCATCACTAATTCTAATTATATTGCCTGTGCAAAAAATAACCCGGATCAGTTCAGAAGTGAGGACCCATCCTGCTATAAGTTGGTTGATGATATCAGAATTGATAATAGACCATATTAGCCAATGAAGTAAGGAGCCATTTTACAGGCCTAAATGGTTTGCCAGTTCATTTGAAAATGACTGAAATAGGCAACTTGGTTGTGTAAACCAAGTGATTCCGTCTAAAAAAATGGCTAAGAGCATTTTGGAAAGATTTATAGAGAGACTTATAGGGAAATAAAAATGTCTCTGGATAGCCAAGAAGAACCTGCACATTAAGAAGACAAAACACCACTGAAGAAGTCAGTCCAGGTATTGGATCCTTTATCTAGAAAGCTCTGAATTATGTGAAGGCCATCTCCCATAGACTCCATTTAATTCAAATAATTAATATTTTCTTTTTCTCTGAAATAAACAGTATCTTGTACTTGATGCAAACTAAGATATAATTCCTCCTTACTGGAGGCAAAACCAGCCTATTGGGTTTAATTCATATTGATATGATTTTTAGTAGACTTAAGGTATGAGATCCAAATTCTGGAAAGATCCCTTATCCGGAAAACCCCTGATCCTGAGCATTCTGGATAATTGGTCCTATACCAGTATAATGAAGAGCAATTTAGATGTTACATTTCTGGAGAAGTTAAAAGCTTGCTTACAGAAATCTGTGAAAGGCATTCTCTACAATATTATACTATATTATAAAGTATAAAAAATCTTGCAGAAGGAATATCATTATGCACCTAATCACGTGTAAGAGTCTGCACTCCCCAGCAGAGCTAAGGTGACCTTGCGTTTGTCCAAATGATGACATTGAGTTGGATGATTACAAATGAGTAATATAGTGGTGGCCTGAAAAATGAAAATCTAAGAGAAAGCATGTTGTTTTTGTTAGCATATGAATAATCAATATGTTTTAGGGATGTGTTACTGCAGAACACTTGTAGAAAAGAAAAGGAAACATCCTCAAAAGTGCACAGCCAATTGATTTACAATTAAATCCCATTAATCACAACGTTATCATGTCACCTTATTCTCTTTTGGAGAAATATATAGCAAAGGACCATTAATTTTCACTGAAAAGCCCTTGTTTTATCTGCCTTTTTCTGAAGGTTCTGGGAAATAATATCTCGTATGTATAAAGTTATTTTTCACCCAGTATTTTTTAGCGTTCAAGACTTAGAAAACAATGCTTTTGTTTATTAAAAAAAAAAATTTAAAGAAAGGAAATGCGCAGTAAAAGAAGTTCCAAATTTACAATTCTATCCATCTTTAGTCTGTATCTTATTATGGAATTAGGCAGCTGCCAATATATTTGCATAATGTTAAAAAAAAAAAAAAAGATACAGACCTACGGCAAAGCAATAAAACAAAGTCAGTATCCCCGGAAAGAGGTTAATAAATCAAGTTGAATAACTGAAAATCTATAGAGGAGAGAAACATTGTATTTGGGCCTTTGCTCTCATGGCGTGAGAATGCCTGATCTGTTCTTTCTTTTCAAAGAGACACTTGTGATTGCCTTGCTAGCATGCAGCTGATAGCCAACGGGATGTATTATGCATGCTATACACCAAGTCACACTAGACAGGAGGAAGCTGGGAAATCCAGGCTAAAAATTTAGGATGGCTGTTAAATGTCAATCAGAAGTGGGAAAAAAACCCTCGCAAAGCAAGATGTCTGCTGTGAAGCTACAGATCTTTTTACAACGTGGTACTTTGCCAAAATACAAACCTGCGGGAAAGCATTCTTTAACGTTATGTTTGCCAATAGATGGTACTGAAGAGAGCACAGGATTATGCCAAGGACCTCATCACTGCTGAAAGGGTTAAAGTCTCGCCTAGCAACATGGCAAGGCTCGGGACAACCATTAAAAAGAGGCTTTATACTGTCAGTCTGTGAAAGATTCATCGCTTGTGGCTGAAAATGGCCCCTTCTTTCTTTTAAATGCACATCAGATTTAAGAATAGACAGATATTCTGCTGATAAAATCATGCCTAATCTATTATTCTTGGGAACACTTTTTAACAACTTTACAAACCAAGAGGAAGGCTGGAAATGCTGGGGAGAAGCAGAGAATATGGAAACATCTTTCTTTCTGTCTCTTCTGTAGTTTTTACTTTTGCACTGACAGTACTGTCCTATTCCTGATACCAATAAACTGGAGTAATAAGGTATATTTGCCCTTGGAGAAAATGTTCATAATCAGCTTCCATTTTCATTTGATAGAGATGGTTTTTTGACAGAAAGATCCAGCTTAACCGTTGTCCGAATAACACTACTGTGATTAATTTGATGCAATATATTAACAATTAATTGGTTTCCTGTGTTTGGGAAAAAAATTCAATGGAGCTTTCGTTCAAGGCAGAAAATGAATACATTAAGATAAGGTACAAAAATCATTTTTTTACATGGCTACTATCTCAACAGGGAATTAGTGATAGTAGGAAGGTCAGTGGTAGTAGGAAGGTTTAGGTGGAACAAGACAAGTGGCCCATGACAGCTTTCGGAGATCACTGAAAAATATCTCAATCTAGGCAGCCTGGTATTTGAAAATCTCGGGAGCAAAGACATAAACTAAAGCAAACCCCTTTCCAGACTAAGGGGCATTTATAAGAGAATGATTTTGATTTGGGCACTCTTCATACATTCTGAGCCTATTACAGACATATTCATCTTCAGTCAACAGTAATGAAATGCCACCCGGACTGTACACTAGGGGGCCTATTTACTAACAATGCAATTTTTTCCATGAATCACTAAAAATTCTTGATTTTCCCATTATTTTTAAAAAGCTCTAAAAATTAGCAATTTATTAAGGGGTTATTTATCAAAGGTCGAGTTTGTGAGGTTTTTTCTACCTTGAATAAATTCACAACTGAAAAGTTTGCTTATTTATGAAATAAACGATATAAAAAAACTCGAATGAATGCAATCAGGGGAAAAACTCGAATGCTTTAAATTTATTGAGTTTATAGGCTAGAAGACTTCGAATATTCAATTGTATCGATGTGTCTAAAGCAAACCACTGTAAAGAAAAATGAAAATCATGAAGGAAAAAGACATCTTCAAATGGTTAAAGGGACTTTTGCCATTGATTTCCACATGAATTCAACTGGTTTTAGATGGAGTATTTTCGGATTCAGCCTTTTAGCAGCTTCGAGGTATAATAAATCTCCAAAAAATTGAGGGTTTTTTTATGCTGAAAAATTTACATTTTTTTGTGAAACTCCCCTCGAAAAACTAATTTTTTTCTGGAAAACACAACTTGACCTTTAATAAATAACCCCCTAAGGGTAAAAACCACGAAAACCTCTAATACAAAACTTCACCAGGTAAAAGTTGTCAAGGTCCTATAGAAGTCAACGGGAGATGGCCTGATCCTATTGGACTTTTAGCAGTGGCGTAACTCGATATTACTGGGCCCCACAGCAAATTATTTTTCAGGCCCCCAAAATGTTTAGAGGTTGACTTGTTTCTCCAATATTTATTGAAATTGTATATGAATTAGGGCCTCGTGGGGCCCCTATACCTCCTGGGCCCCCCTGCAGCCGCAGGGTCTGCTTCCTCTATAGTTACGCCCCTGACTTTTAGAGTTTTTGAGATTTTTTTTTTCCACTAGGAATTTTCTGAAAAACATGAAGTTTAGTGGCTTTCAAGGTATTCTTATTTTTTTAGCACACTATTTTCCGTTCATACTTTCTTTTATTCAGATCTTTTAATAAATGTCATGACATTTGTAGTTTTAGAGAATGTGAGTTTAGTCGTAGTTTCAAAAACCTAAAAAACCACTAAAATCTAACCTTTGATAAATAGGCCTCCACTTGTCCCATAGATTCCCCCTTACAGCAGTGATCCCCAACCAGTAGCTCGTGAGTAACATGTTGCTCTCCAACACCTTGGATGTTGCTCTCAGTGGCCTTAAAGCAGGTGCTTATTTTTGATTTCCAGGCAAGTTTTGGTTGTATTAAAATCAGGTGTACTGCCAAACAGAGCCCCATATAGGTTGCCAGTCCACATGGTGGTTACCAAATAGCAAATCACAGCACTTATTTGGCGCCCCAGGAACTTTTTTTATCATTGCGTTGCCCCGAAACTTTTTACATATGAATGTGGCTCACGGGTGAAAAAGGTTTGGGCAGGAAAATACCAAACAAAAACCTAGATTTAGCAGACAAAGGGCCTTATCTGGAGCCACACAAAACACTAAGACACATGCTGGTATAACCACCACAGGCTGTTTATTGTCACTATAACAACTATTGTCCTTATAGCATGTGTCGCATGAACTTGGTGGTCACACACAGCCTGAACATCAATTGACTTTAAGGCACTGACCACATTCCCAGGGCTAAGATAATCATACAAACTCTTTATGGTGGGGGGGGGGGGGCATCAGAACCTAAAATAATAGGTCAGGGAGTGTGAATGTCTAGAATGAAACCACCTGGTCTTTGAGGGAACCGTTTGTAAAAAGCTCAGAAAGAATATGACCATGAACATGAAAGCCTTTATCCCTAAATAGACTCCTTGTGGCTGTATCCTATAGCAATACTGGAGATGTTTCCTGGATAGTTATTATGGAAAAACGTATACACAGCATTTTGCATTTTTTACAGTCTAATAAGCTCCTTTTACTTGGCTATGGTTGGATACTGAGACAACTTAAAGAAAAAATGGTCTGCATACATCTGAAGGCGATCATGCACTGAAAAAACAAAGCTGATTATATATACATTTCTCGTGAACTTGTCACATTTACACACAGATGTCTATAAACCTCAATTTTGGGTGCACAATTATTTAAATGGGTTGTTCACCTTTAAATTAACTTTTAGTAGAGAGTAGGGATGGGGGAATTTTTTTGCCTTGTTTAGCCACGGTAATGACGCCCATAGACTTGAATGGCATCGTGCGTCAAAAAAATTTCCACACCCATAGACTTTAATGGCCGTCAGCGACATTTTTGGAGAAACGAGACGGGTCAAATTCGCCTAACCCTAGTAGAGAGTCATATTCTGAGACAATTTGCAGTTGGGTTTAATTTTTTTTTTTTTTGTGGTTTTTGAATTATTTAGCTTTTTATTCAGAAGCTCTCCAGTTTGCAATTTCCGCAATCTGGTTGCTGGGGTGCAAATTACCCTAGCAACCATGCACCGCTTTGAGTTAGAGACTGGATTATAAAAAGTAGCAATAGCAATAATTATGTAGCCTTGCAGAGCATTTGTTTTTTTAGACGGGTCAGTGACCTCTATTTGAAAGCTGGAAAGAGTTATAAGAAGACGGCAAATAATTTAAAAATGACAATTAAAAACAGTGCCATTCTATAACATAACAGGTGATTTCAAGACTTTTCAATTCAAAGGTATTTTAGGGCATTTTGCACATGTAGAGAGCATGAATTCCCACAGGTGACTCCTGTTGTGCCATTGCCTTCAAGAATAAGTGAACCTTTTTTCTATCTATAAAATTATTTTGAGCAGCCCCCAGGATAACATATAGCACCTTCTACCTCTTTGAGGCCTTCATAGCCTTCATAGAAAAGAAGTGCTCAGAAAGCAAAAGGGAGGAGCTTCACGCTTGACAAGGAAGTAACTAAAAGAGCTGAAGAACTGACTGTGATAGAGAAACAAATACATCTGAATGCAGGTAGAAATATATGTTATTTTGGAGGCAGTTTGTAGTAATTTTAGAGGATTTTTAAATAAAAAGACATACTTAAAGGAGAGCCTACAGCAAAACAATCAGTAGTATGAATGAGGAATGAGATATCGCTCAGCCCATTTCTAAAACTTTTAGGGGAACATTTTCAAGCTCCAAAACAGCAATGAAATACATCCGAACACTGTGGGGGTTATCTACTAAAAATTGTAATTTATCATATTTTTGTTAAACCAAGCTCGGCCAAACGCCCATCTATGATTTTATCTCATTTATCGTTAAAATAACTCGAAAAAGTCAGGTAGGAAAAATCGAGAAAATCCGAATCATACTAATTTTTGGGATTTGACGCCCGATTTAGCTTAATAGCTTGATTTTTTCGGGTTATCCCCTGAAAACCCAGCGCAGGTCTCAATATCTTTAAATTGTAAAAGGGACATCTCCCATTGAATTCTTCATGACTTTGAAAGGTTTGAGATGGTGAATTTTCGAATTCTGACTTTAGTGTATATTAAATCTAGAAATTTTCTTTCTCTAAAAATATTAGTTTTTGCCTTAAAAACCTGGACCAGAAAAAATCAAGGTTTAGTAAATTAACCCCTAGATATCATTGCTTAAAATGTAGAATATTATTAAACTGTGCATTGATTTTAGCAGACTGCTTAGATATATGTAATGCTGCAATAAATAGTGTCAGGGTCTTGTGGGTGTGTTTTTTTTTTAAGGGAGTTCTACTGAAATCTACTTGCCACATTAATTTTTCCTATTGGCTTTAATAATTTACATAAGGTCCAAGATGGTGAAAACACTGGTGTAAATTACAGAGGCCAGGTAGGGTAAAAACAAATACATACCTTAAGAAATACCATGATGACAAGATGACCAGAAGGATCCCGATGGCATCCCATCACGGAGAAATACACAGCTTTATAAATGGGCTGTTTATTTATCACCGCCCTTTACACGGTTTTTCTGGCGTAAATCATTTCATACAACTTGATAAATAGGCCTCTTATGTAGGCCTCTCAGTAGTCCTCTTATCTAATTCCTGACCTAAACTATTCAGGCACTGACACCAATTTGTAAACCTTTTACACACTACTTTTGTCTTCCTCTTAACTCTTAATCTGTAAACTGAATTTGGACATTTATCAGCATTACTTGGTTTATTTTTTTTTCTGTGCACAGCAATTTCTTATCCAGACCAATGGCCTTTGCTTTTATTTCCCCTTTTTTTCAAAATGAAAAAAATTACATTGTTTGTAAAAATTATATTTCAGCAACATCGAAGTATTGTTATATTCTTATTATATTCTTTACTGGATTTTCCAAGAAGTCACGTGACATCAGTGGTTCCAGGTTAATAACTGACCATATCTGCCTCTGCCGTGATTTATTAGGTGCTGGTACAAAAATACATGGCCACAGTTCCTACATGACATAGAAAGGCTCCTTAGCAGGAAAAATGTTCAGAAGTTTATTAGATACGCACTTTATTGCTGACACAATTCATCTTCTTTCTCACCCATTTCTAAAAAATGTCATTACTGTTGAAAGATTTCCTAATATATTTCTCAAAGACAATTGATAGCATACATAAAAAGTCACAAAGAGTCCTCATCAAATATAAAAGGAAGATGGAATACAATGGGAATGCCCCAATAAAAATAAAACTTTAAATCCTAGTACATTTGCTATAAATCTTTCTATTTAAAAGGGTCAGAAATGTGAAATGTGTAATAAAACTTTTACCAGCAGTGACACTCAGTAGGTAAATTTTGGGCTACCATAGGCCTCAATTTCTATCTGGACACATAAATATTGTGGCTAAGCTAAATGGACCCATACATGGTTCAGACAGTGAGGCTGATCTGCTGATGTCAGCTGACCTTTGGTAATAAGGAATGCTTGGAAAGTACAGGTAAGTAGCACTGATTATACCAGTCCCTGTCTGTTGTCTTTTACCAAGTCAATTCCACTTTTATTCATCCATTAAAATCATAATTTCCAATTACGGTATATGTTGTTTTCATTCTCTCTATACAGGATTTTTTTTGACGCCGGGGAATTTTCTCAGCCGTTTCACAAATTTATTCGCTGGCAGCGAATCCTGGGAATTTGCTGCGAATTTGCGCCTGCCGAATAAATTCGCCCATCATTACACAGCATACATCTTTTTCTAGGACTGACATGTGTAAGATTTGTCTAACTGTTATTTGTATGAGCAAGCAAGCAATGACCATACACTGTATATACACTAGAACAAAAAGGACAGGGTACAGTGTTTTGCAGCTAAAGAATAGTCTTTACTGCCCTCTAGTGTTGGCTTAAGTGTAGTGGTTGCTACAGAACACTAATCTGAAGCCCAACCAAAGCCTGAAGTGTCTCATACGTCTGTATATGTTATGCTATATATATTGTGACTTGGTTACTAATATTTCAGCGAAGGCCTAAGTAATGTTCTGTAATTATTTTTGGCTTCTCCGAGGTCTAGCACTGCATTTCTTGAAGTACCAACTGAAATATGTGTTTCACTGAATGCCACCTCCAGTGCTCTCCTATATGTATCTCTGTTGCAGTTGTCTGGTGGCTCTGACAATTATGGAGAGTTTAATTGACAAAATCTCTCCTGTCTAGTCACAGACTTAAGGGAATTTTTGGTTAACCATGGCTAGGGTTGCCACCTTTTCTGGAAAAAAATACCTGCCTTCCGATATATTTATCTTTTTCCCTATTAATAACATTGGGATAAACCATCATTTTTACCTGCCAGGCCAGTAAAATACCAGCCAGGTGGCAACCCTAACCATGGCAAAGGTGTACTGTAGGACGGTATATTGTACATAAGGGCCTTGTATGGGAACATGAAGAATGTGTTTTTTAACATTACAATGGAGGACAAAGAGTAAAACAGCTCAAGTTAACAGAGAAGTCACTATTTCTTTAGTGCTCGACAATCATGTGGATGGATAGAGCATACCTCCCAACTGTCCAGTTTTTAGAGGGACAGTCCCTCTTTTGACAGCAAAACCAGGAGCTTGTCCTGATTCAACCAGCAGTCCCTCGTTTGTACTGGAAAGTCCAGAAAAAGAAACAAAGTTCTAGCTTAATTGGCTATTGGCAGAGAGCCCAGAAAAACCACAGCTCCAGATAAGATACTTTTGTAACAATTTCGAGAAAAGCAAATAAGTAACTGTAACAATATGTGATAACAGTTCACTTGGGAGAAGTTAGCTTGATGGGCAATTCACCTTTATTAACAAAACTGTAATAACTGGGGAAAAAAAGCACAGAAATATGTTCAAACTTTCATAACCTGCCAAATTTTGTAAAATGAACATGGTAATTAGGGGGTGTGGCCACAAAAATGGGTGTGTTCAAAAAACTATTGCCACGCTACCAACGCCAACTTTTTTGTCCCCATTTTTATTTTAGATGGCGTAGGGCTATAAAATCAACTTTGAGCATATGCAGAATGATGCAGCATTAAAGGAATATTGCCATTTTTTGGTGGTATAAGTATGGGATCCATTATCCAGAAAACTGTTATCCAAAAAGCTCCAAATTCAAATTATCTCCCTTCGACCCTATTTAAATCAAATAATTCAATAATAAAACAATACTTTGAACTTGATTCCAGCTAAGCTATAATTGCTCCTTATTGGAGGCAAAACATTCCTATTATGTTAATTGCCTTTTAGTAGACTTAAGGTATGGATCCAAACTATGAAAAGACTCTTCATCGGGAAAACCCCACCTCATGAGCATTCTGGATAACAGGTCTCACACCTGCATTAAAAAAAAAGTAGATCTAGCTGTTTGTCAACTTCCACTCCAAGTATCTACCATTAACCCAGTAATTTTCAGAAATATCTGAGATACGTTTCATATGAGAAACAAAAGGACATTTTTTTGTAGAGGGAGAAGGCACAGGAAACTGGGCTTTAGCAACTGCAGATTTGTGTAACCTATAAAGATGTTTCACATAAAAGCAAGTTCTATAGAACATTCAGTTAATCCTGGAGCCATTTGTCTTGTCTCTTTACTAAAGGGAGCTTGTCCTGATTAAGTTTCCCTTGGCTGCCGGTTCATCACTCTTGTGTGAAAGAGAGATAGAGAATGATTGGAGGAGAAAGCACCAGGTTTAATTTGGCTGTGTGTGTCTGTCAATCACTCCAGAAAGCACAAACTCTTGTCTCAATCAATAAGAGCACTATATATTCCTTTAATTCGACAGGCCTTTTGTCATGCTCACATAAAAAGCCATGTACCATATTTCTCACATCTCCCCCCACCCATGTCCATAGTTCTCACCCCTTCATATGGGGACCCTTTCTGACCCCACTGGTGGTCTTATAATCTAGAGAATATCAGGACAAACCAACTAACATACTCTAACCTCACAAAAAGGATTTTTTTGTCTAGGTTTTGCAATTTGATTTCATTTCCTTTTACTTACAGTAGAATGGTGAAAAGTACTTGCTGATTGGTTGCCATGGGTAATTGCACTGGTGCAATTTAGCACCTATGTTATTAAATTGGCCCCACTGTAAATCAACCAGCGGTATGAATGCACTGTATAATCTCACTGATAAAGCAAAATATGGCTGCTGTTTTTAAAATAATCACAGACAACATTTTTCCCATCTCTTTATGATTTTTATGTTATTGTAAACCTTATACATTGTTTTCATGGGCAATATTTTGATGATGCTGTCACGCAAGTTGGATTTATGAACAGGAACTTGTATACAGTAGATTTTATTAACCTTCATTCTGAAAGACAAGTATCAGTGGGGGATTACACCTTTCTTTTTCTCATACACACACACACACATGGGCTGTGAATGAAGGAATGTGTTGGCGTTGGTGTTGACAATGGTGGTAAAATCCCTACTGAAAGAGAAGAGCTGCACCAATAAGGTCACGTCGGCGGCAAAGGGGTCACACGTGAAGTTCACTTTTAAAACAAATGCTCCCTAGAAGTGAACAAGTAACCGATTGTAGCAATGTATGAGTGCATATCTGTGCCAGAATCCACATTCCAAGTAGCCATAACAAAACATTATGATCCCTGCCATGTTCCCTGGTGCTTAACATTGACATTGGGTTGAATTTCTCCCTCCCTGTCAGGTATGTTCTGCTAATCACATCAGAGCAAGACACCAAACTGAATTGTCTCCTTGCAGCATTATCACATGAATAGGGACAGAGCTGTGTTATTGTGAACCAAACTTACTGTCCACTCAAGCAAACAATTTGGCAGCAAACTGATAAAATTACAAGGAATAGAGCTGGAACAGAGCTGGCAGGGTGTCGGGGGGGGGTCAGGGTGTTACCCTCACTTGCTCCCTTTCCCACATAGAGAAAATGTATCCACCGTGGGTTGTTCCAACCCCTGTTGCGTTATTTCACCCTGCTCTGAACTTCAATGGCAGGTACTGATTAGAGGCCTTGTGTCCTATTCAAGGGGTGTAAGTGACTGGTGTGCTTAATCTGATTAGAATGTACAGAGCTTGTTCCTAAGGAGCTTTCAGACACACTTGCACAAGCTCACAGGCATACGCACACACACACACAGTCACACACAAGCACACACACATACAAACTGCTCGTACTTTGCTCTTAGACAGTGAGGTTCTTGTTTTAACCAAGGAGCAAGTCATCTGAGTAGGTCTTCTCGGTTTAAGTAGCTCTGTGGTAGGCCATTCAATGCATTGAGCATGATCTAAGCCCACCTGCCTGCTTATTAACCACAGGATTAAAACCCTTGCCTCCCTCCCATCTCATCCTCTTACAGCTCAGTATGGAGGCCTGGGGGAGTATGCCATCTTTTTACATGAGAATTTGTCAACCTCTTTTTCTGCTTCTTGCTCACAGATCACAAGGGATTATAAGTGAGGCCAAGCATAGCAACTACTTAAACATGGACAGCTTGAGCCTTTCCTCTCATGGGAACTTGCCTTCTTATGCATGTGGTCAATTGCCGTGTCCCCTCCCATCCAATTTGTACCTCTTAATCCCTTAAAGCGTATACCCTATGGCCTTAGCTCCTTTTCCCACACTTCCTCCCGACATCCAAATGACCAAAAACCTTGATATTCTACACAATTGCTCACTCATTCTCCTCCAGTCTCCTTTCATCCAGTGCTTTCAATTAGAGGAAGACGGCCAGCCTGGGACTCTGGAAGGGTTTAAAGTGTCTGTACAGTACACATTTTAAAAATTTTTTGGGAGGGGCATTAGACCATCAATTTTTAAAAATCACCTATGTGAATATATGCATTTAGTACATAAATCAGAGCCAAATCTAAGAAAAATATGTGTAATTCATAAATATCCACCCTGAGATGCTCCAGCTGTTGTTGAACTTAAACGTCTATAAGCTTTAGACTTTTTTTTACATGAGAAGCTCAGAACTGCAGTTTAACTAAAGCTGAAGTGTCGCGGGTTGGACATACTGGATGTATATATACTCGGAATACAACAAGTGTTATATAATAAAATCAAAATTTGTATTTTTCCCTTTGCAATGTGATGCTGGGAGACAGTCTCTGGTCTACCTTAAAACTGGTCCTGCTAACAGTTCAACTAAAATAATGAAATTTCAAACTTGAAATTGAATTGCATTTTGGGTAAAAATACATAGAATTATTTTCTGCCAAAACAGTCACAGTAGATTGTGAAGGGGGGGAGGTTGCATACTGGTACTCAAATTATCTGCCTCGCAAGGACCAAACATGGAGTAGCTTCAGTCTCGCTCTAGAGAGTAAAACAATAGGCAACAAGTGTTTTTAGCACAATTCCTATTAATTGCACTTGTGTTCAACAATGCAGTATAGTGTTCCTATAACTGCTTATGTAAAGTGATAATTGCATCTCTATCAACCTTTTCAATTGAAAGCAGAGCTTTTCACTTCTTTTGTTGGTTGTATTTTTGTATGTATTTATGCATCCATTTATTGTACGCCCTGTGAAATATGTTTGTGCTTTGTAAATACACATTAATTATAATTCTCATAATAGACCTTCCAAAGTCCCAGTTTTTTTGCAGAGAGCTCAGGCCTCAGTCCCAGTTTCTTACTGAAATGTCCCACATTTGCCCTCGATCTCTTGCACCGAGGCCAGAAAAAGATATAAAGTTTCTGAAACTTAATTAAATAAAATGGTTTTGGTAAAGAGCCCAGAATACTTAGCACCTGCACTTAGATACAATTGTAACTGTTTAAGGTAAGTGGGTCTCTTGGGGCAACTGCGATTTTGCAAGTTAAAGGGCAATTCACCTTCATTAGCAAAACTGTAATAACTCATAAAATATGGCCTTAAAACTTAAAATTTTGTAAATTGGACCTGGTATTGAGGCGGCATGGAGAAAAAATGGTCATGTCAAAAAATGTTTGAAGTGCTGCTCATGGCAGATCTTTTTGTCCCGATTTTCCATTTTTCAAAGGTTGGGAGGTATGGTAATAATTCTAATGACTTCACCTTGAGGTCACTACACCTAATCTTTTTTATTGGGTGTTAAGGCTGGCCATTTTTGCAAATACTGGCCAGCTATTGGCTAGATATACACGTGGTAGACAGCCATTAGATTCCGACTATGCTAAATAGACTCTTCACCCTTATCCAGTTTTTAAAATAAATTACAGGGCCAAGGACCTCCCACACTCCAGTAACTTCCTAAAACATTCCCTTCTGTCTCCAGACTTATGAGTTGCTGCCACCTACTGACCAAATGACTATTATCTAAAAAATGTTCTTTGCCGCCTTCTAAAATGGAGGGCCAAAAAGAAATCCTTGGGGTAACGTCTCTCTTCCTTTCTGTGTCTCCTCCATGTGAAAACTGGCCCAAGTCTTTCCTATAAAGTGCTCATTCTGTCACTCTTGATTCGTTATTAGCTTTCACATCCCAAAATAGCAGCCTGTGCTTCTGGGTTGGTGTATTTTTAACTTATAATATTGTGCTAGGACTTTGTGTGCCAGGTCTAGAGGAGGCGGCCCTGTCAGACTTCCCACAGGAGGTGCATTAGGATCTGTCTGTTGTTGCCATAAATGTGTGTGACAAGTAGGGATGTAGCGAACGTCGGAAAAAAAGTTCGCGAACATATTCGCGAACTTGCGCAAAAATGCGAGCGGTTCGCGAACGGTTCGCGAACCCCATAGACTTCAATGGGAAGGCGAACTTTAACATCTAAAAAAGACATTTCTGGCCAGAAAAATGATTTTAAAGTTGTTTAAAGGGTGCAACGACCTGGACAGTGGCATGCCAGAGGGGGATCAAGGGCAAAAATGTATCTGAAAAATCTGCCTGTGTGTGCTTGGAAGAGATAGTGTAGGGGGAGAGCTGTTAGTGATTTCAGGGACAGATGATAGTAAGTTTGCTGGCTAGTAATCTGCTTGATACTGCTCTGTATTGGAGGGACAGAAGTCTGCAGGGATTTGAGGGACATTTTAGCTTAGGTAGCTTTGCTGGCTAGTAATCTACTGTTCTCTTTAAACAACTGCCATACGTTGCCCTTGTAGGCATTGTTTGCCCAGTTTTTTTGGACGCAGCCACTGAAGCACAGTTGCCAGAAAAAATATGCCATATAAATGCTGAAAATAGTCATTTTTCGCCATACGTTGACCTTGTAGACATTGTTTGCCCAGTTTTTTTTGGACGCAGCCACTGAAGCACAGTTGCCAGAAAAAATATGCCATATAAATGCTGAAAATAGTATTTTTTCGCCATACGTTGACCTTGTAGACATTGTTTGCCCAGTTTTTTTGGACGCAGCCACTGAAGCACAGTTGCCAGAAAAAATATGCCATATAAATGCTGAAAATAGTCATTTTTTGCCATATACGTTGAGTCAACGTATGGCAAAAAATGACTATTTTCAGCATTTATGTGGCATATTTTTTCTGGCCTCTGTGCTTCAGTGGCTGCGGCCAAAAAAACTGGGCAAACAATGCCTACAAGGTCAACGTCGTTGACCTTGTAGGCATTGTTTGCCCAGTTTTTTTGGCCGCAGCCACTGAAGCACAGAGGCCAGAAAAAATATGCCATATAAATGCTGAAAATAGTCATTTTTTTGGTCGCAGCCACTGAAGCACAGTTGCCAGAAAAATTATGCCATATAAATGCTGAAAATATAAATTTTTTTGGTTGCAGCCACTGAAGCACAGAGGCCAGAAAAATTATGCCATATAAATGCAGAAAATATGCATTTTTTTGGTCGCAGCCACTGAAGCACAGTTGACAGAAAAATTATGCCATATAAATGCTGAAAATATAAATTTTTTTGGTTGCAGCCACTGAAGCACAGAGGCCAGAAAAATTATGCCATATAAATGGAGAAAATATGCATTTTTTTGGTTGCAGCCACTGAAGCACAGAGGCTAGAAAAATTATGCCATATAAATGGAGAAAATATGCATTTTTTTGGTTGCAGCCACTGAAGCACAGAGGCTAGAAAAATTATGCCATATAAATGGAGAAAATATGCATTTTTTTGGTTGCAGCCACTGAAGCACAGAGGCCAGAAAAATTATGCCATATAAATGCAGAAAATATGCATTTTTTTGGTTGCAGCCACTGAAGCACAGAGGCTAGAAAAATTATGCCATATAAATGGACAAAATATGCATTTTTTTGGTTGCAGCCACTGAAGCACAGAGGCCAGAAAAATTATGCCATATAAATGCAGAAAATATGCATTTTTTTGGTTGCAGCCACTGAAGCACAGAGGCTAGAAAAATTATGCCATATAAATGGACAAAATATGCATTTTTTTGGTTGCAGCCACTGAAGCACAGAGGCCAGAAAAATTATGCCATATAAATGCAGAAAATATGCATTTTTTTGGTTGCAGCCACTGAAGCACAGAGGCCAGAAAAATTATGCCATATAAATGCAGAAAATATGCATTTTTTTGGACGCAGCCACTGAAGCACAGTTGCCAGAAAAAATATGCCATATAAATGCTGAAAATAGTAATTTTTCGCCA
Source organism: Xenopus petersii (assembly GCA_038501925.1). NCBI lineage: Eukaryota > Metazoa > Chordata > Amphibia > Anura > Pipidae > Xenopus > Xenopus petersii. The sequence goes on from CM076676.1 coordinate 113,378,373, forward strand.
TACGTTGACCTTGTAGACATTGTTTGCCCCGTTTTTTTGGACGCAGCCACTGAAGCACAGAGGCCAGAAAAAATTAAACCAGTAGGGTTTGCACCCTAGTTTGTAACGGTGGCGGAGGGAGGAGGACGCTAAAGGACAGCTGTGTGTGGAGTCATGAGGCTTGAAGAGAAGGACAGCTGCATAGAAGTCAGAACAAGTCTTCCGGCGTGCAGTAACCCTCCGAGATCCACCCCTCATTCATTTTAATAAAGGTCAGGTAATCGACACTTTTGTGACCTAGGCGAGTTCTCTTCTCAGTTACAATCCCTCCTGCTGCACTGAAGGTCCTTTCTGAGAGCACACTTGAGGCTGGGCAAGACAAGAGGTTCATGGCAAATTGTGACAGCTCTGGCCACAGATCAAGCCTGCGCACCCAGTAGTCCAGGGGTTCATCGCTCCTCAGAGTGTCGATATCTGCAGTTAATGCCAGGTAGTCCGCTACCTGCCGGTCGAGGCGTTCTTTGAGGGTGGATCCAGAAGGGTTGTGGCGCTGCCTTGGACAGAAAAACATTTGCATGTCTGATGTTACAGACCGGCCAAAGGGCTTTGTCCTTGCAGGTGTGCTCGTGGCAGGATTACTGGCACCTCTGCCCCTGGAATGTTGATGAGTTCCTGAAGTGACATCACCCTTAAAAGCATTGTACAACATGTTTTGCAGGCTGGTTTGTAAATGCCGCATCTTTTCGGACTTGTGGTATGTTGGTAACATTTCTGCCACTTTATGCTTGTACCGAGGGTCTAGTAGCGTTGCGACCCAGTACAGGTCCTTCTCCTTAAGCCTCTTGATACGGGGGTCCTTCAACAGGCATGACAGCATGAAAGACCCCATTCTCACAAGGTTGGATGCAGAGCTATCCATCTCCGCTTCCTCATTATCAAGGACTGCATCATCCACGGTCTCCTCCCCCCAGCCACGTACAAGACCAGGGGTCCCCAAAAGGTCACCACTAGCCCCCTGGGAAGCCTGCTCCTGTTGGTCCTCCTCCTCCTCCTCCACAAAGCCACCTTCCTCCTCTGACTCCACTTCTGGCACCTCTCCCTGCGTTGCAGCAGGTGCCTGGGTTCGTTCTGGTGATTGCGACCATAAATCGTGCGCTTCCAGCTCCTCGTCACGCTGGTCTACAGCCTCATCTGTCACTCGTCGCACGGCACGCTCCAGGAAGAAAGCGAAGGGTATTAGGTCACTGATGGTGCCTTCGGTGCGACTGACCATATTTGTCACCTCTTCAAAAGGTCGCATGAGCCTGCAGGCATCGCGCATAAGCACCCAGTAACGGGGGAAAAAAATCCCCAGCTCTGCAGATCCAGTCCTACCACCCAGTTCAAAAAGGTACTCGTTGACGGCCCTTTGTTGTTGCAGCAGACGTTCCAACATAAGGAGCGTTGAATTCCAGCGAGTCTGGCTGTCAGAAATCAAACGCCTGACTGGCATGTTGTAGCGCTGCTGAATGTCAGCAAGGCGTGCCATGGCTGTGTAGGAACGTCTGAAATGGGCCGACACCTTTCTGGACTGGGTGAGAACGTCCTGGAATCCTGGGTACTTGGAGACAAAACGTTGGACTATTAAATTTAACACATGTGCCATGCAGGGCACATGTGTTAAATTTCCCAGTCTCAACGCTGCCAACAGATTGCTTCCATTGTCACACACCACTTTTCCGATCTGCAGTTGGTGTGGGGTCAGCCACCGATCGGCCTGTGACTGCAGAGATGACAGGAGTACAGATCCGGTTTGGTTTTTGCTTTCCAGGCACGTCATCCCCAAGACAGCGTGACAACGGCGTACCTGGCACGTCGAATAGCCTAGGGGGAGCTGGGGGTGCACAGGTGTGGAGGAGGAGAAGGAGGACCCAGCAGCAGAGTAAGAAGAAGAAGAGGAAGAAGACGAGGTAGAGAGCGATGGAGGAGTAGAGGTGGTGGCAGAACCGCGTGCAATCCGTGGCGGTGACACCAACTCCACTGTTGTTGTTGTTGTTGAGCTACCCATTCCCTGCTTCCCATTCCCAGCCATTACCAAGTTCACCCAGTGGGCAGTGTAGGTGACATACCTGCCCTGACCATGCTTGGAGGACCATGCGTCAGTAGTCATATGGACCTTTGGCCCAACACTAAGTGACAGAGATGCGGTAACTTGGCTCTGCACATGTTGGTACAGGTGTGGTATTCCCTTTTTAGAAAAAAAATTGCGGCTGGGTACCTTCCACTGCGGTGTCCCAATTGCTACAAATTTGCGGAAGGCCTCAGAGTCCACCAGCTGGTATGGTAAAAGCTGGCGGGCTAAGAGTGCAGACAAGCCAGCTGTCAGACGCCGGGCAAGGGGGTGACAGTCAGACATTGGCTTCTTACGCTCAAACATGGCCTTCACAGAAACTTGGCTGGTGGCAGGTGACTGGGAATGGGAACAGGTGGTCAAGGTGGAAGGCGGAGTGGAGGGTGGTTCAGATGGGTCAAGGAGAGCAGAGGTAGAGCAGTAAGATGCTGGACCAGAAGGAGTGTGGCTTTTAGTTTGCCTGTTGCCTTTGAGGTGTTGCTCCCAAAGTGCTTTGTGCTTGCCGCTCATGTGCCTTCGCATAGAAGTTGTACCTATGTGGCTGTTGGGCTTACCAAGGCTCAGTTTCTGACTGCACTCATTGCAAATTACAATGCTTTTGTCAGAGGCACACACATTAAAAAAATGCCACACTGCTGACTTTTTGGAAGTCTGCGATCTGGCGGTAACAGTAGAAGTTGGCGGCATTGGCGGCAATGGCGGGTGCGTTGGCCGGCTGAACACAGGTGCCGATACATGTTGTTGCCCTACTGATCCCTGCGGGCTGGCCTCCCTGCTTCTTCTAAGTCTTATTCTCCTACTGCCTCTCTGACTCTCCGTCTCTCCATCTGAACTACCCTCCTCTTGCTCTCTTCTACTAGGCACCCACAAAACATCAATCTCCTCATCATCATTCTCCTCAGATGCATCAATTTCTTCTGACACATCACAGAAGGAAGCAGCAGCGGGGACCTCCTCCTCCTCCTCATCACTCATCATTATGTCCATCTCTGTCGTGTTCTCTGCCAGAATTAAATCTGGTGTAACGTCCTCATCTCCTTCATCTTCTTCTGCCAATAATGGTTGCGCATTACTCAGTTCAAGAAACTCATGGGAAAATAACTCCTCTGACTCCAGTGAAGAAGGGGCACCGGTGGTGGAGGAAGTGTTACGTGGGGTGGCCATAGCAGTGGAGGATGAGGAGGATGTTGTGGTAAAGTTAGAAACGGTAGAGGATGGGGTGTGCTGTGTAAGCCAGTCAACTACCTCTTCAGCATTTTGGGAGTTCAGGGTCATTGGCTTTTTAAAACTGGGCAATTTGCTAGGGCCACAGGATTGCATAGCAGCACGGCCCCTAGCACGGCCTCTGCGTGGCGGCCTGCCTTTGCCTGGCATTATTTTTAAAAAAACAACAACAACAAAAACTCAGTTGGTTTTTCTGGAAACGATAATACACACAGCTAGATGGCAGTTTGAAGAAAACAGTGTGCAAATAATGCCTACAAGATCAACGTATACACTACTACAGCGGTGGATACGGATTACGTAAAATATATGAATGCTGCTTGAAAAAAAGTAACTCAAGTGGTTTTTCTAGAGACGATAATATTATCAATATTTAGACAAAATGTGAACAAGCTCACACAGCTAGATGGCGGTTTGAAGAAAACACTGTGCAAATAATGCCTACAAGGTCAACGTATACACAGCGGTGGATACGGATTACGTAAAATATAAGAATGCTGCTTGAAAAAAAGTCACTCCGGTGTTTTTTCTGGAGACGGTAATATTATGGATATTTAGACAGAATGTGAACACGGTCACACAGCTAGATAGCAGTTGGTTGAATAACACACTGGGCAAAAAATGCCTACAGGGCAAATAATGCCTACAAGGTCAACGTATACACAGCGGTGGATACGGATTACGTAAAATATAAGAATGCTGCTTGAAAAAAAGTCACTCCGGTGTTTTTTCTGGAGACGGTAATATTATGGATATTTAGACAGAATGTGAACACGGGCACACAGCTAGATAGCAGTTGGTTGAATAACACACTGGGCAAAAAATGCCTACAGGGCAAATAATGCCTACAAGGTCAACGTATACACAGCGGTGGATACGGATTACGTAAAATATAAGAATGCTGCTTGAAAAAAAGTCACTCCGGTGTTTTTTCTGGAGACGGTAATATTATGGATATTTAGACAGAATGTGAACACGGGCACACAGCTAGATAGCAGTTGGTTGAATAACACACTGGGCAAAAAATGCCTACAGGGCAAATAATGCCTAAAAGGTCAACTTATACACTACTACAGCGATGGATACGGATTACGTAAAATTTATTATGGCTGCTTGAAAAAAGTCACTCCGGTGTTTTTTCTGGAGACGGTAATATTATGGATATTTAGACAGAATGTGAACACGGTCACACAGCTAGATAGCAGTTGGTTGAATAACACACTGGGCAAAAAATGCCTACAGGGCAAATAATGCCTACAAGGTCAACGTATACACAGCGGTGGATACGGATTACGTAAAATATAAGAATGCTGCTTGAAAAAAAGTCACTCCGGTGTTTTTTCTGGAGACGGTAATATTATGGATATTTAGACAGAATGTGAACACGGGCACACAGCTAGATAGCAGTTGGTTGAATAACACACTGGGCAAAAAATGCCTACAGGGCAAATAATGCCTACAAGGTCAACGTATACACAGCGGTGGATACGGATTACGTAAAATATAAGAATGCTGCTTGAAAAAAAGTCACTCCGGTGTTTTTTCTGGAGACGGTAATATTATGGATATTTAGACAGAATGTGAACACGGGCACACAGCTAGATAGCAGTTGGTTGAATAACACACTGGGCAAAAAATGCCTACAGGGCAAATAATGCCTAAAAGGTCAACTTATACACTACTACAGCGATGGATACGGATTACGTAAAATTTATTATGGCTGCTTGAAAAAAGTCACTCCGGTGTTTTTTCTGGAGACGGTAATATTATGGATATTTAGACAGAATGTGAACACGGTCACACAGCTAGATAGCAGTTGGTTGAATAACACACTGGGCAAAAAATGCCTACAGGGCAAATAATGCCTAAAAGGTCAACTTATACACTACTACAGCGGTAGTAAAATAAAAAAAAGTTAAATAAAAAAAGAATGAATATTAAAAAAAAAAAAATTAAAGTTGGTGCTGCTGAACTACTAGGAGCAGCAGATTAGCACACCAGTCCCACTCCCCAACACTGCTAGACTAATAGCACTGGGCTCTTATAGTAGTAGTAGTAGTAGTAGTAGTAGTAGTAAAACAACAAAAAAATAAATAAAAGCAGTCCTTACAAGGACTATTGCTATTGCAGCAGTCAGCAGATGAGATCAGAAGCAGGACAGCTGCCCACTGCAGCTACATACAGAGCACTGCAGTAGAAGGTAGATTACTAGCCAGCAAAGCTACCTAAGCTTAAATGTCCCTCAAACCCCTGCAGACTTCTGTCCCTCCAATAACAGAGCAGTATCAAAACGATTACTAGCCAGCAAACTTTCAACTGTCCCTGAAATCACTAACAGGCAGCAGCTCTCTCCCTACACTATCTCTTCAGCACACACAGGCAGAGTGAAAAAAAGCTGCAGGGCTTCGGTTTTTATAGGGAAGGGGAGTGGTCCAGGGGAGAGCTTCCTGATTGGCTGCCATGTACCTGCTGGTCTGGGGTGAGAGGGCAAAAAAAAGCGCCAACAATGGCGAACCCAAAATGGCGAACGTCGCGCGACGTTCGCGAACTTCCGGCGAGCGCGAACACCCGATGTTCGCGCGAACAAGTTCGCCGGCGAACAGTTCGCGCCATCTCTAGTGACAAGCTCATTTGTGCCTGGGCTCAGGAAAGCCGGATTATAATTTAGTATGGCATAGAACTGTAATTCTACCTCAACCCTCTCCCTTAAAGGAAAACTATGTTCTAAAAGAATACAACAGATAATGTACTTCCTAATAATGACCTATAAAAGAGTCTTATCAAACTCTTCCATTTTGTTGCCGGGTACTCTTGCGGAATGTGCAACTAGGATCACAATTAATATTTCTGCTGGAAATATCAGAAACAGGTGAGGTGTAGTGTTTACATTTCACCTGCAGGGGGCATTCTAGCCTGTTTTAAAGTAATATACAAACAGAAAAGCCTTAATCAAATGCAACGGTATTGTGCATTGTGAGCATAAGGTCTAAGGGTAAAATGAGGGTCCCCAGGAAAATGGAGGAAGGCTGGGCCCCCATCTAAAGCAGGGTGGGGCAAATATAAGTCACCAAGCAGTTCCATAACCATACTAAGGGAAATAAAGTTGGTTTTTGTATTGTAAGGCACAGGTTACATTATTTAATTATAATATTTTTTACTGGGTCATTAGAAATATAGTGGATAACAAAGTGAATAACGTGCCTCCAATTGTAAAATATAAGGATATTATCAGTTAGCGAGGTGTTCTATGACCATATAAAAGCACGAGGCCAAATGCTTTTATACAGGTCATGGAACTCCACGGTGATTTCTAATATTCTCATATTTTACAACAGGGGTTACTTTATTTATTATAATACACAAGTTACAGATAATCAAAGTCACCAAGAAGTTATGTGGCCATTTAAAAGCACAAAACCACATGCCTGTGCTTTGTGGGTGAGAGAGATCAGAAGCCGGACCTTGCATGGGGAGTAAACCGCACAGTACTATGAGTCTTTCTTTAAAGGGGTGTTAGTATGTTATGGAATGGCTAATTCAAAGCAACTTTTCAATTGGTCTTCATTATTTTTTTTTATAGTTTTATTTGCATCTTCCAGCTTCCAAATTGGGACGCTAGGGGATTAGCATGAACGCTATGGTAATTTGCAGTTTCAACAATCCGGTTGCTAGAGTCCAAACTAGAGAGCTGCTGAATAAAAGGCTAAATAACTAAAAACTACAAATAATTAAAAACAATTGCGCCTTGTCTTAGAATATCACTCTCTACATCAGGGGTCCCCAACCTTTTTTTACTTGTGAGCCACATTAAAATGTAAAAACAGTTGGGGAGCAACACAAGCATGAAAAAGTCCCTTGGGTGCCAAATAAGGGCTATGATTGGCTATTTGATTGCCCCTATGTGGGCTGGCAGCCTTTAAAAGACTCTACTTGGCACTAGACTTAGTTTTTAATCAATTAAAACTTGCCTCCAAGCCAGGAATTCAAAAATAAGCACCTGCTTTGAGGACCCTGAGATCAACATCCAAGGGGTTGGAGAGCAACATGTTGCTCACAAGCTCTTGGTTGGGGATCACTGATCTACATCATACTAAAAGTTAATATAAGGGTGAACAACCCCTTTTTGTTATAAATGGCACGTTGTGACTCAGAAGTCGGGTTTTAAAAAGGATATAATTTACAGTTTTGGACCGTAGTGAAATGGCTAAACTGTAGGTTATATAAAGAATATATATATAATGATTTAAATACTAAACTTTGGCTTCTAATGTTTCCTAGCAAACCAAAAATGTGCCTTTTCTTTGCTTTGCACCTGTTTACAAAGGCACCATTGCCATCATTGCCATAGTGATAAAGTTACTACATTGACGATTTGCTATGGGGTAAATAACAGCTATAGTGCCGGAACTACTGTGGGAGCAGAGGGTGCGAGCGGGCCAGGGCACGCTTCCCCTCAGGGCCCCCGGCAGCTCACGCGCCACTGACAAATGCGGCCGTACGGAGGGGGCGGGGCCTGGCTGCGCGTCACGCACCAGGACCCGCCCCCTCTAGTGACGCTACTGAACAGCTATTCACAACCACTGTAGGTAGATACAAATATCTGGAATTAGAATAAAACAGCACAAAGCAATAGAGCAGTATTACACATTTATTAACACTACATTAGCATAAAAAGTAGTTTGGTGGGGGGAAACACATTTACTTCAATGACAAAAAAAAGTGATGTCAGGTTTTATACCTTTAAGTATGGTTATGTCTCCTTTATTTCTCTCACAAAGCAGCAGTTCTGAATTGCTTTATGGCTGAAATTCTACCAGTTTTCACTCCAAACTTTTGATGTGATCACATGACTGCAGGAGTGAGCATTTTTTTACAAAACCAATTAGCAGAGCAAACGAAATAAGCAAGGTTAGCAAGGCAAAAGAGAATAACACCGCTTTAAGTATTGAAAAAATGTAAATGTAGCACCAGCACTAATACGACACGCATACATTTTTTTTTAATGAAATAGAAAAAGGCCCCAAGCCTCAGTGCAGAACACAGTCATGGAGTGAGATGCTGGAGGTGAAGATTCAAATAGCAAAATGTCCTTAATAAATGTGCCAATGTCTCCAAATTATCCCTATTTCGTTGGGGTGTAGATAAAATGGACAGGATTTCTGTGCAAAATGTGGAAGGTCTGTGGCTAGGCAAGCCCACTGTGGGACAGGGGTGATCTGTGAATTGGTATGGATGTATGTGCTACTTTAGTCCAGTTATAGATAGGCAGCCCAATCCCCTGTGAGAGCAGATAGATGTAAGTTTGAGGATTTGGGTGAAATGGAGGGGCACCCAGTGAATTTTATGGAGATGTACACTTTTCAAATCAGTGTGACCACACCAGGTAATATAGTAGAGCTTACCTAGGGATGACCTGCTATTTCCCTTCAGGAGACAATTTATGTTTTATTTTTAACTTCCTGTTTATGTGAGAGATAATCCCATGTGTTCATAAACCCTGGCACCCAAAACAGTCTCCTTATAATTTGATCTCCCAGCTGGAGAACCGTGGGAACAAGATCTGACGTCAGTGCCGAAATATAAGTAATGTATAAATCAAAGCCTCCTACTCAATTCTTATATGTGGGAGTGTTAACACCATTTATTGACAATAATTATGGCTGAGAAAATCGCATTCGGATTTCTTGCTTTCAGAACTATCCTTTCAAGCCGTTTGTGTCCAGCTTTTTCCAAGGAGTGGGTGGATTTTCTGTTCTAACTGTACACACAGTGCCGTATGGATGTAATGAAAATGTATTTCTGTAGTGTTCTTTGGCAGGATGAGGCAAAAATAAAATCTCACATGCACTAACGTGTGCACGGCTTAATAGGTCAGGCTCAGATTGTTCTAAAGCAAGGCTGTCTAGCAGTGGGACCCTGATCCTCGTCACCCAATGCTATGAAACACCTTGCTGGGTGAAAACGTCTAAAAAGTCCTTAAAGGAAGAACTTATCACATTTTCTTAAATGGATATTGAAAAAATAATGTTTGTCTGATTCTGAAAAGAGTGTGCACTGCTAAAGCAGAGTACCTTGATCAGAAAAAATATATATATATATATATATATTTTTAATAAAAGAGATACTTCTTCAGAACTAAATGTCCCTGTGTTATTCAGACCAAAAAAGAGACAGAAAACAAGTGCTGCATTGTGGGTATTTACACAACATTTTGTCAGACAAGTTATTTAAAGGCAATTTCAGTCCTATCCGGTACTTTAAAATTTTCTGGTAAATGAGTGGCGTATTGATTGGCAGCTCCCAGGTGTTCCTCCTCATCCTCCTGGGGCAGCTGTAAGGACAAACAGAGATTTTACTTCTCCTGCGCCAAAATATTAATTAGCCCTTTGTACAACACATGCCATACAGCTCAGTGAGCAAATACCCTATGAATTCATGTTTGTCAATGTCTGCTCAGCATCTTTGTAAACCAGTAATGCAATTGTACAGTATATGTATACTTATATACAATACAAAAAAAGCCATGAATATCCTGTAAAAAAAGCCTGATATGCTTATAAATGGTGAGTTCCTATGTCATCAGTTATAAACGGTGAGTTCTGATGTCATTTCTGTCACACGACTCACTGAAATTTGTGTATTATAATAAATGAAGTATCTTCGGCCTCGTGCTTTTATATGGTCATGAAACTCCTCGGTACTTTATTCACTATATATATATATATATATTTGTGTGTGTGTTTACAAATTGGTCTATGCCATGTATAGTGTATGTGTGAGTATGTTGATTAGCCAACCTAACCAAACCTTAACATTTTAGAGTGTGGTTCAGTTAACGATGGAGTCACTGTGATATGACTATGAAGATTTTTATTCATCTAGGTCATGGTATATCTAGTATAGGTAAATCTGAAACAACTGGACTTGCTGAGTAATCTTTAAAGAGTTTATATGCCGAGAACTTCCCACACCAGTCAGTTGAAGTGAAGAAGCTGCTCGGATGAGTAGTGAAACGTTTTCAATGATTACTCCACAAGTCCAGTTGTTTTAGATTTACCTATACTAGATAGTCACTTTGATATTTTTACTTTTTTGCAACAGCCTGTACTTAAATGGTAGTTATTTTAAAAATATGGGCTACTAGCAATTCTTAAAGGAGAAGGAAAGTCATCTTGCACTTGGGGGTGCCAAATGTTAGGCACCCCCAATTGATTGTATTTACTTAACTGAAACCTATCAACAAAAAACTGCACCGGCCCAGGGTTATGACGATGAGCGATTCTCTTCTGGCAAATTCTTTCTTCAAATTTCCTGGGGCTAACACATGCGCAGTTGAATGAAATAGCCGACTTTTTAAAGTTCGGCTTTTTTTTCTACTGCGCATGCGCAGCCGGACGAAGAATGAGGAAGCCGGAAGAGGATCGTTGGTGTTCACTGGAATATCCCCGGTCCGGTGCAGTTTTCTGCTGATAGGAGCACCCAGGGTTTCAGATAAGTAAATCACCCTACTGCAAGAAGACTTTCCTTCTCTTTTAAGGGTCATTGACAATTTCAAGGGTGTCCTTGCGCAAGCAAAGGACACAACTCTGTAAATTGCTTATATAGGTGAAAGCAAACATTTAACATTTTTCCCAGCAGATAATAATAAAAATAATAGGAAGCCGTTTGTTCATATGCCGTATATTACTAGTGAAAACATTTTAAATGTTTAATCCAGCAAAATTAGTAAAGATATAGGAATTTTCTCTTTCTCTTAGCATCTACTGCCACCTAGTGACAAATAATGCATGAGAATATTTCGATACACTGCTGCCTTGTTGTATGAATAGACTAGGGGGGAGAAAGTGATTTTACTCATTGTCTATATACAGTAGCTTCAACAAGTCCATGTAGAACTATACAGAGATTATTAATTATTCAATTCAGTCCCTGCCCCAGCAGAGTTTACAGTCTAGGAGCTTACAGTCTAAGGTCCTTAGCCCATTCACACACATTTCATTTTATCAAGAGCCAGTTAACCTGCACGTACGCCTTTGGAGTATAGTAATTATCTGCAGGGAACTCAAACAGACAAGGGGAGAACATACAAACTCCTTGCAGACAGTGCCCTGGATGTGCACAGTATCATGGCATTAGTGTGATCCACTAGACCCAGGTTAGTTGCATGGGTAGGCACAACACACTAGGGAAACCCTGCAAGTTTAAAAAAAACAAACAAATCAGACCTGAGGGATGGGCAAATTTTTTCACCTTGTTTCGCCGCGGAAATGACACCCATAGACTTGTATGGCATTGTGCGTCATAATAATTTTATTTTAAATATTTTTTTTTTACTAGAAAGAGTATTGGGAAATACTGAAAAGATAACTATGCACAGAGTATTTAGTAAGATCCCCTAACTAGTTATAGATTGTATTCTTAATATCAGTTACATCATTTTTAGGCCACTGCAGCTACATCTGACTTATAGGACCGAATCTATCCATACAAGGATATGCTACAAGATGGCTTGGCCTCACTTGGTGATCATTTACACAAACCATTTATAAAGTAGACTTTATTGGATGTTAAACTCATTGAGAAAAATTATTGAAACACAAACAATCTCCAAGAATTTTCATGGTTTGTTTTTGGTTCATTTTGTACATGAGTTTACATCGGAAGTTGTACCTTCATAAAAAATCACCAAGCAAACATGCCAAACATAACATTTCCATTTGCACTTTACTCCTGTTTTAATAGTCTGTCTAGAAAGGAGTTAAATAGTTCAAGCCTGTATCTAATAAGCTTATAGCGCTTTTACTTTGACCATCTTTATTCTGCTTTTTGATTTGGAAGATGGAAAATATAGGGATATATAGTAACATGTGGGTTCCCATTCTCATTCACAAGCTCAATTGCAAAGGTTTAGCAATTTAGTGTGACTTACCCCTATTATTAGGCCCCCAACACTATATGGCTATAGTATTGAGATTTCCAATTTAAAGTGATAGACCGTTATAAACCTCAAGCACTTCATCATTTAAAAAAGGTTTAATAAATCAGTTTCATAAACAGTATTTTTCTTGTTACTGTTTATATATTTATTGGTTTATTCTTGAGTTGCTCAGCCTCATATTCTTTTCTGGTTACAAACAACACATTCATGCTGTGAGTCTCTGACAGATTTTACCTGCTCGAAATTCCCCATTGAAGTCATTGATTGACAACTCACCACTGATTAACAGCATGAGTTTTTGCAGCAGGAGACAAAAAATGTATAGGTTTGCAAATGTATTATATTGGTTATATGACTCATTTACCAATGCCATACACAAGAAACATTCTGTTTCACCAGCATACTATACACTTGAGATTGCACTTGTCACAAAGCAGTTGTACCCTGTCCCCTTGCATTGCTTATACCTCTGTTCATAGGGCCCACACTGCAATTGTGAGAAACTATAGTGTTTTGTTTTTTAAACACTTGCCTGCGCTAGGCCATCTACATCAGGAGGGAGCTCTGGGTGCTGCCAGCCATGCACATGTACAAATAATGAGCAGTTCACTCATTTTGCCCCTTACGCACGTGTGTGATGTCACATGCATGCACATAACATGCACATAATCAAAAGTAGTGAAGGGCGAATTTTGCGGCGAATTTGTGCGATGCACCGCCAGCAAATAAATTCGCAAAACGGCGCGAAAATTCGATGGTGAAAATTCGCCGGCATCAAAAAAAAAAAAAATGGACGCCAGCAAAATTCGTGAATTTTTCGGCAAATCGAAATGTTGCAAATTCGACCATCACTAATCAAAACCTGTGGCTATTATTCTCAGTGCCACAGCATGACAGGCACCCTTTAATGGGCATTCAGAATAGTAGATTGCCTAGGAGTGTCACCATTTTCAGACATCGGGCAGAGCTATTATATCAGAGGGATGAGTTGGTTATGTCAGATGGTGGAGTTACCCTTTAACTGGCCCTGCCCCCATTGTCAGGTTACTTGGCCAAAACATTTGATGATCAATTCATGATTTAACGCCTGTATCTGTCCATACTTGTAGCACACAGTATGTTCAGTGTTGGCATTTTAGAAATATGTGTTAATAATAATTATTTTGGGTTTCACTGATATTGTATCATAACTGAAATGGTGCTTTGATGGCAACATGGATGGCATTCATTAGCTGGCTGGATGCATGCTATCAGGGCTGGGGGTTATAACATTTATTGGCTCACATTTTTTATACTTCCTAATCTAATTGGGCACTACATTAGACTGTCTTTAAAGAATGAAATGCTAAATGTGCCAACTTTGGAATTCTGCCTAATGATTTCACTCATTGTGCCGGACTTAAAGCATTTCTATCCCATAACTAAATACCAATAATAAGGCACTGCTGTGCAAGTTCAAATTCTAACAGTGCATACATTCCAGTGGCTTTCTGTGTCACATCAGTTTGGCTTTGCACATTAAAATAAGGTACAAGCCTGGAGTTCCAGACATTCCAGCCATGGCATGGCTCTGATATATTCCTTTCCACTCCCTGTGGCTAAAAGCAGCAGATCTTTCACTATTGACAAGAAAAGAGAGCTTATTTAAAAAAACAAACACAATTGCATAATGCTAAAAGGGACACAAAATTGAGCATGCACTGATGCCATTCATATATGTGCATCCATGCATGATCCTTAACAACTCCAATGAGTCCATAAAGCCTGATGTGCTAAGTTGCTCACATTTGAGTACCTTTCTAATGGCGGTTACGACCAGCAGCTTGTGCCCAAAACTGCAGCTGACATGCACCAAGTCAATTAGATGCTAATGTCTTTATTTATGCAGTGCTTGGTGTGCTGAAAGTGATGTTACTCCCATACACATGCAGCAAGAATAATCCGAATTGCAACTTGCATACAATTTGCCATAATGTGTAAGGTGGTTAAAAATGGTGTTATGCGAAACGTACAGTTAATGATGGTGTAAATGTAAGAAATGCCTGTTCTGTGTATGTGTGATTTTTGATGTTGAAAAGTTGAAGTGTTAAAAGGTGTATTTACAGTTTTTACAGTATTTGGCCACTAGATGGTAGTGGGTTCTCATTAGTTATATAAGGGTTATATAAGAATTTTATGTAAAATGTAATTTCTGTCCCTGCCACTAGAGGGAAGCAGTGGGACAGGGTAGAAAAGGTATAAAAAGGATGGTTCCACCCAGGGCATGGTTAGTCGGTTTGGAGCGGTATAGATCGTTATAGATAGAGGTATAGACCGTTAGACCTTTAAATGGGGCACTAGGTGCCATAGTCAGTGAGGGCAAAGTTAGAAAGATTAGCTGGCACCCCACCAAGGAGTAAGAGGCTTAGTAGCTGTGGTTCAGCCACAGATAGGGAAAAGTAGTAGTCAGGACTAGTGCGGACAACCCAGGCCAAGGTGAAAATCCTACCCGGAAAAGCTAGGGTGCACTGCTGTGGTGGCCCGCTGGCTGAAGTAGGGAGGTGGAACAAAGGAAATTCCTACCAGGGCGAGGTGGAGGGCTCGTAGAACGTATGGCGGACTACCTGGCCGGTAGGTGGTGCGGGAAATGCCTAAAGGCTGGGTTTGCAAGTCCAATGCAATGTGGGGAATGTGAATCACCTGTAAATCTGTAAGAGAAACTGTTCTGTATGCTGGTTGGAGAGTAATTTCTGACATCTGTCAAATAAAACTATTATTACGTTTTTTTAAGAAATTAGTGTACTGTGCCTTTAATGACTGGAGGGCCCCTTACAAATGGAGACTAATGTGCATCAATGTCCCTAATCATATGGCAGACTTAAGCTGGCCATACATAGGGAGATCGCTTGTTTGGCGACATCGTCAAATGAGCGGATCTATCCCCAATATGCCCACCTTGAGCTGGCAATATTAGGCTGATCCAATCGTGGGCCCTAGGACCTAAAATGATTGGATCACAATGAGAAGAATATGGGCCTCGAACTGACGGGATTTTTAAACCCACCCATTTGACATCCGTCGGAGGGCCCCATACACTGTCCAATAAGATGCCGACTTAATCTGTTGGCAGCTTTTATCAGTGTATGGGGAGCTTTAGTTGCAGCAGACAAACGCTTTATTGTTGTTATAGAAAAACAATAGCAATTTGCATCCAAATTTACCACTTTTCACTGAATTTGTAAATGAGACCTAAATTCAGTACAAAGTGGGTACATTTCAGGTACCTTCATGACTTTTTTGTGAAAACGTTCGAATTTCACAATTTTTCGTGAAAACATTTGAATGTCTCACTTTTTCCGCAAACTTTCCGATTTCACAATTTTTCGCGAATTTTTCGTTGTTGAATCGAAATATGAAAGATTTGCCCATCACTAGTTTAGATTAAAAGAAAGTGATGCTTAATATTGGTATTTGGGGAAATAGGAGGCTTTAGTATGTTACAATGTTGTACCAAACAGATATTGTGCGTGTGAACCTGCTACTAAAAAATGTTGGTTTAACTTTATGTGACAGTGTAGTTTTATAGGTCTGCATAACTTTTTACACAGTATATCCAATATCATGTTTATATTGGCCTTTGTGATCAGTGGTGCTCACACCTGTATGTTTATTTATTTTTTTGCTTTTATAGACTATACAGTTTGCGGCATTCCAGAGCCTAGTCTGTCCTTCTTAAGCACGAGATGCTTTGTAAAATAAAATACACATTGTATAAACAATAATGAAAATTCCGTTTTCTCTGGAATGATGTTGGAAAGGAAGTACACAATGTACTACACTTGTAGACAAGGTTTTATCAATGTTGTACTGCATTAAAGGGAATGTTGTGCCTTTTATCATGCTCCATAATCTGATGGAATATCTTCATAGAGCATCAACAGTGGTTATATAGTGAGCTCTATAGCTTTAATCAACAAAAACAATTATCATTTTGTGGCTAATGAGGGGTTCCAACAATAGGCAAGGACAGTGGTGCATAAGCAATGCTATTATATCTGTTGTATCTTTTATGGTGCACTACAAAATAAAGCTCATCTCAGCTTTAGATTTCACTGTCCTTTTGATATCAGTGGAGCATTCCTTAACCCAGGCAAACAAAATGGCAGGTCCCTCTCATAAATGTAACCATAACAGAAAATGGTGAGTAGATATATTATCGCTCAGTAAAACAGGTTCTTTAAACAACTAAAGTGTCACGTTCCCTGCCGTATACTTCACACTATAAAGTTCTTACCTCCCAATAAACAGCATCATCAAAGCAGTTCTCATCTGATGGATCTCCCCAAATTGGCAGTTTCAGAATGCAGCCTAAAAAAATGATATGCAAATGGACAACATTAGCTTAGAACCCTTAGAGTGGTTGGAAAGTCAGAAAAATACATAGCAAGTCACACTTGGGGAACACATTAATGTGGAGAGGTTCCTAAAGTTTAGTTGCCCACCCATAAAGTTATGGATCAACTGGGTGATAAAGAAAAACTGTCAAAATGAGCCCTAAAAGGCAGACAAAATTCAGTCTATTGCTATTACCAGGGGCCAAACTTAACCTTTCCAGGTCCCACTCCAACAAATTTTGTAGATGTAGAATTCATATCATTATCTAAAGACACATGTTGCATAAAAGACGATGAAGGTTTTTTTGTTGTATTCCCATGGCTACACAATCCAGATTTAAAATAGTAGCCCTGAAATACTTTTGGATCCAATAGTTTTTACTCTAGTCGAGAAAGAACAAGATGTGCCAGTTACAAATTTGTAATCTTCCAACAACAGAAAAGGATCATAATTCATACCTACAACGGCGCCTCCTACAATCCCAAATGCCAGAGAGACAGCTATGCCGGCTGCCTGATAGCCTCCTTGCATGCTGGGAGTTCTGTCAGCAAATTCGCCTTGAAATTTAAACATTTTTTTCAGTCTACAAAACAAAATGATGACATAGAATTTGACATACAAAGAATGCAATCTATTTAAGATTTACTACTTTATCAGTTGTTTTATATCACACATGTAGTATAGCACTTGCCTGTGCAAGAAAGTAGCTGAGTATATAACTCCAGGAAGACCAAGCTTTATGACAATACAACTCGTCATTCCCAAACTTCCTGACAACGCCCAGGGACACCTAAACATATATCCACCTGAAACATCACCAACGTTTGACTAAATGCCTTCTTTTTTTAAGTCCACAAGTTAGAACTTTGCCTCCTTACAACTGAGAGCTATAATTATGATACTACGAACCACTCATCTGTTTGGTTGATACCTGAATCAAATCTACAATTGCAAATTGATCCAGTTTCATTTTTTTAAAGTTATAAAAAAACTAGCAACTTTGTTCATTGTTTTCTAAGAATTAACAGTTATGAGGATGCTTGTAACCTTGTCCTCCGTGAGGGGACTGACATCAATAACTCGATAAGCCGGGAGTTGAACAAGACCACTTTATTGTTACAGCTACATATCTTTCAGTCACAAGCAGGAGCACTTCCAGAGGGCTCAAATCCTCCTTTTTGGGATCCCTTTTGTAATTGCACTCAGGGAGAATATACACACAGGCACCCCTTATGGGCACTCCCCGGCTTCTCTCCTAGATCCACCAAACCTCTTCTCCCCACTCACTCCTTGTTGGGCTATAGCTGCCAATGCAAATTAGCCTGCCTAACCTTACACTCCTAGAGGGACCCATTATACCAACAAGGCCTCACACGATCTAAATTCAGTACCTTCTCCTGGGAGATGACTATACTGCTTCAGAGATTCCCTGCTTGCCTTTCTTCCCATGACACATCTCTGCTGAAGCCTCCTAGTCTCCACCCTTAGGGGACTCTACTCTTACCCTCTAGCTCCCTCTAGCCGCCAACTTAATTATATACACATATAATAACCTTCAACTCAACATTACACATTTCACCTTGTTACAAGCTTTCTGAAAAGAATGTGTGATTTATGCTTATTCACTATATTTCAGAACACTGTTTGATTAATGTACATCTTATTTTTCTATTTATTGGTTGTTTAGGTTACTTACCCCTCTGCAGTATAAACTCCTTCTGTTGCACATGCTGCTGTAACTGCACCAACAATTCCACCTATTAAGCCTGGCATTGCATGGAGATTATGTATTCCACACGTATCCTGGAGCCGTAACTTGTTGGACAATATAGGCTGGGGAAAAGAATTATAGTATTTGCATTCTTATATTTAAATATTTCCAGCCAATATATTATACTTAAAGGGGTTGTTCATTAGCATTTAGTATGATGTAGAGAGTGATAGTCTACGACAATTTGCAATTGGTTTTCGTTTTTTATTATTTCATTTTTTTAAATTATTTAGCTTTCTAAGCAGCAGCTCTCTAGTTTGCAGTTTTAGAAATCTGGTTGCTAGGTTCCAAATTACTATAGCAACCATGCACTGATTTGAATAAGAGATTGAAAAGGAATAGGAGAGGGCATGAGTAGAAAGATGAGTAGCAGTATATGGGGTCAGTGACCCCCATTTGAAAGCTAAAAAGAGTCAGAAGAAGAAGCATTTCAAAACTATAAAAAAATAATGAAGAACCACCCCTTTAAAATGCAGTGGGCAAAAAAAATATGTATTGTAAACAATATCCAGTGATAGAAAGGCCTTAGTAAAAGACAATCTCTCTAAATTATTAGTTTATTAGAAAAATAAACTATATAATGAAGTAGAAGGAATTCCTTAGAGAAGTGGATAAACACATGCAATATGGAACTCAAGTGAAGGTCAGGGTACAATGCAATTCGGAATTGTGAGTGCTCACTATTAACTAAAAAAAATGGAGCTTACATCTAATAATGAAAGCAATATGGTAATCTTCAACCCAACAGAACATACAGTAGTTTGGCCTTTACCCCACCCAGGGAATAAAAAGGATTCCCGTATTGGGATGAAACAAGCCACAGCTTTATTGACAAACAAGATAAATAAATAAAACAGTTTAATAATAATTATAATTAAGTGAAAACTTATAAATCATACATAGAACCTTTTGGAATGCTTGCTAAATGCCACAATGTGCTACCCATCACACTGCCACCTTCTGCAACATGATGATCAGGTGGGAAAGTGAGAACAGTTACCCAAAACAGCTCCACGATCATTGGGACACTTACATACAGTATATAGCTAGAGATTATTTGCATACAGGTATTACCAACTGTGAAGTGAACTTTGAAATGTCTCTATATTTGTTGGGGACCTAGACAAACTTGGGATAGATAGAATGACATTGAGAAATGTAAGGCTACTTTTGCATTTAACTCTTGGATGGTCTTCAAACCCAGTTCCATCTGCATAATAGATGTATCTCCATAACCTCTGTACTAAGAGGACAGACTGCAGGTTGCTGGATTTGCTTTGCTTGCAGTTATTGGTGTAGTCTGTTGTCGACTCAGTGTTACACACCATGTGCTACCTATACTCAAACACATCTCTCATTACTACTTACAGTGCTTTTGGTTTGGCACTGCTGCCTAGTTCTGGTTTTGACACACCTATTGACCTAGTTATTGTATAGTTAACTTCAGCTGACGTACTTATTGTCTATTTTGGCTCCTCTCTACTTTTTTAATTTGTTTGTACTATATCAAATTTGTAGTGCAATAAACATGTAGCAATTGAGACGATGAGATGAAAGGAACTGACGATGTATGGGTTGATGTGCGATGATGGTTGGGTGGGTTTGAGTTGAAATTTGGGAAACCATTGCAGGTTAGGGTTCAATGCGGGTCAGACTTGGGAAGTGCACTCTTCCTGTGCTCCCAAAGATTCCCTGTCTTGGAATAAGATGCACACACAGAAGTAGCATACAGAGCGTGGGTTGGGTTAGAGCAGTGATTACCAACCAGTGGTTCGCGAGCAACATCATGTTGGATGTTGCTCCCAGTGGCCTCAAAGCAGATACTTTTTTTTAAAAAAAATTTCAGGCTTGGAGGCAAGTTTTGGTTGCATAAAACCAAGTCTACTGCCAAACACAGCCTTCCACCTGCCAGTCCACATAGGGGCTACCAAATAACCAATCAAAGCCCTTATTTGGCATCCCCATGATTTTTTTTCATATTTGTGTTGCTCCCTAACTTTTTTTATATTTGAATGTGGCTCATGGGTAAAAAAAAGTTGGGGGCCCCCTCGGTTAGAGGGTTAGGATTGGGTGCTGGGTGAATTTGTCCCGATGCACAAATCACTAGAAGGAGTCCTGATTTTATGAATGCATGTTTATGATACCAAGTTTATATCTAGATTAGGAAACAGGTACTACTTATTTGCTACTTATTGACTATAGGCCCTTTCCATTATAGAGTACCTCCTATTGACTTAATAAGAGAAATCACTTCATATAATAAAATTTGATAAAAACATTAAAAAAACTATTGTCCAATGGGAGAGCAGCCTTAGTATTGCAGCCCACTGTAAAACTCTTACTTACCGAAAGATATGTAAATCCTAAGGTAGACACAATGCCGCATATGAATCCAACAATTAAAGATCCATATGGAGTAAGCATCATCTCTGCAGCCGTACCAACTGCTACTCCTCCTGCCAGGGTTGCATTCTGAATGTGAACCTATGTATGAAATTGTACATTTAGGAAATGAACTGGGTGTCACAGATGCTACAGTGATTAATAATCAAATAAATGTAAATGCTGCAGTACTCCATGTACTTTCTGGCTTTAGTGGCTCTGTCAAAAAATGTCAAGTTCTATTAACTGCCAAAAAATGTAGCTTACGTTCAATAAACTGAAGAAAGACATCCACAGTAATAGCCACACACCTGCTGAAAATCCCTAAAAAACGTTGTATCTTTTCTTTTTTGCTGGGACTTATTTAACAGGATATTGATTTTTTTGTGCCAACCAAACCACTGTTCCTGATTCTGAACAACTTACAGACTGTACATTGGGGAGCCCAGAGTTGGGGAGCCCCTTGCACTTCACTCTCTAGTCTAAACCAAGTAATTATCACGTTGGTGTTCAACATGTGGCAAAATAGATCTAATGACTTGAATGAGTTCTTACTAACATCTTAAACATACAAAAGGGACCTGGGATTTGTAAGAAATTGGGATGTGGCTGGAGTTTAATTTAGTTGAACAATATTACCCATGTAAGTATATAAAGCAGTTAAATCAAACCTTTTATTGTATAAGGTTTGGCAGAAATTTGCTTAAGTACAACATAAATGGTTTTATACACACACACACACACACATATGAGTGCTAAGTGTGCATTAGCTCTCGATACTTACCATTTCTAGTTTGCCTTTTTTGTTCACTACACTGGATATGGCTACTGTTGTGAGAACGCAGGCAGCAAGAGAACAGTAGGTGTTTATTGCAGCTCTGTGCTGGGCATCTCCATGATATGAGATAGCAGAATTAAAGCTTGGCCAGTACATCCATAGAAAAAGGGTTCCTGTGATAACAAAAAAATTAGAGGGTGAAAGTAGCCTTATATACTGGTGGTTCAACTATCAAGTATCCACTTTAAAACAGTAGTAGTCTGTATTGATACATAACAGTGAGCTACAATGAGGTCTAGAAAACCTCTGTCTAAGGTTGGTTGATATATACACGTTCTTGTTTTATACGTGGACCTTTTAATTTTTTAACCATCCTATGAAATGTTAATCTTGTCAGAAATATTAATCTTGCCAGTAATTGTTGGTTGTATTATCACAGATTTGTACACCCTGTACTAAATTCAACCTAATATATGGCATATTTCCTATGGGGAACTTACCAATCATGGAGAACAGATCAGAAATATAGGTTGACCCCTCTTTGTCATTATTTAGCTTTAGTTTTGGTCGGTTTAGGATCCAAGCCACCGTAAGCCCAAAATATGCTCCGAATGTATGAATAGTCATTGAACCACCGGCATCAATTACCTGCAGTGAAGAAAAGAAATGTTATATTTGTCCTTATCATAAGACAACATTAAGGAGAACATTAGCAACAAGTAAAACCAGGAAGCAGAAGCAAACATTGGGTGCTAGAGAAGATGATGGAAAAAGGAGTTCAAACTGGAATGGGAATGAGGTACGGAGAGGAAGGGGAAACATGGGGGAAACATGGCATAAAAATAAAGTTGGAAAGAATGAAACTCAAAATCAATAATAATCAATGCAAAATCACAAAATAATCAACTAAAATACAGATTATATATGTGTTTGGGAATTTATTCATTTTGGTCTACTTGTTTCCGTGTTCAGAAACATCATTGTCTACTTTTAGGTAGGGATTTGTGAGATAAAACATAATGGGGCATAGTCTGTTTACATAGACATCTTCATTGCAAATATTTTTGCAAAAAGCACCTACAATTCTTGCATTGAAAAAAATACCATAGACCCCAATCTATTTTGCACAAAAAAAAGTTACAATGAAAAAGCACCAACAGACTCTGAAATATTAGGTGGAGAAAATAAACAAAGCTTCAAATCGTTTAAAAAATTTCTCTTTCGCTTCACCAAAAACTTTGCAAAACTGTAGGAAAATGTATAAAATTCTTTAAAGAGAATGGGCATTTTTTTCACATCCACTCTTTTCCCTGTGCGTCTTTTTCTGTGCAGAAAACATCAGAATCTACAGTATGGGCATTTTTTTGTGGTGACTTTTTTTTGGGACATATTCATTGATTACTAATAGCAATCTATCACTTCTTTTAACTGTAACATAATAGAGATATAATAAAGTCCAAACATGCAGAAGGACTCGTGGTACAGGTACATCTTGGGTCCCTTTCCTGATCATCTACATTAGAAAGGAAACACGTAAGGTTACCATGTATCTCATGTTTGCCTAAAATAAAGTTTTTAGTCTGCTTTACTCTGCCTGTCCGTAGGATCTTTTAGTGCTGCTATGGACCTTGGTTTTTGCAATGTTTGCTATTGGTTTTGCTATTTTTCACCATCTTTTATCGGGTTTCTAATGAAAGATGCCATGTATAGCAAAATAGCAATTAGCTACTGGTGTTTTAACATTAAAATGTCCTTATTTCTAGTGATTGGCGAATTTCCAGAGAAATTCACAAAACAGGGAAAAATTCGTGAAACGCGTCAATTTTTAAGCCAACGCTAAAGTCAGTGGGCGTCCGTATAATATTGACGCATGACGGTTTTGATCCAATCAACTTTTCCAAAGTGTGTCCAAAGTATTTTGATGCCCGCACATTTTTCGGCAGTTTCCCGAATTTATTCGCCAGCGGCGAAACACGGAAATTCGCCGCAAATTTGCGCCTGCCACATTTATTCGCCCATCACTACTTCTTTAGAAATTATTTATATTTTCAAAAGAGGAGCTCACGGGAACATTATATATTAACACATTTTGGGATTTTCATTTTTTTAATTTATTGATAAAGACAAAGTTTGGCACCCTCTACCTTTTAAATACAATGTGTGAAGATGACTAAACAGTCTAGTCTAGGAGGTAACACTGGTTCAATCTTGTACAAAATATCACCCTTTTTCCATCTTAATGAATCACATTCTCATGTCCCATATTTCTCCGTGTGAGTCATAATGCACCATTACATCCGGCTCCATGTCTATATTTGTACATACGTGTGGAAATATGCATGTGTAACAAATCGCCCTGTCTGAATTTAACACTAATATGCCCGTGTTAATTCACTTATCAGGAAAATTACTTTCTGTTCAATTAAATTACCATTTAGATCATTGCTTAGTTAACAGTGATTAAGAGTATCATAAGAATGTTTAATTTATTAAGACAAATAATTAGGATGGCAAAACAAGTATAGCTTTACTGTGTAATAAAGTGAAATGTTTTAACCAGTATATCCATGGTACCAGTAGCACAATATTTAAAGTTACAAGTATGATCTGAATTGAATGTAATTATTTGTCTGTCATAGGATAATCTCTCTCAATAATGGATCTACCTAATATGCACTTTGCTTTTGTGCCATAAATGCTTTTCATAATCCTTGTATAATCCTTGTATAATTTCAAACTGCTCTTTTCTATAAATGTCATTTCAGGTCACAATGGGTGGAGTAGAAATACAGTCAATTGTTTTCTGGTACACCCAGCCAACAAATCTAGCATGTATCAATAAACTATCAGCCAAGCTATGTCAAACTGCAATTAAGGATCAGTAGCATGAATGGTTTGCACTGCCATCTCTCACAAAAAAAGTCTTCAGAGGGGACTGGTGTGTGGCAATCCCTAACCCGCCCCCACCTACTCCCACTACCAGCAATCTCCTGCCCCCCTCCCCCGCAGCACCATTCTTATGCCCCCATGCAGCCTCCCTCCATGGAGTCCCCACTCAAAGGTATAAAAATCGATCATTTTTTATTTTTTAAATGGACCAGATATGTTTTTTTTATGTTTTTTTCACAGTCCTCCAAAGTAGAAGGTTGTAGCATAATCAACTCATTCCAATTCCTGTTGTTAAAGACATAATTTATTATTTATGATTCTATAAATAAGATATTTTCCAAAGTTGATAAATATGGAATATGGAAAATACTAGAGAACATATACAAACGTAATAAGAGGAATAAGGGGTTGAAGCGCCAACAGAAAGAGACACAAGGTGGGTCAAATCCTGTGCATGTTAAATGTAAATATCATTGTCACTTACTGTACCAGCACCAATATATCAACAATCTTTAGCAAGGTCAATGCTTTTTTAGGCAACATTGACCTTGGATGACCTGTGTGGTGAATTTGTAGGAAAACTAGATTTCAGCATTGAATACTAAAGATATTATGAGGAGATAAATTCTGAGTTGGTCCACTTTAGCCTCAAGCTATTTATATACAACAGATATGTGTTATGAGCAGGTTTGAAAGTTTCACCTGCTGATTTGCCATGTCGGCCACTGTATGGAACATCAATAGATGAGGAATTAAAGGACCAATAACATCAAGGGGCCGATTCACAAAGGGTCGAATATCGAGGGTTAATTAACACTCGATATTCGACTAGGAATTAAAATCCTTCGACTTCGAATATCGAAGTCGAAGGATTTTAGCGCAAATAGTGAGATCGAACGATCGATCGAACAATAAAATCCTTCGAATCGAACGATTCGAAGGATTTAAATCCAATGATCGAAGGAATATCCTTCGATCAAAGAAACTTAGGAAAGCCTATGCGGACCTTCCCCATAGGCTAACATTGAGTTCGGTAGCTTTTAGATGGCAAACTAGGGGGTCGAAGTTTTTTTACTTCGAATCCTTCACTCGAAGTTAGTGAATCAGCTCCCAAATGTTTTTAAAACAAATTTGTTTGTAAATAACAAAAATAAAACCACCAAGACATATTTAACTTTAAAATCGCAAAGTCTTTATTAGGACACAACTTACGCTCCTCATCAGAAAAAGGTGACAGGGCGACGATCCATCGTGCGGCACTCGATTTCTCCTCCCTGGCTATCTCCTATAGAAGGCAGGGAGGAGAAATCGAGAGGACGATGGATCGTCGCCCTGTCACCTTTTCTGAAGAGGAGCGCAAGCGGAGTATTGGTGAGTTATTTCGTAATAAAGACTTTGCGATTTTAAAGTTAAATATGTCTTGGTGTTTTTTTATGTTATAAACAAATTATTTTTTTAAAAAAATTTGATGTTACTGGTCCTTTAAAAAAATGGCTACCCCACCTTACTGCTTTTTGTCAGTATGAGGATGCCTTTTTCCCCTTGCTGAAAACAATACTGTGTACATAAGCACCAAAAGGTTGGTTTCCTATACAGATGTGCTCATGTTTCTAGTGCTTAATCTCATATTTGTAATACTGATACACCTATGGCAAATATAATTGCCAGTGATAAAAAAAAAACATAGCAGCATAATGCTATAAACCACTGTATGGTGATCTTATTGTGTGACATTACAACACTTAGGGGCAGATTTATCAAGGGTCGAATTTCGAAATAGAAAAAGCTTCAAAATTCGACCATCGAATTTTTTTACATCGAATTTGGCCATTTGCGGTCGAAGTAAAATCGTTTGATTGAACAATGAAATCCTTCGAATCAAACAATTTGAAGTATTTTATCCATCGAGCAAGCGATTTTTCTTCAACTTCAAAAAAATTTGAAAAATGCTCTAGAAGGTAATTTAGCGAAGTATTGAAGTCAAAGTTTTTTAAAGAGAGAGATACTTCGATTATCGAATGATCGAATAGTCAAAGTATTTTTACTTTGAATCGAAGTCGAAAGTCGTAGTAGCTTATTCGATGGTTGAAGTATCCAAAAAATTACTTTGAATTTCGAATTTTTTTACTCCGAAAATTCCCTCGAATTCACTTCGACCCTTGATAAATCTACCCTTATTGTATAAGAAGGAGTCATGGGTTAGGAAATGTAATGCTCATGACTAAAAGAAATGGACACTGCGGGGCATGAGATAATTATGTTATTTGGGCCTTTGTCCCCTGTTTCTTTTACAAAAATCTACCTTTTTCAAATACAATCTGATAACGTCCCTTCACATTGGAACCTTGTTTCATAAATGTAAATTATAAGATGAAGCTTTTACATAATATATTTATATAGGTGTAAAAAATGACAATATTTTATAGTTTACCTGGGCAGCAACTGTTAAAAGCAATCCTTGCCATAGTTTCCAATTGTTGGAATGAAACTGTGGGTGCGGCGGATCATAACTGCCTTTTGTAACCTTTTGTTCAACTGTAAAGCAGTTCCCTAGACTTACATGAGCACATTTCTATTCCAGGCCAAGTCAAGCAGAGTCTGCAAGCTGCATTTGTTGTGGTCAAAACTGTTCCTGTATAACTCTATTCAGTGAAATAGAACTTACGTGAAGTTTATCTAGAAGAATCCACTCGTTTACCGCAAACAGAGTGACCTGAAACAAGGTCATGACCATAATCTGAACTGGACTAACTTTGCCTAGAACACCTCCAAAAGCGATGCAGACTGATCCCACGCAGAAGTCCGCGTTGATCAAGCTGTTTGAAAGAAAATCGAGGACAATTACAACCCAAACTAAAAAAAAATAACATATAATTTAGCTGACCTACATTTTCTTAAAATGTATTGCTTCAAAGGTGTATTTACCATTAAAATAAAATCACATGATGTATTTAAGCAAGTAACATTAGTGAAAATTAGCGAGCATTTGGCGCCCTGGACGCAATTTTGCATTTCATTAAATTTGCGTTGAATTAGCGAATTTACACCTGGTGAAGTGTTGCGATGGCTGCATAGCCGTCGCTGGCGAATTTTCTTAGTAGATTTGCCCCTATAGTGAGGTAGCTTATTTTGACCACACAACTTTGCATCACAATTTCTTAATTCCACTAAAAATAATTTGCATCACGATTTCTAAAAAATCTAATAAAAGATCATTTAAATATTAAAGAAACCCAATAGGAGTATTATTAGGATTAATGATATCTTAGATGGGATCAATACGAGGTACTGTTTTATTATTACAGAGAGGAAATCCTTTTAAAAAACATGAATTATTTGATTAACATCTGCTCTATGAGAGATGGCCTTCCTGTAATTCTGAGCTTTCGAATATTGGGTTTCTGGATAACAAATCCCATACCTATATCTGTCTATTGGCTTATAAATAAAAAATGCTATATAGTGTATTCTCTATGATTTTGTTAACAAAAAATATGGAGATGTTTTAAATAAATAATGAGTTGAAATCATCTCATTAGTCACAAAATTGATTTAAGGCACATATAGTAATTCCAGAAATTTTGGCACCCAAGCGGGTGGGTAACAACACTGGGAATCACTCCATATTTATTATGCACAGGACCTTGGGTTTTCTGGAAAAAGGGTATTTCCATAATTTGGATCACCATATTTTTGACGCCGGTGACAATTCAGACGCGACGACAATTCTGACGCCCATTAAAGTCAATGGGCTCCTAAAATTGTCGCCAGTGACAATTTCAACGCCGGCGTCAAAAATATTTTGACCCAGGCAAAAACTCATCTGCGAATTTTCGTGGCAATTTTACGAATTTCGTGGCAATTTGCGCCTGGCGAATATATTCGCCCATCACTAAAGATTACCCTATTCAATTTTTCAAAAGGGTAAACCCCAACAAATGTTCAATGTTAAATTGAACATTTAATTGTGGAACAATGTGTTAGAGATCATAATAGTTGTTTTGGCAGCTTGATTCTTATTAACCATCTATTATAACTTCTCTTCATAGAAATAATCTTCTCTGTTATTTAGTTTAAATCTATTGTTTCCCCCAGATCTCCCAAAAACCCACTTGCAAAGCTGACACAGTGGGGGTTATTTATAAAGTTTGTGCAGCGCATATTTATTCACAAATGGTTGTATTGCTCATGTTTTTTCCTGAAGGCTAAAATATTGTACTGCTGTGCCTGTCTTTAAGATTTTTGTGAATTTGCATTGAGAATAAATGTTCTCAAATGGCTCGCAAATGAGATGGATGTTTGCGTGAGTGCGCCCACTGTTCAAGGTTGTTGTGCGCGAAAGTAACATTGAGAGTAACTTAAATTCACAATTTGCAAAACTGTTTCAAAATATTTTTTGGGCTACTTCGACCATCGAATTGGCTACTTCAACCTTCGACTACGACTTCGAATCGAACGATTCGAACTAAAAATCGTTCGACTATTCGACCATTCGATAGTCGAGGTACTGTCTCTTTAAAAAAACTTTCACCCCCTACTTTGCCACCTAAAACCCACCGAACCTCAATTTTAGCCTATGTGGAAGGTCCGCATAGGCTTTCTAACAAATTTGTGATCGAAGGAAAAAAACGATTATTCCTTTGAATAATAGTGCTAAATCCTTCGACTTCGATATTCGAAGTCGAAGGATTTAACTTCGACAGTCGATTATCAAGGGTTAATTAACCCTCGATATTCAACCCTACGTAAATGGGCCCCAGAGTGTGCACATAATATTCGCAATTTGCGAATTTTGCAATATTTTAAAAGCTCTTATCGGCAATTGCAGTGTGATAAAAAAATTGCAATTCTGTTTGCACACTCTTATTCAGCTTTATATATATAACCAAATATATTCACTGTGCAAACCAATTTGCCCTGCTCAAAGTTTAAAAATGAGGGGGAAAGGGTGCTGCTTTAAATAAGAATTAGAAACAGGGAAATCACCAAGAACAAATTATTATTAAAAGAATGCTCTGGAAAGCACTTAAGATTCACCTCTGGAACCAATAAATAATTGTAGGTTAGGGATTAATTAAATTGCAAATTATGTACTAAACACCAATGTTGACACATCAAACAAACTATACATTTTTATTACTACGATTATTTACACGTCATTAACTTATCAAATGATGGTGCGTGTGTGCAGAGCATTAATATCAATGTCAAAAATGTCATTTTTTATGGTTTAAAAATGTTTATGTTTTGTAAAACAAGCAAGGTTACTCTAACAATCCTTGTTAAAGTTGTAGATTAAACCAGGCCACTCTAGAGTCTAGCACTCACTGTTCTTTTTCACATAGTTCCATTTCTCCCAGGTTTAAATGTTTACTTTAATTGTTGTACAGGTATAATGCTTTGGATGTAAAAAAAAGTGCAATAAGCAGTAAGTGGAAAGGGAGTGAATTAACTGTAAAAGAATTACTGGGCCTTTCCAATGAAAGCAACAGGGTTTCAGCATAGTGTGCATTTAAAGGGATACTGTCACGGGAAAATTTTTTTTCAAAATGAATCAGTTAATCGTGCTGCTTCAGCAGAATTCTGCACTGAAATCCATTTCTCAAAAGAGCAAACATATTTTTTATATTCAATTTTGAAATCTGACATGGGGCTAGACATATTGTCAATTTCCCCAGCTGCCTCAAGTCATGTGACTTGTGCTCTGATAAACTTCAATCACTCTTTACTGCTGTACTGCAAGTTGGAGTGATATTACCCCCCCCCAGCAGCCAAACAAAAGAACAATGGGAAGGTAACCAGATAACAGCTCCCTAACACAAGATAACAGCTGCCTGGTAGATCTAAGAACAACACTCAATAGTAAAAACCCATGTCTCACGGAGACACATTTAGTTACATTGAGAAGGAAAAACAGCAGCCTGCCAGAAAGCATTACTCTCCTAAAGTGCATGCACAAGTCACATGACCAGGGGCAGCTGGGAAATTGACAAAATGTCTAGCCTCATGTCAGATTTCAAAATTGAATATAAAAAAATCTGTTTGCTCTTTTGAGAAATGGATTTCAGTGCAGAATTCTGCTGGAGTAGCACTATTAACTGATGTGTTTTGAAAAAAACATGTTTTCCGATGACAGGATCCCTTAAAGTATGGGAGCCGTTATTCAGAAACCCCTAATCCAAAAAGCTCCATATATAGAAAGGCCATCTCCCATAGACTCCATTATATTCAAGTAATTCAATTTTTTTTCAATTAATTCCCCTTTTTTCTGTAATATTATAATAGTACCTTGTATTTCATCCCAACTAAGATATAATTAAGCCTTATTGGAGGCAAAACTGTCCTATTGATTTCAATTGATTTTTAAATTATTTTTTAGTAGACATAAGGTATGGAGATCTAAATTATGGAAAGATCCCTTATCCAGAAAACCCCAGGTACCAAGCATTCTGGATAACAGGCTACATACCTGTATCTGATTCAAATAACAGTTTCTGGACTTAATGGACACTTTAAACATCACACTTCAACTGCACAAACTAGTTTAGGGCACAATAGATGTTGGAAGTTACTTTATTATTATGGCATTTATGACATTGTACAGTGAACACATACTGAGAGCACCTGACATTTAGATGTATATATCACCATTTTCAAAATAATGTCCAGAGACCATATTTTCTTATGGATTGAGCAGTGAGCCCCAACCAGTGGCTCATGAGCAATATGTTCCTCACCAACCTCACCAAATGCTTGGCTTTTAGGAAAGTTTTGGTTGCATTTAAAACAAGGTGTACTGCTATACAGAGCCTACTG
This sequence comes from Xenopus petersii, assembly GCA_038501925.1. NCBI lineage: Eukaryota > Metazoa > Chordata > Amphibia > Anura > Pipidae > Xenopus > Xenopus petersii. Next base: position 113,409,634 of record CM076676.1, read on the forward strand.
TAGGCTGTCAGTCCACATGGAGGCTACCAATTGCCAATAACATCCCATATTTTGCACCCCTAGGAACTTTTTGCATGCTAATGTTGCTCTCCAACTTTTTACATTATACATTTTACATTATAATGGTATTAACTGTACATTTTAATGTGGCTCATGGGTAAAAATGGTCGGGAAACCCTGGTTGGCCTCAGATATATACTCATTCATTGTTTTCTTAATTACTATTACTACCCACCTTTCAACTCCAATGAGGATCTTCCCATCTACAAATGTGTGAAACCAGCCCTGCATTAGAAGGGCCCACTGAATCCCGAAGGCGGCAAGCAGAAAATTGAAGGCAACACTGCCAAAGCCATATCTCTGAAGGAATGTCATAAGGAAACCAAAGCCAACGAAGATCATTACATGGACATCCTGGAAACCTAGGGGTGGATAGAAGAGAGATTTTACAATGACCTCATAAAATGCATTTAGTTGTTCATTATTCAGACAGCAATCAATTTATCTCCCAAACTAGATTTCCAGGCTATGGGTTATACTGTATAACCATCCTCCCATATTTCTACTGATGTCAACTTTAGAACTATAATGGAAAGGGAATTAGAATTACTGCGTATTACCACCAGTGTCTGATACAGGCATAATTTCCCCATGCATTTTCATGGAAGCAATTTTAGACTGATGCTTTTCTCCCTGAAAGCATAGTATTCATATATGGCACATGCAGAGTACATTTTGTCCCAATACACATTATATAGTGAATAAAGTACCCCTATTGTAAAATAAAAGGATATTATAAATTACCAAGGAGTTCCAGGACAATATAAAAGCTTTTTTATACACGTCATGGAACTCCGAGGTGACTTCTAATATCCTCATTGCAACATGGGGTACTTTATTTATTATAATACACATGTTTCATGCTTTCATGTTTGATTATAACTGATGACATCACTAAGCACCGTTTTTAAGGATAGAATTTACAGGATATTCATGGCTCTTGCGTATTATAAAGGTATTAACTACACACACATGCAAAACTTTTTAAACACTTCTTAGTCAATAACTGTATTTATTTATTTATTCTGGAAGTATGAACACAGAAATAAGAAATGGCCTAAGGCAGGACTGTGGATCATTTTGTTATCAAATGCACAGAAAACTTTTAAAGCTACTGCTACTGCTTGGAATCTTAATACACATACAGGTATGGGATCCATTATCTAGAAACCTGTTATGCAGAAAGCTACAAATTCTGGAAAGGCCATCTTCTATAGACTCCATTTTATCCAAATAATCCAGATTTTTAAAAATGATTTCCATTACCACTGTAATAATAAAACAGGACCTTGTACTTGATCCAAACTAAGATATAATTCATTCTTATTGGAAGCAAAACCAGCCTATTGGGTTTATTTAATGTTTACATGCTTTTCTAGTAGACTTAAGCTTTAAAGCTGCAAATTACGATAAAATCCTCTATCCGGAAAACCCCAAGTTCCAACCAACTACTGGAACACAGAGCTCTCAAATGGGTTATATTCTGGTCAGTGAAATACTTGAGAATTCTATTGGGTTATCTATGTAATAACTTGTTAGGGAAGTACTGCAGTGTTAAGGCAGTGGCATTGTTGGCATTTCAATCACCACTTCATACATGTTTCTTTCTCAGTACAGTCTATACAGTATGTATGATGTATAACACAATATCAAAGCCGTCACCTTGGTAAAAGTAAAGTTCTAATGTTGGCCATCGGCAAGTCAAGGTGATCTTGAATTTAAATGCAATTTGCTTTTCACTTTTGATAACGATCAAGCACATTTAAGTTAAGTTAAACGGTCAGTGGTTATTTATTAATCCTTGAACCGATTCAAGTAAATTGGGTCCTGCTTAAAGACTAACAGCGCCATTAAGGCAAGAGCAACCTTCTGTAATAAATAAAATGTGCAGTTCTGTACAAGTTGAGTGTGTCTAATCACAATTAAACAACTTAAAGTCACTTTAGCTCTTTTAATAAGAGAAAAATAACAACCCAGGAACATGCCATTTAACAGCAGATAAGAACCCACTGGTTTATTAATTCTGTTTATACCCGAACTCTTTGAAAAGATTGAACAAGCAATATTTTTTCATCTGTGACTGTCAGGACAGTGTTATGTTTAGCACTACAGATAACAGAATTATATAATGACAATCATTTAACCCCAGGAAATTACCTGGTATAATATTTACCATATTGCTGCCGATTCACACATATAAATTCAGTGACCCATCAGCCATTGGCCAGAATGCCAGTTCAAAAAATTTCATTCATGACCTAAGTAAAGTTATGATATAGAAGAAGAGAAAGTACCCCGCTTACTCAATCTCACTCAGCAGTCACTTATCTCAATTATACCAACAACCTGATAATTGTACATAAATATATTAACGTGCAATCCCACTGATTGTCTCGTAGCAATCACAGGAAATATAAATTATAAAGTGCAGTGCTATAATTTATTTGTTTTTACCAATAAATTATATAACTTCTAACTTAAGTTAATTAAGATTAAAGTGCAATGCAATACAATTCATTCAGTTAAATAGAGTAAAAAGGTTAAAACCATATAGTGATATTGTCCACATTAGAATCAATTATACATCACAATGATTTATATCCTTTCCAATAGGGTGTTGTTATTAGATCAATAATTAATATGTCCACATCCAATCAAACTTGAAAAATGAATTATATAAGTTTAAAGTGCTTAGCAGTGCTTAATAATTGCATAAAATATTATATATGGAATTGTTTTTCATCAATTTCCCTGTCAACTTGAGTGTTTTCATCAAATTATTGCAAAGGAGAAGAAAAAAGAGACTTCAAAACTGGGCTTAAGAAAGCTTTAGTGAAACAACATGAATCATATTTTATTTGTGCAGAGGTATCTAATGTGCTTAATAATTTACAGTTTAGTTAGTGTGCTGTCTGTTTTCTTTTCTCATGGGTAAAAGGAACACAGAGCCTACTGCCACTATTGATGGGTTGATAAAAGGGAAAAATGTTTTTGTGTAGAACAAAATAGCATTCCATTACTGTGTGCACAACAGTTACAACTTCCCAGCCTTGTAGATGCTGGAATTTGCCCAAGCTTTTACATATTGTTATATATACTGTAGATACATACCATATGCTAGTTGCTGAATAAGGAGTGTGTAAAAGTGGGAAGAACTATATGTTCCTTTCCTAAAACAACAAGGATTTGTAATGAAACTGTTATTATAAAGTTAAATACAGGCTGTCACATAAGTGTTTATTTATAGAAAAAGCATCTCAACAGGAACAGGCTGCTACTGTTAAGATGCATTTTCTTTAAACATCTTTTAACTGCACCACCTTAGTTCTATGGGTCAAGTCTTGTGCCAGCCTGTATATAACTTTGGAATAACAGTTTCTGCAACCTCCCCTAAGCTGAAGCTGGGGCCATGTGTTCCTGGACCCCTGCATTTTTCAGAAAGTTTACCCCAACATTCACATTGGATTTTCTTTCATTAATGTGTAATAAATCTTTTTATGTTTGCGATGATTGTATAAATACAAATGCACCTTAGCCAAAAAGCTATCATTGGATAGACTGGTGTCAAATAAAATAAAGTATAACAAATTTTGGTTAACTACAATTATATTAGACTTGGGGATTATTTACTAAGCCCCGAATGCAAAAATCACGAAAAATTTGTTATTTTTTTATTATAAAATCAGGCTTTTAAAAAATCACAAATTTTTCAGAATTTATTAAACCCAGAGGCTGGAAAACTCGGAATCTGAAATCCCGGCATTTCAGACTTGTCGAGGTTGCATATAAGTCAATGGGAGAAGTCCCAATGATTTTATTGATGTGCACTGGGTCTCGTGCCAAACCCCGAAGCTTTCGGAGGTTTCAGGCAAAAATCTGAGGTTTAAGGTGAAAAGTCTTAAAAAATTGTGAAAATCGCGTGAAACCGCTGAAAAAATTGTGAAAATCTGAGTTTTGACCACAAAGCAAATTTTCGGGAAAATGTAATAATAAACAAGTGTTAAAAACCCGACCGGCTTAGGTCGGAGTTTGTATCAGACAATATTGAGATAAGTTCGGACCTTGATAAATAACCCCCCTAGTAAATCAGATTGACTGCCAATCAATCAAATGCCTGGATAACCGCAATCAATGTGGTGCTAAGGCTGAAAATAGGACACAGAAAAATGTAACTTTTGGTCACTAGCGACAAAACAAAGAAGCCATATTAACAGCACCCTCCAGGATACCATTAAAACAAATTTTTATTTAAAAGTTGCATTTGAAACATAGATTCCCCACACGTATCACATTTAAAATCCCATAATACCAACACCATAAATGATCTGTAAAGGGAGCTCCCAGCAAACATAAATTGAAAGTTATATATCTGGTACTCAAACTTTTTTGTATTAAAGAAAAAAAGTGCAATGCTTTTAAACTTGGCTTGTACGCAGATTGTAAATCTTTATTGTCTTTATTTAAAGTCACCAAGATGTCAGATCCAGTCTCATACAGCCAGTTGTGATCCAGATAACACACCTGTGCTGTCAGTTATAACTTGTAAATGATGTGCCTCAACATGTGGGAGTTTAAATTCCAGCAAATTTACTGTTAAGACACAATTCCAATTGGACTATAAGAAAAGTTATTTCCGTAGAATTCCAAGAAACATCAGTAACATTATAATCAGCACAGTATTAAAGAAGTCATCATTGTAAAATGTCTGCAAGATTTGGTAAATGGTACAAGAGTAAATTATTTAGTTATGCAAATCCAAAGGTTTTCAAATGCAGCCTATACCCCACTGCAGAAAGGAATGTGTAAGTGACTGACGTAGTTGGCTGCCTTAAATATATTGCAATATATGGACAAATAGTACATTGATAATGGGTGAGTGCAGAGGACCTCTTTTATTTGTCTATGTATTTTGTGGTCACAGCCTCATTGCACCCCTACCTAATGGTTTTAAAAATTAGTGGTGAGCACAACTTTCCCTTGTTTGTTATAGTTATACAGGAGCAGTGACCAGCTCCATGTTGTAGCTCCCACCCTTCCCAGCTATAGTCAGGTGATCCCACTGGTGTCTAATAAAAGGGCAGCCAAGTTTGGGAATTTTACTTTGAAAGCAGCTAGTAAGTTGCAGGTAAAACGTAGTGCCTTTATAAAATGTATAATGAAGCAATAGAATTCTTAATGAATCGGATGCAAGTTGAGTGTTGGACTGGCCCTACAAGGGATGACTTTGACGTAGTTGGCCAGCTTAACTATATTGCAATATATGGACAAACAATCCTTGTTTTGTTTAAAGGGTAAGGCATTTTTCAGTAGCAGTATGCACAAAATGTCTCAATGTCCTAAATATATTGATAATGGGTTGAGTGCAGAGGACCTCTTTTACTGTATTTGTCAAAAGGAATATGCGAGTGGATAACTATTTATAAATTTAATGTGTCCTTCAGCTGGGATAGACAAGGTCATTTGCTCCAGATGAAGCAGAACCACCATCCCTGACCTGCAAGCAAGACATTGTAGTCTGGTACCATGAAGCCTGCCATGCTTTAAAGAGATTGGTCACCTTTAAATGAACCATTAAACATTAGTATAATGTAGAGAGTGATATTCTGAGACAATATGCAATTGATTTCATTTTTTTATTATTTGTTGTTTTTGAGTTACAGTATTTGGCTTTTTTTTCGGGCAGCTCTCCAGTTTGCAGTTTAAACAATCTGGTTGCTAGGGTCCAAATTCCCCTAGCAACCATGCATTGAATAATGAATAAGAAACTGGAATATAGACAGGTGATGACCTGACTAGAAAGGAGAATAATCAAAAGTAATACTAACAATAAATCTGTAGCCTTACAGAGTATTTGTTTTTTAGCTGGGGTCAGTGACCCCCAATTAAAAGCTGGGCAAATTATTCAAAAACTATACAAAATAAATAATGAAGACCAATTGAAAAGTTGTGGAGAATTAGCCATTCTATAACATACAAAAAGTTAACTTAATGGTGAACCACCCCTTTAAGTTCCCTCTGGCACTTCAGTAAGTATGCATTGGAGTGATTATGGAAAATAGCCAACTTATCTGGTAATAATAATTGTGGGGTTGTTTTCTGAACAAATGTCAGAAACATAAAAACTGTACATGGTGTGGGTATTGCCATAACTGCTGCCTCTCATAATTACAGTGACCTGCATTTCAGAGTTATAGCTCTTATTCACCACTTTAGATATTTCATCACAACTGCTAGAAGCAGAACCATTCTAGGTGGCTACAGTGGTGTTGCTTGTAAGTCACTGTATTATCAGACATATGCTTATTACTGAACTCTAAAAGCACATTTACATGTCGTGTTTATTACTGTGAATGATTTCTGCAGACAAGTCTCAGTCCAAAAATCAGCTGACTATGTATATACTTATAAATCAAGTACCTTGCATATAACAATCACACTGGCATAACGAAAACTCTTTTTGCCTTTACAGTCTCATCCCACAAGCAAGAGTAAGCGAAAACATGCTAGCTTTATTCCAATTGGTGCAGAGCAGAGGTGTGTCAGGTCAATTAGGGGAAGAAATAAATCTGGTTTTAGTGACTCCTGTCATTTGGTAATGGGAATGTTCCCTTGCAGCAAACTGTTGCAATGTTGCAGGTATTTGTCATGCTAACAATATAATTCGAAGATGAAATGATTTAAAGGCATTACATGCCCTTCCAAATAAGCAACTTTAATTTAATGTGTTTTATTTCTCTTTTAATTATGCCAAATGCAAATCTACATTTCTTCTTCCTTTAGCATTTAGGTTCCCAATATGAAGCAGTGGGTGGAGTGTCCAGCTTAAATGCCATTAATGGTGACATTGCAGTGAATTTACTGATCAAATCTGGACTTCACCCATTGTTCCCCCTATCCCACTATAGTCATATTCACACTCAGTAAGCCTCATTTACATACTGTGTTCATGGTGCAAATTGCAATTTTTGCAGTTTGTCGTTGCGATGCAGCTCGTTAGATGAACCCTTCCAGTGAAGTTAGGAAACAATGAAGCAGTGCAAGAAGAACATTGTGTATAAAGTGGAGCAAGTTTACTACACTTGAGTAGGAACTGGGGTAGCGTCTCTGACAGTCAAGATTTCCTCCCTTAATATCAATGCCCCTACAGCACTGGATAACCCTAGGGGTGTTTTTGCCTTGAACACTTTGCTTCCAGCAGCACTTTATCAAATAGCTGCATTGTTTACTAGTGATGGGCGGATAAATTTGCCACGAGCAAATATGTGGCGAACTTTCATGTTTTGCCACCGGCGAATAAATTCACGAAAATTCGCTGGAAAGTCACTTGCATCAAAACCATTGCACATCAACAATATTCTGATGCCCATTGACTTTAATGCTGGTGTCAAAATTGATGCGAACATCAAAACTCACTTTTCGCTAAATTTTCGCCGTTTCACGAATTTTGACATTCGAAGTCGAAGGATTTTACTTCGACGGTCGAATATCAAGGGTTAATTAACCCTCAATATTCGACCCATAGTAAATGTGCCCCACAGTGTGCCAAGAGCTGACCTCCCTGCCTAAATTCTTCAAAATTAAAAAAAATATAAAATAATATCCAAGCACATATTATAGTAATATAGTAAAGTATATTACAAGTAGTACAATACTACATTTCTACTAAATTATATATATATATATATATATATATATATATATTCTAAATCTAAATCCTGGATTTGATTTGGGATTCTGTCTTTTTCAGCAGGATTCTAGTGCCTGGCCAAACTGAATCCTTAAATTCATGTGACTCTTCGGCACACAAAGTAGGACATTTTGATGTGGCTTATACTTACTTGGATACCTGAAGTAAAATTCATTTTCAATATCATTGTCAATGTTCTTCTGTTTCTTAATCTCTGGCCAGTGGGGATCTGCTTCTGAGTCGTACCGCACAAAAATGCCAAATAGAACGATCATAGCGATTTCCCATAAGAAGCAAACTAAAGGCAGCTTCCATCGCATGTCGGTGTTTCTATACATTTTAAAGGTTTTGTGGTCTTTCAGTTCCAGGGGAAGTTGTTGATAATAATCTTTGGAACCAGTGAAGGTGTGCTTCCCAAACAGCCCAAAAAAATTGTAAAGGAGCATTCCAGCAATATATATATATGTGCCTGTTAAGGGTGTGACTTTCACACCCATTATTACATGGAGCTTGCAAATGCTGCAAACCATTCCTGAGAAGAAGAAGATGAATTTTATAGCTACACATGATGGAATATATGAGGAATTAGCAGGCTTTGAAATTCAGCTTTGGTAATAAAATATATTTATCACAAAATAAAAAAACAACTTTTTAAGCTATGTGTAATTTGACCTACTTTATTTATTATATCAGGATTTTTTTTTAAAAAAATTGTTTACTACTCCTAAAATATTTTTCACATAAAAGTAAAAAATGTACAGATATTTTGTTCTCCTAAGATATATTGGTGTGGGATCCTTTATCCAGAAACCAAATATCCACTAAGTTCAGAATTACGGGAAGACCATCTCCCATAGAATTTTAAGCAAATAATTCATAATAAAACAGTACAGAACAGAAAAAGTCCAGATAGGGGACTGAAGCAAGTTCTTTTTTTCCATATTTTCTACCTTGTTCCTAAGAAACTACAAAAAAGATACATACAATTAAGAAAATATTCTAAAGACAACTTAAACAGAGAATGAAGTGGAAGAGCTTAAACATTAAGAGGAGTGGTTAGGCAGAAGCATTTAGAGATGAAGGGTTATGATGATGACTGTCTCTTGACAGTGTGCTCCTTATGTGAGAATTCACAGCGATGTATTGCAACAGAATGGAACACTTATACAAACAAAGGTATTTACAACAACAGGAATACCATCTAGCCAAGTGTAGACTGTCCTGAAACACCCACCTTCTTTGTTTAAAAAAATAGAATTTGAACCATGTCCACATTCCAATGTGCTTACTATCAGTCTCAGGATCTTCTAGTTGAGCTCATGTCCTGCTCCTTTAGGGCAATGGTCCAGAAGGAGATTAATTGCCTGCTACCAATCTACAGCAATCTCCTCCAAATGTGAATTACCGGTGGTAAAAACCATGTGTCTCTTCAGTCTTCAAAAGTCACGTGAAGTTTCCTCTTGAGGTAACGTCAGACGACTTCAGGAGATCAAAGGGACACATGGGTTTTACCACCAGCAATTCAATAATATTTTTTAATATTGTCAGTAGGTTACCATGTGAAGGAGATAAGTTGCCCGCAGAAGAGGAAATTTGTAGCAGGCGATTAATCTAGGGTTGCCACCTGTCTGGTTTTGACCTGAACAGCCTAGTTTTTTGGAAGGGCTGTCCTGGTCAAAATTGCCTGTACACATTAAGAAAACTGGACAGGACTCTCTGCGATTGATGCGGTGATCGGCCACGTCATAGTCCCAGCCCCTGTGATATCACCACCGAAACCCTGCCCAGAGTAAGTGTAACAATCTGTTACCTGGGATCCCGGAGGAGGACAGCTGGTCCTTTGCAGACAGATGGCAACTGGATTTCCTCTACGGCTCCGGTCTTCACTGACGCCCTTTTGGGGGCCCCGGACTTTCTGTGGCGGAGTCAGCAAAGGAGCCAAGCGTGTTAGCCAAAAGCGAAGTATCCAGGGATCAGGCAAAGGCATAGTCAATTACAGGCAGTGGTCGGTTTCAGGAAGCAGAGAAGCGAAGTACCAAGGGATAAGGCAAAAGCGTCGTCAAGTTCAAGCAGTGGTCAGTCCAGGCAGCGAAGGTACAAGGTTGAATAAACAGGCCAAGGGTCGAATAAACAGGAAAGCAGGCAAACGGGGCTTGAGCAGGAACTGTGGAAACAGAAGCCAGCTTGGGCAATGTGAGGAGGAAGAGGAAGGTATTTAAGGGGACAGGAACCAATCAGGAGCAGGCTGAGGAAGACAGACAGATCAAGGACCAATAGGAAGCCAGGCGCCCAATTTAGAGGTCATAGCTCCTCAGTGTTTTGGTGGGAGCATCCATTTTGGTGTGCACCAGTGTTTATGCGCCGGCGCGCTGCTGGTGTTACAGTACCCCCCCTTCAGGAGACCCCTCCGGGGGCTCCCAGGGCTTGTCGGGAAACCTCCTATGGAAGGTCCTCAATAATCTGGGGGCATGGATATTGGCAGCACTCACCCACGATCTCTCCTCAGGACCAAAGCCTCTCCAGTGGACCAGGTACTGGACTCCTCTTCTGGACCTACGAGAGTCAATAATATCTTGTACCTCAAATTCCTGATGGCCATTCACGAAAACAGGTGGAGGAGGTGATTCCAGAGAAGAAAATGCATTCTGGACAACAGGTTTGAGCAATGAAACGTGGAAAGAGCTGGAAATGTTCATGTTGGGAGGAAGGTCCAACCTCACAGACACCGGATTAATGATTTCCTTTACTTTAAAAGGACCGATGAAGCGGGGACCCAGCTTAGGACAGGACTGCTTGAGCTTGATATTCCTAGAAGAGAGCCAGACAGAGTCCCCTACCTTGAACCCGGGAGCAGGGCGACGATGTTTATCGGCAGCCACCTTCTGGCACGAAGAAGCCTTGGCAAGGGCGGAATGAGCATCTGTCCAGATCTTCTGAAAGTTCCGAAACAAGGAGTCAGCTGCAGGAACGTCCACTTTGACAGCAGTTGGAGGAAGAGCTGAGGGAGAGAGACCATAGACACAGAAAAAGGGAGAGCAGTTCAAAGAGCTATGTTTGAGATTATTATGTGCAAACTCAGCCCAAGGAAGAAGATCAGACCAGTTATCCTGATTTTGTGAGATGAAACTGCTCCAAAGATTGGTTCGTCCTTTCAGTCTGCCCATTACTCTGAGGATGGTAAGCCGTGGAAAAGTTCAGATGAATGTTCAGAAGTTTACAAAAAGCCCTCCAGAATCTTGAAACAAACTGAACGCCACGATCAGAGACAATGGAGGAAGGAATGCCATGCAGACGAAAAACCTCTTTGACAAAAAGCTGAGCGAGAGTGGAGGCTGTGGGCAACTTCTTGAGGGGAACAAAGTGCGCCATCTTCGAGAATCTATCCACGACGACCCAAATGGTAGTCATCCCCGAAGATTTGGGTAAATCCACCACAAAGTCCATTGCAATGTCCACCCAGGGTTGGGAGGGAGTGGGTAAAGGTTGAAGAAGGCCACAAGGAAGGGAACGAGGAGTCTTCTGTTGAGCACAGGTGACACAGGAAGACACAAACAAAGAGACATCTTGTTTCAAGGAGGGCCACCAAAAGTACCTGGATAACAAATCGACGGTCTTGTTGACACCAGGATGCCCAGATAACTTGGAGGAATGAGCCCAGGACAGGACTTGAGGGACAGAGTAGGCAGGCACAAAAGTCTTCCCAGGAGGACATTCTGGAGGAGAGACAGAAACAGGAGCCACAATGAATTCAGGAGGGATAATTGGAGTAGGAGAGAGAACAGGGGCTTCATCCGACGAAAATGATCTGGACAGGGCATCAGCCTTGGAGTTTTTTGAACCAGGGCGAAAAGAAATTATGAAATTAAATCTGGAGAAAAAGAGAGCCCAACGTGCTTGGCGGGGATTCAGTCTCTTGGCAGAAGAGATGTATTCAAGATTTTTATGATCCGTAAGAATGGTGATAGGTTCAGCCGAACCCTCCAGTAAATGACGCCATTCCTCTAGGGCCAATTTAACTGCCAAAAGTTCTCTGTTGCCCACGTCATAGTTTCTCTCAGCAGAGGAAAATTTCCGTGAAAAGAAGGCACAGGGATGTAATGGGCCATGAAAGTCAGACAGTTGTGAGAGGATGGCCCCAACTCCGGAATCAGAAGCATCCACCTCCAAAACAAAAGGACGAGAAACATCTGGATGAATCAAAACAGGAGCAGAAGAAAAGGCTTGTTTCAGGTCATCAAAAGCTCTCTGTGCTTCTGGGGTCCAGACAAACCTTGTACCCTTCCTAGTAAGCGCAGTGATGGGAAGGACGATGCCGGAAAAATTTCTAATGAACTTCCTATAGAAGTTGGCGAAGCCCAGGAACCGTTGGACTGCTTTCAGATTAGAAGGAGGGACCCATTTGTGGACCGCAGAGACTTTTGCTGGATCCATCTCAAAACCAGAGGCAGAAATGATGTAACCAAGAAAGGAAATCTTGGGCTGATGAAATTCGCATTTGTCAATCTTGGCAAACAAATTATTCTCTCGGAGGCGTTGAAGGACCTGTCTCAGATGAGAAACATGAAGAGATTCACAAGGGGAGAAAATCAAAATGTCATCCAGATAGATGACAACAAAGGAGTAGAGGAGGTCTCGGAAAATATCGTTCATGAAGTCTTGAAAGACAGCGGGGGCGTTGCAGAGGCTGAAAGGCATGACCAGGTACTCATAATGGCCGTCTCGTGTGTTGAAGGCTGTCTTCCACTCATCTCCTTGCCTTATACGGATAAGATTGTAGGCTCCCCTGAGGTCTAACTTAGAAAAAATTTTGGCGCCCTTGAGCTTATCAAAAAGTTCAGGAATGAGAGGGAGAGGATATCTGTTTTTGATAGTTATCTTGTTGAGACAACGATAATCAATGCATGGCCGAAGACCCCCATCCTTCTTCTGAACGAAGAAAAATCCGGCACCAGCAGGTGAATTAGACTTCCTGATGAACCCCCTAGATAAATTGTCCTGGATGTAGTCCTTCATAGCCTGAGTTTCAGGTATGGATAAAGGGTAAGTTCTTCCCCTAGGAGGGACGGTTCCAGGGATCAGGTCAATGGGACAGTCATAGGGTCTATGGGGGGGAAGGACTTCAGCGCTTTTCTTCTCAAAGACATCAGAAAAGTCTCTATAACAGGCAGGAAGAGACTCGAGGGTGGATAAGGAACAAACGGAGACTGGAGAAGAAGAAGAAGAAGAAGAGAGCAAACAATTGGAAGAACAGCAGGAATTCCAAGCAGACAGTTCTCCAGCAGACCAGTCAATAGCAGGGTTATGCAGTTGCAGCCAAGGCAACCCTAGGATGACCGGAGTGGAAGGGCAGGAGATGGCCAAAAACGAAATCTTCTCTTTATGGAAAGAACCAACTTGCAAGTGCAGAGGGGAAATGGAGTGAGTAATCAGTCCAGGAGAGACGGGATGTCCATCAATTGCTTGAGCCGCCAGAGGCACTTGAAGAGGAACAAGGGGCAAGGAAGAGGCTCGGGCAAAAGAGAGGTCAATGAAGTTCCCAGCAGCACCGGAGTCGATGAAAGCCTGGCAAGGAATGGTTTTGGAGGAGTGCTTAATAAGACAGGGAACGAATAGGCGAGAGTAGTTTCTTGGTGGAGAAGAAGCGGCAGTGCCCAGGACGGTCTCCACCGGCCGACCTAGGCTTTGGAGTTTCCCTGCGGCCGAGGTTGAGACTTGTTAGGACAAGTTTTGACAAAATTACCCTTCAGGCCACAGTAAAGGCACAGACCTGCCGTACGACGACGAGACCTCTCCTCGGGGGTAAGTCTAGTAGCCCCCAGCTGCATGGGTTCCACCGGCACAGGAAGAGAATTAGCTGGAGAAGGAATGTTGGAGTCGAGGAGCAGTCTGTGAGCACATGATTTGGCCGAAAGCCTCTCCTTCAGTCGAACATCAATTCGGATGACCAAAGAGACCAGGTCTTCAAACTGCGGAGGAAGATCTCGGGCAGCCAACTCGTCTTTTAGGGACTCATTGAGACCGTTCCAAAAAGCTGCCACAAGGGCCTCGTTATTCCAGGATACCTCCGCGGCAATGGTACGGAAATCGATGGCATACTCGGCTGCAGAGAGTGACCCCTGGGAGATCTTTAAGAGACGAGTCGAGGCATTCTCCTTCCTGCCAGGAGCATCAAAAATCTCACGGAAAGTGGATAGGAAGGCCGTGGAGTTGTGAACCAGAGGATCGTCCCGTCAAAGTCAAGACATAGGCCACTTTGGACTTTTCATTAGGAAACTGTGAAAGCTCGAAGTGGATCTTGCACTGGTTCAAAAAACCTCGACAGGTCTCGGGGTCCCCGGAGTAACGAAGGGGTGCAGAAATCTTGGGTCTCCAGCAAAAACTCTCCCCACTGGGTAAATGAGCCAAGACCTGAACTGGAGCAGGCGGTGCCACAGAAACAGGAGGCAATGGGGTCTAGGAGGCCTGCAGGACATCTAGGCGACTGGACAGATGTTGAATACTCTGAGCGAGATGCAACTGCTGGGTCTCAGAATCCTCAAGACGCTTCATGAGACGAAGGCAGTTTACTTGGACAAAATTATGCATTCTGTTATCCAAAATGCTCAGGACCTGTAGTTTTCTGAATAATGGATCTTTCTGTAATTTGGATCTTCATACATTGTCTACTAGAAAATTAATAAATATTAAATAAACCCAATAAGCTGGTTTTGCTTACAATAAGGAATAATTATATCTTAGTTTGGATAAAGTACAAGCTACTGTTTTATTATTACAGAGAAAAGGGAAATCATTTTTTAAAATTTAGATTATTTGATTAAAATGGGGTCTATGGGAGACAACCTTCTCATAATTTGGAGCTTTCTGGATAACGGGTTTCTGGATATCGGATCCCATACCTGTATATGTGCATCTGCTAATCTCGAATACCATTCTCTGTACTAGGGTTGGTCAACCTGTAGCTCTCCAAATAGTGTTAAAGAAGACTAGCTCCTAAAAATGTACTGGCAATAGTCTATGTACTGACCTTTCTGCACTAACTCAAAGGTTCAGCATCTATTTAACTGTAATGATTCAGAACTTCAACATTGTCATAGGAGCTCACCATGTTGGATTTTGTCAGTAACAAGCACATCCTCATGTGCTCTGGGCTGCTGTTGAGAAGTTACGTTTTAAGGAGAAGTAAAGCTTAACTAAATAAGTAGGAACATTTCTAAAATAACTAGAAATGTTGTACATTATGTTTTAAGCTTCAATACCAGCCCAAAGTAACCACAGCCCTTTACCAGGGAAGATCTGTGTCTCCAAAGATGCCCCAGTAGCTCCCCATCTTCTTTTCTGCTGAATTACTGCACATGCTCTGTGCTGCTGTCACTTACTGAGCTTAGCGACCGACTCACAATATACAGTACACATAGAATAGAAATGTCACAATATAAGGCTGATTAGTAATTAATACAGATAATTACTACATGTCAGCTCAGAAACCAGTGCAACTAGCATCAGAATTTAATAGTCAGCCATGTAGCATCAGCTTATATTACAGGCAAACCCCATTTTCTGCTTGATAATTTGTGATGGCTTAGCTTAGCTTCAGAGCCCACTGAGCATGTGAGTATCACAGACACTTTCCAAGATGGTGACCCCCTGTGACAAGTTTGAAGTCCTGGATCATTGCTGCTATTGACAAGCTGAAACTTTGGGCTGGTGCAATAAGTGCAGTATATAAAACATGCCATTTTTGTCCATATTTATTTTTAGGGCTTAGTTCTCCTGGCCAGTCATCACAAATCATCAAGTAGAAAAATGAGGTTTGTTTGTCATATAAGCTATATGGCTTATTCTGATGCAAACTGTACTGATTTTGTAGCTGCCATGTCATGAGAATCTGCAATATTTACTAATCAACCTTGTACTGTGATACTTATATTCTATATATACAGCACATCCCAGAGTATGTGCAGTGAATCAGCAGCAGAAAAGAAGAATGGGTGCTAATGGGGCATTTTCATGACTAGGGACCCTGAAAATGTCTTGCAACATCCAGTCATGGGCTACCCTTGAATAACTTTCCAATAAGACATAATTGTCAGATTTGTCCGTGAAGGTTTCCTGGATACTTAGGTGCACATTGTGGAGCTGTATAATTGCAAGTCTGACAGCCACACCCAACATAATGAAGGAAACTGTTAAATGTTTTTTACTCATTTTGCACGAAGAGACTCTAGATAGCATATAAGGCATGAAGGAAATAACAATTTATTAATTATATGGCACTGATGCAGTGGAGCTTACAATCTTAAAGTACCTGTGGGAACCTTGTTGGGTGGGTTCCACTCAGAACGGAAACCATAATACTTGTTAGAACCATATACCACCCCTTTAGGCTCATAGTGTCATTCAAACTCTTTCTCACCATGTTCCATTGTGAACTGATTTCAAGCTCCAGAACTAATCACTTCACAACAAGGTTAGAAAGGAGTTGTATTGCACTTCGAGCCTAAGGGGGTGGGAAAATCATCCCAGGGAGCACAGACAGACAATTATGTTTTATTTTCTATTTATGGAATCAGGTATGCATGATAGTTTCACTCACTTAGCAAGTATTTTACATAAGCGCAAATAAGTGAACATACCTTTATCTGAGAGATTCTATTTAAGGAAATGTGTGTACTTTATCATATTTGGGCAGGGAGTTAATAGCCTTGGGCTATCACATTGTTACTGTTACTAGTAAAAGAGAAGCTACAGTACATCCTTACAGCACATGAGCGCACAACCAAACTGGTTTGACTGTGTGTGAGAAAAGACAAGGGAAAGTGTTGGACAAACACCTACCTGTTTAATTTAAATAAGAAGAGGTCAGTTTTAACTTTTATCATCAAAATGTCACTCACTAAATAGAACATCTGCAAAAAATGTCACGCAGAAAGCAAGATTAGCACTGGTGGGTCGAACCAAGGAGCTCCAAAGCAGAAAACTGGTCAGACCAGTAAGGTGTGTACTCTGTACTTATGTATTCCTTTAGTCTGCTCATTGTGTACTTGATACTTCTGTGTCAGTTCCTCTCAATCATCAAATGGGATGCTAAGAGAAAGTGAACATTCAACAGCAGTAACCATCCTTCAGTGCTGTGCTGGGAACACATGGGCTAGTACTCCTTCCAACTACACACCCATCTGTACTCCCAGCAAGAGGACACTGACGGAGTAGAGCTGCTGAGGTGAGCATTTACTGCTTGAACAACACTTCTCTGGCTGTATAAAATCATCACAATATAGGGATTTATCATCATTATACCAAGGGTATGGTTACATTTATCTACCAGTATCAAGGCACTGCCTCACTCATTAGCATTAGCAGTGCTGATCTTCTGCACCAGTGGAACCTAAATCCCCTTTTAATGCAATAACATTAAGGAAGCTGATAATATTTTATTCTTTCTGTACAAAATTTGATTTCCTTGAGAGTCTCACTTTTTAGTAATGAATTTGCAAGGCAGCGCTTGCACCAAATACAAATTAAGTACTGTCCATGTTATCCACACAAGCCTTTACATGCACTAACTGCTTGCACATTGTACCTTAATAGTGTTGAATTTCTTCTCAGAAATGCAGCAGGTTATCTACAATTTGGGGAAAATGGATTAATATGTGATGTGGCATTTATCAGGTTGTCTATCCCAGCTTCATTGGATGCTTATCCATGCATTTGCCTATTGTGCAGCTGTAAGTCTTTATGGAAGGACTGTGAGGCATAAATGTTATTGTTTGCACTCTAATAAAGAATTTGGTTAAACAATTATTTAGTTATTATTTTATTATTTATGCAACAAAGACACAGTGATTTACTAGAAATGTTTCAAGTCAAAGAGGACAGGTCTTTTTCACTGCTTTTAACAGCATCCTATACACTCATCTAATGTTACAGCATTAAAACAATTAGGACCTTCTGCTGAAACATTGTATACTGCAGCCCTACAGTCCTCTAGCTGGTATTCAACTGCTAGATGTTACTGAACTACAGCTCCCAAAACTCCAAGAATGAAAAAGTTGTAGTGCAGATTCCTGATTATTAAGATGCGACATTGACAAAGGCCATAATTCTCTTTCTTTTCAGCAGTCATTGTATGGGGTTATTAAAAGAGCATTGGTTCTGAGAAACATGCATATTGTGTTGAATATGAAGGGATGCAAAGATTTTCAAATAGCACAAAGTTTCAGCTCTTCTATATTTTATCTTTCTCATATAATGAAGATGCTGGTGAACTCTATGTATGAACTTCACAAGGAACAATCAAAATATACCACCAAATCCTAATGTATAGATAATGAAAGCAAAAAATGGGCAAACTGGGGACTCTCGTATATAGCCAAACTATAACTTCCAGCACCCATGCCAAGTTGTCCTTATTTGCCATAAGCTACAGTATATCCAATATGTTCCACTTATAAGCAATAAGAAGAATTACAGTTTAATAGCTCTGTAACATAAATCAGGGATGTTTATTAAACTGCAGCCCTCAGCCATGTGTTAGTAATGAGATGGAGGAAGATGTAGCTGATAACTTATAGCAGACAAATTATAACATAGTCAAAAAAGGGATTTTCTATAATACTTCCCAATGTATAGATGCCACTATATAACCAACTCATACAGGTCTTAAGATATCAGTTGATTAGAGAAAGGTACTTACTGGGATACCTGAAGTAAAAGTCATTTTCAACGTCACTGGTGATGTTTTCGTGCTTCATGAATATTGGCCAGTGTGGGTCAGCTTCATTGTTGTATCGCACAAAGACTCCAAAGAGAATTATCATTGCGATCTCCCACGCGAAGCAAATCAGTGGTAGCCGCCACCGCATGTTGCTGTTTCTCAACATTTTTGATGGATTTTTGGTTTTATATTAAAAAAAAATAATCATAACAATCATAAAAAATAATAGACAATAAACTAGAAACCTGCTGCAGACAGAAGCATGAATATCCTATCAGGTATCTGATAAAAGGGACAGGCTAAAAGTCCCATATGAAGAATGAGCAAATGACCTGTTGCTATATTCAAGGGTTTAGGGGGTGTAACTTCTCACCTGAAAAGTAGGAGGTGATTCAGAAAAGGTTATGCATACTTACAGTCTGACCCAGCCTATAAATGGCTCTGGGATAAATAGAACATAGGGTGGAGTCGGAGGTTGGCCTGTCTGTGTCAGGACCATCGGTCAATAGATTTTTCCATGAAAATTTTCTTTTCTTTTCTTTAACTACACACTACAAACCACAACATCAAACTGCTACTCACTGGATTTGATCTCTAACCAGTAAAGACCAGGTCATTGCTTAAATAAACTGTTAAGCACCTGGTCAAACAACTGTAAAATGTTTATAGGATCATTTCGTTTCACGTGATCAAGGTAAGGTATTTTTGTACTTACTGGTCCGGAATCACATTGCATTTTCTTTAAAGAGGGTCTGCAACAAGAGACAAAAGTAGCAACCTTCAGAGAAAGAACATTGCCTAATGGAACACCTTGACACTAACAAACACTTGCAATGGAAACTCACCCTCCAGTTTAAATAAACTACTGCAAATACACAGCTTCGCCGGCCTGAGCTTGTTCTTTATAGTTCTTTTTCTCATGTTTTACTTTAAATTACTGGAAGCTTTAAATGTGCAATCTAATTCTTTAAATTACATTAGAGTAAAAGTAAGGTTACAGTTAACAAAGGGACATTCTAATACAGGTATTGGATATGTTATCCGGACACCCATTATTCAGAAAGCTCAGAATTATTGAAAGCCTATCTCCCATAGACTCCATTTTATCCAAATCATCCACATTTTTTTTTTATTCCTTTTTCTATGTAATAATAAAACTGTACCTTGTACTTGATCTAAACTAAGATATACTTAATTCTTATTGGAAGCAAAACAAGCCTTATGGGTTTATTTAATGTTTAATTTCAAACCGAATAAACCGCTCAAAGCTCACCCTCCCATTGGCTGCTCCTCTCCTTCTCTGTTAGGTGCTCAGTCCACAGCGTCCCCACCGCTCCACGTAGATTAAATACCAAACAGATGGACGCCACTCCATTCAAGGAAATAGCAAATTTATTGCAGGCTCCTACAAGGATCCAACGCCCTACGCGTTTCGGGATACAATCCCTTAATCATAGGCATGATATTTAATGTTTACATGATTTTCTAGTAGGGATCCACCGAACCAACTATTTTGGCGCACTTCCTTGTTTTGTGACAAAAACTCAGGTGATTTTAAGGATTTGAATTTAGTTTGGCCAGGCATTAAGATTCAGCGAATCCGAACCCTTCAAAAAATGGCCAAATACTGGCCCAATACTGAATCAAACCTGGATTTGGTGCATTCCTATTTTCTAGTAGAATTAAGGTATGAAGATCCAAATTATGGAAAGATCCATTGACTGGATAACCCCAGGTCCAGCACATTCTGAATAATAGGTCCTATACCTATAATTTATTACATGCACACATATTTCTTTTTGCTGTGCATATAATACAGAACACACTTCAGGCAAGCACAAATTTCAATTAAAGGAAAGGAAAGGCTGCATTTACGGAAAGATCCATTGTTTGGATAACCCCAGGTTCTGAGCATTCTGGATAATAGGTCCCATACCTGTAATTTATTACATGCCCACATATTTCTTTTTGTTGTGCTAATAATACACAATACACTTCAGGCAAGCAGAAATATCATATAAAGGAAAGGCTGTATTTACTTTGGGGTACCAACATTTAGGCACCCCCAAATGATTGTATATACTTACTTGAAACCCCAGTCTGGTGCTCCTATCAGCAGTGTAAAAACTTCCTTGGGGCCCACTGGAGCTGCAATAATGGTTATCGCGGGTGGCTGAGCAGGGGGAGGGGGTGCCAATCCTGTACCAGGGCCTACCTGCAGGTAGTTACACAACTGCCTATCAGGAGAAAACTTCTGGCAATTGGTTCTGGCTTCTTCCTTATTGGCAAGGGTGCACAAGTGCAGTAGCATGGGAAATTTGAATAAAGAAAAAGGAAGCGATTGCTCAGTGGTGCTTGCTGGAAGAACCCCTGGACTGGTGCAGTTTTCTGCTTTTAGGAGCACCGGTAGGGTTGCCACCTTTTCTGGAAAAATACCGGCCTTCCTATGTTTTCATGGTTTTTCAGTAACAATAACATTGGCATCAAGCAACATTTTTACTGGCCAGGTGGCAACCCTAAGCACAGGCCCAAGGTTTCAGGTAAGTATATGCACTTGGGGGTGTCTAACTTTTGGCACCCCTAATGAAATATGCCTTTCCTTCTCCTTTAACCCCATTTTGTTAGGATGATAAGGATCCAGTCCTGGATTTATTTTTAAACCTGATACCTGTTTACATGAATTGAAGGTCTTAAAACCAAAAATGGATCATTATTTCCATCATGACATGGGGTTAGTGAATGTCTCTGGGTGAGACAGTTTTGCATGTCAAAAGGAAATTTTGTGAATAGAGTATACCTGCAAACTGGGAGTTTGCGTGCAAATAATCTTCAGGTGAAAGTGGTTTCTGCAGAGCATTGCTCGCTTTGTGAATATAGATCTCTTGTCCCTCTGGGCCACTCTTTGTTCTATCAGTACCAACACAGACAAGAGGGATAAGTTATGCCTCACCTATGTGTAAACCATTGTTCCCCACAGACTGACAGTATCCATTGTGAAAATATATTAATGGTATATTCTTATTGAAGCCCAGGGTTAACCTTCAAGACTGGTCATTGTGAAGAAATGTATTTAATTACTGCTATTGTGTTAAAATCTACTACCCTGGTTTCACATTCTGGGTGAATGGCCCTATAGACGGGTTTCACCTCTTTTCTATTAGGCTTCCAACCTCATTCACTGAACTTTCTCTGCTGTTTCTCTTACCTGTGAACAATATGTGTAACTAACTAGTTTGTAGCTTGAAATGAGTTTTGTATTAAATGTAAAATGTAATAGTTAATTGCTAAATTACCTTAGAAGCATTTACATACTTTGTGATCCAGGAGGGTGTGATGGCTTGTATCTGTAAAAGGGGTGCCCCCAGTCGCTCCTGAGATTTAAAGATATGTTGTAATGCACTATGGGATTTCTGACACCTACGGAAATCTGTAACAGTCAGTCATTATACAGAAAGTGAATACCAGGCATATTTTCATTATAAGGACTGCTTGCAAATATTTGAACAAAAGCACTACATATATTTACTCTTCTGTGGAAGATTCTTAAATAAACTTATACTCTGAGATTTGCTTCAAGGGGACCTATCATTTTAAGAATTCCCAGAAAAAAAACAGAAACAGCTGACTATTGCAGGGACCAGATAGTATTCGGTATTCTCTTCAGTTACAGTATGTGTAAATAGGTTTGGAGAATGCCAAGTACAATCATGTGTAGACAGGCATTGGCTTCCAGCTAGCACAGCACATGTTCCTTCTATTGTTTTGAATTAAAGGGTCACTTTAACTTTAGTTCTATATGGAAACATGAAAAGTATAAGGTACATATGGAGGTGTTGCTGGATCTCTTTACTTACTGCCAGAAAACATACAGAATACCCTGCGGTTCTCCCCAAGAGGATTGGGAGGTTGAGCACGGTGGTGAGGAGGGCAAGTGAGGATGTTTTCCATTTGGAGAATGGTTGTTACGGTGCTGGGCCCTCATATTTACCACCATTCTGCAGTGGTCTCCTGTAGTGGGGCATACATTGAGCCTGTGTCCAGGACTGCTATCAGGTTGGAACAGGGGTGACTTTGGTCAGGGGCACAGTCAAAAATATCCTCAATAATGGGGAACATACAAGGCCAGTCAAGGCCAAAATGCAAACCATCAAAAATATCCTGTTACGCAACATAAAAATGTTTTTCTATTTTTATATGAAATTTTTGAGTTACAGGATATTTTTGATGTTCCCAGTCAAATTTTACCTTGAGGGCGGCCTGGAGTTGTATATCATATAACTTATATTTCAAGCAATGACAATGCAGAACAGCTTGATGGGATAGACAAACCAGCATCATCTTACAATGTAAATTCTCTGGTGGCTGATTCCAATTTGGTGTTCCAAGTTAGAACACGCTTAATATGCATGAATGTATGTATATTTTTATTTATGTAGCGCTACATATGCATGCAGCACTGTATGAGACATATAAGAAAGAGAGACAGCTGGCATGTCAGGATGAGATAACAGGTAAGGCTGCTGGTGACTGGCATTTTGGAAACTGTCTGTTTGAAAAAGCTGCTCTGGTGACTTGGGGTAAATTGAAGTGTGACTTTTTATTGGAGAGCATATGTTGAGCACCTAATGACCTGCCTGTTTGTGTAAGGTTTAAACATAGGGTAAATTACACTGACCACCAACGAATAAAGAAATCAAACGGTAATTTCAATTGACTACCAAATGATTAATTCTTTTAATTTTTAATGACCTACATTAAATATAGAACTGATTAACAGTTATTGTGGTCTGGACTGACCATGGGGTTCAGGGCCGGCCTTAGGCCAATTGGACCAATTGGGCCCAATTGGGCCCCGCACCTCTGGGGGCCCCGCACCACAGGGCAGCACAGATAATATTTCCCTCAGCACATGATGCTGCCTGGCCTGCCCCCAACTTTGAGAGTCCAGCCCATCCCTAAATCCATAGGTCCAGCCCACCCTCAACTCTGATAAGCCAGCCTATCCCCCAACTCCATAGGTCTAGCCTGCCCCCAACTCTAATAGGCCCAGCTTTCCTCCAACCTTGATAGGCCCTGCCTGCCCCCAATCCAACCAAGCCTGCTCCCAAGCTGAATCGGCCCAGCCTGCCCCAAACTAATTGGCCCAGTCCACTCTCCTATTTCCTCCCTCTCTCTCTCTTACCCTGTGTGCCCCTATTATGTGCCCCTATTTCATCCCTCTCACTCTCTTACCTTGTCTGCCCCTTTCCTTTCTATCTTGTTCCTGTATGCCCTTATTTTCCTAAATACTTGCTGTGTCAGTAGCCAGCAACACTTTGTCTAGGGGCCCCGCCAACATGGTCCCAATTGGGCCCCACATTTGATAGGATCAGCCCTGATGGGGTTCCACTTATTTATTAATGGAACTATTTATATGAACTGCTAGAGTAATAGAGTAACATCAATTGTTTATGTTGTAATCTGTTTACTTCCTCATATGACCTATCTCCTACATGAACTTTTCAGCAGTGGAATGACTAGTTATTGGGCCCCTTAACTTTTGGAAGAAGACATTTCCCAGAAACATATATTACAGCTGCTTATCAGTCAAAGTCCCACTGGGTCCTTATAGTTCCTGGGGCCCCTAGCAGTTATAAGGTCTGTTTGCTCTATAATTACATCCTTGCTTTTTAATAAAATTATTTACAAGTTTGTAGCAGCTGTGGTTTAAAAAAAAAACACATCCATCAATGGAAAGTAATAAGATTTTCAGCCTCATTGAAATGTAATTTTTAGACCAGATCACAGTTGCATTTCAATTTAATATGTTAGTGCTTAAGAATAAAAAACAATCAATTATGGATAAAAGAGCGATTTATTATGTATTATCAGAGATTGTGTCTGCATTATTATTGTTCCTAGTTGGCCACCAATAGGTGTAATTCCCAGACCCACTAGGTGGAGTAACAAGTATGCTTGACATTGGGAGGTGGCCGGACCTCTACCTGTGAGCACCAGGCAGCTTTATTCAGCCAAGAGAGTAGGGTGTGCGAGGACCAAGACCATTTGTATCTTGTACACATTCAGTCTTTCCCCATGCCACCATGCAGTGACTCACAAAGACATATATCATGGGGGGATTTAACCCTTTTATAAATATTCATTTAAAAAAATGACATACAAGTGAACAGAAAGCAGTGGAATTTCTCTCTATCTGACTGTAGTGAGCTCCAGTTTCACTCTTCAGCAAATATGCCCCCAGGAGTGTAAAACTAAAAAAAGGTGCCAGAAAAGGTTTCAATAGGGTTTAAGGAATATTTATTTTCCATTTGCTTTATTTTCCATCAAGCTTTTTTGAAAGGATTACTGGCTCAGCCTGCAGGTTTCATTAATTCTATGCAACCAGTATAACATCCTGCAGAACTCAATACAACTCAAACTCAACTCAAATCAATATTATGGGACATATTTATCAAGGGTCGAATATCGAATTGAAAATGTTTCGAAATTCGAATTCAAAAAGACCAACCGAAGTGAAGTCAAAGGTTTTTTTGAGTCGAAGAGGTCCCTTTTCAACCATATTCGAATCGTACGATCGAAAGAATAGCGCATTTGATCGAATTAGATTCAAAGTTTTTCTCCCAAAAAACTTTGGTTTCTAAAAGTCCACCAATTGACTCCAAATAGGTTCAAGGAGGTCCCCCATAGGCTAAAACAGCACTTTGGCAGGTTTTAGATGGCGAATGGTCGAAGTTTTAAAGAGACAGTTCATGATAAATTTCGAATTTTGAAGTATTTTTCAAATTCAAATCGAATTTGGACTATTCCCTAGTCGAAGCACACAAAAAATAACTCAAAATTCAAAGTTTTCAACTTCGAAAATTCACCTCAACCTTTTGATTAATCTGCCCCTATGTGTTGCCTCTGAGTTTCTGAAGGTCCGTATACAGATCTGCCCAAAATCTGGCCTGTCAAGTGATGGTACTCCTCTTTCCTGCACTACTACTTTTGAAACTCAACAACATCAAGAAGCCAGAAAAGGAGGTGGCCTCTTCTGTACAAAGAGAGAACTAGTCTCTAAAGTCAGTTGCACAGTATATCATGAGGTTCTTACCAAGCCAGCTTGCAAAACATATGAAAAAATATAATTTTCTTAAGCCTGTAGCACTTTTGCTACTTGCCCTTTAGTTCTGGGTTCTGTGCTTAGCCTTTCTCGGTGTATAAACTGCACACTTTACAGTTCTTTTAATGGACATTAAGATATGATTGTTTAACACTTTGGGGCTCATTTATTGTAATTCGAGAATTTGGCGGGGGGGGGAATCACAAATATAGGGATTTTCCCTCACAAATTCATATCTTTTTAACATGCCCCACAGTATTCAGAATGAGCCAAATATTTAGAGCTTTTATTAAAAATGTCTTCTGCCTTTTTTTACTTTAAAAAATACACAGGATTTTCCATTATATAAAGTACTTGATGGATTCATGTTTTTCTCATTACTTCCTCCACCGTTTTGTTTAAAATTCAAGACTGCTCAGTGAATTTCCTATATAACAGATCACAAGAAAAGAAGAATGATATAATGAAAATTACATCACTTTGTCAGTTGACCTCTCAGGACCATATTCAACCCAGTGAGCAAATAACCTGCTCAGTAAAAAAAAGAATTGTTGGAAAGCAAAACATTCATATGTAATCACTGCACATATATAATATTACTGGTATGGGATCTTTTATCAGGAAACCCCAATAATCAGAAATCTCCAAATTAGGGGATGGCCATCTACCATAGAGTCTATTTTAAGGAAACACTTGAGGTCAAGCTAAGCAGTCCTTAAATATAGGGAATCTTTACCCCTGAACATTGCAGGTCTCGAGAATCTTCACAGATACAGTATATAGCAATCAGTTCATTTAGGTAACTTTTGTGGAGCTGTTTTGGAAACAACACAATACTGTAGAGCCACCTACATACCAGTTGTTAAGAATTTAATGGTTTGATGGTGCAGGTTTTCACTGTGGCACCATATGTACAGAAACATTTTATTATTAACATGTATTTATATAGCGCCAACATATTGCGTAGCTACAGTTGGGCAGTTTGGGTACAAGGGCCATGCAATTGATAAAGAGCTCAGCTTCCAGGAAAACATGGCAAGTATCACAGAGCTTGGAAGCAATGGTTGTTTAAAGGAAGGAAAAATGAATGAGGAAATAGCAATAGTAAAATTCATAATAGCTTTATGGACTTTGGACAGGTCAATTGACACAAAAAGACATCAGGAGGGCCATAAAAGGCAGAAATCAGAATATAGAAAGATCAACTAATGCTTAATCAGTCAAGTCAAATATAGTCAGTCAAACAAAGTTAACTGGATAATTATACAAAAACAACAAGCTGCAAATTGCACATGGAAACTTGTACAGGAATTTGTAGCAGTGGGGAAATTTGGTCCATTTCTAAGGCATAAGTATAGTACAGCATTACCCAGATACCAGTTTGTAGTGAGGTTTTAAAAGGTTATGTTCAGTGGTTGGTTGGGACAGTAATAAACTGAGTAATCATTTGTTTAGGATGACGCAGCAACCTCTGCAGCTGAGAGAGAGAGCAAATAAGGAAACTAGAAAGATGAATGATTGTATCAAGCAGTACATCAGGACACAAAAACATGTATATTTAAAGGGGGACCCAAGTATTTGAGTTGGTGCAGCTGGATGCAAACATTTGTGTCATTAACTTTGTTACACATTGTTTTGTCAAAAATTGTTTTCTCACAGATGTATGCAGGGAAAGGAAAAGTGATATGAATTGTTGGGCGATTGCCCAAAGATTGTATAGGTAGGATGGAGTGCACTTCTCAGACATTGGTTTGGATATTTTCAATGCAAATTTACAGGATGGCATTGAGAAGGTTTTGGATCCAGAGGCACAGCTAGCACTTTGAGGTCAATGGCAATGGTTTGGTAGTGGGGTAAAAAAGAGTGTGATGCTGGACCATAGGTAAGGAGGTCTGATTTTTTATTGGCGGAATGCGGCAGGACAGAGTAAGCATCAGAGAGTCCTATGCCCAGGCTAGCAGGCTGTGAATGTACGATTAGGGTTGTGCAGAAATCTGTGGTATAGATCCCCATGGGGTACACTAAGAACAAAGAAACCAGGGAGAGCTCCTTGGTGGATGCTCTTAAAAAATGGCATGTGATATCAGCTGGGCTGCATTTCGTGGAGGGGACTTAATATACAAAATTTTTAATAAAGGTGACCTCTAGTCCCTCTTGTTTTCCACAGGTTTTGGTGTTCAACCAGGTTATTTATTTAGTAGGATACATTTGTTAGATGGAAATATTTGTGTTGCAGTGACAACAGATAGCGGCATAAAACATTTATGGCTCAAGATGGCTGAAATTCTTTAAATAGAGGCCCATGAGACCTATTGTTCTTGGGGCTAGGTGTTGCTGATTGTCAGTGGGAAGGGGGTATGGATCTCTCTAGTTGGTTGTTTTCAACACCCTCCCCTTGGCTCAAGGCAGGTAGAGGAGATTAAAGTTTAAAAGGTGAGATGGGGAGGGACTGGGCAAGATAAGCTTTTTGTTTTTGTGTTTTTTCCACCCTCCCAATCCCTTAAGCTGTACAGGTTCAGTTCTTCAAGAGGACAGAGGTCACAAACAGGAGTGGCTGAATTTACATCAGAACTCAGCAGCAGAATGTGGCAGAATAGTGAGCTCCAGAGGGTGGGGGCTATGCCAAGCTTAGCAGGTGGTGATCATAAGGTCAGGCTTGCACAGAAATCTATAATATGGACCACCATGTGGTGCACTCAGAGAAGAGCAAACAGGAAGAGCTGGGCAAAGGGCTCCAGGCTTGTCTTTGGGGGATGCTCACGACAGCGTAAGCACCAGAGGGATGTGTCCTATGCACAGGCTAGCAGGCTGTGATCGTACAGTCAGGGTAAAGGGCTCTGGGCTCCTCCTTGGTTAAATTAAATTTAATGAAGGTGTGACCTCTGGTTATTGTTATTTTCCACAAGTTTTGAGTTCAGTCTGGTTATTTCATTAATAGGATTCATTGGTTAGATGTAAATATTTGTGTTGCAGTGACAATAGATAGTGGCATAGAACATTTACCATTGTTCCAGACGATTCAGTTCAGCAATGCTTAAATTGAATGCAAATTATTAAATCTTATTGGCTTCTTGTATCTTATTGACTTCAATAAACAAACTCAGGTCCCTGCAATCCTTAAAGTCGTAGTACCTTAGAACACAATAGGTCTCATTTGCAAACTGAACTGCACAATTGCAGTTGCCAAAAGCAACAAATCAGATATACTATATACTTTAAAATAAGAGGATATTAGGAGTCAGGTCAGGGTTCAGTAACCTTAATAAGTCATGGGACTAAGGTTGACATAAACTGCCAACTCTGCCTCTCTAGAATGATTTAGTAACTTATTGGTCATGTATGAGGCCTACCTAAGGGACTGCCTGACTGATATCTGGCAATGAGCAGGTTAGAAACTTCCATCAGATGAGGACTACATTGATGAGGTCCTTGCCCAACTGTCCTGCCTAGGCTTGCTTTATGTTCCAGTTGATTGCTTAGGGCCCAGTGATTGGATCATCCCAATATGGCCCAGCACATGGTTGTGGCAGAAGTGAACAAAGATCTGCAAATTTGGCAAACTGGCCAAATTGGGAATCTTTATATATACTGGATGTGCTGATTTACCCTTCCATTTTTCTGCTTTTCACTTGAAATAGTTGTCTGTTTCGACTTCTTAGCTCTGTGTTTTTTATATGTTCTCTCGCAGCAGGAATTTTTCAAACTAGAGACAAGCAAGATGTACCTCAGTATTATATACATATACAAGCATATTGCATAATGGGCAGCAATGGGCTAAGTTTTCATTAATTACGGCTTCTCAAAAACATGACTCTGATGTCATAACAGAATTGTTTGTTGCTACGAGAAGAAGGTTTGTTTTGTAAACCCTACTTAAAACTAAATTCACTTTCTAGAGAGCGAGAGGTATAATTATCTGATTATTGTACAATTACTGAGAACGAAAAGGAGTAAAACCCCTCCCTATCTAGTCACCCACCAATTATTTATAACACATTGATTGATATGCAGCAATATCTGTATTATTCAACTGTTCAGCATGCATGATTGTGAATAAATTAAATAAATAGTTTAAATTAAAAGTTTGTGATTCGTTATTACGTGATGGTGTTAACCACCAGAAAGTGATTACTCAATTAAGTGCTATGTGCAGTTAATTAACAATTCATCAATTGCTTAATTCTAAAATAAATGATTCAGTGATTAATTTAAAGTGCTAGTGCCGATTCTATTCAAAATTCATGACTTCAATGACCAGAATTAAATAAAGGTACCTGCACATATAAAAAGTAATAAATTAAGTCAAAAAATAGTACAGGTATATGATCCCTTATCTGGAAACTCGATATCCAGAAAGCTCCGAATTACGGAATGGGTCTCCCATAGACATTTTATCCAAATAATCCAAATTTTTAGAAATGATTTCCTTTTTCTCTGTAATAATAAAACAGTAGCTTGTACTCGATCACTTAATTTGGTAATCACTTTCTGGTGGTTAACACCATCACGTAATAACGAATCACAAACTTTTAATTCAAACTATTTATTTAATTTATTCACAATCATTGGATGCTTAACAGTTGAATAATACAGATATTGCTGCATATCAATCAATATGTTATAAATATTTGGTGGGTGACTAGATAGAGAGGGGTTTTACTCCTTTTCGTTCTCAGTAATTGTATAATTGTTTGTTGCAATATGACCTTATTAGTGTTTATCAGTAACTTTCTGCATGTGACACTGTGTTCCAGCTTTGTCCTTGCAGTGATTCCACTCTCTTTGTTCAGTATTTGTGGTTAGCAGACTCTTTTCTCTGATTCTGCTCCCTGCACAAAGTCAGGCTGGATTACCATTACCTTTGTATATACAGTATATGAATGTATTTTAGAGGTTTCTATTTTTTTTTAGAGGTTTTACTATTTTTTTTAATAATAAAGAACAAATAACACTGCCACTATCGGTAGCAAAATATATTATTTGCATTTCTGGACATGTTCTCTTAATTTGGCATTATCTATTGTTTTGTAGGAGAGTTTTTAAATGGTTTGTGCAGTAGAACAGTAGAACCCAAAGGGGAATATTTATTTACACTCAAGTTAAATGCAAAATCTACTTTTGCTTTCACCTGCTTTTTTTATTTCTAT
Source organism: Xenopus petersii (assembly GCA_038501925.1). NCBI lineage: Eukaryota > Metazoa > Chordata > Amphibia > Anura > Pipidae > Xenopus > Xenopus petersii. The sequence continues at coordinate 113,440,344 of CM076676.1, forward strand.
GATTTTAATTTTTCCTACTGTCATATTTATTTTTATCCAAATTTTTAAAACCTGCAGGATTTGGAGCTAAAAAATGTCTTTGTAGGGAAAAAAAGACAATAAAAAATGTGAATGAAAGTAAAAAGTGAATAAATTTACTCCTAAATAGCTTGGATGAGGATTTCAGCTAAATTAAGGAAATAAAGGATACCCACATCCAATAAAGTACCAACAAGCTTGGAAGAGATACAGATGCTGAGAGGGGATAGTGAGGTGAAACATTATTATTTTAGAAATGGTGCAGAATTTTTAATTGATTATATTTATCAAGGTTCTTATTTTAGCATGATGAAGCTTATATTATATTTATATTTTTGCGATAGTTCCTTTTCAAGCCTGCACCTCTCCTCCTTGTGTAGCCCCCATTTTCATTTCTAGTGGATTTCAACAATAGCATTGAATTGCAAAACAAATCCATAGATATATAAACATCAAAAAATAAAGGAATTCTGATGAAAGTAAAGTCTACTGATAAAAGAACTGTAGATTGGCTGTACCACAATCTGTGCAATATATTCTCATACAAATAGAGCCTTTGGAGAACAAGTGATGAGCAGCCAAAGCTTAAATCTGTTAATCGCTATTTAAACCACACAACACATAATCAAAACAGTACACATATGACTTTATTTTTATTTTTGTGAATTCAGAATGTTGGTTTGAGTTTCACTGTTCCACTGTCTGAGTTATACAGTGAGGGAATAATTCATTAATCTATTAGATGTTTTAGAGTTGCCTGTGTAACCAACATATTTCAATTCTTAATCAGATCACTCTGTTAGCCTGCATCAATTGTTACAGTTAATATATTGCCACTTTCAAGTTTTGCTTTCATGATTGCTCTTTTTCCGCATTTCTTGAGATATTTCTAAGTCTTAAATCATGTGCCTGACCACATTGACTTGATTTTAGAATTTCTTCTTCTAAATTTCTACATTCTAAGATTATCATTGTTTGGAAAAGTTTTTCCTAATCTATGGGGGTCCTTTACCAAAGGTCGTGTTTTAGAGGTTGGTGAGTTTTTTTTATACCTTTTTATAAATCAAATGTTTTCCGATTTAAGAAAAGACTTGAATGGAAAAAACTTGAATCACTGAATTTGAATTAGTCAAGTTTTCCCCTCAAAAAACTCGAATCACTCAAATTAATCAAGTTTTCTAGCAAAACCAACCAAAAAAAACAGAATATCATGAAGGCTACAAACATCTTCATATGGTGAGAGGGCCTCTGTTATTGACTTCTACATGGCTTTGACAGGTTTGTAGCTGGAGTAATTTTGGTTTAAAACTATTTCCAGCTTTGGGGTATAATAAATTTTGAACAATTCTCCTTTTTTTTCTAAAAAAAACACAAACAATTCTATTTTTTTTAACCCAAAAATTTTGAGTTTACAATATCCTCGAAAATAAATTAAATACAACTCAACCTTTAAAAAATCTGCCCCTAAGCGTTTATGTAGTGTATGTTTGTGTATGGAAATAGTACATGGAATGATTTGCAAATATTCACCCCAATCATTCAAAATGAATGGGAAACACAGTACCATGTGTTGTTAGTGCCAAGTGCATATCGTTGAGTGAGTCCGTAACTTTATATACTCTAAATGGGTTTCTGCCTTGACCATATTCTATAAATAAGGGGGGCCAGGACACAATAAGAATATGCTGTGAAAGCTATTTATTGTGCCATTCCACAGTAATGTTTCCTTCATCAGCTGGATACCCCCAAAACTTTGCTCTTGTGGAATGGGACAGTAAAAGTTTATGACAGCATATCTGTAGAGTGTGCTGGCCCCCCTTACTTACAGAAACTAATTGTGTTTTGATGTGGCTATATGTTTGAGAGTCAGACCACTGGAACAAGGTAATAAACACAAAAGTGCTGTGAGAACTCCTTTGAAACTTTCTTACAGGGTATTCCATGAAAATGGAAATCTTAAAATAAAGATATGGCTGCTTTCCCAGGCTCACTCAAAATTACTACAATTGAATGCCCAAATCCATTTGGGCGTAGATTCTTAAATCTTCACCTTATTGTAATCTTCCCTTTACTCTTTGATCATTTTATCACATTCAGTTTCTATCTGCTATTTGTTGTTGTCGCCTCATGCACAAAGGGCTAGATTCAATTCAGTGAGATAAAGGTTTATCACAAGAAAAGTCATGGACAAGATTCAATTTGAGATGCATTTAAATTCAGAAAAATCTCTTGGTTTATCATGTGAAAACTCTATTAAAGACTATGGGGAAAAACTGGAACTGAATTTGGAGAACAGTTTTTTCTTCTTGAATTGAATCTCATCCATGAGTTTTCACATGATAAGCCATGAGATAACTTTTTCTCATTGAAGGAGAAAAAACTTGCACTGTGAGGAAGCTTCCAATACAGGCGGCAATGTTGGGACTCATGCCTGCGCTTAATGAGTGCCACGTCATTATGATGTCAGATATATATGGTCATTGGGCTCTGAGCAGCTGTTGAGAAGTTAAGCTTAGTGGTCGTCGCAATTTATCAAGCAGAAAATTCGGTTGGCCTGTAATATAAGCTGATGCTACAAGGCTAATTTTTTAAATTCAGATTCTAGTTGCAGTGGTTTCTGTGCTGCCATGTAGTAATTATCTGTATTAATTATTAATCATCCTTATATTATGACATTTCTATTATGTATATACAGTATATTACACGTTGGCCGCTACGTTCAGTAAGTGACAGCAGCACAGAGCATGTGCAGTGAATCAGCAGAAAAGGGGAGCTACTGGGGCTACTTTGTAGGGACATATCTTCCCTGCTAAAGGGCTGTGGTCGCCTTGGGCTGGTACAGAAACCTAAAATATAATGTACAACATTTATAGCCTATTCTTTCAGTTCAGTTTTAGTTCTCCTTTAAACACTAATTGCAGTTTAAAATCTGGTGCTGCTTATTCCTCATCAGTTTCATCTGCTTATAAAAGTGTAATACAGAGATACATGCATTTAAGCAAGATCCTTATTAATCCATTTTAGTAAACAGCTCTATTGAAAGATGACATTTGGTAAAGTAGTAACAATAAATGAACAAACGGAGTCTATGGACCTATAAATGCTCAGGAAAGCCGTAAAGGTATAGATTGGCTGGAAGAAGATTGAGTGCAAACATGAATGAAAACAGGAGTTTGGAGCCTATTGCTTATTTAGGGTGAAGTACTAGATAATCTATAGTATGCCTCCCCTAAACATTTGATTATACCCACGTCAGTACTCCTGCAGGGTTCATATTCATTACAGTATTGGATTTGCTTACATTTCTGGCTTAAACCAGACTAGAGTAATGTAAACATTTTGATCACTTCAGTTGTTACCTTTTTGGGTGAAATACACAAGCAATTTGTCAGCATTTATCTATCTATCTATCTACCCTTCAGCGACAAGGTTCTCTAAAAAACAATATTTGAAATATTTTTTATAGTCTTCACTCTACTAGAAACTATTGCAAGCAAGAGAATAATGGGGAATGAGCCACAAGGTATGAAGCGTGCCTCCATTTCTTTCAAGTCAAGGAAGTTCCCCCTACATACATTTTTGCTGAATTATTCCTCCACCTAATAACAAATATTTGTTTCAGAAATGGAAAACAGATATTAAAGTTTTTGCTTACAAAGAAAAAGAGATGCAAGTGAATAGATTAGCTCCTATTCAGAGGAGACACTAAGCAAGATATAGACAAATCTTGCTTCAAGTTTGTCACATCAGAGCGCCTTTATTTGTGGAATACTATAACTTCCTTTAAGGGCAGGAGCTGCAGTTTAAACTAACATAGTAACTTATTGTAAACTGAACAACCAGTGGGTCAGAACTTTTTAAGTGTAGGGGTCGTCACTTCTGCAAAACACATACATAGTTCTAAACTGCCTTTATACAAACAGGGGGGCCCTAGCTGCAATTGACAGGTTTTAAAATATGTTACGTGCACTTCCTACTAAATAGCAACTATTTTTGAAAATGTTCAAAATAAGTACAGATATGGGATAATGGATAATGGATCTTTCCATAATTTGGATCTTTATACCATAAATCTATAAGAAAATCATGTAAACTTTAAATAAACCCAATAGGCTGGTTTTGCTTCCAATAAGGATTAATTATATCTTAGTTTGGATTAGTTACAAGGTTTTATTATTACAGAGAAAAAGGAAATCATTTTTAAACGTTTTGAATTATTTGGATAAAATGGAGTCTATGGGAGACGGACATTCCATAATTCTAAGCTTTCTGGATAATGGGTTTCCGGATAACTAATCCCATACCTTTATTACAAATACAAAACTAACTGGATTAAAGGAGAAGGAAAGGTTAAAATTAAGTAAGCTTTATCAGAAAGGTCTATATAAATACACCAGTAAACCCTCAAAGTAATGCTTCTCTGAGTCCTCTGTCAAAAGAAACACCACATTTCTTTCCTTCTATTGTGTACTCATGGGCTTCTGTATCAGACTTCCTGTTTTCAGATGAAACCTCCAGGGCATGGCCTTGAGCATGCTCAGTTTGCTCCTCTCCCCCTCCCTCCTCCCATCCCTGCTGTAATCTGAGCTCAGAGCTATGAGCGAGCAGGGAGAGACTCAGGCAGGAAGTGATGTCACACCAAGGTTATATGGCAGCTGCTATCCTAAACAAACAGAGCCAGTGTCTAGAGCTGTTTACTCAGGTATAGGAAAGCATTCTGCAGAATAAATATAGCATTCTAGCTTGCACTAGTGTGGCTAATCTGTTGGCAATAAACTGTCTTGGAGCTTTCCTTCTCCTTTAAATACCGATTTTGATACCTGATGAATGAGGATTTTAAATTTGTTTTAATACAGGAAAATGCAGTGCAACTTCAACATGGATGCAATCCATTGTGGGTTGGATAGATACACAATACCAACACCAGATATGTGAGTTCTTCCAAAAAGTATTCAGGCAGCAAGTAAAAAAAAAAAAATTATTAGGACATATTAAGACATGGTCTAACGCGTTTCGTGCCTGTTGGGGCACTTACTCATAGGCCTATGATTATAATGAGTTATCCCGAAACCCGTTATCCAGAAAGTTCCAAATTACAGGAAGGCTGTCTCCCATAGACTCCATTTTATCCAAATAATTCAAAGCTTTAAAAAGTATATCATTTTTCTCTGTAGTAATGAAACAGTACATTGCACTTGATATTCTTGAGCATTCTGGATAACAGGTCCCATACCTGTATCTTAGTTTGGATCAAGTGCAAGGTACTGTTCTATTATTACAGAGAAAAAGGAAAAAAGTCTATGGGAGACAGCCTTCTATAATTCAGAGCTTTCTGGATAACGGATCCCATAACTGTACAAATGCTTAGGGTAGGCTCGATTTTTGTCATCTCATCCAAGACTTCTGGCACACAATCCTTAAATTAATTTAAAAAATAAAACCTTGGCATAAGTCATTTCTTCTTGATGGAATTATTCTCATGGTATTTTCCAAAAGTATGTCAGAAATATAACAAGAGGGTGAAGCTGCTTTATTTTCATTTTGCGGTGAGAGTGTTTATACTACTTCAAATTCAGTCCCTATAGTGAATGTTATTAATACAAACAAATTCTCTTTGTTTTTACCTTATCTTAACTGGAATCTTACAATCTCATTGCAAGCCACAAAACCACATTTCTTTCTCATTTTATTTTTCTTTATTTTTCTTACCCAAATGTGCATTCTAGCATAACTGTGCTCACCACAGTCGCATGCAAGATCTGGCCCCAAATACTGGAGGCACAAAGATCTGCATCAGTTACTACATTGCACATATACTGTATGTTCAGAGCTGTCTGCAAGGGAAGGGTTTGCACTCAAGTATGTTATGAGTGTGCACTTCCATGCCCTTCAGTTGTCTAAAACCATGCACAAATTGGTGCAACATGCAAAGGGACCTGTAATTGTGATACAGACAAATACATTTAAAAAAAGCACTCTGCCTTTTGTCACATGCTTTTGTTTGGTCATAGAACTCCTATGTGACTTATAATTTCCTTATATTTTACAATAGGGGGTACTTTATTCACTATATTATGTAACTTTAACTGTAGTATATTATTGCTCAGTTAACTCTCTACATTACAGGACATTGATCCCAGTGTTCAGCAGCCTCAGTATACAGTCATACGAAAAAGTTTGGGAACCCCTCTAAGCCTGCATAATAATTTACTCCACATTAAACAAAAAAGATAACCGTTGTATGTCTTTCATTTCCCAGAGTACTGGGTGTTTTCTGAACAAAGATTTTTAGTGAAGCAGTATTCAATTGTATGAAATTAAATCAAATATGAAGAACTGGTTGTGCAAAAATTTTGGGTTGCTAGTTTGAATGCATGTAACTGCTGAATACCGATTACTGGCAACACCAAATTTAGCTTGTCAAGCCTTGAACTTTATAGGCAGGGTATGTCCAATCCTGAGAAAAGCTATTTAAGGTGGCAGATTGCAAGTTGTGCTTCTGTTTGACTCTCCTCTGAAGAGTAACAGCATGGGAGTCTCAAAGCAACTCTCAAAAGATCTGAAAACAAAGATTGTTCAGTATCATGGTTTAGGGGAAGGCTACAAAAAGCTATCTCAGAGGTTTAAACTGTCAGTTTCAATTGTAAGGAATGTAATCAGGAAATGGAAGGAAACAGGCACAGTTGCTGTAAAACCCAGGTCTGGCAGGCCAAGAAAAATACAGGAGCGGCATATCTGGAGGATTGTGAGAATGGTTACAGACAACCCAAAGATCACATCCAAAGAACTGCAAGAACATCTTGCTGCAGATGGTGTATCTGTACATCGTTATAATTCAGCGCAATTTGCACAAAGAACATCTGTATGGCAGGATGATGAGAAAGAAGCTCTTTCTGCACTCACGCCATAAACAAAGTCACTTGTATGCAAAAGCTCATTTAGACAAGCCACAGTCATTTTGGAACAAAGTGCTTTGTACTGATGAGACAAAAATGTAGTTATTTTGTCATAACAAAAAGCGCTTTGCATGACGGAAGAAGAAAACCACATTACAAGTTGGATATTCCATCAAGACGATGACCCTAAACAAAGGCATTTATGCAGAGTGAGAAGTACAATATTCTGGAATGGCCGTCACAATCCCCAAACTTGAATATCTTCGGAAATCTATGGGATGATTTGAAGCAGACTGTCCATGCTCGGCAGCCATCAAATTTAACTGAACTGGAGAGATTATGTATGGATGAATAGTCAAAAATACCGCCATCCAGAATCCAGACACTCATCAAAGGCTATAGGAGGCGTCTAGAGGCTGTTGTATGTATTACGACACAATGGCCTCCATTATTTCATGGCACAGTGGTCCAAGCATATATGGCACAATGACTCTACTAAGTAAACACAGGTCCACCACTGCACCCGGCCAGACATACACATTAGTGGTACAGCAGTGGAGCCATCCTCAAATTGGAGCTCAGCAATAATTGTGAGCCCTAAATATTCTATGCTACTATCTGTTGTCACTGCAACAAAAATATTTCCCTCACACCATTGAATCTTATTAATTAAATAACCAGACTGAACACCAAAACTTGTGGAAAAATTAAGATCTTTATTAAATATTTAGAATATTAAGTCCCCATTACCAAATGTGGCCCAGTTGACATCACGTAATTTTTTAGCATTCACCAAGGAAGAGCCCAGAGCCTTTTTGCCCTGCTCTCCCTGGTCTCTCTCAGCACGCCCGATGGTGGTCTATACCACAGGTTTCCGCGCAACCCTGACCGTACGATCACAGCCTGCTAGCCTGGGTATAGGACTCAACCCTCTGGCGCTTACTCTGTCCTGACACATTCCACCTGAGCATCTACCAAGGACAAGCCCAAAGCCCTTTGCCTTGCTCTTCCTGGTTGCTCTTTTCTCTGTGCAGTCCTTGGTGGTCCATACTACAGGCACCCGTGCAAGCCTGACCGTATGATCACAGCCTGCTAGCCTGGGTATAGGACCCAACCCTCTGGTCCTTATTCTGTCGTGCCACGTTCTGCTGCTTTGAGTTCTAATGTACATTCAACCACTCCTGCCTGTGACCTCTGTCCTCTTAAAGAACTGAACCTGTACAGCTTAAAGGGGAAGGAAACCTAGTCGGCGCAAAACCCCCCACTGTGAACGGTGTTTTGGCACATGCGCAGTAGGATCATTTCGCCGGTACGGATCTACTGCGCATGCGCCAAAAGTCACGCTCATGCGCAGTAGATCGTACCGGCGAGATGATCCTACTGCGCCTGCGCCGTTCAAAGCAGGAAGAAGATCACGTGGAAGAAGATGTCGTCGGTGAACTCCCTGGACTGGACCTGCGCAGCTAGAGAGACCCCACCCCCTCCCACTGGCAGTTAGCAACACCTAGCCCCAAGAACAATAAGTCTCATGGGCCTCCATTTAAGGAATTGCAGCCACCTTTATACTGGCGCTCAGCAGTGGCAACTCTCTTCTTCCTATGCAAATAAAATAGAAATGCCACAAATAAGAATGCACAGCTAACAAAGTGTTGGTATTAAGAAATAAATAAATAAGATTAATTTAAGAAAACTCTGGGGTGTAATATTGCCTCATTCATCTAAAGGATGGTAGTGGTACTAAACCAACCAGTAGAGGAATGGCATCCTTCCCCACTTCAAATGCTAATTATCCTAAAGATAATGTACCCTTTAAGAGTTCATGGACATTTACTATTCTGAGCTCCATAAGTTATATAAAGATACTCAGCCTGTGACATTCAATTTGTTTGTACTTCTAAAAGAGATCAGTCAAATTTTCGAAACAAGCTCATGACTTGGGTGGAAAAATACTGGCAAAACTGATAGAGATAAAAAAAATATTTTCTAAAAACAGAAAGAAAATGACAAATGAGATCAGCTGAGAAACCGACCGGGGAGAATAACCTGACTTTCACCCTTATCTTCATTCTGCTTTATACTGCAGAACATTCTTTTGCACATGCCATAACCGTGCTTAAAGAGAGAATTGCAGCCCAAAATGTCTATTAAATAAATAATGTTATTGATATTGTTACAAAGTAAATGGTTACAGTTATTTTTTTTTAAAGGTCTGTCATTAAAAACATCCTTATAATCATCAAAAAGATAATCCACAAGATCTGTTTCATACATTAAGGCTCATTTGCGCCTTTGCCGCAATGGGTCCTCTTCTGCACTTTGTAAGTTGCGCCTGCTCAGTTTTGGAGACAAAGACCTGTGGACTGTGCTTTGAATCAAATCAAATCTCTGCTTTAGGCCACTCTAAATTGAAAAAGGTGGGGGGAGGCATGTTGGTGTCGCACCTTCCCACCCCAATCTTGTGTGTCATTTTGAGGAGCAATGTAGCGCAGCAGGATGCACGGTCCGCTTTAGGCCCTGTCCTTACTGCCCACCCTAAGGCAGGCATTGAGGACAGGGTTGTGATATGCATCTTGACACTGCCCTCTATATCATGCGTCAGATTCTTCATCTGATGATCAGTGGAAATTGCAGACCGAGGGGGGCGTAAGTGCTCCTAGAATGAGTAGAAAGGCAGGCGCACTTTCTCCCCTTAGTACTTTTTGCTCCCAGGATCATGAATGGCCCCTATAATCTATGCTGTTTTATTAGACTAATTCCTGTGAAAGTCAGCCATTTAGACTTGAGGAGGCTGATTTCTAACCTTTTACTTTCTTAAAAGATATTAGGTCAGAGATGCAGGCATTAAGTCGAGAAATCCATTCACAATAAGAGCAGCAGGCAAAACAAGATGTTATAGCATAGACAAAATGTTATAGCAAGACTGCGCAATTATAAAACTGAATATATTATTCTGCTCTATCAGAATGTAACTATTCCGTCCAGGTTAAACAACTGTCAGACAGATGCAGAAGACACCAACATGTAATGGTCCATATCTACACCCTTTTCGGGCCAGGGCTTTTGGTCGTTAACTCAAGCCACTTCAGAAACCAGATGAGAGCAAGTGGCACTTAGGGAACTAGTTAAAAGCAGGAATGAAAGGTAGGGGCAGGTGGCAAATTAACAAAATGGAATGTAGCAGTAAGGCACAGGAACAGGCTTAGCTGGTTGGGAATGTAGAGAGAAGGAATAAGAGTGGAGTCTCGCCATGTGCCATTGCTGTAATAAAGTTGTGTATGCACTTATTTATCCTTTACATATTATGCCACTTAATGAGCACCAAAGCTATACAAAGTTCTGTGCAAGAATACACATCTAGAACAAGTTTTTATCTAACAGGAATAGAATGATGCGTTTAAATTTGTTATATGAAAATTATGTAAATTATGCAAGCAAAGGCATGTCAATTTTAGTGGTACTTGGATTATATAACAAAACATAGACCATTTATTTTCCCTCTAATGGAAATCACACCTTGTGAAGTCAGAAACTCGGAAGCAACTTGCCAAGGACACTTTATTAACAAAGATTAAGTGGGGTGTAACAGCCACCCTTTAAGTGAAGACCAGTTGAAAATCTGTCAAGAACTGGCCATTCTATAACATACTAAAATTTAACTTACAGGTGAACCACCCCTTTAAGGTTGGAATGGAGCCATAAATTAGCAACCTATGAAGATGTTACGAATATACCTGAAGGGGAAATGAAGCATTTAACATTTATGATGCCCTTGTAAATCATTAGCTTCAGAATTTAGAAAACATTATAGGAAAGTATGAAGCAGGCTGGATTTTTACCATTGGTCTTTTTAGAAATCTTGTAGCTAATATATTCATAGTCATGCAGTATTGTGCTTGCTCATGCCATATATTTGCCAAGTGATAATATAATAATTCAGTCAATTAAACTGTTGGACTCCCACACCCTATCATTCTATAACTGCTATGCTACATTCATGCTAAATGCAAATTTGTAACAAAGGAAGGAGTGATATTAAATGCATTATTAATGTTAATGCATATCCTGGTTTATATTTGCATATAATTTTTTGTAAGCAAGGTTCCCTCAAAGTTGTGCCTTCGTACCAGACACAAGCAAAGAAATTGTGAAGCCCATAGGAAATATGCCTGCACAGTTTAGTACCTGCACATTCACATGCCTGCAATGAAGGAGACGTTTGTAGACATGGCTTATAAGAAGACAGGGAATCCTGTACAAATAGCATCTATCACTTGGTCACAGTGGCGCCATTTATTCTTTTGTTTGGCCAGTTTCCTTTTATCCATTTTTTCTACCCTTTAGTTTGTTTTAGTAAGCAAAAATATGGATTTCTAGATATACCTGACTATTTTGTCCTTGGGGCTGCTCAACCATTGAAACAAGTCTTGGCTGACTGTCCAGTGTCAACAGAGGTGAGATGCTCCCTAGCCACACTTGTAAATCCAGTGTCGGACTGGCCCAACTGGACACTGGGCCGAGGTGTCAGTGGCCCTTCCTGCTACTAAGGATAGATTATAGTAGATAAGGAAAAGAGACTAGGAGAATAAAGATGTTGTGTGAGGAGAGGAGTAAAAGTAGTTTGGACAGTGGGCCTATGGTCTAAGGCAGTGGTCCCCAACCAGTAGCTCGTGAGCAACATGTTGCTCTCCAATCCCTTGGATGTTGCTCCCAGTGGCCTCAAAGCAGGTGATTATTTTTGAATTCCAGGCTTGAGGCAAGTTTTGGTTGCATAAAAACCAGGTGTACTGCCAAACAGAGCTTCAATGTAGGTTGACAATCCACATAGGGGCTACCAAATGGCCAATCATAGCACTTTTTTGGCACCCCAAGAACATTTTTCTTGCTAGCGTTGCTCCCCAACTCTTTTACTTCTGAACGTTGCTCACGGTTTCAAAAGGTTGGGGATCCCTGGTCTAAGGTTTAGTGGTGATCTCCTGGCATCCCAAATCTGCCATCTCTTAGCCTGTGACATCATGGACAACACTGTTTGCACTGACAAGCAAAAAGCAAAATAACGGAGCACTGAGGAGAAAAGATAAAAACTCCCGTTACAGCAGCATAGTATATGTCATAGCTGCCCGCTTAACGCGTTTCGTGGCTCCCCACCACTTCATCAGACGCTGTTGGCAGCATATCTCCACCCTCTTTAAAAGCATACAGACACACCCACTCTGATTGTTAACCACATACAGTGTACACCATATTAGACATCAATTCACCAAACATGATGTGGGAAACTAATACAATGTGTTCTCTATACAGAAAGCCAAATGTCACTCAATTTTAGCAACAATGCATTTGCATTTAAAATTTATACAAACTATATGTTCATATATCCTAAGGACTACAAACTATGTTACAAATTCATAACCTCCCAGCAATGATCTATTGTCATATGATCATATGTGAAATCCCTACTAGCTCATACTGGCTACATAATAGTTAAACCAGAAAGGGAAATGATAGTTAAACAAAAATGGTCCTCCTAGAATCCACTCCACCCTCAAACCAACCTCCCAGTGTATACTGAAAAAACACAATGTAGGTTTCATTCAATAAAAGCAAGATACCTACCATTCCTTGTTCTTTTTTTTCAACTTAGAATTTTTATTCGAATTTGAGCATACAAAAATTCAAGCATTACATAATTACACAATTGACAGTAATACAGTTATTGCATGACATTACAGTGTTCAAAGTGTACATGTACTAGTCTCTTGAATGAAGAATAACCAGAGAGGGAGAAGAGAGATAAGAAACACAACCTCCAGAACAAATTTACACTGTACGGTAAGGATACAAACATAGTCTCCACATATGTAAAAAAGAAAAAAAAAACCAATACCTAACTCCAACCCTAGTTCAGCAACCACTTTATTACCCTGTTAAGACCTGTAACACCCCGTTAAACCTTGTGAGAAATATAGTAAGCCCACTTTGACCAGGTTTTCTCATGTTGGGGGATCTTCCCTCGAAGCCTAGCTGTCATTTCCTCCATCAATTTCATCTCCCGAACCCGTGTAATTACTTCAGTAATGGTGGGGCTCTCAATCAGTTTCCACTTAGAAGTAATAGAGAGCCTAGCAGCTGTGTAGATATAATTCAGTAGTTTCTGTTCAGAGGTGGAGATGTCTAAGTGGGGGAGACCTAAAAGAGCATTCGATGCCTGAATCGGTAATTCCACAAAGAGGAGCTTCGCTACAAGCCCCCGGACATTTCTCCAGAATTCTGACAACCTGGGACACGACCACATTATGTGGGAGAGAGAGCCCTCCTGCCCACATCCTCGCCAACACAGTGCCGAGGTGCCCGGGAAGATTCTACTGAGTTTTACCAGAGCGTAATACCAAGAAAGCATAACCTTATAGACACTCTCTTTTTGTCGCACACATGTGACACCTCGGCGGGCGTTTTCCCATGTGTCCTCCCATTGTTCCTGGGACAACGTAATGGAGAGCTCCCTCTTTCTGAGGAAGGCCCCCCAGGCATAATTTCTCAAAGGGAGTAAGCGAAGTAGGGAATAATCTGCGCCCACAGAGACTCTGAACATAGTGGACAATTTGGGCATATTCAAAGCCCCAGTTCCCCGGGATCTGAAGCTTTCCTACCATTCCTTGTTCATGCCCCCATGAACTGCCATAGTTTTCAACCGATGAATCCAAAACGCCTCCCTAACCAACAGCCTTCTATCTAAATCACCCCCCCCCATTTATATCAAAATGGGGTTCGTTAATAATTTGGAATTGTAAGTTTGTAACTCCCTCATGCTTTTCATGGATATGTCTTGCCACAGCGGACTTAAAATCTTTCCTGCCGATAGCCAAGATATGTTCCAATATACATGTTCCCACCTTTATCATTGTTTTCCCTACATATTGGGAACCACATGCACACGTTATCAGGTAAACCACTCCTACAGATGTGCAATTGAAATATTTATTGATCGTGTATGTTCTCCCCATATTGGTGGCTCTAAATTCCTTAGATACTTTCAAAAATTGGCATGATTTACATCTCATTCTGCCACACTTAAAATTCCCTATGTATCTAAGCCATGTACAAGAATTCTCAGAGTTCCTGGATCTATATAAACTCTTGGAAACCCATCTATTCTTCTTGTATACAAAGGATGGGTGTGCGTCCAGAACCTTGGCCAACACTGAATCTTGAAGCAATACCATCCAATACCTCCTTACACTGCATTGTAAAGACCATATTGCTTTACCGTAAGTTGTACAAAAGCAAACAGAAGTGTTGCCATACCTTTCTGCCTTAGACACATTATTCTGAATTGCATTTATGCTTGGATAGTAGCCTGTTCCTATCCATAGATTGTATGCCGATCTAACCACATTCACATCATAGCCCCTTGCAATAAATCGATCCCATAGTTGCATAGTTACACTGAAAAGCAGACCTACCTGCTAATAGCAGTCCCATATGTGGCAGTTTTGCTGAAAACTCTCCCTCTGTCCACAACATTTAGTCCACAGAAGTCAATAAGCTCATACAACGTCCCATCCCCATCACATGATGCTTGTCAATACACTATGTTAAAGGGATACTGTCATGGGAAAAAAAAACTTTTTCAAAATGAATCAGTTAATAGTGCTGCTCCAGCAGAATTTTACGCTGAAATCAATTTCTCAAAAGAGCAAACAGATTTTTTTTATATTCAATTTTGAAATCTGACATGGGGCTCGACATATTGTCAATTTCCCAGCTGCCCCAAGTCATGTGACTTGTGCTCTGATAAACTTCAATCACTCTTTACTGCTGTACTGCAAGTTGGATTGATATCAACCCCCTCCCTCCGCCCCCCCCCAGCAGCCAAACAAAAGAACAATGGGAAGGTAACCAGATAGCAGCTCCCTAACAAAAGATAACAGCTGCCTGGTAGATCTAGTAACAGCCCTCAATAGTAAAAATCCATGTCTCACTGAGACACATTCAGTTACATTGAGAAGGAAAAACAGCAGCCTGCCAGAAAGCATTTCTCTCCTAAAGTGCAGGCACAAGTCACATGACCAGGGGCAGCTGGGAAATTGACAAAATGTCTAGCCCTATGTCAGATTTCAAAATTGAATTTAAAAAAATCTGTTTGCTCTTTTGAGAAATGGATTTCAGTGCAGAATTCTGCTGGAGTAGCACTATTAACTGATGCGTTTTGAAAAAAACATGTTTCTTTGAGTTATTGAAGTCTTCAAATAGCCACCAAGAGCAACCAAGTTTATATGTACATAGGTTACATCCTTTAGTTCTTCAGCCTGGACAGCTACTAGATACATATAGGGGTATATTTATCAAAGAGTGAAGTTAGAGATTACCACAGTCCACTAGAGTGAAATACTGTCTCTCTCCATTAATTTCTATGGGATTTTTAAAGGCGTATTTATCAAAGGGTGAAAGTTCACCATTTAATAAATATGCCTTTAAAAATCCCATAGAAATGAATGGAGAGTGGCGGTATTTCATGCTAGTGGACTGTGGCTATCTCTAACTTCACTTTTTTGATAAATATACCCCATAGACTCATCAATGGACTGTGCCGTCACCTCCATGCACTTCTTTCGCGTGATGATTTGGCCTTCAGACTAGGGAGGGTTCTACAGTTGTCCATAACTTGGTGTAATACTGACTAGCATATCGATCTGACGCCAATTAGTGATGGGCAAATTTATTCACCAGCCATGGATTAACGGCAAAACTGTGGCAAAAAGTGGCCTGCGAAAAATTTGATATGACAAAAAAAATTGTCGCTCATCAAAATTGTTGCGTGCATAATTGATGCCCATTGACTTTGATGCATCTGGACAAAATGGTCACACTTATAATAATTAGTGTTAAAATTGTTGCGTTGCAAAACAAGACTTTTCGTGAATTTTTTTCTCTGTTTCACTAATTTTTCGGCGAAGCTAAACAGTAACCAATAATATAAATGATAATTATGATAATGCTGCAGTCACCCTATAGATGAGTGCAGAGTGCAACTTGAGTTGTGTCTATAACCATTGATTGATGAACTTGTGTCCAGATATGTTCTTTGTGCTTCTTTGTGCTTTTCCTTCCAAATTGAGAGCTGCTGTGTCTATTGATGCAGGGAACCCTGAATCTAACACCAACTCCTGACCAGGCAGCAGTTCCAGTGTCCCTATAGACGTAAAACACATGCACCTAAAGAATCGGACACAGACATTGCTTGCACGTTGAACACCGGAACTGATGCCAGACAGACTCTGAAAATATTTGGTTTTGGACGAGGCATCCATTTTGACAAATGGGTCACATTTGCGCCAGAGGCAGCACAATTGTGTCAGATGCAGAAAACTGCGTCCAATTAATGTCCACATTGTGCCCAAAATGAAGTATGCATTTTGGGGGAAAAGAGTGCATTGTGGGGAAAAAACTTGGCGATTGCACTCAAAATTACACTTTGCTCATTGTGTCAGGGTAAATGAATGCTCCCTTATGTCTACACTGGTAAGGCATAAGAAGAATAGGGAGGTAATGGAAAGATGTATGAAGGAAGACATCATGAAATATTATAGTATTCATTATATTTCAGTACTGTAGTTCACGCCCAGATATTTATTAGCATATAGGCAAGTTTATGAGATGTATAACCCCATTTAGTACAAAATTATAGGGATTGCATGTCATTCCTAGAAATCATTTCAGCACATACGCAAATGACACACCTAATTATCATCAATTAATCACTTGTGCGTAACCATATTGTAGACGAATACAGAAAACAGATTCACCAAACGATTGAAATAGCTAATGGGTTTACATTACACGGTCATGTAATTTACAATGTCATTTTTAAACCTTTGACGTTAAAAGGGAACTCCACCCAAAAAGTGTTTTGCATAATGAAACAAAATGTCATTTTCTTGCATCTTTCTTGTATAGATTAATTGCAAACTTGCACTGCTGGTCCTGACTACTAAAACAATGTATAGGAGCCAAATGATTAACAGACCTGGAGGAGAACTTACTTATACTATATTGTCAGAATCAGAGAAAAGAAAGGGATAAAGAAATACTACTTTCAGCTGGAATTACATATTAACATTGTAGAGGAGGGAGAAAAAATGATGTGTCCATTAAGTTCAACCTTTCCAAGTGAAACCTGCCTAATTGCTAGCTGATCCAGAGAAAGGCAAAAAAACCCACCTGAGGCCTCTCTAATTTGGCCTTTTCTTGACTCCAAGGCACAAATTTACTTACCTTCGAAGTTGCGTCAGCGTTGATTTCGCCGCACTTCGGCAGGCATATTCACAAGATCAGAAGTTGCGCACAAGTTACCGATCGTTTGCGAAGTTGTGCTAGCGATGTTACGATCAGTGGTTCGAAGTTACGCTAGCGATCGGAAATTTGCATACAGCGCGAAATAGCAGTTTGAATGGACGTGTATGCTGCAACAAATAAATAACTACACAATCCCAGGGAAACTTAATAAAATTATATAGAGGTGTTCTAATGCACTACACATGTGCCCACAGTATAGTTTAGGTGCCATATCTTAACAAAAGTAGGGGGTAAGGAGGATACCCTAAAAAGAAATTTCAATCTTTTTCAGCCTATCACCCTATAAAAAGTAAAATGTTCAACTTTTTTTTTACAAACTCCTATCTACTCTATTGCACTTCGCCAGGTCTGACCTGGTGAAGTAAACTCTGGCGAAAGAGGTAACGTTCAGAAAATAAAAAAACTTTCCCCCCATCGCCAGAGTGCAACTTCGCCTGGTGCTAGGTCTATCTACTTCGCTAGCAAATTTTCGTCAGGGACACTTTTAGTAAATTGGCAAAGTGGCAAAATTACGTGAAGCTGGTGAATTTTTGCTAGCGTTAGCCACTTCGCCCTTAAGTAAATTTGCCCCAAGAGGGCAGTCAGAGCAGTCCATGAATAAAGGTCCTCATACACGGGCAGATATAAGCTGCCTACAGAATAGGTCAACAGTTTATTGGGCAGTGTATGGGGCCCTCCGACAGACTTCCCTGATCGATCTATGGGCGAAAGTCGGGCAGATGTCTTTGAGGCAGATTTAAAACTATCATCAGATCAAGGACCTCATAGTTTTCTTGTATCTTTGTTGTGATCTGATCATTGGACCCTGAATAGATATCCTCATGTCTACTGAAAGAATCTACTGGGGAATAAAAAAATCAGTTCAATGTTTTGTCCCCTGTTATAGTTATACTTAATTATCATATGCCCCCTTAAGTGTCTCTTCTCCAGTGTAACCAAACCCAACTTGGCCAGCCTTTCTTCATAAATGAGACATTCCATACCCTTAATTAGCTTAGTCCCTCTTCTTTAGGCTTTCTTTTATTAAAGTTTTAGTATGTTATAAAATATAATTTTCTAGCAAATTTTTAATTAGTCTTCATTGTTTATTTTTTTTATAGTTTTTAAATGATTTGCCTTCTTATTTTGACTCTTTCCATCTCTTAAATAGGGGTTACTGACCCCATCTAAAAAATAAATGCTCTGTAAAGCTACAAATTCAATGTTGTTGCTACTTTTGATTACATTCTACCTTTCTATTCAAATCAATGCATAGTTGCTAGGATAATTTGAACCTCAGTAACCAAATTGCTGAAATTGCAAACTGAAGAGCTGCTGAATAAAAACCTAAATAGCTGAAAACCCTCAAATAATAATGAATGAAAACGCTGTACATCAAATTAAAAGTTAAGCAAAAGTGAATTACCCCTTTAATATCCTTATTAAACACGGGAGAGTAAAACTACACGGTATTACATTTAGAATTCAATAAATACATGCTGGAATGTTGCTTAGGATTACATTTCTTGCATTATTTGAAACCAGGTCTTAAAGTGTATCCATTTAAATGACTAGGCCCATACTATGCAATGTTGACTCACTGTCATTTCTAAAAGAGACCTTTTGCCTTTTTTCTCTAGTGTGTATTGGGTCACGGCTATAGTTTCCCTTTTTCTTAGTCCATTGAAAATATTAAGAATCAACCGGCATGTTCTGGTCAGCTATTTAAAAAAATAAAACACATTTGCTATAGTTACTACCCTGGGCAAACTTTGCACCTTTTATCACCTTACCCTGATGGTTTCTTATTTCTAGTGTTAATAATACCTGAGCATAATAGAAGTGTCAGCCAGAGTTAACCCTTTTATTTGGAAATGAGTCACCCCCTTTTGAAATAAATAAATCATGAAACCAATTGCAAAGTTGCTGGGAATTAAATATTTTTAAAAATACTAAATGTTAAAGGTGTACCCCTTTAAGGCAGCCATAAGTTGGACCATGGGTCAGATGGATACATACATACACATATATATAGGCCACCTTTCAGTTGTTCTGTTTGTTCATGCTTATAATCAAAACAGCAGGAAGCTCTTCTTCAATTCTTCAACTGCTGACTCAGCATACACTGGCAGAATACATTTTCAGACCTGCCTAAAATACAAATTGACTGATATCCGTGGTACATACAGTAGAAATAGTCAGGATCTTTTGGCTAGCAAACACGAAACACACAGTATGTGTATGTCCAGCTTTATATGCCCTTCAGTTGTGTGTGATTCAATTGGTGCAACATCAAGCACCTATGGGTGCAACACTTAAAGGGAGCCTAATAAAGACATGTATTTGCTAGAGGGCATCAGGCAAACAGGTGTATTGGGCTGGTAAGACAAGAAAAAGTACACTCAGGGGCCCATTTACTATATCCCATCTCTATTTTTTCCATGAATCTCTAAAAATGTGTGGTTTTCCTATTCTTTTTTTAAAAAAAAGCTGTAATACAAATATTGCCAAGTAAAAGTTGTCGAGGTCCTATAGAAGTCAGTGGGAGCTGTGCTGATCCTATTGGACCATTTTTAATAAATTAGGACTTTTAGAGGTTTTCTGATTTTTTTTCAGCTAGGAATTGTCCGAAAAAATAAAATTTTGAGAGGTTTTAGAGGTATTCATATTTTTTTTTGGATCGCTCAGCGTCATTTTCCATTCAAACTTTTTTATTCAGATCCTTTAATACATTTTATGTCATGATTTTAGAGAAAATGAGTTTAGTTGTGGTTTCAAAAACCTCTAAAACCACTAAAATGTGATAAATAGGCCTCTACAGCACTTTATTTAAAACTTTTTTAATAGTTGCAATTCTATGCCGATTTTTGCACCTCCATCCTAACTATTGTAAAAAAAAAAGTCCTATAAACTTTACAGATTATCTCAAAGAATCTCTTATAAAAGAGGTCTGGCAGGCTCCCAAATGGTACACTCCAATCCGGGCTTGTAAAAACAAAGTCAGTTTATTGAAACAATGAGCTTTATGTGTTTCCTGCTGTACCTAGCACTTAATCATAGGCCAAACTACTTGTATTCCGTTTTTCCTATTTCCTATGCTGTAGTCTCAGGGCAGAGCACCTGGGATTGCTTAAAAGTTATCCAAGTCATTAGACGTACACTTATTATTCTGCAGGGTAAGCCTCTTTTCCTTCAGTTTCAGAGATTTCAATGCTTCCAGGTGCTTTCTGTTTGGTATTTTCTACATTGTGTGCACTGTTAACCCCTTATAAATCAGATATTCCATTGCATACCCAAAAGTACAGCAGACAATCGCATGTGACATAGGGGCCTATATGCTAATATTCTAATATATGGTTTCTACATGTCTGCTTGAGTTTTTTGCAACATAAGCATTTTTTTCCAGTACATTTTGCAAATATGATTATAGTTTGACATTATTTTAGTGACTTATTGAGCAGGTTGCTTAAAACAGTTGCTATAACTTTGATTTATAGTAGACAGAGCATCATAACTGGCAATGTCATGGGATTCTCGGATAAAAACTATCTTGCAGTCTTATTCTTAAGAATCACCTTAAAGGACAAGATAGAATCACTGAAGGGCAAATAGTTGGTGTGGTACTTGGAGAAGAAGTACCCTGTGCCACCATAGGAATCACTGAGGAGTGCCAATCACACCTATCATGCAATTGAAGGTGCAGGCAGTTTGACCGAGAATCCATAGGCCTTTCTTAAACTTCATAAGTAATGGTGTAATAAGAGTTGTTCCAATTGCCATTTTCATTTACAGGTACTTAAAGGCGATCTATCGTGAAAATGAAAATAATTTAATATAAGCTTCATCTCACTGAAATAAGACACTTTCTAAATACGATCAATTAAAAATTCTGAACCGTTTGAGCAATAATCAAGTTACTCTACAGTTTCTCACGCTCTGTAACCTGACACTTTTCATGCTGTCGTCATGCTAAGGTCTGGGTCAGATTTTAAATGACATTGATGTCTTTGCTGTTGGATGTATTAGACCTTTACTGTCAATCAAAAAATGACTCCACCTACTGGATGATGAGAGAATGCGAGTGAGGTTGCTCAGACGAGGAGAGTGAAGAGTAACATAAACTGTACAGAATTTGTAAATGATTATATTTAGAATGTTTCTAATTTCTGCAAGATAAAGCTTCTATTAAAGTTTCATTTTTGCGATACATCTCCTTTAATTACTGTACTTCTCTAGAGTAATATTTTCTCCCATGTGTCTTGAAGATCTTTTGAAATCACATTTTGTTTACAAAATATGTAGAACAGTTTTTCAGAAAGTCTTGTTCTTTCAGAATTCGATATGTATGTATCTGATGTATACTGATGTTGCAATAATAGGTCAAAAGTAAGTTAAAACCTTAGGTTGCAGTAATTTTAAAGGTTGAACCAACCTTTACAATGTGACTCATTTAAAACGAGGCATGAAACAGCCAGGTAATTAGCATTAGTTCAGCTAAGGAAAAATTGTTGTAAAAAATGGATGCTTGTGGCAGCAAATATGTATAAGGTATTGCACAGTATCAATCATGTGAAAATCATGTATAAAATAAAATGTTGCCCCAACGTGATTCTAAAATAATAATAATTCTTACCAACATACACATTACAAATTTTCAATAGTTTCGCAATTAAGCAGCTATTTAAGCAGTTATTTGCTTTTCTTCACATTGCTCGTTCTGAACTAATGCAACACAGGACAGCAGATTAACAGGCCACTGAAGAAGCAAGCATGGAGTTTTGACTGGAGGATAGATGACTTCTGCTTGAAGATTCAGAATCTGAGGTGCAAAAAAACAGACAAATATTACTTTCAGATATACCCCCATATGTAATTAAGGGCACTAAGTTTGCCCAGAAGCAGTAACCTATAGCAACCAATAAGGGATTTTCTTTTAAACAGATGACCAGTAAATGCTTCCTGCTGATTGGTTGCTATGAGTTACTGCACCTGGGCAAACTTAAGGCCTTTTATTACTTAACCCCCATAGAGTGTTTCTTAGCATTACATTTCCCTTAGACCAAAATTTATTTTTGGATTTGCATTTCCTTTAATCGTGTAAGATATTTATTTTGACACGTTTGTTGTATTTATCATGCTCACATGTAGGGGGTTATTTACTAAACTCAAAATGCAAAAATCCAGAAAAACTCGTGATTTTTTTTTTTATAAAACCTGACTTTTAAAAAATCACCAATTTTTCGGAAAGTTTGAATCTGAAAATCCGCCATCTCAGACCTGTCGAGGTTGTGTATAAGTTAAGGGGAGAAGGTTTCATGCAATACTCCAAAGTTTTCTGAGTTTTCAGGCAAAAAAGCGTAAGAAATCTGAATTTTCGGATGAAAAATCCAAAAAAATCGTGAAAATCTGATTTTTTTCACGCAAAACAAATTTTTGGGAAAATGTAATAATAAAAAATCGTAAAAAAACCAGAGGGGATTTGATCGGAATTTGTAGCAGAAAATGTTGAGATGAAATCCGACTTTGATAAATAACCCCAGTAGTGTAATGTAAAAGCTTTCCTACCCTACTCCACATTCACTGCCCTTCCTTACTTGAACCCTGTTACCCATATTCAGCTTGATGTCATTCATACTGAAACCGGATGGTCAGAACAAATGGATGACTTAGTGCCTGACGTGTAACACACACACACGTATATTTACACAACATTTGTCACAGTGTTGGACATTCTTGCACTGGATTCACATCACACCTCCTCATTGGTTAACATGGGACACACATCAACACGGGGGGTGAATGACAACAGGTTTTATACAATTTTCTACTTGTTCAGACCTTAGTCCCTGTCGCCACCAGGCCGTCCTGTAGCCAATTACATTATTGCACTCAGCAACACTCAGCCGAAATATTCATTTCACTTACATCAGTTCAAAGTGAATATATATGTCTGACAGTGACTCCAACCTTATAATTAGTTGTAATGATCATTTTACATAATTAATCACTGCCTTATTTACATTATGCCATAGTTAACTCCCGTCACTTCAATTTAAACCATGTTGATGAATTACTCTCTGAGGCTTTATGCATTGTATTGAATCATTGCAACAGTTAAGCAAATGACTTACAGAAGTTTTTGAGTGGGCTGAAATGGGTGCAGTCTGCTTACAGTGGGTTATGATTACACACTTCTCAGCTAAATGAAAAAATCTATACATTTCAAGGACAATGGCTTAGAATAAGTGCCAGTCAAGCATGAAACCCTTAGGAATAATCATGTAGGTATAGAACTTATATATAATTAAATCAATAAAATAATGAGAGTGTATAAAGGGGTGGAATCATATGTAGGTGTTTAACTGGATGGACTTTGGTCTTTTTTCAACCTAACAGAAAACATACATTACAAGCAGGTTAATTGGTTCCTAATGGAACTGACGTGCAGTAAGTACTTGTGAGTTATATGAATGTGATTGGGACCTTAGACTGTAAGTTCCACTGGGACAGGAACTGATGCAAACGATGAACAATCTCTGTTAGCAATAAATGATAATGCAAGTAATAATACATTTTGGATGTTACGCTAGAGATTCTAAGGCGGGTGTTTGCATGTACTCCAGATAGTACTGTGGAACTAGGGTGGTAAAATGCCCACTTGGGTTCAATAGTAATACAACGTATACAACAGTTTACATTCACCCAGGTCATGATATACAGTATCTAACAGTGGTACATCTAAAATAACTTTCTGAGTAACCTTGAAAATGTTCTACCAACATACAAGCTCCATCTTTAGTTCAGCAAAATTGTATATATTTCTCCAGTGGGGGGGGGACGCTGCAATGTCTCCTGGATAATTCCAGTTAACTGTTGGGGAACCCATTGAATCTAATTGTTAACCTTGATTCCTAATCCATATTTATTATTTCTCATGGATTCCTTGCCCAGCCCTAGACTATTACATGTACATTATAGCAAAGGTGTTCATTTTGCCGTAGTACACATGTGTTGGCCCAAGGCTACACAAGGATTTCATAGGAAATAGAGTAACAATGTAACAATTGCAGATCATCAGTCATCCGAGTGTAGCAACAAATAATCACCCCTCTATGAACTGACCTTTCAGTGTCAATCCCAGCATTTCAGAATTCACTTCTCCAAGCATGTAACTCTAACAATTAACCCTTGTTTCAATGAGTTTCATGCTATCATTGTGATTTAATTGTGATAACCCTTTCCCAGTGTCAGAACACAAATTTTTACTCGTTGAATGTAAAAGTCTAAAATAAACATGCAAAAATAAAATTGTTGTTTTCTATTTTTTATATAAACTTTCAAATCCTTGTTGTCTCATTTTCTGTCCTTTTCTGACTTTTGTCTTTTTCTTACTTTATATTATCTCTATGACTTTCTTCTCTCCAACCCCCATAACGTTTCTTTTTACTCTTCTCCCTGCTTTGCTCCATAATACATATCCTCATGTGCTATCTCTGCTCCTTTTCCCACTATTCTGCTGCTAGTGAAGTGTGCAATATGTAATGTCATTTGCAGTTAAACCATATTTTTATGCACAATGCAGCATTTTTCCAACAATTCCAGTGTCATAGTGGCCAAGAGCAAAAGAAAGAATATAATGTGGCACATCCTTTTGCAAAGTGAAAATGTTTTTTATTGAGGTCACAGACGAGGTAATGTTTTGGGCTATCTCTTGCCCTTTATCAAGCCTCTAGTGGCCAAAAAGAGAGCTGTGTCTGCCATGGTTGTGCCATATGTGTCAAAATGAGGACAACTGTGGGTGCATATTAATGCAAATCAGGTGCAAGTTGCATTTAGAATTTCCAAAGTAAAGTTGCATCACTTCTGGAGTACTATTCTCCATTTCTCCACCTTATGTGCCATATTCTTATTTTCTCCTCCTTTCCCCGTCTGCCATCTCCATTTTTTGCATGAGCACGTGCAGAGTGTGAGGGGTGCGACTCGGAAGGGGGAGGGACTTTGGCTGAGGATGTGCAACTATGCC
The DNA here is from genome assembly GCA_038501925.1 of Xenopus petersii. NCBI lineage: Eukaryota > Metazoa > Chordata > Amphibia > Anura > Pipidae > Xenopus > Xenopus petersii. The sequence continues at coordinate 113,465,613 of CM076676.1, forward strand.
CAGCCAATTGTAGTTACGCCTCATCTCCATTTCCCCTTTGTTTATGTGCTATTCATTATGGGACAAATTCAGTCACCTCCGAAAGTTCTCCAGCGACGGCTTCACTCACTGTGCAACACTTTGTCAGGTGTAGATTCGCCAGGACAACGCTAATTCACTAAAATTCTAAGTTGCGTCCAGGGCGCAGAGCGCTGGCAAAGTTGCACTAGCGTTAGTCACTTCGCCCTTGAGTAAATTTGCCCCTATCTGTTTCCCTGCAGTCATCCATTCTACATATGGCAGTGTCTTCCATTTATTCTCTGCTCAATGTGCCTTCGCTATAAACATCTCTCTGCCCCCTTAGACCTGTACTTTTATTCTCAGCCACCAAAGTATCATATTTGTCTCTCGTCATGTGTCATTCTTCTCTTTGTTCCATCACAATTCAGTCTCCAACCTCATCACAAACAGCCACATACCTTCTCCTCTGCCTTATACAATTGCTTGAATAGATGTAAGTTTGGGTTACAGATCTAGAGGCCGTGCTCTGGGTAACAACTCCTAGGAGACTGCACATGAGCTGTAACTTTGAAACACATACTGTGTTCATTCACATTCAGGTAGTAACAAACAATATTTTTCTCTCCTACTGGGTTCAACAGATGTGATGTGTTTCAACTGAACACCTAGTAAGGGAAACACGTTAATTGCCCCAAAAAATAAAGGGAGAGTAAACATTCCAAATGTAAAGATTTCCTGCATACCTCCTGGGGCATAGAGAAGAGCACACCAGAACTGGAGCCCAAGCTTGTTGAACGTGGATAAAGAAGAATGTTACTGGCTAGGGACGCAGGGTCAGTGGGACACAGTTGTCAAAGGTTAATACAGCACTAAAGGCCACCACCTCACCTGGCTACCCCTTGGTACAACCCTGCTATTACCGTTAAGAATTTAAAAGTCTGGGGTACTAAAGAAGTCGCTCAGATGAGCAGTAAAGCATTTTTAAGATCACTCTAGTTGCTTTAGACTTTCCACTTCTAGATACTGTAACAGACATGTAATACAAACTCTTTGTATTCTGAAAGGGGCACAAATGTAAATGAGATTGCTCAGTTTGTGAACAAGTGGTATGCTTTTCACATTTGTCCTTAGACAATAAAACTTTAGTGCTGATAAATAAGTTTTATAAAATTAAAATCTCATTGCACTCAAGATTTTCTTTAGAAAAAAAAGTATTAAAAATCTGGTGTTTTTTATATGCTCCATTTTCCTAAAGACAGGATTTTGGAAACATTAAGGAAGATGCTCTCTCACGTATCGGGGTTCAGTCCCCTTTTGTGGTATATTTGGTCGATATTCCTTTTAGCTCATAACCAGGAAAAGCAATATAACAGCTACTTAATTAGCTTCTGCAGTTTTACTTATAACAATAATTGTTATAAGTAAAACTGCAGAATGGCCTTTAGGCTGGGCGCTGTTTTTGGGAACAAATGCCCCATAGTACACTATTGCAACATAGGAAACCCTGTAATTAATGACTGCTTAAAGCAGCTACTTACTATAGGGTTTGGCTGTTACCATGGGAGCAGTTGTAAAGCCAGAGGAGCAAGTGATTCTCTGCTGTGTTATTGGTGACATCTTCCTCCTTGTACCCTTTATGTGGCAACATTAAAGCAAGTGATCTCAAGCATAATTTAGCATACAGCAAAACAGTAATTATAATAAATACAGATGAAGACTCACTCTATGGGAAAAGTACTTTAAACAATCCAACAAGTACACAGTTGCACAATATAAAAGTAAAAAGTGCAAAACCAGATTACACTTGTATAACACAAAAGTGTTTTTCCTATAAAAGCAAATAAGCCATTAGCGTGTAAAGGAAAACATAAAGGGAGATGCAACTGTAATAAATGACATTTTTACTCACATACCACTTGTACCAATTACATATCAAATCTAGCAATTAGGATGCTGGCGATATATCTACTGTACCTTGGGCGACTAGTTTTCTAAAAATGCTTTCCCACTGGGAATAATGTAAATCTCTGGTGGGAAAACAAATGTGGTGCTTTGGTTTTGCGTGCAGATAATTTCCACATGTGCCATAGCCCTTAGTGCCCTCCAGCTTATTATCAGGTACCAATTTACTGTGCTTGAACACTCAGTGAGATTCCAGTCAGTTGTGTAAATTGAGGTAGTATGGGGGGACATGTATGAAACACACTGGGCTGGAATCTCACAATGTGCATGGATCATAAATTAATACATTTGAATAAGTTGGAGAACACAAAACGCAGAATTATAGAACCATTTGAATATATTTGAACCATATGGTTTAAATATTGGTGTCACGCGTGGTCTCCCACTCTTCTGCCTATAACATAAGCAGACCTATGTTGGGCAGTGAAAATAGTTTGTGACACCTTTAAATACTTGAATTTCACACCTTGCGCAATGATGTCATGGAGCATCGTCATCACACTGTGCCAAATTGAATAAAGGACCAAGTCCAAGTCCTACTGCCCCACTAGACCACCAGGTACCATATCAATTGCTTTGCTTTAAAAGCTGTCTTTTTTGCCCTACCTTTTCACTTTAAAGGTTTTAAACTGTGGTGTAACTATATATTACTGGGCTCCACAGCAAATTATTTTTCAGGCCCCAAAATGTCTAGAGGTTGACCAGTTTTACCAATATTTATTTGTAAAGTGAAGCCTTCTGAAATCAGAAGGTATTTACTTGTCTCATGCCATACACACAGCACTGCCTAGATACCAAAAATGAGAGTTTTGATTCTCCCATAAGGCATCATGGGCGGAGACATGCAAATCACTCTTCATAGGGCCCCTATACCTCCTGGGTTTCCCTGCAGTCGCTGGGTCTGCTTCCTCTGTAGTTAAGGCCCGGTTTTACATATTTTACCATCTTATATATCTGCTATGGTGTGGGTTCCTTTTAGCTTCATAATCATGACACTGGTATATTAAGCGATATACTGAGAAAGACTGAAATGCATTGGTACTGCTTTTGTGTAGGGCACCAACTGGAAAGAGAATTGGAGCAACTACAGTACTGATTCTACATTAAGCAGTTCAGGTATGTGTGGACCTTTCTGCTGCAAGTTACCTAGGTTGAGGATGAGTGAGAGATGTCCAGGACCTAGACAGCTTAGTGGTAGTGGGAGTATTGTGAAGGAATGTGAGTTTTCCATTTATTTACAAACAAATCGAACACTGTGTGCTGCAGCACCTTAATATAGGACAATGCCTGCTAATTATTTCAGTTAATTAATAAAATATTCATTATATTAAAGATGAATTCACAAAGATATGTCCCCTTCTCTTCTGCCTTGATTGTTTGACAAAGGCTCATGGGAATTACATTGTGAAACACATCATTAGAGTAGATATCTATCTCAGGCAAGCACATTTTGTTAGTAGCACTTATAAAAAAAACTGTTATAGGGTAGAAGTAAAACTATAGTTAGATTTAAGCTTGCAATTAACGGCATTACTTGCAATCAACAGGATTGCCAACTATATATTTACTTGTATACTATAATAGTTTCTTTTTATAGGACAGATAGTCCTTCCCAAACAAGGTTCATTTGATATTTTGCACTTTGATTTTTTTTATACTGTGGGCACAGGTAATTATTATTTGTGTGATCTCAGAAAAATTGCATGGCATTCTAGGAACTATTGTGTGCCCTGAGATTATAATTAGTGATGGCCGAATTAATTCGCCAGGCGCGAATTCGTGGCGAATTTGCACGATTCGCTGCCAGCGAATAAATTTGCGAAACGCCCACGAAAATTCGTGCCAGCGTAAAAAACGGACGCCGGCGTAAAAAAATAGGCGCGGCGTCAAAAACAGGCGCCGACGTAAAAAACGAGACGCCAGCGCTGTTTCGCAAATTTTTTGCCATTTTGCGAATTTCGATGGAAATTCGCAAATTTTCCGGCGAAGCAAAACGGCGCAAATTCGCCCATCACTAATTATAATCAAGTATCTTGTACTCCATTTATACATGGGACCAATCATTACATAATTATGGCTTTAAAACAGACCTGAATCAATAAACATAACAAATTCTAACTGGAATTATAACTAAAAACAATGTATTAACTAATTGCATAAAATGCTGTAAAGGGGAGAACAAAAGTTTGACAACATTTTTTGGTGCATTAAAAAATCCAGTCATCACCACTGTCACCACTGTCAAATGCAGCACAGCTATGCACAGGCATTTATTATACAGTGAACTCCTTTCACCTTCACTAGAGCTAAATCTATTTGGTGGTTGAATGGTATTGCAAGAATGTGCTTGTTCAAGGAAATGGAATCAAGGATGGAATAGATATCCATTGTTTTCTGAGAGAGAGAGAGTGAGAGTGTCTGTTGCAAAATTTAAGAATATTAGAAGTCACCAAGGAGTTTATGAACATATAAAGGCACAAGGTGGCAAGCCAAATGCTTACAGGTCATTGAACGCCAAGATGTCTTTTAATATCCTTATATTTTATAACAGTGAGTACATTATTTTTTACTAGACATTAAGCCCGTTAAATTAACGGGCGCACAGGGACTGGATGCAGAGACACTTCAACTGACGGTCCGTGGGGCACATGCGCAGTAGCGCAATTCCACGGACACAGGGACTGGACGCAGAGACACTTGAACTTTATTATATAGGATAATATACTGTACAAATTTCAGTGAGTCATCTGACACAAATTATAGAACTAAGAACAGATTATAATTGATGACATCATGAATCATCTTTTAAAATAATATAATTTACAGGCTATTTATGGCTCTTGTGTGTTTAAATATGTGCCCCTTTCCTGGTTCCACATAGGAGAGTGGGATGGAACCTACCTGTCAGGGAAGCATTTCCCTGGGACAGAAGAGAACTAGGATGACCCCACAGGTATTAAGTGAACCACTGGTGTCTAAAAGGAAGGCAAAGAGCCATCACCCCTTAAAAATCAAGGGGGATACAGCACAAAGCCTCTAATGTAGACTGAGCCCTATCACAGCGATGAGTACTTCAGGTGAGTAATCTGCCAAATTAGGGACCCAAACAGAGTAGATACGTTACCTGTTATAAACTTTTTCTGTAAAGGCTGTACTTTAAATAAATACAGGTATGGGATCCGTTATCCAGAAACCCATTATCCAGAAAGCTCTGAATTATGGAAAGACTGTCTCCCATAGACTCAATTTTATTAATTTTTATTTTTATTTGCAGATAAAAAAGACAAATAAAATAATTTTACACAAACATGGTTCTAGATTTGTAGTCATTGGGAGTGTCCCAGCCTACAGAACTGTTTAGACACATAATACTTTCACTTTGTCATACGAACCGTACAATAAACAACAATAAACAGTTTTGATTCAAACCTTTTTGAGTACTGTCATATTGGTTCCATAGACTCAATTTTATCCAAATAATCCAAATTTTTTAAAATGATTTCCTTTTTCTCTGTAATAATAAAACAGTACCTTGTACTTCCTCCCAACTAAGATATAATTAACCCTTATTGGATGCAAAACCAGCCTATTGGGTTTATTTAATGTTTACATCATTTTCTTGTAGACTTAAGGTACAAATATTTAAATTACAGCATGATCCATTATCCAGAAAACCCCAGGCTCCAAGAATTTTGGATAACAGGTCCCATACCTGTACCTTTATTTATATAGCAATAATTTACACACAGCACTGCACATTTTTAAAATACAGGAATGTACAAACAGGTCAAAATATGCAATAAATATGCACAGTAACAAAGAACAAGTTTGTTAAGAGACGCAAGGCCCTGCAGAGTCCACAGTCTAAGTGGGTGGCTTGCGGCTTGCTAAAAGGCACAAATAGAAGGCTAAAGTGTTGATATTCACAGGGGTTGTAGCACATATTGGTCCAGATATTATATAATTGAAGAGCTCTACCTCACCCTCTTCAAAATAAAATCCTTAAACCTAAGTTTCTTTTTAAGGGGGAGAGCTCCGTACAAAGGAATTCAGGGTTGGCATTCCAAGATAGAGCCAATTGTAAAAGCAAATGGCAGTGGATGTGAGTAAAAAGACCGTGGTTCTGCAAAGAATGTGGGAAATAACCAGGATCTCAGCAGGTTTGAATTCCCAAATATTTTAGTTGAAGAAAAAATAATTCAAAAGTGTTTTTTCTCATCAAGAACAAATACAATTTATGTCATTACCTACCAGTCCCAATTATTTCTAAGAGGGTGCAAAAAGGGAACAGAGAAAGACATAAACAAGAGGGAGAGAGAAGAAAAGTGCAAAAAAAATATGAAAAGAAAGGAGCTGGGTATAGCTGAAACCGCCTGAACATTGAAAAGCATGAGTGAAGACATTCATGAGTTTGCACAGTTGGTGTGACACACAAATATGCCCCACAGAGCAAATAAAGTAAACACACTCATGCGTAAGGCCCTTACAATAAACTTGTCACCCTTTAAATACATAGCTCAAAAAGTATTTTTCAGTGAAAGTACAGTATGTTCCTAAATTTCTGAGAATTGCTGTTAAAAATGTTTTGAATTCCTTGCAAAATGATGATGGAATGCAAAATATTTGGCTTTATTGTGTCCAAGAGGGCAGTTAAGTCTTGTAAAACATATTTTGTCCATCCATGCCTACATGAATTTCACCATGTGCAGGTTTGACTGCAGGTCACATGAAGAAATCACAGACATTCAATTTGGTTGTATTAACTGGTTGTATCTTTCTCTCTGCTAAGGACTCCTAAGGACATGGACACACAGAGCTGTAGGCTCCACTGTTCTCAGCCTGCGTATTTTTGCAGGCTGAAGCAGATCCGCTCCATGCCCCTGCTCCATTTATCTGAGCAGTTGCTTCCACCTGCGTGCACTCACACGCAGCAGAGCTGAGGTCGACCCAAAGATGCTTCCTTTTGTATATTTGGACTGAGCCCTGCTTCCACTCTGTTGCATGTGAGTACACGCAGGCAGATATAATTCAAATCAATTGAGATAGAGCATGGAGAGTACACAGGCTGAGAGCAGAACAGCCTACAGCTCCATGTGCCAATAGGCTAAGGACAATTGACATAGTAAGATTTTTTTTAAGTCTCTTGAAAATTACTTGCCAAAGCATACCATTAGGATTGACACAAGTAAAATGTATTATTTACGGTGAGTAATATGTTTAAATAGCAGTAGTCTGAATGTTATTTTATGGCAAGCCATTTTTGTGAAAGTTGTCACCTGTGGTAGCGCAGATTTAACCGTAGGCAACAAATCTTACCATGTGCCAGGATAATGATGAGTATTACAGTGTTTGCCCAGGCATATTGCCCTGAATTCCCCTGACTGAAGAACAAAAGATGTTCCAGTTTGGACTGTTGAAAAACAGGTTTTCTTGCAACTGGAGATTGTTCATGGTTCAATTCACTATGTTCATGGATATTTGAAGACAGTAGGATTAATCAGGTTGGTTTTAGGCTTAGAATTTTACTACCAGTTATAGGCATTGTAATAGCGAATGTTTTAGTTGTACATGTTCATTGAATTATTGTAAGTTTATGGTTCTAAACAGTACATGTTTTTTTAAAGAATTCATCATCTGGTTCACTATTGAAAAGAGTGAGAACCTTGCAGCCATGGGCCCATATACCATGTAAGAGAAGGTAAAGGCTCTTGCCCAGCAATTTGTCCAGTCTGCTTTCACCAATTTGCATGTCTTAAAGGGGCAATATAATCCATTGTTTAACATAAGTTATGAGTAGCCTATTTTTTTTAATCAAGCTACCTGGGACTTTTATATATGTAATTTAGATACAATGAACACTTGGTGCTGTGGCATTATGAATCTGCAGATAGTTTATTAGCAATTATTTGCCTAGATGTTGTATTTAATTTCCACTATTTTTTAATTATCTGTATATTTGTATGTAGCACACCTGTAGGTGGGCCTGAGATATGTGTTTTACTAGTGTGACTTGCTGCCAGTGTGCCCTGGCAACCTTGGATTATGAGCAACTCCCTTTCAGAGTTCAATGGCCCTTTAAGCACTATAGCATGACTGTAACACAAACTCCTATCATTGAATAGAACTGTCCCTAGCCAGGGCCTGTCACCAGCTCAGACCCGATGCTGTACCCATCTCCCCGCAAGGTGGGCTTTCCCTTTTAAGCTTTTGTAAATTGTCACCAACTGGGCAAACAATAAACCAGATGAGATTACTAATGTCATTCAAGTAAAGGGGCTTATACCTAAGGATCATTAAGGACCACTTTAGTTGTCCAAACTACAGGGGGAAACTGTCCATGGAGATGCCTAACCCTCAGGGTCTCTACATATAAATGTGCCCTTAAATCACCATAAGATATAAGGGTTATCAAGTCTAATTACTCAATATGCCCTTTAAACTTCTTGCTTCTAGCTCAATGCTCTAGACACCAAGCCCAGACTAGGTGTGACGACAGGAAGATCTTTTCAATAGAGGATTAAAGACCTACATGCAGCTGGTTTAACTATGTGCAGAACTTTATGGGATATTTTGCTGGATGTCCTCCATTATCGACAGGTGTCATCCTACAAGCTAAAGGTAGTTGAACATGTCTAAAAAATTATATTATCTCATTTTTATCCAGCACAATACAGTAGACTTTTGTTTCTCATTGAAATGTTGGCTGTAGGCCGTAGACACATGAAAAAGAACCATTACACTTTAACAAATTTTACATTAGAACACAGAAGATCAGATTCTGTTGCATCCCACAAGCTGACATAATGTTATGTGTAAAGTAATGCATGGGTGGAAAATTTCCTAACCTGCCCCCTAAATTAGATCTAATCTTTAGCATGACTGGCCTAAGGCTAACACATTTTGATTTTATGCTGATGCTGATAGAGATGATATCACAGAGGGGCATAATCTACAGTGGCTAGTCACTTGTGAGGGCTGGGGAGGTGCCTAGTTTGGCCCAAGACCTGCCCTATAGTTGAGATTTCACCCAAACACACTTGACAAGTAGGTTTCTAGCCAAACCAAGCAACACATCTTTTGTATAGTTTGGTTCTCCAGGACTTTCCAACCTCTGTCTGCTGTATGTTTTTAGGATGTAATTTTTATTTCTAAATTACACTGCAGATAATTCACTCTACAATATAACATTTCATTCCTGAAGCAGCAAGTATATTTTTTAGTTGTAGTATTGGTGTCTAGGCAGCCATCTCAGGTTATTTTGCTTGGTCATGTGCTTTCAGAAAGAGCCAGCACTTTAGGATGAAACTGCTTTCTGGCAGGCTGTTGTTTCTCCTACTCAATGTACCTGAATGTGTCCCAGTGGGACCTAGATTTTACCATTAACTGCTGTTCTCAGCTCTGCAAGGCAGCTGTTGTCTTGTGTTAGGGTGCTGCAATATGATTACCTTCCCATTGTTCTGTTGTTAGGCTGCTGGGGGGGGGGGAGGGTGATATCACTCCAACTTGCAGTACAGCAGTAAAGAGTGACTGAAGTTTATCAGAGTAGAAGTCACATGACTGGGGGCACCTGAGAAACTGATTTCAAAATGAAATGTAAAAAAATCTGTTTGCTCTTTTGAGAAACAGATTTCAGTGAAGAATTCTGCTGGAGCAGCACTATTACCTTATGCATTTTGACAAAAACTTTTTTTACCCATGATAGTATCCCTTTAAAAAATCTTTATTTCCATTATAGATAGCTATTTTACAAAACTAACTGTTAAGGCTCCCTTCCATTTTGCTTCTACTAGACCCTCATACTTTTAGTAAGGCTTTCTTTTCTACTATGATCTATATACAATAGCCCCAGGCTGGTCTATTAAGGAAAGTTCTGCCTTCATATGATAAAGTTCTTTAAAAAATTCTTTTGTAAATTTCCTTGTGTGCATTTCCTGCAAATGTGAAATAGTGTTTTCCTTTTACCTTCAGCTCTTGTTGCCCCCAACCCTACTGGGTCTTTAGCTGAATAAGAGCAGGTTCATAACTAAACATCTTCTTTAAATGCTGATAAATGTACAATTCTCACTTCTATGCTGTTGTACTTTTTGTGGTCATTAATGGGAATAAAATGGGAGCTTCTGGTTGGGTTCAAAAAAACAAAAGAAGAATCATGGCTGACCTTCTGGCTTTGCAACTACAGTGTCACAGGTAGCATACACCTGGTTCAACTCGGTTGAGGTGAGTCCATTTTTTTCGCCATCCTGTAATTTTACCAATTATATAACACAAGTGAACAGCTTCTACCAGTTAAACAACATCAAATATATGCTGTCTAAGCAAAAATAATGAAGCATGAAGGAATCTGCAGAAATCTTCAGAAAATCCAACAGAGGATGATAACGAAAATGAGTGAAACCAAGAAATATAAAGCAATATGGGTAAACGAATTGTCTGATTTTGCTGTCCAACTGGGGGTCTTGGTGCCAGATGTCTTTTTCCTTTTGCTTTTGCAATCAGCCTGCTTAAGGGCTCACTATTGTCTTGACTTGAGGGTCAAGCTCCATGTTCATATTTTGTGTCTTCTAATCTGCCTTCTTCTTCTTCTTCTCAGGTGTAGCATTATCTAAGCTGACAGACACACACTTCAAGAATACTCTGTGCTTATGTACACTTCAGATTCGTGACCCTGTGGGGAATTGGAGCCTTTGCTAAAAGCTGTCAGATTTAGGCTGTTTATATTAGTTTTCTGTGTGTTCTTGCTAGCTTGTCAAGTTTAGTCAACCTGCATCCTAATGCATAATCACCTGGTTGTCCTGTGCTTTCTTCAGGGGTGGCTCAATGCTCAGGATACCCCAGGCTACAGCCTAGGGGCCTATTCTAATCAGGGGCCCATTTTTCTTTTAATAATTATTTTTCTTTGCACTGTTGGGTCCATTCTGGGTTGCATTGCTGGGAGAAGAAGGCAGACAAAGCATGTGTGTGTGATAAAGTAACATAACTTGCACACCGAACCTGACCCAGGGTAGAGAGCTTGGGTGCATGGGTGCCTAGATCTGGAGCCAGCAGTAGCCTTGAAGGCTACTGGCTTTCTTACCTGCTTCTCCTTCATGGTTGCTAGGGGGTGTTAGCTTTTAATAATGGAGAGTACCTGCAGTGCTTCAATGTTTTATTTATGTAAATATGTATATTTTTTCTCATATATTTATATATATGTACATTAGTATCACTGGTTATGAGGATTCATTAATAAAATAATATTTCAATCAAAATATACATTTACTCAACAATTCACACACATCTACAGAAATAACAAATACAAAACAACATTGACATTACATAAAAAATATGACATTTATCACTATTTGAAAAAAAATACCATAGGAATGAATAGATTGGAGAGTTTTAATCCATTTTAATCTAAACTCGTATTTTGATAAATCTTTATGGTTCTCCACTCTCTATGCTAATGGTTCGGGGCTAGTTCTACTTGGTGAGAGCTTCTCAATTTTGGTCTTCTGAGTGCCCATCTTTTTATCTGGTCTATATTAATAGTTATGTCTCCACAACTTTACGGTTGCAAATTAGTATAATTTCTACAACAGTGAAAGATGTTTGTTTCAGCTCCACTCCCAAATTGTCAAATTTGTTTGGATACTATATATCCATTTAGTATTAATCTACCGGTATAATGAATACAGTGCTTGTCCTCTTAAAATGCATAGCTGCAAGGGCAAATGATAAGGTTGTCCCTATCATATCAAGATTTCTTAAAGTATCATATGTAGCTTTTTTCAAATGCCCTGGAAAATAAGAAAATAAACACAATAAACACTGAAACATGTCTAGGCAATAGTTGAGGTTGCAAAGTTTTCCACCCTTAATGGCATTTGAATTCAAAGCTAGAAAAACCTGGTTTAATCAAAGGAAAAAACACGAACCCTTGGCAATTGTCATTTGTGGACAAACACCCATTTTTAAATATATAAATGTGTTTATTAATCTTTTTGTTACTGGTCAGCTTGCTAATAACAGGTGTTTTTTAAAATATTACACTGATTTTTGTGATCACCCAGTCTAAAGACACAAGCATTATTATGGTAGTGATGGCAAATGAAAATGTTTTAGAAAAGGCAATATTAGTGAAGATATTAAAACAATAACACTTGGCGAGGGGAAGTTTGTAAGCATTGGACCCGGTGAGCCCCCCCCCCAATGTCCTGTCCGACCCTGCTCATCAGCTTCAACGTAATGGATTGAAGGAACAGAAGATAGCTATACATTATTTATATTATATTGTATATTTTGTGCAATTAATTTTTATTTGGTGTAATCTTTCTCAAATATATTTTTGTCAAGCAACACTATGTAAACATTACCCATAAAATTTTGAAGTTTAATGAAATGTGTATAATGTGAAACCAAATACAGGCAAGGGATCCATTATCCTGAAACCTGTTATCTAGAAAGCTCTTTCCCGCGAAAATTCATTGGCGTCAAAGTTTTCAAAGTTGACGCCAGTGACAATTAACGGACGCCCGTTGACTTAAATGGGTGCGGGCATCAACTTTGATGCTGGTATCCATTTTGACACTAGCGTCAACTTTGACGCCGTACCCATTTTGATGCCGGCGATTTGTCACATGATACTGGAATTGATAGGAATAACACTTCAATGTGAAAGAAAAACATGGCAAATTGTATCCAAACTTGTGCTTTGCTCACTGCAATTATGTAAGTGAATTAACCTTTTTCACGTTACTCCATGCTATCAGTTATGAATGAGAAAAGAAAGAGTAAATGTATAAGGCAGTTTGTTTTGATCCCTGTTATTTGTGTTAAACTTCAGAATTCTGTGTAGACCCGTATACACAGTGCTTTAGAATGCTGCACGGCAACACATAAAGCAGTGAAAGAAGTGTATTACTTCCTAGATCATACCACAGATTCTAACTCTAGATTTTGCTAATGGATAACCTTACAAAATGTTTTTCTTTGCTCGGTTACCGGATTGTTATCTTGTCCTTGTTCCTGTAAATCAGCTAGAATAACAAGTTAACTCTTAAAGGAAAACTATACCCCCCAAACAATGTAGGTCTCTATAAAAAGATATTGCATAAAACAGCTCATATGTAAAATCCTGCTTCATGTAAATAAACCATTTTCATAATAATATACTTTTCTAGTAGTATGTGCCATTGGGTAATCATAAATAGAAAATTGCCATTTTAAAAAATAAGGGCCGCCCCCTGGGATCGAAGGATTCACTGTACTCATAAACATACCAACGAACTGTAACGCTTTCTTGGCCTATTCTGCCAATTAGGAGTTAAGGGTGACCAGCTAGGTAGTGAGCATGGGTTACATTGCGAATCCTCACCCAGGGCAGAGCCTTCGCCAAATGGAAGCTTCCCCTTTAAACTGTAGTTGAACTACAACTCACAGGCATATAAGTACAAAAGTAGAATAATGGACGCCAGGAGGTTCTTTAAAAAGGTAAAACAGGAGCAGATTTATTATGCCAAAGGCAAATGACCACAGGTTTACTTACAATCGTTCTGAGGACACAGCATGTGGAATCACTTTGGACAGTAAAGGTTCACAGTCAAAGAGATGCGACTCCCAAAGATATTGCAGACAGGTGTACATCAAATCCCAGTTCAACCGACGTTGCACAGTGAGGGGATCGGGATCAATCAGGTAGGGTTCAGGTAGTCCTTTGCTCACCTACTGCCCTAACAACTGAGGTCCCTGCTCTAAAGGCAAACAGGCCTTGTGGGAAGCTACTTCCTCCTACAATCCTTGTTGGAGCGACAGCTGCTCTTTCTGCTACACCTCTCTGTCTTTCTCTCCTAGAGAGACTATAACAATATCTTACTATGCTAGCTGGTCCTCGTTCACGGGGTTACCTGGTCCCCGACTTAGCACTAAAGGTGTCAGGTCCCTTTAGGGTAAAGGCTTACTGGGGCCTATGGTGATCCCAGGCTCAATGGAGATTCACCTAGCAGCAGCACCAGGAGCCAAAGAGGAAGAGGACACTCCCTGCACAACACTATATAGCAGTGTGGCAGGGGAGTGTCATTACACTCTTTGTCCAATAGGTGTGGGTGTTACACTTTGCCAGTTACAAGGGCTTGGCCCAATAACAGGGGAAAAGAGAACTTCATACAAAAGTAGGGGATTAACTCTATAGGGATAGGATATCCTATAGGTCCCTACATACACCCGGGGGGAAAATCCATTTCGTCCCGACAATGGTGAAAGGCTATAAACACAATAGCAACAAAGTGAATATATAAGTGCAAACCAACAATACCATTGAACATCACTCTTCTGGTACCCTCTCCTGAGGAATACCTGGTAACAATGGGTACTGTGGAGAAAAGAACAGTAAAGAGCAAAAGTGCAATACTGTATTGGATAAGTTTCAGTGCAAATAACATCAGTTGCATAACTTTATTACATTCATGAGGTCCTTAAAGGAACACTCAGGCACTTGACTTACGAACTTGAACCATCCATAGTGTATCAGGAGGTCCAGGCACAGGCTTGGCTGAAAAGAAAATTTTTTAGCATACATTTCTTTTCACAATTGAACACTCATTTTCAGTGCAGTTGAGTTACATGACCCCACCATAACCAAAAGCTTTATTCCATAGCACACCCCCCCTACCCAAGTGTACAAAGTCACTGAGAGCCACTTGGGGAGTAGTAAGGCGAAGAATAAAGGTGCTACTCAATGAGTAGTTAGAGGTAGAAGAGTTTTGGTGGGGCTCAGCAGTCTTTGTCTCATGAACCCAACTATTTACAGTTCCAGACAATGTTCAGAAGTCCAGAAATGGAACAATGAGTGAACAAACACAATATGAAGAAGGCCCAACACTTGGGGCATCAATCTTGAAGAACAATGAAGAAGGCCCAAATCTTGGGGCATCAATCTTGAAGAACAATGAAGAAGGCCCAAAACTTGGGGCAAATCAACCGACGTCCTCAAGTGTAAACAAGTCATCTCTAAGAGGAATACTCACTCAATAGAGGCATACTGAAAATATCACAACACACAGGGTCCAGCCGGATCCACTGTGGACAGCTCAAGAAATCATCCCATACTTTTCCAGGGTATGTTCATAGGACAGATAGTAGGAAGGGTGAGGTTTCTCTACCTTCCCTCCATTTGGCAGAGTGGACGCCAAGCTGAAGAAGCGGTCCTCTTGAAACTTCCCACAACTTTTAACATGGTGTTTTAAGATGGTACGCCCATACCACCATTCGCTGAGGGTGTCACAGAGGAAGACCATGTCACGCTGCCGCTTCTGTGGATCGCTCTGGAACAATCCCTTGGGTCCCACATCTGTTTTCTTTAACAGTTCTCCATAAAGCCATTCTTCCAAATTCTTCTCCACTTCGTCATAAACCCACTCAGGTGCATAGGGCATTGGATACCCCCAACGGTCACGGACACGGGCATTGATAATACGTTGCACCCTTGAAACTGTGCGTGCCTTCTTGGGGTCGGCCCTTCCCTGAGCGACCCAGAATCCTTGAGCCTCTGGAGAAAGCAATGGTTTAGACAAGCAGGCAACAGGCTGCTGAGAACTGGAATACTCTGATGGAACCACTGTGGATGAGGCCTCATCCTCAGATGCAGTGGTTGGCTTAGGAGTAGCAGGCCTAGGCGCGGCCGGTTTGGATTTAACAGGCCTAGGAGTAGCAGGCCTAGGTACAACATCAGGGTTCCTGCGCATAGAACTCCCCCTCCCTCCAGGTGGAACACGTGGCTTCCCACTCAGTGTGGCTGCATCCCCACTAGCGCCTACTCCCTGTGACTGGGAAATAGACAAAGCCTTTAGAGGTGTGGGCAGGCTCTGTATGCTGGGTGGCCGCACTGAGGAGAGGTGATGAGGATATGCGGGAACAGGTGCAGGAGCAGAGTCTCCTGACACTGAAGACAGTCCATCTGTGTCTGTAGCGATGGATTTGGTCTTTATGCCCTTTTTAGGATCAGCATAAAGTACATAGGGACCTAACCAACACTCGTGAAAGCAATGGGGGCATGAAGAGTGGAAATTACAGGTCTCTGTGGATAGTTCACGGGTACAGTGCCCGCAATAGGGAACAACTATCCGGTTAAAGTGGACATTGAGCTTTTCACCATATGTCCCGGCCCAAATATATCTAAGGCCAAAGTCTACATCTTCTATGTCCTCATCCGAGAACAGCGGGGCCCCAGATAGGCTTTCCTCCGCATCCGCCCAACCTTCCCAAGAATGGTCAGCCATAATAATGGAAAAGGGTTTTACCGGCAAGAAGAATGTAGATAGTAAGTCCTCCACTATACCCGCAGCCGCAGGGCAATTAGCAGTGAGGTCCGGAAGGTCTGCACGTGGATGGGCCACAGCCGTGGTCCGTGATGGTGCAGCACCTTAAACAGGAGCGATGTAGAAATCCTCCGGTTTTGCTGAAAAAGAAAACGGTAGCAAGCAGATACCGCTGGTGTGAAGGGTGGAAGTGCGGTGAAACTTTTTAGGCAGCCGCCGGAAGTCCACAGGCACAAACAGGTGGAGTAGTGATGCACACGTCCTCTCTCTGCAAAGTCCCTTCACAAAATGGCGGCGGGACGTGACGTCAGGGACCGCCTTAATCCCAAAGCGCGCCAACAGTTTACTGCGCGGGAAAAAGATTGGCGCCAGCGAAATCTCGCGCTAGCGAGACTTGAGCTATGGCGCAGGCTCGTGTATCGGGAAATAGAACCTCCAAGCCCGAACCCACGGCCCTGAGATACTAGGGGAAAGTACCTAGTAAATTTAGTAGCAAGACGTGCAGGCAGCCTTTTGCCAATCGGGTCCGCCGCCTGTCACGAAAATTTAAAGCGACAGTGCACAAAAACACTAAATCACAAAAATACAAAAATAGCCTGGATTTAGGGGCGGGGCCCCACGTTGGGCGCCAAAATGTAACGCTTTCTTGGCCTATTCTGCCAATTAGGAGTTAAGGGTGACCAGCTAGGTAGTGAGCATGGGTTACATTGCGAATCCTCACCCAGGGCAGAGCCTTCGCCAAATGGAAGCTTCCCCTTTAAACTGCAGTTGAACTACAACTCACAGGCATATAAGTACAAAAGTAGAATAATGGACGCCAGGAGGTTCTTTAAAAAGGTAAAACAGGAGCAGATTTATTATGCCAAAGGCAAATGACCACAGGTTTACCTACAATCGTTCTGAGGACACAGCATGTGGAATCACTTTGGACAGTAAAGGTTCACAGTCAAAGAGATGCGACTCCCAAAGATATTGCAGACAGGTGTACATCAAATCCCAGTTCAACCGACGTTGCACAGTGAGGGGATCGGGATCAATCAGGTAGGGTTCAGGTAGTCCTTTGCTCACCTACTGCCCTAACAACTGAGGTCCCTGCTCTAAAGGCAAACAGGCCTTGTGGGAAGCTACTTCCTCCTACAATCCTTGTTGGAGCGACAGCTGCTCTTTCTGCTACACCTCTCTGTCTTTCTCTCCTAGAGAGACTATAACAATATCTTACTATGCTAGCTGGTCCTCGTTCACGGGGTTACCTGGTCCCCGACTTAGCACTAAAGGTGTCAGGTCCCTTTAGGGTAAAGGCTTACTGGGGCCTATGGTGATCCCAGGCTCAATGGAGATTCACCTAGCAGCAGCACCAGGAGCCAAAGAGGAAGAGGACACTCCCTGCACAACACTATATAGCAGTGTGGCAGGGGAGTGTCATTACACTCTTTGTCCAATAGGTGTGGGTGTTACACTTTGCCAGTTACAAGGGCTTGGCCCAATAACAGGGGAAAAGAGAACTTCATACAAAAGTAGGGGATTAACTCTATAGGGATAGGATATCCTATAGGTCCCTACAGAACTATACATGTTAGGTCACATGAGCCAATTAACAGACAGAGTTGTGTCTTTTGCTTCCACACTTCTTCCTGTTACAGTTAGAGTTGTAGTATTTCTGGTCAGGTGATCTCTGAGACAGCACACAGACCATCACAAAATGGTGGCTCAAGGCAAGAGATGTAAAAGGGCAATATTTACTTAAATATATATTCCAGTTTGGTAAGACTCTTTAATATGCCACTTAATATGATATGAACTATCTGTTGCTTAAGTGTTCATTTTGGGGGTATAGTTTTCCTTATTTTTTCGAGCATTAAGAATCTTTTTTTAACCAATTAAAATTGTCATGCGTTGTTATATATTTATCTCATATACAAAAAAAGGGCAAGCTAAAAAAAGAGTTAAGCAGTACAGACTAGTGTACAATCAAAGGAATGAGGAGAGCAATCCAAAAGCAGGATGACTGCTACAATATAATTTATTAGTAACTACAAAACACTACATGTTTCGGGTCATACACGCCCTTTATCAAGTGTAACACATCCTGTTTGAATCCCACCCCTTAATTTCCAGGTTAGAGTTCAAAAGCTTCATGTTTCAAGTTAAAGTGCATCCAACAGTGCCATTATAAAAATACAATAGTATGTGGAAATAGATCATTTAAAAATCTTCAAAAAATGCAGTAATATAAGCAATGTGATGGTATTTTATCAGCATAAAATCCCACCCATGTGTCTCTGTGTTGTGACATATAAAATATGTCAAAAAATCCAACAATAAAAGTTTTGCGACATTAGTCAATTTTTAAAAATCGTGGCATATCCAGTCCATTGTCATATCGCCAATTTCCAACCTATAAAAAAAAATAGCTCAATGATATAGCGCCTTAGTACTGCACATCAAAGTGCCTACCTAGGCTTAACGAAACATTCTAAGAACAGAAGCTAGGGTAACCAATTATCAATCTAAATACTGTACGACATTTTTTTACTTCCGTACTTTAAATAGTATTAACTCAAGCAACTTTAGCAGCATTATTAATTCTAATTAATCTACTTAGATAACAGAAACCAGCTAGTAAGTACTTGGATCATCTTACCCTTACATGCGACTAAAGGTGGCCAAACACGGGCCGATAAAAGCTGCCGACAGACCGTGTCGGCAGCTTATTGGCCAGTGTATGCGGCCCCCCGACGGGCTGGCCGAAAGTCGGGCAGATCTTGATCGGATGGAACAAAAAATCCCGTTGGATCGCGGCCGCATCTGTTCGTTGATGTGGTCCCGTGATCCGACCGCCCGTTCACATTCGTTAGGATCCGATCGTTGGACCCTAGGGCTCACGATCGGATCAGCCCGATATTGCCCACCACAAGGTGGGCATATCGTAGAGAGATCCGCTCGTTTGGTATCTTCTATTATGATATGGTTTCAAGCTCCAATAATCATTTATTCCGTCAGGGTAAGAGTATTCAGCTTTTTAATCCATTTTCCCTCAAGTTGTAATAGTTTCTTCAGCCTATTTCCACCTCTCTTGTCTAATAAAGCTTCATCTAGAACACACCATTTTAGTTGCATAGGGTTATGTTTATGCTCTACAAAATGCCTAGATACAGGTGTATCTGTCTGTGTATTCTTTTTGTAGTTCCTAATGTTACCCCTATGCTCTTGGATGCGGATTTTTATTTCTATTTTTGTTTGTCCCACATAACCCATGCCGCACGGGCATTTCAATAAATACACTACATGGGTGGTATTACAGGTGGCAAATGTTTTTATTTTAATCTCATGGCCTTTATTAGGGTGATTAACTGTGTTGCCTTTTATGATCGATGAGTAACAGTTACAACTAAGACATGGGAAAGTGAACCATTTTTTATTTATAGGTTGGAAATTGGCGATATGACAATGGACTGGATATGCCACAATTTTTAAAAATGTACTAATGTCGCAAGACTTTTATTGTTGAATTTTTTCATCTTATATGTCACAACACAGAGACACATGGGTGGGATTTTATGATGATATTACTGCATTTTTTGAAGATTTTTAAATGATCTATTTCCACATACTATTGTAGCTTTAGAATGGCACTGTTGGATGCTCTTTAACTTGAAACATGAAGCTTTTGAACGCTAACCTGGAAATTAAGGGGTGGGATTCAAACAGGATGTGTTTAAAAGGTCACTTTGTTTCCATATTGTTACACTTGATAAAGGGCGTTTGTGGCCCGAAACATGTAGGGGGTTATTTATCAAGGTCTGAATTTATCTCAATATAGAGTCAACAACAAAATAAAGTCAGGGCATGAGGCTATGTGACATAATCAAGGGCAAGCGGCAATAAAGAGCCCCAATCAGGCCAAAGCCAGCAATAAGGAGAGCTCAAATCAAAGATCAACGAGCCAAGATCATAATCAGGAGCCAGAAATGAATAGCTAGGGCAAGAAAATATCAAAGCATAGCAGCAATCCCTTGCCATCCTGAAATAGCTAGTGTGCCTATGCTAACAGGGATGTAAACAATTTGCTTACCAACTGGCACCACCATGCCAATCGGGCATGTTGGTATTGACACAATTCTGCAGAGACAGACATGCATTGTGCCTTGATGCACGCACATCTGGACGCTATCATGAATGGCATGATCCTGACACACATGTACTAGAAAAAGAAAGCAAAGATCTGATTGGTTGCTGTGGCCAAGGTGCATTGGTACACTTTACCATCAGCATGATTAGGCTGTGGTCCTGGTTCAATATTTTGATATCAAGTTATTTTCCTCAGTTAATTCTAAAAACCATTGCTGGCAAACCCAGGTCAATGCCAAAGACTACTTTTCCCTCCCCACGGCCACTCACTTGCTCATTCCTCTGCCACTCACTGCTCGCTGGACTCTACCATCGGAATTGTAGCCCACTTCTTTCCCAGTTGTACCCTAGGAAAATGCATATTCTGCCTACACCTAGTTCTGGGCTTTGTGAAGTTTCCGAGGAGTTTTATGACCATATAAAAACACAGTGTTTCTATACACGTCATGGAACTCCGAGGTAACTTCTAATATCCTCATATTTTGCAACAGGGGGTACTTTATTTATTATAATACACAAGTTTCAGTGAGTCATGTGACAGATTACATCATTACTCCCCATTTATAGCTGATGACATCAGTACGCATCGTTTATAAGGATATAATTTACAAGATATTCATGGCTTTTGTGTATTATACAGAGATATTGAACTATTTTTCAAGAAGAAATGTTTTAAGCTTTTCAGAGCTTTTTTATGGCTTCTGCTTGGAATGGTAAAGGAACGAGTGGCTTTTCATGTCAGTGTTCCTAGACTAAAATGTCTAAATGAAGCAATGTTTGTATAAATAGATGTACTCCCCCCTCATAACATACTTGATCACTTCAAATAGTTTTGCACAAACAATATACTCAATAATAACAAAACTCAAAAGCTCAATAAGCACTTATATGTGAAGTATCTGTACAGTTTGCATTTGGGACTATAACATGCCAGAAATCCCCAACTTCTTTAAAATCACATAACGTTGATGGTGATTTTTCTGATCTAAACAAGCCCTGTAATGAGGATTATATATCTTGAAAAGCTGAAATATGCAGTTTATTGTAATCGTGTAAAGACAAGTAAATAAAGTTTACATAGGAAGCAAGGAAAGAGTGTGTCAATGAGAACATGGCTTGTTCATTTAAAATTCCATTTTTATCCATGCTACAACTGTAGTTCTTTACTTACCTTTCATGCTACACTCAACTTGTAACAGCTCAATGAACCAAGAAAGGCACGAACACAACAAACACAGTTAACCAAATATATCAATATTACTGAGAAATATTATAATGTTAATAATTTAAAGGACGCTGTATCCGATATTTCCCAGAGTTGCCATGTTGTTTTTACCCACAATGCTGCATTGCCCGGCAATATGCTTTGCTTGTTCTGACCAGGTTCACTGTTTGTAAACCTGTATTTTTGACTACAGTAAAATGCAAAATAAAGAATATGCAAAAAAATACTTGCAACTGTACATTCATTTCAGCAGGATACAATTGCACTTGTCTTGACTGACCCAACAGTCACTGCCTTTTTTCCCAGGTTCTTACAGATTAATTCTAACCCCATGGCTCTTTCAGCCCAACTGAACATAGCCCCTGTTATTTTCTTCATCTGCTGTGTCTCATAAAACATTTTGATAGAGACATACTTTGGGACAAATTCACTAAGATTCGTAGTTGCGCCAGCATCCTCTTCGCCGCACTTCGCCAGGCGTATTTTCGCAAATTCACTAAAATCCGAAGTTGCACTCAGTGGAAGCGTAAGGTTGAGAAGTTGTGCTAGCGTTAATTCGCCAAGCAAAGCGAAGTTACGCTAGCGATGCTTAATTTGCATACGGCGCCAAATTGAAGTTACAATGGAGGTATATGTAGCATCACTACACAAGCCTGGGAAACCTTCAAAACATCAAATAACATTTTTATTTTGCCCTACTGTATAGTTAAGGTGCCATGAGTTAGGAAATGTAGGGGGGAAGGAGGGTAGCCCCAAAAAAAATTTCGATCTTTTTCAGCCTATCACCCATAAAAAAAGAAAAAACGCCAGCGTTTTTTGGGACTTAGAAATTTTTTTATCTTTTTTTGAAGCAACCCCTATCTACTCTATTGCACTTCGCCTGGTCTGAGGTGGCGAAGGAAGTCTGGCGTAAAAGGTAGCGTTCAGGCAAATTCGTGCGTCAGTGAATTTGTGTAGTTACGTCCGTTGTGCAAATTTGCCAGGCGTAAGGGTGTGAAGTAACACTATCGAATTTACGCCAGCATCCGTTAGTGAATCTGCGAATTAACACTAGCGTTAGGTGCTTCGTCCTTTAGTGAATTTGCCCCTATATCTCAGGGGTTTTTCCAGTCACTGTTTCACAATAATTTAAATGTTCAATAAAAGATTGAATGACATTTGTACTACAAAGGACTCAGGATGTTGTTTCATTTTGACACTTGACCTTAAAGGGGTTGCTCACCTTTGAGTTAATGTTTAAAATGATGTAGAGAGTGATATTCTAAGATGATTTGAAATTGGTTTCCTTTTTTTTTTATTTGTGGTTTTGATTTTTTAGCTTTTTATTCAGCAGCTCTCCATTTTGCAGTCTCAGTAATCTGGTTCCTAGGGTCCAATTTCCCCTTGCAACCATGCACTGATTTGAAGAGACTGGAATATAAACAGGAGAGGGCCTGAACAGAAATATGAGTAATACAGTATCAATAACAATACATTTGTAGCCTTACAGAACATTTGTTTTTTTAGATGGGGTCAATTTTCAAAGCTGGAAAGAATCTGAAGAAAAAGGCAAATCATTTAAAAAACAACAAAAAATAAATAATGAAGACAAATTGAAAAGTTGCTTAGAATTGACCTCGCTAGAATATGATTCCTTCTTAGAAACACTAAATTAATATGTCCATTCCTGAGCCCATCTTTTTGCTAAAACATTCACTAAGACCTTCATCCTCCAGCTCTGTGCAATATGTTGGTGCTCTAAAATACATGGTAATAATAACAATAATAATACCATACAGTCCTTTATTATTAAGGATGCACCGAATACAGATTTTGGTTCGGGATTCGGCCAGGATTAGGCCTTTTTCAGCAGGATTCGGATTCAGCCGAATCCTTCTGCCCAGCCGAACTAAATCCAAATGATAATTTGCATATGCAAATTAGGGCAGGAGGGAAATCACGTGACTTTTTGTCAGAAAACAAGGAAGTAAAAACAGTTTTCCCCTTCCCACCCCTAATTTGCATATTCAAATTAGGGTTCGGTATTCGGTTCGGTATTCGGCCGAATCTTTAGCGAGGGATTTGGGGGTCGGCTGAATCCAAAATAGTGGATTCTGTGCATTCCTATTTATTATGCTATACTATGCTGCTGTCTGTCTCATCTCACCAAACCCACTAGTTTCTAGTTCACTACTGAAGTCATTCTTTAGATTTTAATAGTAAAGTCAGAATCTTTCTATAATGTTTTTTAAAGTCCTACAGTTCTCTGCTTCACTCGATATATCTACTTTCATCTCACAGTACATATAATTCTTGGTTCTTACACTCAGCTATATTTTTTTTCTCCATACTGTTCAACCCTAAAGCTTACACCAACCTCTCTGCAAGCACTCAACCCAAACAACAACCCTCTCCCATCGAGCACAGAGTAGAGGGGGTCTCAAGTGCTCTGTAAATGAATGCAAAGGGGTCATAAATGACCCCTAGTATTTTCATGTTCAAAATCTTAATTTTACTTATGTCTTGAAACCTTTCCCATTATTTGTACAGGGTCTGCATCCATTATGTAGTGCACTAAGCTGCACCATACATAGACCTGTGTATACCATATGTACTATGTGTATGTGCTACAAGCTAATGCTGTTTACTTGCAAGACAACGGGATGTTTTCATTGGCGGTGTTAACACAAAACTCATTTAAGAATTGGCATAGAAATATTTAGTATTTTTTTTAAATGAAATCAGTTATTATTGTATCAGCACATTTAAGTCACTCAACTGGTAATTTAAAGAGATATAACAAAACCAGTATATCCTGAAATTCATCAAAGCCATTTGAGGCATACAGTACTGAACATTCTTGCTAGAAGTGCTTCTTTTTAACTTCACTTAATTTTGACACTGATTAATTTTAAAAAGTTATTTTTAGTCATTCTTAGAATTACAAATTTGCCCTGCCCTGAATTAATGTGGAACGCACACAACATGCATAATAAGCATGTTATTATATTACAAGATTAAACTATATGGCAAAAGATATCCAAACACATTAAATAGACAAAAGCATCTAGACAGGCCTTCTATAATTGTATGTCCTCAGTTTGAACATTTTTGTTTCAAACTGTTTCTTGAAACTACATCAACACAAGAACTATCCCTTTGGAACATAGTTTTTAACTGGTAAGCAGCTGCACAGAAGCCTAAAACATGGCTGCCTTTGGATTTGTTGAACAGGAATAATGGTCTGGGATTGTTTATTATTGTTTGACCTAGGTCCCTGGTCCTATGGAAAAAACCTTTCCAATAAAGCATACGATAAAATGCTTGACAATTCAATTCTTTAAGCTGTGACAACTATTTATAGAGCAATAATCCCACTAAAAGTGGGCTCCAAACATAATTGGAAGAGCTTGACTGGCACATTGGACGTAGAGATTCTTTTGTTGCTGAATAGAAGCAAAGGCTGGTATAAATCTAGTAGAAAGCTTCCCAAAATAAAAAGGGCATTTACAGCAGTAAATTTACAGCAGGAGGAACCAGCTGCATACTAATACCCTGACATTTTGGCTGGTGTCTTGACTCTTTTGGCCATAATGTGTGCCCCTAATTATCAGTGCTATAATGGTGATACATACTGATTTCAAAGCAACATTAATTTTAAAAGAAAATGGTGAATGGTGAAAAGTTAATGTAGCTCAAACATTGGCATTTAAATGGTCGCTTTTTTTATCTTCCCTTTGCAAATGAAAAATGAATGTGTAAATGTTTAATTGTTCCCTACATACAGAATTGTACAATATTTATTAATTTACCATTTTAAATTTGTCATTGAGACTCCATTATGTACTGATATTGTTTAATGACAACCAAAGGCATAGATGCAGCAGAAACAACGCATAAAATTATGCCAGCATAAGTTCTATCCTAAACACAACGTAATAAACATTATTTAGGCTTTCTAACTCTGGTAAGTCTGTCAATAGGGAGGATACACAACAAGCACGTAAAGCCTGTAGTACACAGGGCAATTTAAGGGGGTTATTTATCAAAGGTTGAATGTAAGAGTGTTTTATACCTCGAATGAACTCACAGCTCGAACGATATCCTATTGAAGAAAGAACTCTAAAGATAAAACTAAATTCTACAAGTTCGAGTTGTGAAACCCAAAAACTCGAATTGATAGAGTTTTCCATGGGAAAAAACTTTAATCACTTGAATTATTCAAGGTTTCGGGCAAAACCCTCAGAAAAAAAACATAATTAATCAATCACTATCAAATGGTTTGAGGGAGCTCTGCCATTGACTCCTACATGACCTCAACAGGTTGTAGATTATGTATTTTCAGATTCGAGCTATTTTCAAGGTTGGGGTATAATAAATCTTGAAAAATTTCAGGGTTTTTTTTAACTCAAAAATGTGAGTTTTGACCAAAACAAAACAGCTGGAACCTTAATAAATAACCCACTAAATATTAGGGGAAAAAGTGTCAATAAAAACACCCCTAATCACTGGTTCAACAGTTCCCGACACCAAGGGGCAAATTCACTAAGATGCGAAGTTGCACCAGGCGCAACTTCGCCGCACTTCACCGCACTTCGCCATACTTCGCCAGGCGTATTTTCGCCAGCGCTCCGCAAATTCACTAAAATCCGAAGTTGCGCACAGGGGTAGCGTTAGTTTGCGGAGTTGCGCTAGCGTTAATTCGCCAGGCGAAGTGAAGTTTCGCTAGCGATGGTTAATTTGCATACAGCGCAAAATTCAAATTTCAATGGAGGAACACGTATCAGCACTACAAATGCCAAGAAAACCTTCAAATCAGCAAAGAAAAATTTTATTTTGCCCTACACATGTGCCCACTGTCTAGGTAAGTTGCCATGGGTCAGGAAATGTAGGGGGGAGGAAGGGGAGCCCCAAAAAAATTTTCGATCTTTTTCAGCCTATCACCCATCATGTAGAAAACACGCCAGCATTTTTTAGAACTTAGAAAAAAAATTGACTTTTTTTTAAACAATCCCTATCTACTCTATTGCGCTTCGCCAGGTCTGAGGTGGCGAAGGAAGTCTAGCGTAAAAGGTAGCGTTTAGTACACTGCGCAAGTTAGTGAATTTGCGTAGTTACATCGCTAGCGCCTGGCGTAAGGATGCGAAGTAACACTACCGAAAATACGCCAGCGGTCGTTAGTGAATTTGCGCAGTAGCGAAAATGCCAAACGCTAGCGAATTAACGCTAGCGTTCGGCGCTTCGGCGCTTAGTGAATTTGCGCCCAAGCCACTGCCTGATACCACTCATGAACACTTGCTTCTGCATTACTGAGTTCTGTAAGCCTACCATCAACATTGTCTGCCAATCAAGATAGAGTGTGTTCCATACTTTTCTATAGGAAGCAGTTATAGGCACATTGGAGCTGCATTGACTGCTGGTGTACTCTGCAAGAGAACCTCCAGCAGTCAAAACACACTTGTACCAGATATGAATGTGGGTACTTTTTTTTGATAGGGGATCTGAAAATAGGAGTACATACATCATTCATTCATTCATTCTACTATGTGCAGTAAACTACTAGACTATCCTGCACAAGGTGTATATCAAGCCTTCTGTCTTCTTACTGAGATGTAAGATAATATATAAAACCTGAGTATAGATCAACTACCCTTTCTAGTTCTTATCCTGTGCATCCATTCCATTCTTCAGCTGCCTATTACTCAATGCACCCACCCAAAGGCTACTGTAATTATGCAGAACCTTATTTGCAAAATAAGTCATGTACTAAGGCAGTGTTGTTTTCTATTAACAGAACATAAACTAAAATTACAACTGCCTGATTACTGGTTTTATTGTTTAGAAAACTTAGTCTTGCTGGGAAATATTTTTTATTTTCTATTCTTTCCTAGTTCCTCTTATTCATTTCTAATATACTGTCTTCAGTTTTCTTCCGCGCACAATGAACCTTACACTTTTGTATATTTATTTTACTTTACTTGGAATTGTTGACTCACATAGCACTGACATCACAAAAGCATATGTCATGCCACTGTTCTTGGCCTTGTCATCTAATGTGCCCTAGGCAAAATTTAGATTGATGATGGGTAGGGCTTTCAATGGGGCTCTTTTGAAACGAGATGGATTGCCAGTGAAGCTAGAAACAACCTCAAGCAGCTGTCAATATTTCAGATGACTTATACCACATCAACATTTTTAATAGTTCAATATTACAGCTGGGTCACAGAAATCAGCCAATGTCCCTAGTAAATTTCTGTGGTAAATATAAAGCTGACCAGCTGGTATATTCGATACAGTCCACTGTAAGAATTGTATATATGTTTTCCTGCATAAATCCAAATGTCAAAGCTGAAGCACAGAAATATAAACCCTGAAAACAATGTGGGCCACATTTACAAGGCCTGGAGCAAGGCATAGAACAGCAAATAAATGTTCACCCACGCTCAGACTGGCCCACTGGGATTCCAGGAAAAAAACAGTGTGCTCTGGTCCTGCTGGGACCTAGTTCTACAGTCCATCTCAGTCACCAGTCACCCTGTGGTGCTGCTGAAGGGGTGGCCTTGGAGTATGCAGCAGCAGCCACCTTAAAGTGTGAGGCTGTGGTAATAGCTGCAGCTTGAGGGAGGGTGTTGGAAAAATGTAGCGGGTATGGGGGACCTAGAGATCCACTGCCCTATGAGGTCCACAGAACACCAGTCCAACCCTGTGTTCACCTTAAAAGACCTTCAGGCTGGACTTCCTGGCATATCTAGAGGAGCAAAAGGCTAACTAATTGGCCTTCAGGCAGGTTCCTCTGGCCACTGCTCAAAGTTCTCATTTTGGGATAGATTTATAGGGTTATGGTAGTTCCATATGAGAATATATACTTCCAGTGCATACATATACACTTGACACAAGACACTGTCATTATACTATTTTCCACCTCACATCTATAACTATTATAAGTTACATTGCTTCTTCTTGTTTCTGTACAGGTTTCAGTGACTGTGTTGCAACATCCAAGCTTAACTCAGTTTTCCTTGTTTTCTCCCAAAGCCCTTCAATAATAATTTTATAAGCTGCTTACAAGAAACTAGCAAGGTACATGGCCTCGTGGTCAACGGGCTATTACATGATTTCAGTGGTGGGGTGGGCAATAGTAGTTGAACATGAAATAAACCAGGGCAAAACCAACCCCTTATTAGTATGTTCTTAGACTGTCAAAGAATATTATAGCATTAATCATCATGGTGGTACAGTGGTTAGCATTACTACCCTGCAGAGATGGGTGCTATGTTCACTTTTTAGGGCATTATCTGCAAGGAGTTTGCATGTTCTCCCCTTGCTTGTGTGGTTTTCATCCTTGTATTCTGTCTTCTCACAATCAAACATAAATACAGTTAAGTACCACTGGCAGGAAATAATGTAAATGATGTACATAAAATATAGTAATAATAACAATTATAGTAATATGATAAATTGAGTATTTCAGCTGGAACCTTTTATGACATTTAAAAGTAGCATTTATGATTACCAGAATCATTTCAGCATCAACATTTCACCAATTTTAAAAATATAGCCATGCCTGATTAGATCCTAGTTAGCTATCCCAGAGGATCCCCAGTGGATGCATAGATCCCAAGTTTTTATCAGCCCTGGGATCAAGAGAGGCCCTGTTGTAAAAGATTCAATCTTTCTCTCCACAAGACAGCATAGCAATACTGGTGATGTTCGGGGGGTAACAAACAACTATGTAACTGCTTAAAAAGGCCATTTTATCCATTATTTTTATTGTGTCAACATATAGTCTAAATTACTTTATAGAGATTACAATACTTAGTAGTGTAGACCTGGGTTTTAAGTTCGTGGCAAATTCAGTAAAGTATGAAGCGCCTAGCGCTAGTGCAAATTCGCCAGCGTGACGTCATTTCATTACTTCGCCGATTTGTTAAAGGGGACTGGAGTAAATTTACTAGAGAAGTGGACCTACTCTAGCACTACTTCGCACGCTTACACCAGGCAAAGTTGTGCTATGACGAAGGGATGTAACTACGCTAATTTACCTCTTGCGCCAGACTTGTCTTCACCACCTCAGACCAGGCAAAGTGCAATAGAGTAGATAGGGCTTGCTTCAAAAAAAGTTTTCATTTTTTCTAAGTCCCAAAAAACGCTGGCGTCTTTTCCTTTTTTAAGGGTGATAGGCTGAAAAAGATTGTACATTTTTTTGGGGGTACCCTCCTTCCCCCTACATTTCCTAACATATGGCACCTAAACTATACAGTGGGCACATGTATAGGGCAAAATAACAACTCTATTTTATTTTATGAACTTTTCCCAGGTTTATGTAGTGTAATGTATTTGCTGCTACATATAAGTCCATTGTACTCAAATTACATATAAGTCCATTGTATTCAAATTAGGCATCGCTAGCGTAACTTCGCTTTGCTTGACGAATTAACACAAGTGCAACTTCGCTACTTTTCCCCTCCCTGAGCGCAACTTCGGATTTTAGTGAATTAGCGGTGCCCTGGCGAAGTGTGGCGAAGTGCGGCAAAGCATGCGCTAACGCAACTCCGCAGGTGAAATTGCCCCCTCATGTCTTCTAGAAAATCATGTAAACATTAAATAAACCCAATAGGCTGATTTTTGCTTCCAATAAGGATTAATAATATCTAAGTTTGAATCAAGTACAAGCTACTATTTTTTATAACAGAGAAAAAGGAAATCATTTTTAAAAATTTGGATTATTTGGATAAAATGGGAGATGGCCTTTCCGTAATTTGGAGCTTTCTGGATAACTGTGCTTCTGGATAATGGCTCCTTTACCTCTATGTGTGTGTGTGTGTGTGTGTGTGTAGATCTAGATCTATATACTGTATATATCTATAGATAAATAATACACATATATATGTATATAAATATAATGTGTATATATATATATATATATATATATAGATATATATATATATATATATATATATATATATATATATATATATATATATATATATATATATATATATATATATAAATAAGTTGGTGAGAGGGTTAAAGCATTGTTACAAACGGAAGCCAAGTACTGGCGAACCCTAAAGGTTTAAATTAACTTTTGGATTTTAGGTGCTTTTTACATTCATTGGAATTGTGGGTTGGTCCCTTACTTTTAGCTAATTTTAAATGTCTGCTTACTGGTTGTTTTATACTGTCACTAGGGGGGTTATTTATCAAAGTCAGATTTTATTTCAACATTTTCTGCTGCAAACTCAGGTGAAATCCGCTCAGGTTTTTTACACTTATTTATTATTACATTCTCCCGAAAATTTGCTTTGCAGGGAATAAATCAGATTTTCACGATTTTTTCGGATTTTTCATCTGAAAACTAAGGTTTTTTTCAGATTTTCCACCCGAAAACAACGATGTCTTATATTTTTGCCCGAAAACTTGGGGGTATTGCACGAGACCCAGCGCACATCAAAAAAATCATTGGGACTTCCCCCCATTGACTTAAATGCAACCTCAACAGGTCTGCGGTGCCAGATTTTCAGATTCTGACTTTTCCATCCTCTGGGTTTAATAAATTCCAAAAAATTTGTGATTTTTTAAAAGTCCTATTTTATAAAAAAAAATCACAAGTTTTCGTGATTTTTGCAATTGGAGTTTAGTAAATAACCCCCATGTGTTGCCTCTGAGTTTCTGAAGGTCCATATACAGATCTGCCCAAAATATGGCCTGTCAAGTGACGGTACTCCTCTTTCCTGCACTTCTATTCTGAGTTTATTAAATAACCCCCTATGTGTATAATGGATATTTATAGTACGACTAATGCAAAGGTTTTGTAAGACAAATGATGTATATGCACTGATTATTTAAATGGATTCATTATTCATGATGCATTTTCCTGGGAGGCATTAAGGAGGCAATTAACTTAAATTAACTTGAATAACTTTGTAAGAATACATTTGAAAAGGGTACTTGTGACCCAAAGTCTCATGCTAGCTGTTAGATCTTCACCTGTTCAAGTAGAGAGGTTATATATCACTCATATCAGTACCAGACCCAGATTAATCTTTATAAGCAAGATCGAGTTAACCTTCCTCTAGGGTTTATTTTGTAGTGTGGAGGAAACTGGAGTACCTGAGGGGAACCAATACACACCTGGGAAGAACATATAATATAACATATTATTTACTTTAAGTAAGGCAGTGGGCAAGCAGTACAAAAATGGGTGCAAAGAAAGCAGGCTACAACAGGGCCCAATTCTTACTGCCTGCCCTAGGGCCTGTTCTCCTGATACTCTTGTGCACTCCTTGGTGTTCTTGCACTTCTGTCTTGGGAAATAATAAATGACCCCTATTAACTCCTTAATTATAGTGTCCTTACTGAAATGAACCTATGGACCTATGTCCACCATGCTGGACAGCATTGAATGTATTTACAATTCAATTGCTGCATATATACATAATATGTGTATTTTTTTTATCAAGCAGAACAGTGATGTAGCGCTAGGATGCAAGATAAAGGTGGTGATTTACTAAACTGTATTTATCTCATTATTTTTTAAAAAAAAAAAACACAACCAAGCTTCCATGCCCGATTTGACCTTTTTAATTAATCAAAAAACTCAAATTAATTGGATTCGGGAAAAGCACGAATTTGACTTTTTTCCCCAAGTAGCTTGTTTTTTTCAGTTTTTTGACCAGGCTAAAACTGCTTGTAGTGTGCCCCGGACCCCCAGTGTACACGTCCAACTCCCTGCAACTCCCGGTACCAGGTGTAGATCAATGCAGCAGGATAATCAGACACAGTTCATTGCAGCAAACTTCAACTGATTTATTGAACTGAGCAGAATAGTAGAATACTGTAATATTTCCTCCAGTGGGATAATGTATGTTCCAGAGCAGACAATATGCAATACAAATAGCCAGCAGCAATGATTCACACTTCATAAAGGATAGTTACCCTCTCACTAGGTAATATCCCCTCTCAGGTGGATGGCAATAGGTCCTGGATTTCCCAGAATGGGGTCTTGTTTCTTGGCACCCAATTTGGTCCTCACCTCACCCACTGTATTCAGCCTGGGGTCTTCCTACCTTATCTGGTCCTCAACTCACCCACTGGTGTCCCTGATCTAGTGGTTCACACACCACTGGGTCAAAACCCCACTATTTCTCCTCGTTGGAGCCACAGCTGATCTCTAGCTATCCTGAGCTTCCTTTCACTCCTAGAGTGACTATCACAGTGACTACTACAAGTGTCTAAACTTAACTCTTAAGGAACCAGAGCCCTGGTCCTGTAACACCTCACTGGGAGGCACGGTCCCAGGGGAAAAGACCCACACCACATGGTGCTAAACCCCTTTATACTATCAAACAGTGCCACCTAGTGGACAAACTCGGTAAGGGATAATTCCAATGGACCCAGGAAGTGAGACATATCTGCCTGGGCATACTAAAGGACCACCTTGGTATCCAAATACTAAAGGGGTACTGCCTGAGCAATTTAACCCAAATCTCAGGGTCCCTACATAAAGTTTATTGCATTAACAGAAAATATGCAATATGCATCATAATAATTAGACAGGTGCATAAATTTGGGCACCCCAACAGAGATATTACATCAATACTTAGCTGAGCCTCTTTTTGCAAATGTAACAGCCTCTAGACGCCTCCTATAGACTTTGATTCTGGATTCTGGATAGCGGTATTTTTGACCATTCGTCCATACAAAATCTCTCCAGTCCAGTTAAATTTGATGGCTGCCGAGCATGGACAGTCTGCTTCAAATCATCCCATAGATTTTCGATGATATTCAAGTCGGGGGACTGTGACTGCCATTCCAGAATATTGTACTTCTCCCTCTACAAAAAGATTTTGAAGTGTGTTTAGGGTCATTGTCTTACCCCTTCGGAACTTCAACTTTGTGAATGATGCTTGAATAGTATCCTAAAGAATTTGTTGATATTCAGTTGATTTCATACGACCCTCAACTTTAACAAGGGCCCCTGAACTTCCACACAGCCCCACAGCATGATGGAACCAAATTTGACAGTAGGTAGCAGGTGTTTTTCTTGAAATATGGTGTTATTCTTCCGCTATGCATAATCACTCATTGTTATGACCAAATAAATAGATTTTTTGTCTCATCAGGCCAAAGCACTTTGTTCCAAAATGACTGTGGCTTGTCTAAATGAGTTTTTGCATACAACAAGCGACTTTGTTTGTGATGTGAGTGCAGAAAGGGCTTCTTTCTCATCACCCTGCCATACAGATGTTCTTTGTGTAAATTGAGCTGAATTGTAGAACAATGTACAGATACACCATCTGCAGCAAGATGTTCTTGTAGGTCTTTGGAGGTGATCTTTGGGTTGTCTGTAACCATTCTCACAATCCTCCACATATGCTGCTCCTGTATTTTTCTTGGCCTTCAAGACCTGGGTTTTACAGCAACTGTGCCTGTGGCCATCCATTTCCTGATTCCATTCCTTACAGTTGAAATTGACAGTTTAAACCTCTGAGATAGATTTATGTAGCCTTCCCCTAATCCATGATACTGAACAATCTTTGTTTTCAAATATGTTAAGTGTTGCTTCGAAGATCCTATGCTATCACTCTTCAGAGGAGATTCAAATACAAGCACAAATTGCAATTGGCCACCTTAAATACCTTTTCTCATGATTGAACACACCTGTCTATGAAGTTCAAGGCTTAACAAGCTAATCCAACCAATTTAGTGTTGCCAGTAATCAGTATTGAGCAGTTACATGCATTCAAATTAGCAAAATTACAAGGGGACCCACATTTTTGCACAGCCAGTTTTTCACATTTGATTTAATTTCATAAAATCTTTGTTTGGAAAACACCCCAGTACTCAGATGTTCCTGGGAAATGAAAAGACATACCACTATCTTTTTTTGTTGAAAGTGGAGTACAATATTATGCAGGCTGAGGTGGTTTTCATGTGGCATTTTGTTCAGCAGCTCTCCGGTTTGGGATTTCTACAGCTACCTGGTTGCTACGGTCTAGTTTACCTTAGCTACCTGACAGTATGAGATACTGGATGGTGTATAGAAGACGGACTGTTTAGAACAATAAGGTAAACAAAGTAACAAGAATAATAAAATTGTAAGTTCACAGAGCAATACATTTTTTGACAGCCGGGGTCAGTTTGAAAGCTGGGAAGATGCTGAAGAGGAAGGCAACTAATTCAATAATTTAATTTAATGTGTGAAAAAAAGAATTGTCAATTAAAACTTTAATGATGTATAAGCAGTAAAAACAGATGTCCATAGGTCTCTGTCTCCATGTAGTATGTAAATACATCAATAAAAGCTCATCAAAAAATATCCTTAAGTTCAAATGGTTGTAAGGAGCTTACTCCAGCAACTACTATAAATGTGCTACAAGTCCAATAGTAATACAATAAATATACAAAAAATAAGTAAATAAAATCAAGTTAAATGTATACAGGTAAATTAGCTAAGAAAACATAATAAAGTCTGCAAATATAGTGGTGTGATGCTGAAACCTATAGATGGTATTTGGCACAAACTGGGAACATATAGAGCACAGACTAAAGCTATAGATGAGTGATCCCCAACCAGTGGCTCATGAATTGTTCACCAACCCCTTGGCTGTTGCGCCAATGGCCTCAAAACAGGAGCTTATTTTTGAATTCCTGGCTTGGAGGCATGTTTTGGTTGTATAAAACCAGATGTAATGGCAAACAGAGCCTGATTTACATTGCAAGTCCACATAGTGGCTACCAAATTTATAAAAAATGTTATTTGGCACAACAAGGATTGTGTTGCTCACCAACTATTTTTAAAATTGAATCTGGTTCACGGGTAAAAAAGGTTGGGTACCCCTGCTATAGATGCACGGCTGGATTTAGTTATGTGCCAGCAATTAGTTACCCAGCCAGCTGCACCTCTCCCTGCCAGACACATGTACGCACACACTCAAGCTTGAGCTTGAACCAGAGAAAAGGCCGATAGGGGACTGTGCTCTATGGGAAGCTGTATTAGAACAGGAACATTTAAACTTGGTGCAGTTCTCACACATCTCCCTATTAATGCGGAAAGTGGGCAGCATGCCACCCCCAAAACATTGTTTGTCACCCTAGGCCCGGGCTTTTGTGGTCACAAATCTGTGCCTGCATAGATGATATGTTACCCAGGATGTACCATTATAATTTCTATAAAGCAAATAATGAATGGCAGGGATAGAGAGAAGAGAAGATCAAGGGGGCGATTCACTAACTTCGAGTGAAGGATTCGAAGTAAAAAAACTTCGAATTTCGAAGTGTTTTTTGGGCTACTTCGACCATCGAATGGGCTACTTCGACCTTCGACTACGACTTTGAATCGAAGGATTCAAACTAAAAATCGTTCGACTATTTGACCATTCGATAATTGAAGTACTGTCTCTTTAAAAAAAACTTTGACCCCCTAGTTTGCCATATAAAACCTACCAAACTCAATGTTAGCCTATGGGGAAGGTCCCCATAGGCTTTCCTAAGTTTTTTTGATCGAAGGATATCCCTTCGATCGTTGGATTAAAATCCTTCGAATCGAACGATTCGAAGGATTTAATCGTTCGATCGAAGGAATAATCCTTTGATTGTTCGATCGTACTATCTGCGCTAAATCCTTCGACTTCGATATTCGAAATCGAAGGATTTTAATTCCCAGTCGAATATTGAGGGTTAATTAACCCTCGATATTCGACCCTTGGTGAATCGGCCCCCAAATATATATAGCAGAGGAATTGTAATTTCAATTTTAATTGCTCCTTTAGTCAGCTCTCAGACCAAAACACTTAGCAAATGAAAGCGAAACACGATTTGCCATAAATTCAGGTACATATTGCTGCTGGGTTATTGCCAGTGTCAGACTGGCCCACCGGAATACCAGGAAAAGTCCCGGTGGGCCAAGGTGTCAGTGGGCGCTTATGCTGCTAAACATTTGGCTTATTTCATGGCCATTCCCTATTTCTATGAGAACAAAGAGGCTAAATAGATGGAATAATAGATTATAGTATGTAAAGAAAAGAGACTAGGAGAATAGAGGTTGAGTACTGAGAGTGAGCCCCTGGTCTAAGATTAATTGGTGGGCCCCCTAGTCAAAAGTTTTTGGGTGGGCCCCTGGTATGTCAGTCCGACACTGGTTATTGCTCCCTATATCCCTTTCTCTGCCTGACAAGCCACAGACACACCAGACACCTTGCATAAAATGTTATTCGCTTCTTACAATATTTTGTACAAATATTTCAACAAGTTTTCCTAGAGTGAAAACTCTGCATCTGTTTACTATGTCTCAGACTGCTTTCCATACTATCTTAACCTTCTTAAACTGGAAGTAGTAAGTATGTGATCTATGAGCTGAAATAAAACAAACAGATATCCAGATATTACATGACATAAATATGAACTATATTAACTGGACTACAGCCACTATAGATCATACAATCTGAGACAGGCAGCCGGTGAGCGCCACCCAGTGCCTGTACATGTAACTGATCATCAGGGTTTACAACACAGCCTCCAAAAAAAAAAAAACCTTCCCAGCACATGCTGCATTTATTTCACACCATGAGTTTGAAGTTGTATATTTATGGTACATTCAGGGCCAGGCCGTTACAACATTTCAAACAATTCAATTATAGCAGAGTGTATTATGGTCTTTCCTTACATGGAAAACAATTTATAACACTCCATGTAGCAGTGTTTAAGTAACTGGTAACATAATTACTGTATGTTGCCCAATCTGTAAAACTATAGGGGAATTGCATAGGGAGCAATGGCCTATTGCTCCAGTTGCTTTCACTATGCAACATTTATCTGTTCTGGCATTTGCATGTAATTCCCAGGCATGGCTCCCATGAAAAGAACCTTCCTAATCTGAGCTGTTCATAGAGTTGTCATATTGCTTTTCTTGGATAAAGCTTGTTGTCAGTAGAGAATACCAAATCTGATTAATTCATATGGCAGCTTCAACAGATGTGTACCCAGCTTATTTATTGTAAGAAAGACCATCTTCGTGTACATACACTACAAGTATTTACTCTAATAAAATTTTAAAAACAAAAAAATGAGGATCCACTCTGTTTCATAATTAATATCTACTAAATGGGTCCATTTATGTTTACCACCTGCATTGTTATTTTTTTCTTTTAAAATCTCCAGAATTAATTGAATCTGCATAATTACAGAGAGAGGAGAGCAGCTCCCTGCTGTGTGTAATTAACAAAGCCACAATAATCTGCATCCCCATCAAACCTTCCACTCTCCTGCCTCTCATTTGGCCCAAGGTTTCAAACACTAATGGAGACCAATGGGCAAAAGAGCAGGCCAAGTGGAAAGTCAC
The DNA here is from genome assembly GCA_038501925.1 of Xenopus petersii. Taxonomy (NCBI): domain Eukaryota; kingdom Metazoa; phylum Chordata; class Amphibia; order Anura; family Pipidae; genus Xenopus; species Xenopus petersii. Next base: position 113,503,543 of record CM076676.1, read on the forward strand.
ATGTGTGAATGGCTTTTCCCTTCATGGTAAATTACTTCTGCTTAATCACCCTTGGCATTTAGCAGGTGCACCTTTATATTCCCTAAGGAATGTTTGGGCATATAATTTTCATGGTCAAGAAACAACCCTTTTTGTGTATTGCTAGTCTTAAGTGGGCCATCGCTGAGAATTCAGATGAAAGCCCTGAGCAAAATAAAATAGGACAGCTCATTTAGTCCCTGGAAAGTCAGTACAGTTTGTTAGATGTACAGGGCACCCATTCGGAATGCATGTGACAAACAAGGGGCTGGAAATATTACTTCTAGCATACAATCACTGAAGCAAAAATTAGGGTAAAAATTGGTCTCCCTACCAACGCTACCAATCATTTGTGTTTCTTTGTTATACTTTATGCTTGGGATGGCATGCAAGCAGTGTTCCCACCAAGCAAATGGTATAGAGATACAATATTTTTATCAAGATGACATAGTTTGCATTGTTGTTCTGGGTGCAGTAATCCAGTAGATATGTTGGATGTATAGTTTGCATGCTTGGTTGCTTACAAATAGGGCTAATCCTAAACAAGCAATATTTTGAAATGTTCTTTAACAATCAAGTGAAACCAATGTGGTGGCGTTTGGGGGTGGGAAGGCATGTGAAATGAAACGCACATCTTGTGTTAAGTTTCAAAACAGCAAATGTTCTAATATAATCAGTTAAAGTAAGGATTTCAGCTCACACATGTCTGGAGGATTTGAGGGTATATTCACTGTGCATGTACATTGAACCAGGGGGCAAATTCACTAAGCGCCGAAGCGCCGAACGCTAGCGTTATTTCACTAGCGTTTGGCATTTTCGTTACTGCGCAAATTCACTAACGAACGCTGGCGTTGATTCGCTAGTGTTACTTCGCACCCTTACGCCTGGGGAATTATCGCTACGGACGTAACTATGCAAATTCACTAACGCGCGCAGTGTACTGAACACTACCTTTTACGCTAGACTTCCTTCGCCACCTCAGACCAGGCGAAGCGCAATAGAGTAGATAGGGATTGCTTCAAAAAAAGTCAAAATTTTTTCTAAGTCCCAAAAAACGCTGGTGTGTTTTCTACATGATGGGTGATAGGCTGAAAAAGATCGCAAATTTTTTTGGGACTCCTCTCCTTCCCCCCTACATTTCCTGACTCATGGCAACTTACCTAGACAGTGGGCACATGTGTTGGGCAAAATAAAAATTTTATTTGATGTTTTGAAGGTTTTCTAGGCATTTGTAGTGCTGATACGTATTCCTCCATTGAAATTTGAATTTGGCGGCGTATGCAAATTGACCATCGCTAGCGTAACTTCGCTTCGCTTAGCGAATCAACGCTAGTGCAACTTCACAACCTTACGCTACCCCTGAGCGCAACTTCGGATTTTAGTGAATTTGCGAAGCGCTGGCGAAACTACGCCTGGCGAAGTGTGGCGAAGTTACGCCTGGCGCAACTACGAATCTTAGTGAATTTGCCCCCTTGTATCTAGGAGGTGGAAAGTTGCACCAAACGAACCAGAACAGGGTGTTTCACTGACTGTGATTTAAATTGATACTGACACTAAAAAACCTACTCTCCAAAATATTAATGTACATTAAGGGGGTTACGGACTAAAACTCCAGTTAGTCAAATTTTACTACTAAAACAAAGTCGACCACACTCCCTTCCAAGTCACAGGAAAATCAAGCGTCAATTCGTATGGTACGATTGACGATCCGAAAAATCTAATTGTCGGTGCAAAAACTCGACCAGATAGATTTGAGGTTTAATAAATGGGTTCCAAAAAGTTACCTATAGGTCATGGTGATAATTTTTCACTGATCTGCTTTTGTAACTAATCGTTACTTAAAGTTCCTAAACCTGACTGTTTTGCCAACCTGACTGTTCCTTCTCAACCTTTCAGTTAGGGGCCCATGTATTAAACCTCAAATTTATCTGATGGAGGTTTTTAAGGGGGAAAACTAACATTTTTGGTGGGAAAAAACTAGAATTTTTAGAGATTTATCATACCCTAAAGCTGCTAAAAATCTGAATCCGCAATACTACATCTCAAACCCATCGAGGTCATGTAGAAATCAATGGCAGATGTCCCTGAAGTTGTTTCTTGACATCAAGATCTGTGCTGGATAATCAGGTATAGTTGAGTTTTGCTGCAACAATTTGATTAAGTCAAGTTTAATTTCTGGTGTCAGTACCTCTTTTTTCTGGTGTCAGTATCTCTTTTTTCTGGTGTCAGTATCTCTTTTTTCTGGTGTCAGTATCTCTTTTTTCTGGTGTCAGTATCTCTTTAAGGCAAATAGGGATAGTCAAGATCATATTTCTTTGATTTTTACTTGTCCTTTATGCTTATCTTCCTATATTATTTATGAAGGTTAAGTAGGCAAATGGGCTTGAGCAATTATAATATTAAGTATACTTATTATTGCAGGGCATTCACGTTTGTTTGGAGAGGTCAGTCCACAAATGGAACTTTGGCCAATTTGGCCCCCAAGCTGGTGGTTTCGATCAGGATAGTGTTTGGCGCCTCGGCTGACAACTATATAACCATATGTGCCTGTACTGTATATATATAAAGAGAATTGCATCAATGCCACAATGTTATCTGTGCCCAACAGGATTTTAAAACCTGCCCGATAGATAACTAGCCCATTTCTGGCCAGTTATCAGTTGAGCAAGGTGTCATTTTGGGTCCTTATACAGGCAGTAATCTGTAAGCAGTTCTGGAGTGATCCAGTGCTTAGAACTGTTTTGCTATTATTTTTGGAGTACTGGACAGAGACCTTATTATTTTACAAATAATCATAACACTCTCACAAAAAAAAGCATGTAGAATTTTAATAACCTGCTGGTAAAATGAATACAGGGATACTTCTTTGTCTCTGTGTAAAAAATATTTGCACTTCTGGTTCATGTAAAGAATGAATTATTAAAGTGTAAACGAACAAAAGAAATTATGATGAGAAAGGTCTAGGGGGGGGTGATTTTCCTTAGGGTGAATAGCATATTGTACCGTATTAGTGAAGCTTAGAATGCCATTAGGGCACTATTAATTAGGCAGGAAAGAGGCAGGCTTATTTGCCATATGTGCCTGATGGCAGATTGTTCTTTGGCCTCTTGCCAGTGGAAGCATCAAGGAGACTTTGAAGAGCACTAGCAGAGGCAGCTAATCACAGCTCCACATGAAGGTCTCATTTCAAAGATTTTGCCTATGCAATCAGTCACATCTTACAACTTCCTGGCATAAGATAAACAGCATTCAGTGCAATTGTACATTAAATATATATTACTAAGCCAACCTACCATCCTTCCTGAAATAAGACAACACTGACTTTTGACCAAAGGCTGCTTTGTTTGTCCACACTCACATGTACTGTTTGTGTATTTGACTCTGTAAGTGTGTGTGTGTGCGTGTATGTGCGTGTGTGTGTGCATTATGGCCACCATCAAGTTCAAGTGTCTGCCCTTCAGCAATGTTAATTAAGTGCTAAACTACAAAGGAGGTTTTGAGGGTCAGACGTTATCTGATTTTACCTTGTCAGATGACAACACAACATGCAGCATTCCCTTCTGTCAGTCATGTTATGACGTGGAGGACAAATGCTTCACAACGTTTATCCATCAGAATTTTATATCAGTAGTATTTTTAGGCATATGCAATTTCATCCAACTTTGTATGATGCAATCTGTTAATCTGGCTCCATTCTACAAAATAGATTGAGTAGTTTAGTCCTAAGTGTATGAATGATAACTGAATATAATAATAACATTAAGCAAGAGAGCTCCCTTTTCCATGGACTCTGGTATTGGGTCCCCACAGTTCTCATTTATGTCTGATAGTATAACAACTGTGGAGACCCCATTCTGGATTATGATTAGAGACACATTTATCTGCATTGCCTTATAGTTTCACCCTGCTCAAATTTTACATGTAGTTACACTTTTTGATGCAAGGGATCACTGTAGTTACTGCCAGCTTCAAGCTGAAGGTAATTCCAGGGTTTTCTCTGTACGCTGCATTATTATGTGCAGGAGATTTACTGTATACACAACAAATCATACTCAATCGCTGAGCACCAGAAATTATGAACTTTGGATGCAAAATGTGTCCCATTAATCAAGTCGTGCACCCACAATTGCTTTGTTTCTAATATATCAGGTGTAATTAGAAAGCTGGGAACAGCATGAACTATAGAAAAAGGAGTTTCTGCAGTGAGGTGTCTTCTCTGAAAATACTATAATGGTATGGTTCCCTAATGGCAGCCTGGTTTGTCAGTGACAGTGCATCTAACCTCAGGGGTGATTGCGATTTTATTGTTACTATTATTAATAATAATAATTAACATGTATTTTAGAACACCAGCATATTTCGCAATGCTGTAAAATAAATGTGTATGCAAAGAACTTCCAGAATTACATACATAGAACACATAGAATTACATACATAGAACATACAGAATTACATACATAGTGACCAGTAAACGATACAAAGGTGAGGAAGGCCATGTGCAAAGGCCTTCTTCCATATCGAATATAACAAATTATATGTTATTAATCCAATGGTGAACTTGAATGCTTCTCCTTGGGTCCATCTAGTAGGATGGTTTTCTCTCTGTAGTGTGGAACCATTAGTCTCTCACAATGGCATGCATGGGAGTGCCTAAGAAACTTGCTTTAGGCAGCGGGGGGGGGGCAAAAAGCCTCTTCTGTGTTTTAAAGCAGAATATTGCAAACACACTCTCTGTTCTAATGATGCACATTGGGCAGCACTGAAGGCAGAATTGCCCTTGGTGGCACATACTCTGTGGGGTCATATGCACAATGTTGTAATCCAGATTGCAAGGTACCACATGCTTGTGTACAATTATACCCTGCATCAGGTAGTGTACTACACAGATGGTGCAGACCAAGGATAAGAAGAAGGAGGAGGGCTATTCTAAAGGAATTTGGAAGGTAAATGTTGTGGCCAGGGCTGCCATCCGGGGGATCCGGGGTTATTGTTGTGCTGGGCCCAGTGAAATCCTTTTCTGACACAAAACATGCAATTTACGTAACTTCAACAAAAACTGTTTAGAAATGACTTAACTTACATAGAAGCTTACATAACTGATGTACCTATAAAAGACAATGCAGTGAAACAAGCCAGGGACAAGTAGGGATACATTCCACTACCCACCAATGTGTTAAACAAACTCATGGTAAATTACACTGCCCCCAATGAACTGAGCGACTTATTAGTACATGAATTAAGCTAAGTATGTAACCTACTTATTATAGAGTAAGACAAATGTTATTGGGATCGGTTTACCAAATTACTGTATATGAGTGTCTGCTACATGAACTTTACAGAAGTGGAATGCCTAGTTATTGGACCTCACAGCAAGATCATTGGGCCCCTACATTTACCGAACTTAAGTTACACGTTATATAACTTATGCAAAAACTTTTCAAAGAAACTTCCTTAACCTCTGTATCAAGCAATGACAAGATGTGACAGGGACAGGTATGTGGATACAGTCAAACTTAGGGCAAACTCCACTGACCCCCAATGAATTAAAAAAACATAAGGTAACTTACACTGACCTCTAATAAAGTGACTGATTTATTAGCACAGTAATTGTTTTTACTATTTATGAACTACTACTGACTAGTTACTAGCTATTGGGTCCCACAGCAAGATCATTCCCTAAACATACACAATTTACATAGCTTGTGCAAAAACTTAAATAATTTACACTATCCACATCAAGCAATGACAATGCAGAGCAGAAGCAGGAAGGAGTATAGGGTTTAAACAAATTCCACTGACCCCCAATAAATTAACTGACTATTAAGCATATATATTAACTACTGTATGTATGTATTTTAGAGTAACGATTGGTCATATTGGGATCTATATACTTAATTACATGAGTTATCTCCTACATGAAGTGTTCAGTAATGGAATGACTAGTTATTAGGCCCCACAGCAAGATCATTGAGCCTCGAAACTTTGGAACAAGACATTTTTTATTAATATATATAAATATACAGTATATTGCAATTGGTTATCAGTTCCATGGGGCCCCACATAGTTCCTGGGCCCCCAGCAGTTGCAGGACTGTTGCCTCTATTGCTACTTCCCTGCTGTTTAGTAAAATGTTTGTATCACAATAGCTGTGGTTTAAAAAAAATATTAAAAATAATAAAAAAACACCTCTTTGTCCCAGCAATCCCTATCTACTTGCTAGCTGAGAATATGGTACTACATGCTTGTGTTAATGGGGGACCATTAACACAAGCATGCGCAGTATGGGGAAATTTGCCGGTTCAGCTCTACTGCGCATACGCCGAAAGTCACAACGTTTTCCGATTTCTTCATGACTTTCGGCGCATGCACAGTAGATTCCAACCGGCAAATGCTCCTACTGCACATGCGCCGCCAAACGCCGGGGAATCCAGGAAGAAGACCGAACGGAAGAAGATGGCGCCTGCGAACTCCACAGGAGAGGACCTGCGCCGAGGTGTAAATAGCAACTTAGGGGCATTTGCCTGGGGGGGAGGAGGGCCTACGGGGGGAGGGGTTTGCGCCAAAAGAGTTACCTTCTTCTTTAAGGTCCCCAACTGGGGCGATCTTGGTCCCTCTGCTGCTTGAGGTTCTCTCTGCACTAGAAGAGCCGAATTTCCAGTTTGAAAAACAAACATTCGGCTCTTAAAGTTACCAGGAACTTTTCACAACTCAACCTCATTGGCGCAGCTCCCCTGGTCCCCAAAATAAGTATAACTTCTCTTCCTTTCCTCTAATACTCTGGAACGCACCAATTTTTCCCCAGAGACAGGGAATGTTGGTCTTTAAAACAATCCCCAGAAACAGGTGTTTTGATACATGAAATAATGATACAGTGACACTTACTGGCAAAGTGTCAAATAGCTAAATCATTTAATTAAGTCAGCCAAATATTTAATATCAGTATTTGGTAAGTGCAACCCTTAGGGTTAAATAGTGAATAATGTTTACCAGTACAGAAGTGTTCAGATTAGAACGTGCCTCTTCTAAGAATTCATATACTGCAGAAAAAATGCTTGCACTTACAAAAATTTGATTTTCAGTGACCAAATATAGTTAAAGTGAATTCAAACTTATCGGTCACATCAAAGTAAACCTGATTGGCATGTCCTAACCATTAATTACATGTCAAGTGTAGTTAAGAACATTGCTGCTCTGGTAGGTAATGGAACCTGTTATAGAATGTAGTTAGTCTAAATTCCCTTACTCAGCTAAGGTGAGTGGGAAGCTCACAGGTCCTTTGGCCAGCCCTCCAGAATATAATATATATATATATATATATATATATATAGATATATATATATATATAAAGGAATCTAAGAAATGGCCACCATTGGTAATTAAATTCCTTGCATATATCTTCTGAACCTTATTCCATTGATGTATGACCAGACCTTTACCCATCTAATGTATGTATACAGTGACAGCAAGTTACTCAGTAACAATACAATAATGTATACATTCACATGGTGTCCTTTAACTACAGTAATAAAAGCACCTTATATGGGAGTTCTAATGGTAGCAGTTACTGTCCTCTGCTGGACTGACAGTGTATAACAATTGAAAATAGATAGGTTTATAATGTTTAGATGTTTGCAAACGGTGGCAATAATTATGTACTGTATCAGAATCCCATTTGGGCTGCCTTGATATAATTATTAAACACAACCACTGATGACACAGTAGAAATGTGTTGTTTCATTTGAGAAAAATACCAGCTATACTACTTTTCCTCTGGGCTGGAAAAAATTTGTTAAATGTACAAATGGCTCCCAAGATTTTGGGACATTAGTAGTTGTATTAATCAAAAAATAATTATCCATCTTTTGATGAGAAAATTGCCATGTGTGGGTTAAAATAATATAATATGATGCTATTGTGATATCCAATGCTGGCAAAGAGTTCAGTTTGGTTAAACTGAACTACAATCATTATCTGAGTTTATAATAAGAATTACAGGCAGTTAAAGAATGGCTTATTCTAAGCAACTTTTCAATTGGTCTTCATTATTTATTTTTTAGAGTTTTTAATTATTTGCCTTCTGACTCTTTCCAGCTTTCAGATGGGGGTCACTGACCCATCTAAAAACAAATACTCCATAAGGCTACAAATGTATTGTTATTGCTACTTTGTATTACTCAATTCCCAGGTTGCTAGGGGAATTTGTACCCTGCTGAAATTTCAAACTGGGGAGCTGCTAAATAAAAAGCTAAATAACTCAAAATACACAAAGAATATAAAATGAAAACCAAATACAAATTGGCTCAGAAAAGTTAATTTAAAGGTGACCAACCCCTTTAATAGATAACAGTCATGAAAGTAAGTAAAAAATTATCCCCCAAAAAATTTCCCGAATTGTGTCCCTGGTAAGAACTGTGCTAGCTATGTTTGTAGATACTGGTATATGATCTATTATGCAGAATGTTTGGTACTATACACCTGGTGTTTTCTGAATAATGGATCTGTAACTTTTTCAAGTCTGCTAAAAATCATTTAAAAGCAAACCCAATAGGATTTTTTGCCACCAATATGGATTCATGCAACTTAGGATCAAGAACAAAGCACTGTGGAAGGGAGACATTAAAAAAAAAAAATATATATATATTTTTATGGCAAATGACCTGTTTCCTGTTAAGGGATCACATACCCGTATTGCATTACAACCTGTCGTTTCTGTGGACACATCTTAAATACACCTCTCACTTAAGTGGGCTTCACCTATTGAATGTGCCAAGTAATGTCCTGCTATGTTCTCTAAGTATGGTGTAAATTGTTAAGAACTGGTACTTATTCCTCCGTGATTTGGTTTAAGTATCGCCGCACCTTGCTTCCATCCAAAGCCAGTAATAGTGGTTCAAAAGTAATAGGTGTCGATACAAAACAGCGCAGAGGTTCTGCTGCAAAAGTGCCTCTAAGTATGGTGGACCTTTAAACATCCATCCTACATGATCATAAAGTATACATAGACAAACAGATTGTTTTTGGTCTTCTGGACAGAGTATTACAAACAATTCTAGTTCAGGGCTGTGCTATGGGTACCAGCACACCCCTCACCAAAGTACCAAAGTTCATGTGTATCATTTTGGTGCTAGAGTAAGTTAATTCTTAACGAATTATTAAAAAAATGGTAGATAAACGTTGGAACAATGTTCATGTGTGAAGTTGGACATCATCAAATTTTAGGATGCATTTGTCTCAATCAAAAACAAAAGGCTAATTGGGACTTTATTTACTAAATGTGCAATATTCAAAAATATCTCACACAATATTCTCCCTAACAGGGTAGGGAGAATATTAACTGATGACAGATTATACGAGGAAGAAACAAATAAAATCACTATGAAACATGCGAAGAGCATGTCAGGGTTGCTAAAAAAAATAATTAATGTTTTGTCTCTTTATGATAAATTGTACACAAAAGTCAGGAATTCATTTATACTAAAACATGGGAAGATTTGTTCTGTTGCCCTGTGGAGTAAAGTGCTGTTCCCCTCCCTCACTTCAAACTTTGGAATATCCCAGATGTACGACTAGTGGTGCTCATTGTGGGTATAAAAATAAATTCACTGAAAGTAGGCATAGACCACGCTGTCCCATATAATTACTTCAAATCCCACTTTAAAAAGATCAAAAAAAAAAAAACACAGAATGTGTTTTGAATGTTTCCATAGATAGATAATGTACAGTCATATGAAAAAGTTTGGGAACCCCTCTTAATTCTTTGGAGTTTTGTTTATGACTAGCCTAGCTTTCAACGTAGCAACTTCCTTTTATATATATATATATATGTTTCCATAAGGCATATATACATGCCTTATGGAAACAGTAGTAATTCAGCAGTGACATAAAGTTGATTGGATTAACAGAAAATATGCATCATAACAAAATTAGACAGGTGCATAAATGTGGGCACCCCAAGAGAGATATTACATCAATACTTAGTTGAGCCTTCTTTTGCAAATGTAACAGCCTCTACACACCTCCTATAGTCTTTGATGAGTGTCTGGATTCTGGATGGTATTTCTGACTATTTGTCCATACAAAATCTCTCCAGTTCAGTTAAATTTGATGGCTGCCGAGCATGGACAGCCTGCTTCAAATCATCCCATACATTTTCGATGATATTCAAGTCGGTTGACTGTGATGGCCATTCCAGAATATTGTACTTCTCCCTCTGCATAAATGCTTTGTAGATTTATATGTGTGTTTAGGGTTATTGTCTTGTTGGAATATCCAACCCCTGTATAACTTCAACTTTGTGACTGATGCTTGAACATTATCCTGAAGAATTTGTTGATATTGGGTTGAATTCATCTGACCCCAGTCCCTGAACTAGCCCCCACAGCATGATGGAACCACCACCAAATTTGACAGTAGGTAGCAGGTGTTTTTCTTGAAATGTGGTGTTCTTCTTCCATGCGAAGTTCTGTTTGTTATGACCAAATAAACAAATTTTTGTCTCATCGGTCCAAAGCACTTTGTTCCAAAATGACTGTGGCTTGTCTAAATGAGCTTCTGCATACAACAAGCGACTTTGTTTGTCGCGTGAGTGCAGAAAGAGATTCTTTCTCATCATCCTTTCATACAGATGTTCTTAGTGTAAATTGCGCTGAATTGTAGAACTATGTACAAATACACCATCTGCAGCAAGATGTTCTTGCAGGTCTTTGAAGGTGATCTTTGGGTTGTCTGTAACCATCCTCACAATCCTCCAGATATGCCGCTCCTGTATTTTTCTTGGCCTGCCAGACCTGGGTTTTACAGCAACTGTGCCTGTTTCCTTCCATTTCCTGATTCCATTCCTTACAGTTTAAACCTCTGAGATAGCTTTTTGTAGCCTTCCCCTAAACCATGATACTGAACAATCATGGTTTTCAGATCTATTGAGAGTTGCTTTGAGGATCCCATGCTCTTACTCTTCAGAGGAGAGTCAAACAGAAGCACAACTTGCAATTGGCCACCTTAATACTTTTTCTCATGATTGGACACACAGCTTTCTATGAAGTTCAAGGCTTAACAAGCTAATCCAACCAATTTGGTGTTGCTAGTAATCAGTATTGTGCAGTTACATGGATTCAAACTAGCAAAATTACAAGTGTAACAAAATTTTTGTACAGTGTCAGTTTTTCACATTTGATCTAATATCATACAACTGAATACTGCTTCACTAAAAATCTTTGTTCAGAAAACACCCCAGTACTCACATGTTCCTGGGAAATGAAAGACATACCACGGTTATCTTTTTTGTTGAAAGTGGAGTAAATTATTATGCAGGCTGGGAGGGGTTCCCAAATGTTTTCATATGACTGTATACAGTGGTGTGCAAAACTATTTGCCCCCTTCCTGATTTCTTATTCTTTTGCATGTTTGTCACACAAAATGTTTCTGATCATCAAACACATTTAACTATTAGTCAAAGATAACACAAGTAAACACAAAATGCAGTTTTTAAATGAGGGTTTTTATTATTTAGGGAGAAAAGAAATCCAAATCTACATTTTCATGTGTGAAAAAGTAATTGCCCCATGAACCTAATAACTGGTTGGGCCACCCTTAGCAGCAATAACTGCAATCAAGCATTTGCGATAACTTGCAACGAGTCTTTTACAGCGCTCTGGAGGAATTTTGGCCCACTCATCTTTGCAGAATTGTTGTAATTCAGCTTTATTTGAGGGTTTTCTAGCATGAACCGCCTTTTTAAGGTCATGCCACAACATCTCAATAGGATTCAGGTCAGGACTTTGACTAGGCCACTCCAAAGTCTTCATTTTGTTTTTCTTCAGCCATTCAGAGGTGGATTTGCTGGTGTGTTGTGGGTCATTGTCCTGCTGCAGCACCCAAGATCGCTTCAGCTTGAGTTGACGAACAGATGGCCGGACATTCTCCTTCAGGATTTTTTGGTAGACAGTAGAATTCATGGTTCCATCTATCACAGCAAGTCTTCCAGGTCCTGAAGCAGCAAAACAACCCCAGACCATCACACTACCACCACCATATTTTACTGTTGGTATGATGTTCTTTTTCTGAAATGCTGTGTTACTTTTACGCCAGATGTAACGGGACGCGCACCTTCCAAAAAGTTCAACTTTTGTCTCGTCGGTCCACAAGGTATTTTCCCAAAAGTCTTGGCAATCATTGAGTGTTTTTTAGCAGAATTGAGACGAGTCTTAATGTTCTTTTTGCCTAAAAGTGGTTTACGCCTTGGAAATCTGCCATGTAGGCCATTTTTGCCCAGTCTCTTTCTTATGGTGGAGTCGTGAACACTGACCTTAATTGAGGCAAGTGAGGCCTGCAGTTCTTTAGATGTTGTCCTGGGGTCTTTTGTGGCCTCTCGGATGAGTTGTCTCTGCGCTCTTGGGGTAATTTTGGTCGGCCGGCCACTCCTGGGAAGGTTCACCACTGTTCCATGTTTTTGCCATTTGTGGATAATGGCTCTCACTGTGGTTCGTTGGAGTCCCAAAGCTTTAGAAATGGCTTTATAACCTTTGAAATTGAACTCAGGTGTGATAAACCACAGTTAAGTTATTTTTTAACAAGGGGCAATCACTTTTTCACACAGGCCCATGTAGATTTGGAGTTTTTTTTCTCCCTTAATAACGTAAACCTTCATTTAAAAACTGCATTTTGTGTTCAATTATGTTATCTTTGACTAATAGTTAACGGTTTTTGATGAGCAGAAACATTTAAGTGTGACAAACATGCAAAAGAATAAGAAATCAGGAAGGGGGCAAATAGTTTTGCACACCACTATATATATATATATATATATATATATATATATATATATATATATATATATATATATATATATCTATACACACACAAAAGCCATTAACAGCCTGTCAATGATAAACAGTGCTTAGTGAGGACATCAATTACTGTATAATGTATATAATATAACACACTCGGTATTCTCATCACATTCGGCACTAGTCCGGCAAGAAACGCGTAATTCAGTCAGCCCTCAGCCCTGCATATCCACCGCTGTAACCCTCATTCATGTGTGTGTTGAAATAAAGCCTAATATTTTGCACCGATGCTGTTGCCTACATACTGTGTACTGGACTACCACCAAATGTGATGAGAATACCGATTGAATACCGGTGTGAAGCGGCTGGCGTCTCACACAGGCTGCGGCCAGGAAGACACAGCAACACTGGGTGAGCTCTGATGCGAATCGCATCATTTTTTGTACAGTTTCTTATATAATATAACAGCAAGGGATTTACAATAGGAGGCTTCAGTTCAGACAAGTCCAGCCTTCAAGTTGATGTGCCACCAGTGAGATGTGCCACAGATGCCTCTGCCACGCTCCGCACTTCTGCTAGTTCACCACAGATTGGTTGCACACTCACTGACCCCACCTGGACCCTGCAGCCTTACACTAAGAAAGCTGCACCTGTAGAAGTGGTTGCAGCCTGCTTGAAAATGTAGGATCTACATGCAGACCAACTGCTAGCTGCAAAGTGTGAGGGCCCATTGGTCACAAGAGCAGGGTACTTGGCTCCAACTGGGTTACATGAGCTATGGGCGGAAGCTGAGTAATGTGGGCTGTGCTGTCCACTGCCTAATCACTTACTGGCGCTCTTCTGATTTTATTGGTTCCACTGTCTGACCCTGCTCTGCAGTGATTTATAATATCCAATACAATAGGGGGGGTACTTTATTTAAATAATTGTATACTGTATATATATATATATCTGTGGGTAGATCTTAAAGGAGAATTCAACCTGTGGGGAAACCTCCCCCCCCACACCAGGTAGACCTCCCTCTTCCCCCCAGGCTAACTACATCCGGCGAAATGCCCCATACTCACCCCTCGCCGCAGATTCTTCCAGCGGAGTTGCACGTATCCATCGTCCGATTCCTCTGTAAGCTGACTGAGAGATCGGTATTCCTGCGCATGCGCAGTTGGAGCCGTTTGCCGGTCTGCGACAACTGCGCATGTGTGGAATTACACGGAAATTGACAATCTCTCAGTCAGCTCACCGAGGAGCCGGAAGATGAATGCGTGAAACTCCGCTGGAAGAATCTGCGGGCATTTGCCCCGGGGGGGGGGGGGGGTAGTTAGCCTGTATTTGAAAGTTGGTGAAATACGTTTGCAATTAAAATTTACAAAGACTACGTTAAACACACGGATACCTGCAGTAGTCAGTTGCTACTTTTCACTTTCAAAATTAAATAACTGTCATTTGGTAAGCGGTGCCCAAACTTTTGCTTTCAACATTTGGATTTCAGGTTCTTTGGTGGGACATTGGTGGTCAAGTGTGACACTGACGAAGGAGTGTTATGAGGAATGACTACACGCCGGATATATATACACACACACACACACACAAATACAAGAGGTCCTCTGCACTCCAGTAAGTTCCAATTCAAATTAGAGGAACGTCATCTCCAATAGACTTAATTTTAATCAAATAATTACAATTTTTTAAAAAGTATTTCCTTTCTATCAGCAGTAAAACAGTAAACTTGTACACAATCCCAACTAAGATATAAATAATACTTACTGGAGGCAAAACATTCCTATTATGATTATTTAATGTTTAAATTGTTTTTTTTAATAGGCTTAAGATATGGAGATCCAAATTACGGAAACTCCAGGTCCCAAGCATTCTGGACAACAGTTTTTCTACCTCAAAACAACCAACCAACACTGGGATCGCTCAGCCTATGCTTTGTTTTTGGCTCTAACTGGCTTTCTAGGAAAGTTTGTCAATCTCACTATACATCATATACATTGCGTGTCCTTGTGTGTCAGGCTGCCGCCAATCGACACACACGCAATAGAGCAACTCCAATATACCGCGATACTTCCTCTAGTTGTACCATTTAAACGTTTAAATAGAACTTGCGTCCAATAGCGCTGTCAGCATTTAGATTGTCATCTATGTTCACCAATCAGCGTCTCTGTGTGTTTTCCTCTGCGACTGAGAGTGCGTAAGTCTTCCCCACCAGATGACCAATTAGAAGCTAGAAGTGTTCGCGCTTGGCCAATCACCGCTCACCTTGCTACAGTGCGCGGCTGGTTTGATCGCTGTGCCTGAGAAGGAAGATGGCGGATAGTTGATGATGGCGCTGTGACTGAATCGTATGGGCCATTATCGTCACACGCAGTTGACATGGCTCCTTCGCACAATGTTGTGCTGTTGGTGGACACTGCGGAGTCTTCAGATAAGAGCCGGCTCAGGCGGGTGTCCCTCAGGCTACTCAATTTCCTAGCTTGTCGTGCGGGCCTGGGCCAGGTCAGGTGGAGTTACCGCTTTTTAAACTCTTCGGGTGGTCGCTGTCGGCCTCCACGTCGCTCCGACTTGCGAGAACTTGGTCCCCGAGGTTGGGAAGAGTTTGAAGATGAGCTGGAGGCATGTTGGGAGCGGGCACGGAATTGCCGGCCCTCCAGTACCCAGAGCTCTAGAGCGCAGCTGCTCCAGACTGCCCTGATGGAGACTTTAGCAGATTTCCAGTGGGACAGGCCCGACATTACTTCTCCCACTAAACCCACTCTACTGAGAAGTCGCAGGGGGCGAATTGTCGCGGCGGACGAACCCCTGAAAGCTGATTCTCCTGATACTCTTATTAATCCCCACAGCAGAAACAGCATATTCCTTCTGTCGTCATGTCCTCACTCCGGCACCGATCTTGGACAATTTGCAGCGACAAGTGGCGACTTTAACACTCAGAAAGTAATGGACAAACTCCTTCCCAAGAGCCTGCAGAAGATTGTCAGCAGCAAGAGAGTCCGGGTGTACTGGCTGGACACCTCGGATTGGACACAGGTGATGAGTCTCATGGCATTATGCCACTCTGAACTTCTCAACAGCAGCACTGAGCACTAACACTTGTCCAAAGCTTTGCTCTGCATTACAAACCTAATTGTTTGGGTTGATGCAGATCTAAAGGGCAGAGAGTGTCAGTTCCACTACTCTCAGCCTGTGTATTGTTTTTTCAGACTGAGAGAAGTGGATCTGCTCCGTGGCCCAGCTGCATTCATTTGTATAAGATCTGTTTGTGTGCAGTCACATGCAGCAAAGCAGAGGTCGGCCCCAATAAGTGAAAGTAGGCGTTTTCTGGTCGATCTCTGCTCTGCTGCATGCGATTGTATGGAAGCGGTTCAAATGAATGGAGATGGGGCACATAGTGGATCTGCTTCTCTGAGCCTTAAAAAAATACACAGGCTAAAAGCACCTGAGCCAATGCTCTGTCTGCCTGGTGCAAGTGAGGTGTATCTTGCACCAAAGTTGATCATTCCCACTTTTCAGTTGGCCATAGATGCAGAGATACGCTTGTTTGGCAATGTCGCCAAATGAGCGAATCTCTCCCCGATATGTCCACATTGAAGTAGGCCCTAGGGCCCAACAATCGGATCATGATGCATCCGAAAAGGGCGGGCGATCGCGGGACCACATACAGATGCGGCTGACGAGATTTATTCATCTGCACAATCGAGATCTGGCTGACTTGGCCAGATATTGATCAGGCAATCCCGACTCGGTCTGTCTGCAGCTTTTATCGGCCCGTGTATGGCGGCCTTTACACATGCAAGTGTTCAGTTGACACTACAAGAACTGTGAATTGCGTTTTATATCCAAGCCGTTGTATTGACAACAATAGCAGATAAACTATACACCTAAATATACACTGGACAGGAACAGATAGTTCTGATTAGGTATGTATAATCCCTCTGAAAGGGGCACACAGAATAATTTGACATAATAGTAATTAGAGCCCCCGTGTGGCACTAGCCTAAAGGGGTCTTGAACCCACAAACTTTTTTTTGCTTTAAATGCAAAAGGAAGAAAAAAAATGAAGTGTTAAGAACATACCAAAAAGCAAAAAAAAAATGCCCAAGGACAGGCTTCAAACAGGATCTAGCTGCAATTCAATCATTGGCAAAAGAGTTTTGCTCCCCACTAAATTTAATACCATTATACACAGTGAGGGTGTGACCACAACATTTATACAGACCTCTGCACTCACCCATTATCAATATATATAGGACGTTAAGATGTTTTGTGGAAACTAGGAAATGCCCTCCCCTTTAAACAAAATAGGGATTGTTTGTCCATATATTGCAATTTATTTAAGATGGCCAACTACATCAGTCATCCCTGGTCTGGCCAGTCTCTGGACTTTAGCCTGATTCATCAAGTATTGCTTCATTGTACATTTTACACAGGGACAAAGTTTAGCCTGCAACTTGCTTGCTCCCAAAAGGTGGCCAAACATGGGCAGGCTTAAGCTATTGATTCTACCCCTAAAGATCGATACATCAAATAATCTGCCCATGTATGGGGCCCTCCCAACCAGTACTGTGCCAAAAATCAGCTAGATAGTGTTTTATATGCAGAGATCTGCATTGTTTGGGCTTTAAAGGTATTTTTTGAGACTGGTGAGGCAATCTCCCATAGGTAACAAAGCTCTATGCGTGACATTACTCTTATACGCAACATCTAAAGTCACTGGTTAAAATGTATTGAAACATTGTAAGAAATGCAAACTCTTTCTGTTTCAGTTTGGGAGTTCCTCTGATCATTCTGGTTATTGGACAATGGTGGAGTTGATGCATCTAGTGGAAGGAAGAATTTTGCCATCAGAATCTATACTAGGCTCTTCCTGTCAAAAAGCAAAGACACTTCCTTCATTCTCTGTACCACCAATCAATATCCCTTTCGAGTCTGTTTTGAATTACTTGATCTTCAGTGAACCAGATTACCAGCTATGGTTTCCTCGGCGAGATGGCATATTATTTCTCACTGGAAAGGGTAATTCTATCTATTTTTATTTTTTTGGCAGTTAAAATAATTATACATTTTTTTAATCAGGTGCTAAATTGGTTTTATGAGATGTTCTTATTGTGCTTTGGTGTTAGAATAGTAATATACAGGTATGAAATCTCTTATCCAGAAAGATCGAAATTATGGGAAGACTGTCTCCCATAGACTCCATTTTATCCAAATAATCCACAAATATTAAAAATGATTTCCTTTTTCTCTGTAATAATAAAAAAGTACCTTTGTACTTGATCCAAACTTAAGATATAATTAATCCTTAAAGGAACCGTAATATCAAAAATGAAAGTGTTTTAAAGTGATACAAATATAATAGTGTTGCCCTGCACTGGTAAAACTGCTGTGTTTGCTTCAGAAACACTATTATTGTTTATATAAATAAGCAGTAGTGTAGCAATGGTGGCAGCCATTCAAAGGAGAAAATGCTCAGTTTACAGCACAGATAGCAGATAAGCTCGTAGAACATAATGGTATTGTCTATTATTCACTATTTAACCTGTACCATATAGCCTTTATTCAGTTTCCACCATTGCTACACAGCAGCTTGTTTATATGAACTATAGTAGTGTTTCTGAAGCAAACACATCAGTTTTACCAGTGCAGGGCAACAGTACATAATATTTTCATTACTTAAACACTTTTTTTTTGATGTTACTGTTCCATTGACGGAAGCAAAACCAGCCAATTGGGTTTTTGTTATGTTTACATGACTTTCTAGTGGACTTAAGGTATGAAGATGAAAATTACTGAAATTATCCGGAAAACCCCAGGTCCCCAGCATTCTGGTTAACAGGTCCCATACTTGTAAAACTAAAACAGTTTTTTCAATTTTAAACAAGAAAGATGGTCTATCCAGTTATAGTTTTATTTTGCAACATTTTACAAATGAGCTGTTCCAAATAAGTAACTGGGAATTTAGTTTTTTATTCTTTCGTTTCTACAGCAAAATTAGAGTTCGGCTGAATCAAATCTGGAACCCTACAAAGTGTTTAAAATGTGCCCAGTGCACTTCTCAGCAATTTTTATGCATCTGTTGGGGCAGGCGCATATTGTTTGCTGCAGAACACCATTTTGCGACCCTGGGGTAAGGGGTTCTGCAGTTGAACGACTGTTGTGTGAAGTATCTGGGTTAGGCTGAATCTTAAAGTAGGGTTCTGGGCGTCCCAGCTATCTGAAGTGGTTACAGGCAGACTGGGACATTTTGACCACTGCTGTTCTTTGTTGGAGGTTATCATTGGAAAGATTGTGTTAATAGTGAAATTAAAGAATTGCTTGAATTGACATATACTTTTACCATGTTATGGCTCCTTCCATTTAATACCCTGTATTATAATATACTTGTAAATTGTGCTCAGGACGCTGACAGAAAACATTTTACAGAGCTTGTTGTCTGACCTTGCACTAAATACAGAGAATAAGAAATACTGTACATACAGTAGCATCCCTATTTTATGTTTTTCAAGGGTCCAGAATAAAATCAGGGAAAATGTAAAACGTAAAATCAGGGAAATGGATTATGTATAGTTGGGACCACAAAAAAACAATGCGGGAGGGAAAACTTAAAATCAGGGGATGTAAAATTCAGGTTTCACTGTATTTTCTTTATTTTCATCTTAAAGGGGTTGTTCACCTTCAAAACACTTTTTTTCAGTTGTTTTCAGCTAGTTCACCAGAAATAGACTTTTTTTTATTGCTTTCCATTTTTTATATTTTAAATTGTTCCTGTCTGGCAGCTCAGTAATTCAGGTGCAGAAGCTGAACTGTTACACTTTGCTAAATTAGTTGATAAATTTCTCAGCAGCATCTGTGAAGTATTAGCAACTATTGTATCAATTCTGCCCAGCAGATGCAAAGATAAGAAATGTATCAACTGTATGTATATCAATGTATATAACTAAATGTATCAATTTACAACAGTTTAGAAAGTCGGCAGCCCCCCCCCCCCGAACTTGAAGGTGAAAAATGAAACTTTACACTTCAATATTAGAAAAACTGTCACACAGAAAATAAAAAGTAATTGGAAAAATGATTTCTTTCTGGTGAAATATCTGAAACCAACGGAACTGAAAAAAAGTGTTGGAAGGTGAAAACCCCCTTTAGGAATATGCAGAACCATTTTTTTTTAGTGGACAACCTTTGTGTATGTGTTTATGTATATTTATATAACATAATAACAGAAGGCTGTTGCCACTTTGTATTGTTCTTGATTTGTTTTTAATTTATTGCAGATGGGACAAAACAGTTGGACTGCGCTGTTTCTTTAGAGCCTGTTTCAGTGAGTCAAAAACTGTCAACCAGTTTAATGACCATTGAATTAAAAGGAACGATGCAAAACTGCAACCTGCCCCTAGCAGCTTTAAGAGTGGAGACCTGGCTGCTTCATAATTCAGATTGTGTTCAGCTTCAGAAATTGACAAAGGAGCTAATGTTAAAAGAGCTACATATGGTAAAAACTGTCTTATTGAATTGTCTTAAATAATCCAAAACTTAATTTTTATCCCACGCAAAGTTAAATTGTTGGCCTAATGTACTTTACTTACAACTGCTTTGTATGCCTCCATAAGCATTAGGATAATTTCAGTTCTTATTTCCCCACCCCTTTTAAGTACACAGTGAGCAAATTTTTTTTTAGCAGAATTTTGTTTGGTATATATTATGTAGATATCATGATTTCATCCTTCTGTTAACTTTATGGCATCATCCAGTAACTGGAATATGTGATCTCATCAACAAGTATGCGTGCATCTTTATCCTAGATATCATGGTTATGCAGATGTCCGTTTATCTGGCTGAGAACAATGTTGTTTACGGTTTCCCTATTTTCCCTTAACAGATTGCAACTGTAACCTTGGAGGATGATGTGTTACCCAGGACTGGCATACTGTCTCCGCTTTCAGAAACTGCTGCAGTGCTTAATGTGATATGTAGTGAAAGAACTCTGGGACTAGATAATCTGCATGTACAAGGCTCAGTTCATGAAACTGATAAGGAAACTTTTTCTGACCTGCCAGATATTGTAATGAGTGTACTAAATCATGTATACAGCTCTGAAGATAACACATTGGCACCTGGTAAGCACCTTTATGAAAATTGTTCTTAGTTTAAAGATCCTTATTATAGTTACACGTCCTGTTGGAGGAAGAGTGTGGGTACTTTCAGAACACGTACGTGTGTGTTCTGAAAGTACCCACAATCTTCCTCCAACAGTTTACAGTGGGTGCTCTGGTCAAATATAATGTATAGCTTTGAAAGTGGACCAGCACTCCAAAAGTTCATTTAATCAAATGATTTAATTGAAACATCACTCGTGCATCCAACGTTTCAGCCCACATTAGAGCCTTTATCAAGTTGATATAGATAGATAGATAGATAGATAGAGATAGATAGATAGATAGATAGATAGATAGATATAGATAGATAGATATACATACATACATACATCTATATATATCTACATACATCTATCTATCTATACACACACACTTTTTTTTATGCAAGCAAATGTTCCTCTGCTACAACCTTTGAAGTGAATGAAAAAACAAAAGCATCAGTTCAAGTAAATGTAAATCAACAGATCCAGCTCAGCCCTTCCAATGAGTCTTTTTAGGGCTTATCTTGCAGAAAGCAAACTGTTTTTTGGGAGAACTACCTATTGTACATATTGGGATGCAATCATGTCCTTCGTCTCCTTTGTGCCATGCTGTTTTTGTTCACCTGCTCTGTTGCTGCAAATTTTTGGGCTTGCAGTGCTGCTCAAAAGGGTTAATAGAACACTTGTGTGGGAACTACAGTCTATTGCTTGTGAGATGTAGGCCAGTAGTTGAAATTGGGCAAGTAGAGCATGGCTGCATTAGGACTGCATTGTACTTTCATTCTGTGCCTTGCCAGGATGACTTCCTGGGGATTGTGTCCCAGCATGCAGCCAAATGCAGCAAATGATTTGCACCTTGGTCCTACAGTCTCTGCTCAGTCTTCATAAAACAGAACTTTGACTCTTGCCGTACTTGTGTGATTTGCCCTGATTTCAAAGCTTTCTTACTAGATCATTTATGCTTCACTCTGTACTGTTATAGCTATATAAAATGCATTTTAATCATAATCTTTTTATAGTTCTGAAATTATAAATACCTGATGTGGTTCCTGTATGATCAAAAACAAATCCAAATATGACTATTAGACTGAAATAATATTTCAATAATTATATGAAGGTTGGTTTGTGTGGGTTGATTTTTAAGAAATTATAATGTGGTTTAAAGGAGAACTAAACCCTAAAAATGACGATGGGGGAGCTACTGGGGCATCTTTGGAGACACAGATCTTTACTGCTAAAGGGCTGTGGTTACCTTGGGCTGGTACAGAAGCACAAAACATAATGTAAAAACATTTCTAGACTATAGATACGTTTTACTTCTCCTTTAAGGCACCACTTAACCCTTACTTGGTAGAGTGCTCCTATATAAAAAGTTGTTTTAGTGGATTTTAAAGATGTTTTTTCATAAGAAGACACTTTAATAAGCTCTGAATCTTTAGATTTTCCAGTTCCAGAGTGGATTAAACAAGAACTGTCCCAAAGCAGTAGGTGGACGTCCTCTGTCACTGCAAGATGGTACCCTTTGTCTGGAGTCTCTGGTGCTAGCTGCAACCTAATGGAATCCTTCAGGTAAACTGCATTCTAACAAACTTTTTTCCAGACTTATATCTATTCTAAAGCAAATTTGCCCAGAACCTCACTTTAGCACGATACTGTTGGAAATTTAAGTGAACACTTAGTGATAGAAAAATATTAATCTTGGGTTAAATTGTAAATAACAAGGTTTTTGGAGCGTGTAAATGTGTTAGTGCAGTGAAACCTAAGTAATAGTTAAATTCTGGATATAAAAACTATGGATGCACCAAATGCACTATTTTAGATTTGGCCGAACACCTGAATCCTTCATGAAAGATTCGGCCTAATCCTAATTTGCATATGCAAATTAGGGGTGTTAAGGGGAAAACAGTTTTTTACTTCCTTGTTTTCCATTGTTTGTGACAAAAAGTCACACAATTTCCCTCCCCACCCCAAATTTGCAAATTCGGATTCGGCTCGGCCGGGCAGAAGGATTCAGCCGAATCTGAATCCTGCTGAAAAAGGCAGAATCCCGAACCGAATCCTGGATTCGGTGCATCCCTAATTTAAACATATACCGTATATACTCGAGTCTAATCCGACTCGAGTATAAGCCAAGGTAACTTATTTTACCTACGAAAACTGGGAAACTTGTTGACTCGAGTATAAGCCTAGGGTGAGAAATGCAGCAGATTTTAGCTGAAATAGCAAGTGAATGCTCAAAAACATGGTAAAAATGTGCATTGTTTTGTGCCAAAAACTAACGTAAGCACTGTGGGATATAGCAGGGAAAGTGGTCAGCAGTACAATTAAAGGTATTATATCAATGTTTCACAAGTAGAATCCTTGAACCCAGCGACAGGATGCTGGGAGTTTTGTTTCAGCAACTGTTGACATGCAGTAGGTTGGCTGTTATATAAGTCTGTTGTGTGAGAGCAGGGCTTACCTGGGAGTGCGTGCGGGGGTAATCGAGTGGAAAACAAGCATGTGATGTCACGCGTAATGTGCAGCTGGTGACATCACACGCAACGTGCCATGGAGAACCCGGCAATCGGGGGCATGCAGCCATTCACGTTGATCAGCTAGGTATATATTTATACTGACTCGAGTATAAGCTGAGGTAGACTTTTTCAGCTCATTTTGGGTGCTGAAAAACTCTGCTTATACTCGAGTATATACGGTATAGACCTATGTTCAGTATTATAATATGCCAGAAATCCCATACACTGAAGTATGGGCTCTATTACTGTTTTTATTTGTACCCAAACAATCCTCTGCATAGTCAAATTTATCATAGGAAAGGCAGCTGATATTTTATTTGCATTAGCTGCAGGGTTTTATTTTTTTTGCTAATGTTTTACCCCTGCACATGAATCATGTCTTTTACATATGTACATCACATACACAGATGTCACCACATTTTATTTCTTTTGTCACAATTATCGTATCCACTAGGTTTAGTTAAAGGGGTGGTTCATCTTTAAAGGGATACTGTCATCGGAAAACATGTTTTTTTCAAAACGCATCAGTTAATAGTGCTACTCCAGCAGAATTCTGCACTGAAATCCATTTCTCAAAAGAGCAAATTTTATATTCAATTTTGAAATCTAGACATTTTGTCAATTTCGTAGTGGTACTTGGGTTTTTACTATTGAGTGTTGTGACTTAGATCTACCAGGCAGCTGTTATCTTGTGTTAGGGAGCTGTTATCTGGTTACCTTCCCATTGTTCTTTTGTTTGGCTGCTGGGGGGGGGGGGAGGGAGGGAGGGGAGTGATTGAAGTTTATCAGAGCACAAGTCACATGACTTGGGGCAGCTGGGAAATTGACAATGTCTAGCCCCATGTCAGATTTCAAAATTGAATATAAAAAAATATGTTTGCTCTTTTGAGAAATGGATTTCAGTGCAGAATTCTGCTGGAGCAGCACTATTAACTGATTCATTTTGAAAAAAAACATTTTTCCATGACAGTATCCCTTTAAGTTAACTTTTAGTATGTTATACAATGGCTAATTCTAAGCAAATTTTTTTTTGTTTTTGAATAATTTGCCTTCTGATGAATTCCAGCTTTCAAATGGGCGTCACTGACCCCATCTAAAAAAACAAATGCTCTGTAATTTTACACATGTATTGTTATTGATACTTTTTAGTACTCATTTTCAGGCCTCTCCTATTTATATCACAGTCTCTTATTCAAATCAATGCATGTTTGCTAGGGTAATTTGATCCCTGGCAAACAGATTACTGAAATGACAAGCTGGAGAGCTCCTGAATAACAAGCTTAATTCAAACCACAAATAAGAAATAATGGAAACCAAATGCAAATTGTGTCAGAATATCACTCTCTACATCATACTTAAATGTGAACAACCACTTACAATTCCTGATTTCTTAAAAGGCTGATTTATCATAGAACATCTATCTGTTCAATGGCAAGATTTTTTATATAGTCTTAATATTTTTTTCTAATCACGCCATCGTGACTGCATGAGTATAAACTACCATTTTTAGTCTTTAGTAACTTTTCACAATGTGAAATTTCCAGACATTTTAACAATTGAGAAGCTATGTTCCTAACATGCAAGATGTCTTGAGAACAATAGAAATACATTCAAATCCAATTCTGAGAATTATCTGCCCTTTGTGAATACTTTAGTCTTGCATTTGTGGATGCAGCATCTAACTGTGTTCATAGACAATGGCTTTTGGAAGCATTCCTGAGCCCATGCTGTAAATTCCACTACATTTTTAATGCCCAGCCACCCAGTATTTGCTTTCAGCCTTGTCCCTTCTATCCAGAGATTTCTCTGAATCTGATATTTGATATGTTATCACAGTGTAATATATTATAATATTACATACTGTAGATGATTGATGTACCCCTCCCAATGTCCCTTTAAAGGAGAACTAAAGCTTAAAGGGATCCTGTCATCAGAAAACATGTTTTTTTCAAAACGCATCAGTTAATAGTGCTACTCCAGTAGACTTCTGCACTGAAATCCATTTCTCAAAAGCGCAAACAGATTTTTTTATATTCAATTTTGAAATCTGACATGGGGCTAGACATTTTGTCAATTTCCCAGCTGCCCCTGGTCATGTGACTTGTGCCTGCACTTTAGGAGAGAAATGCTTTCTGGCAGGCTGCTGTTTTTCCTTCTCAATGTAACTGAATGTGTCTCAGTGAGACATGGGTTTTTACTATTGAGTGCTGTTCTTAGATCGACCAGGCAGTTGTTATCTTGTGTTAGGGAGCTGTTATCTGGTTACCTTCCCATTGTTCTTTTGTTTGGCTGCTGGGGGGGGGGGGGAAGGGAGGGGGTGATGTCACTCCAACTTGCAGTACAGCAGTAAAGAATGATTGAAGTTTATCAGAGCACAAGTCACATGACTTGGTGCAGCTGGGAAATTGGCAATATGTCTAGCCCCATGTCAGATTTCAAAATTGAATATAAAAAAATCTGTTTGCTCTTTTGAGAAATGGATTTCAGTGCAGAATTCTGCTGGAGCAGCAATATTAACTGATTCATTTTGAAAAAAATGTTTTTCCCATGACAGTATCCCTTTAACTAAATAAGTAGGTTATATGTCTTGTACATTATATTTTTGGCTTCTGTACCAGCCCAAGGGAACCAAGCCCTTTTACTAGTGAAGATCTGTGTCTCCAAAGATGCCCCGGTAGCTCCCCATCTTCTTTTCTGCTGATTCACTGCACTGCTCTGTGCTGCTGTCACTTACTGAGCTTAGGGATCCACTCACACTGTACACATATAATATCAATGTCACAATATGTCTTAGTAATTAATACAGATAAATATCTCATTGCAGCACAGAAGTCAGTGCGACTAGCATGAGAATTTGTTAATCAGCCCTGTAGCATCAGCTTATATTACAGGCCAACCTTATTTTCTGCTTGATAATTTGCGACAACCCCTAAGCTTAGCTTCTCAACAGCTGCTCAGAGCATGGTGAAATGGTGACCCCTGTGACAAGTTTGAAGTTCAGGATCATTGCTGCTATTGAGAAGCTGAAACTTTAGTCTGGTGCAGTAAGTTTGGTATATAAAATATGAATGGGTTGTGTGCAGAGGACTCTTGTATTTGTCATTGTTGCCATTATGCAACTTTTCCATTCTTTTGTTGCCTGTCCCAACTTTTTTTAAACATGTTGCTGGCATCAAATTCAAAATATATATTTGTGTTTTATAGAATACAATAACATTTCTACATTTGCTATGGTATCTTTATACTATATGCTATTCAATATATTGTTTCAATGATTTGTAAATCATCCCTTTCTGCTTCATATTTTGCATAGTGTCACAACTGTCTTGGAAACTGGTTCTACAAATTAACGCTTGCTTTAGCTTTCCAATATAACTTGCAGTCTGCGTACAAGCAGTTCATTTTATTTCCAGCTTTTTTTTTACTCCCAATATTTATTTATTTTTATTGCAGGTTAATAAATGCTGCATCTTCTAACTGTGATGAACATCTAAAGTTTGATCAAGAGCTGACAAATTATTTATCTGAGTTTTATCAGAAAAAGTCTGTTGATGATGCAGGACTTGGAGTACATAGAGACAACCAAAAGAAAAGTAAGTTACCTACAGCCGTCTCCGTTGGGATTTGTACATGATTATATGGTAGACAGCATGTTCTGCTTTAGATGCCCATGAAGCATCTGACTTGTTTATATATAGTGCCTCTTTAATGTGTAAGTGATTTCTTGTTTAGCGAGAGCAGTTTTTCTTGCCAAAATGCAACTGCAGTCCATTGCCCCAACATATGATCATTTGAGCCATCAGCTGAAATAGAAAATATGGCTTGCCACTGCCCTTTGGCAGAAATGTTTGACCTACACCTGTTTCTTCAGGCACTGTCATAGTTTGGCACCAGTTGGACAAACATTCTTGGCAGGGTCCTTTGACTATAACTTTCTGGAGGCACTCATTGATCTTTAGCTGAGTCATTCTTGGGAAATACAGGTTGCTTTCTGGGTGAACCCTGAGCTCCAATCTTAAAGGAATTGTTTAGTATGAAAATAAAAACGGTAAATTGATAGGCTGTGCAAAATAAAAAATATTTTCCATATAGTTAGGCAAAAATGTAATGTATAAAGGCTGGAGTGACTGAATGTCAGACATAACAGAACAGGCCACTACTTGCTCTTTGTTTCCACTATTGTTGCCAGGTAGTAACCAATTAGTCACTTGAGGGGGTATACGTGAGTAATAACTCAAGCCCAGCTTTATCAACAGACTGCATGCTAAGGATCAGAACAGTTATGTTCCATGTGGCCCCCCTTTAAAGTCGCTAGTTAGAACCCCACTTCCTGCTTTGCAGATCTCTGTTTTGTTAGACATCCAGTCACTCCAGCCTCTTTATACATTACATTTTTGGTTAACTATATTTTAAAATAAATTTATTCGGCACAGCTTCTCTATTTATCCAGTTATTTTTACACTGAACTGTTCCTTTACTTGCTGGCTTGAGGCCACAGCTAGGTTGCACCTGAATTAAACATGTATTTCTAGCCTTCTACACCTCTTTTAGTATTTGAATAATGCAACAAATTTTATTTTTAAAAAAAAACAAAACTTTCAAATCTTTATTAATTAAAAATGAACAGTGGTTGTAAATTAATTTGTAAACATAATTGCAACTAAAAGCAGCATTTGTTTCTATAATCTGAATGCCTGCTTCTGGCTCCAACTGACCAACCTGGAGGGGAATAGATTTCTACTTCATTGTTTCAGAACAGAAAGGGATGAAGTGGAGATTATAATTCTTGTACATTAAAAACTTGCTTAGAATCACTTCATCTTTTTTAAGAAAAAATGTTTTTGAGTGCACCTCAAACACTGCGTAATGTTTTTGCAATAAGTAATCAAATATGTATTTTTATATGAAGGTGGTCTTCCTCGTACTCCAGTGAGACAAAAGATGAAAACCTTGCCTCGGGCCCTACAGATGCTAAATGCTGCCAGGTTAAATGTAAAGGCTCAGAAGGCAGATAGTACTTTGCCAGTACCTAATGAGAAGAATTCACAGATGAAGAGATGTTCATCAGGAAAGCAGGACAACAAACCAAAGCAGTTGAAGCCTACTGGTAGGGGTCTGTTATGCATTGCTTTTTAGTATTGAGTTAGTTACTGTTACATTTCTTTAAAGAATAACAAAACCGACAGTTTAATGCCCTCTTCCATCAAATATTTTATAGAGCTGCTAGTGTGTCTTGCTATATATGAGTAGTGCTGCCTATTTAGACTGACTGCTGTTCAAAAGATTATTGCCTTTTGGCAAACAGGGTTTGGGCAAATTGGCTAGTACAGGTCCAGTTTTGATTGTACATCAGTTACACAAATTAAATGGATCTGGCAGATGACCTTAATTTTCTGTTCCACCTGTGTGCATATTTACGATGCAATGTATTTTTTGCCCAAATGAATTAATCCAGTTGCATCAAACTGGATCAGTCTGCCATTTTGTAACCAGCTTGAGACTAGCAGTTGTGGTTATTTGATGTTGAATGATCTTCCTTTTGTAATCTTGCAATGGATACTCTGTCTTCAGTTACGTGCGGTTTTTTTAGGGCACTGTTTTAATATTAGATTTCTTAAATCTATCTGAATTTTTACTTTCAGAGTTTCAGTCGGAAGATGATTTGATTTCCTACATAAAAGAAAACTATGAAAAAGCTGTATCTTTAGTAGACCATTCAACGATGACATGGGCCAGGGATACATTAACAACAATAAAATCCTACTTGAAATCAATTGGCAGTGAACAGATTGAGGTGATGGAATGATTAGTTTATATATTTTTCTCCAGAATCTGAAAGCCGTGAGTTTGACCCCCCCCACCTTGCAGTCAATAAGTGACACTTTTTTTAATTGTTTTTTTTTTTTAATCATGTTTTCCCTACAGATGGAAGCTATAGATAAAGTCAGACTTCTCTTCAAGACCAGCAAAGTTATCAGGCAAAATTATAGAAATAACCAGAACAAAGAAGTTAAACTGAAAGAGTATGTATTCTGCTTTGCTTTATCTTTTTTCCATGAGCACATTTTGAATAATTGCAAACATACAAACATTTAACAGTTCTAAAAAGTTGACAAAAGAAATGAACTGAAAATTGTATTTCTCCTTCATTTTCATTTAGATGCCAGTTGCAAGTATTTTTGAGATTAGAGATGTTTGTGCAGTGTCCAGTAATACAAATGGACTCTGATGAACTGGAGCTGATTGTCGAAGAGGTAAGTTTTAATCAAGAAATATAACAATACAAGTTGAAAATAAAACAGTGAAATACCATCAAACTACCTAGAAATAAGTAATCGTACAGCAAAATCAGCAAGAATATTCGTGTTTAGAACCCCATTTAATTCATGATATTTGTAATGATGATATACTTTTCCACCAAAATAAAGTTGCACTGTAGCAAATACTAATAAAATTTAAATGGACCTTTAGAAATAATTACCTGCAGCACAGTTTTGTATGAAAGGGAAAAAATAACGTGGGAGTAACAAATAATGCCTAAATGCAAAGTTAACCGGGGGAGGAAAAGCACTTTCCTAGGTGGAAACATGCCTTTGACCCATATCTGCATATGCTTTTTTTAACCCTTTTTGGAAGGCATAAAAAATAGTACTTTACAGAGGATATTACTCAAATATATAATTAGTTTTCCTTATACCAACAGAATTTTAAAAGCTTTTATAATTATCCATGTGCTTAGTATAGAGTTGCACGTATGCTGCCCTGGGTTTATATGAGCTTGCAGGTAGAAATCACGTCAAGTCATACACGCGAATACTGTATGTAAGTCAAATGTAGCAAAGCATATGACAAGTTTGGCTGTTCATGTTTAAGAACTCGTTGTCTCATATTCTGTGAGAGGATATTTTCTACCAGTGAATCTAGAAACTCCAAGCCGTGGTTCTAATTTTCCCATCGGAAATGGTATGAAAGGCATAGTTCACCTTTACTACCAGTCTCTGATGCATCATCATTCAAGGACTCCATGGACGAGAAATTAGAATGTTTTCTCTGATCCATTTCCTCGGCAACGGGTGAATCCCATCAACCTATGCTAGGCGTGGGCCAGTTCAATCATGGCCCGACACACTCGTTGAGGGCATGTTCAAACTGAAGCTCCTTCAGATTGCCTTTCAAATCCAAGAAGCCAACAATTACATCTGTGAGGCATCTCTTGATGCTGCTCAGGTTGTTAGCAGATCTTCTTCACTCTCTGTGGCAGCTCACAGAACACTCTGGCTGAAATTATGGTCTGCTGACCTTTCATCCAAGATATACCTAACTACAGGGGTGCCCAAAAGGTAGATCGGAATCTACCAGTAGTCCTTTAGCTGGTGATCACTAGATCTCAATAAACAGCTTGTCTAAATCACTCTCCTATTTAAAGCTTTTTATTCAGATATTCATTAGTTACATTAGACATAGGTTTGTTAAATTTAGCTAAATACATGTTCTCAAATCAACATTTAAAGGACCAGTAACATCAAAACAGGTTTTTTAAAAAAATTTGTTTGTATACTACGAAAAAAAAAAAAAACACCAACACATATAAAACTTTAAAATCACAAAGTCTTTATTTAGAAATAACTTACTGAATCTCCGCTTGCGCTCCTCTTTAGAAAAGGCGACAGGGCGACGATCCATTGTGCAGCGCTCGATTTCTCCTCGCTGGCTATCTTCTGTAAGGTAGGCAGGGAGGAGAAATCGAGTGCCGCACGATGGATCACCCAATCGCCTTTTCTGGAGAGGAGCGCAAATGGAGATTCAGTAAGTTATTTCTAAATAAAGGCTTTGCGATTTTAACGTTTAATATGTGTTGGTGTTTTTTTTTTTGTTTTTTTTGTTTTCGTATTATACAAATGAGTTTTTTTGCAAATGTTTTTGATGTTACTGATCCTTTAAGTGCAAACACTGCAGATGGGTAACGTAAAACCATTGGGCCAATGATGGGGAAACTCTGACTAGCATGCAAAGAGCATGTTATGATGGATGAAAAAAAAATCTCTAACACAGGAACATGCCAAAATAAGCCCAAATGTATTTTAACCCCTGCTGAGGGTCTTCTTTGAGGCAAAATCTTGAAAACAAGGCAGAAAAAGTGCAAGCAGGAACCAGAATGTATAACGTTTATAGCTACAGACTTTCTTGAAAGCAATCTTGTTGCATTTTATGACTATCAAAGGAGAAGTTGCATCAAACCAGTATGGCAGAGGACCTCCTTGCACTGAGCTAGCTGTTGTTAACTGTTGTGTTAATAATGTGATTTAATTCAACTACTATTTTTGTGCAGTAATGCTTGTAACTTGCTAAATGTTTTCCAGATTACAGATATACTACGCATTGTATCTTTAACCGAAGATCCATTGTTTCTAACAAAGTTTCTGGAAGACGATGTCCTCACACAGTATGTTGTGGTGGTTTTGGGAGGGGGGTGTAAGCTGAAAATGCTTTGTGCTTTTAAAGAATTCTATAGAATATAGAATTCTAAGCAACTTTTCAATTGGCCTTTATTTTTTATAAATTTTTTTTGAAATATTTGCCTCCTTCTGACTTTCTAGCTTTCAAATAGGTGTCACTGACCCCATCTAAAAACAAATGCTCGCTAAGGTTACAAATGTTTTGTTATTGCTACTTTTTATTACTCTGCTTTCTATTCAGGCCTCTCCTATTTACATTCCAGACTCTTATTCAGATCAGTGCAGGGTTGCTAGGGTAATTTGGATCCTAGCAACCAGATTGCTGAAAATGCACTATAGAGCTGGTGAATAAAAAGCTAAATAACTCAAAAACAATATATATAAAAATAATTGCAGTGTTCAACTACATAAGACTTTTTTTTTCTTTTGCTGCAAATAGATATAGATATAGATAGATATATAGAGAGAGAGAGAGATATATATATATATATATATATCTATATATCTCTATCTATCTATATCTATATATATCTCTTTAAAGCGTTAAGAAAAATATAATTGTCTTAAAGACCCTCTAATCTAGCAGAATGAAATGATTCCCTGATATTTTCATTTCAAAGCACTAGTTTATGAATGTGAAATTGTTTTATGAAAATAAAATCTGAAATATGTTTACTGCATATACATAGTTTGCTCCAGATTTTTACTAATCAGATGTTGGCCTCTGAAATAGAATATAGTTCAGTGCTTTGACTGGTCCTTGGTAGCGCATATATTTTTATTAACTGTCCCCCAAAAACTCCTACCAGAAAATCTGTAGGTATTCTCAGTAACAAATACTCATTGCAAGTTGTCATAGAATACTTAAGTGTACCGTACATTAAAAAATGTTTTACTGTTACTGCTTTACAACATAATCGTGCATAATATTAATTTACATTTGCGTTTCCAGATTGCTTCTTTATAGACTGTGTAAACGCTTATTTTTAACTTGCTTGTGTCCTTTTAGATACATTGCATCTGTACCAAAAATCCTGGCAGACATCTACTTCAGTCTTGGGACTCAGATTCCTGAAGTACTTGCTCTGGTTCTTCCTTCTGATGGCGATGACTCCATAATGCACGAAGAGCAATCTGTAAAGTCTCAGCCATCTACCTCTAGAGTCCCAAGTGTGGCTCCAATCGGTGCAGAGACAGATCAGCTTGAAGATCTACGTACCAGATCTGCTAAGAAAAGAAGGTATGCTGTTCTTGTTGATTACCAAAACATCTTTATATGCTCTATCCACTGGTTGTCTTCGGAGGGCTACGTGTTTTGCAGCATAAAGACTTAAATAATTCCGTTTTTTTTTTTTGAAGGTCAACTGCTTTGGCAAGGCACAGGAGTGTAGCAGAAAGCTCTCAAAGTTTCCGGCAGATTGAAGTGCCTAAGAGGCAACCAAATAAAGTAAGTATAGGTGAAGGATCTGCAGGTGATTAAAAACAAGTCTTATAGCACATCCTTAATATGTAATTGTGTCCTAGAAAGCTTTCTACTGTTTGAATTCTCAGAGGAAGTTTTTTTTTTTCAAAACACATTATACCATGCTATTTTTACAAGTTATCAAGGCACAGTATACACCTAAAAACACTGTTGCTAAAAACGAACATATAGCAAATACACCAGTTTTACCAGTGCAGCACAACAGTACATTATATTGTTATTATTTTAAAACTCTTTCATATGTGTACTGTTCCTTTAAAGGAGAACTAAACCCCCATATAATAAAACCCACTACCCCCTACCCTACATAGTCCCTGCTCCCGCCTGCACAGGTGATAACTCCAGTAATTGCCCCTAATCCTGTAATTACCCCTTGCTGCAGAGTAAGTGCAGTGGAGCTCACAAAAGCTCATCTTATTCTCTTTGTTAATCTTCGGAAAGTAAGTGCCGTATCGGCACATGCGCAGTTCAAGCAATCTTCCGGTTTCTGTGCATGTCCTGAAAGTGATGGAAATAGCCAAAGGGAAGGAAGAAGACACGAATATTACCAAAGAGAAGAAGATTGAGCCTGTGAGCTCCGCTGCGCTTACTCTGCAATGAGGGGAAATTACAGGATATGGGGCAATTACTGGAGTTATCACCTGTGCGGGCGGCAGCATGGAGGGTGACTATGTATGGTAGTGTTATTTATTATATTTTATGGTTTAATTCCAATTTAATGTGTTGCCCCGAAATGTCTTTATTTAACACAGTTCTTTTTAAAATGCATTTAATATTTAATATCACTGTGAAATATAAATGAACTTTAAAACCTTTTCTAATCTTCAGGAAAATGTGCAATCTAATGCTGTCGTAGTGCTTGAGAAACTAAAGTTACCTCTTCCAGCTCAACCACAGAAAGATGCTGAAGGTATTGTTTGTTTTTGTCATACTGTGTAAGTGCGGATCAATATAGAGAAAAAAACTATCTAGAAATACATTTTTCTACATTTATTAGAAAAAAGTACACATTAGAAAATTGAGAACAAATTTGCATACAAAGCTGGAGTAAATTTAAAAAAAAAACTTGCAACTTTGCAATATACATGCATTACACATATTCCATACCTCCCAACTGTCCTTTTTTTCGTGGGAATGTCCCGATTTTGACAGCTCAACCCGCAGTCCCAAATTGTTGCTGTAATATCCCGACTTTCTCTTTGATCTCCTGCACTGAACAGGCAGAAAAAGATACAATGTTTCTGAAATGTAATTAAATAAGCAGAGAGCTCAGCACTGCTCAGTCGGCAGCTGCACTTAGATGTGTAACAATTTAAAGAGAGAGTGACACCAGAAATTAAACTTTTTTACATCTCTCATAATATTGCCTTTGAAAGCTACTTATAATTTTGCCATAAAGTATTTGCCCAATGCTTTTACATTACCTGTCTGATGCTCCTTGTTCCTGTATGAGGGGGCTGCCATATTTGTGCAGCAGGAGTCCGTTAGCATTAAAATCTCTATCTGACTGGCTGAGATGGGATAGTCAGGTTGGCAAAACAGTCAGGCTTAAAAATTACTTGCAAAAATAATGATCAACATGCCCCATAGGTAACTTTTAGGGGCAGATTTATCAAAGGTCGAGGTGAATTTTCGAATGAAAAAAATTAGAATTTTAAGCTATTTTTTTTTGTGTACTTCAGCTAGGGAATAGTCCAAATTAAATTCTAATATCAAAATTTATCATGTACTGTCTCTTTAAACATTCAACCATTTGCCATCTAAAACCTGCCGAATTGCTGTTTTAGCCTATGGGGGACCTCCTAGAACCTACTTGGAGTGAATTGGTGGACTTTGAAAAATCGAAGTTTTTTTGGGGGAAAGACTTCGAATCGAATTTGATCGAATGCCATATTCCTTCGATTCGTATGATTCGAATTCGGCCGAATACGGACCTATTCAATCGAAAACTGACCTATTTGACCAAAAAAAAAAACTAATTTGGTTAGTTTTTTCGATTCGAAATTCGACCCTTGACACATATGCCCCTTACTGTACAATATGTTCATATTTTAACAAGTAGGTTTTTTTTGTCCCTTTTTCTATTTTTCAAATGTTGGGAGGTATGAAATTCCATGGTTTTTAAGTTATTTGTATATGAAATGCTATTGAAAGCAGTTTTGTCTGTCCCTTCTATTCTTCCATGGTGGCTCAGACTGTTGATACAATGCAAGACATGGCAGCTGATTAACAGACCTGTCTTTGCTGCCAAGATTTTGCAACATTGTTTTAAAAGTAACAACCAGGAGTTAAGCAAATGCTGCTTTCAATATCAATTGTTTTTACAAATAACTAAAAGCACTGACAATTTTTGATAAATGTACATTGGAAGGTTGCATAAAATTAATTTTTGGTTTTTTTTTTCATTAGGCATTTTTTTAATTTTGGGATTTGAAACTAGAGTTTCTGCCAGAGAACTGAATCATTTGCTTTTGATAGAGGCGACAAACTTTTGTTTAAGCAATAACCTTAAACTGTGCAATATAAAGAGCCAAAAGCCCCTAAAAGTAGAAGAGCACCTAGGTCTGTCATAATATTATGTAATTCAGTTTTTTTTTTTTTTTAAAGTAATGGCGGAAATTGAAAAAAGGCACAGGTTAAACAGTGCTACATTGTTACACAGCAACTTATTTATATAAACTATAGTAGTGTTTTTGAAGGAATTGTGTGTGTGTGTGCATATATTTATTTTTGAAAAGTAAGTGGGGGCAGTGATCACAGGACTTATTTCAGTCCTTCTGAAGTGGTGTCAGTGGGAGCTTATCTTGATATCTGCCTATTGTTCAATTGACAGGCTCAGCAGACAAGGCTCTATTTACATTACAGCAGCTTATAGGAGGGAGGGGTAATGACATCACTCCAACTTGCAGTGCAGCAGTAAAGTGTGACTGAAGTTTATCAGAGCACAAGTCACATGACCTGAGGGCAGCTGGGAAATGTCGAAATGTCTAGCCCCATAGCAAATTTTAAAATTAGATATAAAAAAATCCATTTCTTGTTTTGAAAAACTGATTTCAATGCAGGATTCTGCTGTAGTAGCACTATTAACTGATACATTTTGTAAAAAAAACATTTTTTTCCACGACAGTATGCCTTTAAAACCCTTTTTTATTTGATGTTACTGTTCCTTTAAGGGAGGCACAGAGTAATATTCTATCCTATTTTCTGCCTTTGGAATAGTAATAGAGTTCAGCTTAGCAGATCTTTCCTAGCTGCTGAATGTGAAAGGCTCTTCAACAAGATGATGTGATCGCAATTAATATTTTTTTTGTTTATCTCAATTTATCTCTTATTGCATTAACCCGCTGCTTATGTACCCCAAGGTCTGCCTACGTTTTTTCTAATGTGAACATTATCTGTATTTGGGTGTATCGCTACCCTATTCTGATTTGTTTACATTTTTGTCGTCCTTAACATGCAAATTGCTGCTACTTGTGAAGTTACTCTCTTGACATTAGCCTTGTATTCATACCATTGTTTAGTTTTTTTTGTTTTTTCTTATAAAGCAAAAGTAAGAAGAAACTTGTTTGTCCAAGAGACGCGTTCACCATCAAAAAGATGCAGTAAAATGCCAAGAAGCCAGTCTGTTTCTGCAGTAGAGAGTCTGAAGCGGAAACGCAGCAAATCTCATGATGGCAGCAAAGGTAACACAACAATTGTCTTAATGTCTTGGCCTCGAAGAAGAATCCCTTCAAGTTGATCTTCAGGTCACCTGGAAAGAATTTATATTATTTTCTATTGATGTATTTGCTTGGTTCTTGTTTTTATTTTAGATCACCACAAGTTATTGACAAAAAAAGTATCTGAGACCCCTGTTCACAAACAGACTGCAAACAGGCTTCTTCTAAGGCAGATCAAAGGACGGTGAGCTGTTTTACAAACTGTCACATGCAATCTCACTATAGGCATAAAGAAAAATGTATATTTACAGTAGTAATGGACCTACACTCCACATCATAATGTTGCCTTGTACTACACCCATCTAAATTCTCGCTTTAAATTTCCCCTTACAATACAGCTTTACAGCTGTACAGATTACCTTTTTGTTTTATAAAACTTCTTAAAGGAGACCCGTCACCCTAAAAAAATATTCAAAATCCTATTTTATCGCATTAGTCAAGCAAAATGAACTTTAATTACACTATATAAATGATATGACTCGTGCTTCCTTCAGTCTGGGATTTCAAAATTATAGCAAGCAGGCAGCAGCCATTTTGTGCACCAGAATGGGGGACCTGAAGTCCATCCCCATGTACTGGCTACACAATTAAACGGTAAAGAGAATGGTGGAATGTGTGGAGAGCAGTGACATGTAGGAAGTGCTGAATGGAAAGTGAAAGTAATTGTCTGCCCCGCCTCTATGCCCATGGCATAGAGGAGTGGCAGACAATATTTGATTGACAGCTGAGATTTTTAAAAGAGTTTACAACAGCTATGAATGCTTTAATAAAAAATAGAAATTGGATTTCATGTTTAATTTGAAAATGACTTTTATTATACAGATTTTTATGTCTGGGTGACAGGTCCACTTTAAAGACTAATACATTTTAAGCTCACGGCAAAGGACATTCCCTAGCACATACCTAACCCGTATTATTTAATAATGCCTGCACCATAAATAAGCAATGCTTGCTCCTATCACAAATTATTTGTTTGAAATATGCTAGCTCAGGCAATATGACATGGATGTTTGTACTTCCAGGCCTTCTGAGTCAAACTCCAACATCAGCATTGTTGAAGAATCTCCAGAAAAAGAAATCCGAGGTAAGAGAAAAGACAGTGGAGTATAACCTCCTGGAGATCTCTCCTGATCCCTGTCCCTATGGTCATTGTTTCCCCAAAGTATTATTACAAGGAAAATTGATTTACTATTACAAGGAAAATCCTATTCTTTCTTTAAGATAAGGTTCCTGTTGTTTACGGCTGCTTATTCAGTGGCAGGTTGCAGTTACAATTTCTTTGAATACATCCTCAATTTCCTTTTTTTTATTTTTACATTTGTCGATCAAACAGGCATCACCAATTTTTTGATGTTTGTTTTTTACCATGTTTGGTTGCTCTGCATTAAAGGAATAGTTCAGTGAGAAAATAAAAACTTTGTAAATAGATAGGCTGTGCATAATAAAAAATGTTTCTAATATAGTTAGTTAGCCAAAAATGTAATATATTAAGGCTGGAGTGAACAGATGTCTAATAAAACAGCCAGAATTAGAGTTAGTCAGCGACTTGAAGGGGGGCCACATGGTACATTTCTGTTCAGTGAGTTTGTAATTGACCCTCAGCATTAAGCTCAGATTCAAAAGCAACAGATATGACCCATGTGGCCCCCCCTCAAGTCTCTGATTGGTTACTGCCTGGTAGCCAGGGTAACCAGTCAGTGTAAACCAAGAGAGCTGAAATGTTATACATCAAATCACTCCAGCCTTTATACATTACATTTTTGGCTAACTAACTATATTAGAAACATTTTTTATTTTGCACAGCCTACCTATTTACCCAGTTTTTATTTTTACACTGAACAATTCCTTTAAGAAAAAAAAGTTGTACACTAGTATACTGTAGTAATAAGAAGAAGGAGTTACTTGCTCATGGCATGACTATGTATAACTCGTGAGAGAAAATGTGGACAGTTTTGCATAAGTTCAGTAACCCATTGCAGTCATCCGTTAGCTTTAACCTATCTGCTACAAGCTGGAAACTAAAAGCAAGACTTGCTATGGATACTTACATAGTTACATAGTTAAATTGGGTTGAAAAAAGACAAAGTCCATCAAGTTCAACCCCTCCAAATGAAAACCCAGCATCCATACATACACCCCTCTACTTTTAATTAAATTATATATACCCATACTAACTATAGAGCTTAGTATCACAATAGCCTTTGATATTATGTCTGTCCAAAAAATCATCCAAGCCATTCTTAAAGGCATTAACTGAATCAGCCATCACAACATCACCCGGCAGTGCATTCCACAACCTCACTGTCCTGACTGTGAAGAACCCCCTACGTTGCTTCAAATGAAAGTTCTTTTCTTCTAGTCTAAACGGGTGGCCTCTGGTACGGTGATCCACTTTATGGGTAAAAAGGTCCCCTGCCATTTGTCTATAATGTCCTCTAATGTACTTGTAAAGTGTAATCATGTCCCCTCGCAAGCGGGAAAAAGCTAGCAATTTAATAACTGTTGGGAACCTAAAACATTGGCACCTGCAGCATATTAAACTTTTAAGCAAGAAGACTATCAATATTATGAAATCTAAAATACAGAAAACGAAAAACCATGCCCGCCTTTTCATTTGAAGAATCTTCATGTAAGACTAAAATAAAAGATTAGGCAAAATAATAGTACTGAGCTCTATGAGTATGAAAAAATGCAAAGGCCAACTGTTGAATACTAGCCAGACATTTGGACAGACTGACTGGTCTGTTGAAACTGATTGTCCGTTACAGCTGCCATACATGCCCAAATGAACAGGCAGTGAGGTTAAATTGCCCAAACTATCCAGCTAATTATGGTTATATCTGGCCACCTTGTTTAAAAAAAAAAAAAGACTATACTTTTGGCTGTAGTCAATACTTGTGCTGTAACACATTGTAGTAACAATACAGTACAGTGTACTAGTCAGAATGTTTGAAAATTGATCTTTTCCTGGATATTTATATAAATACGGAATTATGTTTGTTTTACACATATATATTTCTATAATTACAGATATTGATTTACGAAGAAGCCCACGCATTAAGCAGCTATCTTTAACAAGGCGGAACTCCTCATCTTTTTATGCATCACAGCCAAAATCGCGTAATCTGGAACGGGTGAATTCTGCAACCCAGTTGCAACAGTCTAGAGAGCGACCAGGTATTATAATGAACTGGAAATGCTGCCACTTTTGTTCTGCGGTCACTTACTTAAGAACACGTTTGAATAAAAAATAACTATATGTTAAATAATGTTGAGTTTATGAAGTGCACTTTGTTTAATAGTTACCTTTAAGCTTGTAATACTTTATTGCATTGATTTGTAGGCAGCTGCTCAATTTCTGAGGTAAAAACGCCTAAAAGGCT
Source organism: Xenopus petersii (assembly GCA_038501925.1). NCBI lineage: Eukaryota > Metazoa > Chordata > Amphibia > Anura > Pipidae > Xenopus > Xenopus petersii. Next base: position 113,544,037 of record CM076676.1, read on the forward strand.
CCTTTTTGGGGAAGTCTTGGGAATGATTAGTCCTCCTACAACCAAAAGATCTAGAAGAATTCTGGACATGGTTAACCCTGTTTATAAGGTAAATGTAATGTACACATACAATACTACAGTTTCTTCACAATTCTAGCAATAAATGCCTGAAAAACATCATTTTGTTCCCTTTTTTTCTTTTCTAGACTCCAGGAAAAACTCCTAGGAAAACTCCAAGCAAAAACATTCCTAATTTCGAAGACCAGTCAGGAAATATGCTCGTTAAATCCCCTTGCACACCATACACACCACATACTCCATCCAGAACTCCCAAAAGGTTAAAAACCCCATCGCAAGGTTCAACAGAAAGGAAAAAAGCTGCTAAAAACTTAGGGAAATTATTCTCTCCATCTAAACCAGAGGAGAAATCTCCTTTGAAGCTTTGGGGAAGGAGAAGCGAGAGACTAGCACAAATGACTCCTGGAAAAGATGGGTCACCATATAAGCAATCTGTTTGTCAGACTTTAATGGAAGTAAAGACGCCTCAAAAGTTACAAAGACTGGAAAGTAAGGATTTCAGAACACCTTCAAGGACTCCTACGAGAAGTAATAACACTACTCCTGCAAAGCAAAGTCTGCAGATCTCAAACACGCCGAGGAAATCAGATCTCAAACACCCCCAGGAGCATGAGTCTCGAGGACCATCAGGATATATCCTTCGGACACCACAGAAGCGTATTTTGGCTTCTGTTCCCCATACACCTATTCTTCAGACACCACAGAAACCTATTTTGGCTTCTGTTCCGAGAACGCCTGTATGTCGGACCCCACAGAAAGCAATTTTGTCTTCTGTTCCAAGTACACCTGTCTGTCAGACACCAAACAAAGCAATTTTGGCTTCTGTTTCGAGGACACCCGTGTATCAGACCCCACAGAAAGCTATTTTGGCATCTGTTATGAGTACACCTGTTTGTCAGACGCCACAGAAACCAGTTTTGGCTTCTGTTCCAAGTACACCTATCCTTAAAACACCACAGAGATCTGCTTTGGCTTCTGTTTCTCATACACCATCGCCAAAAAAATACATTATGAAGGAACTAACTGTTGCTTTAACTCGAATGCGGGAATGCACTCCTGAAAAAGTACTTGGTTCAAATTTATCGTCATCAGCTACTCCATCGTCTGCACTCAAGTCCTTTTGTTCAGAAAAAACATCATCTGTTTGTCAGACACCTAAGAAATCATCTATTTCATTGCTCAAACCTTGTGATTCGCAAGAGTTTTCTGGTGCACCTGAACGTCTGATGGAATCACTTTGCAGTAATAAGGACAGTACAAAAGCAGAGACTGCTTGCACTGTGCCTGCCCAGATTTCTACGCAAATGCAGAATGTAATAAATGCTGGTGAGTGTACTGATTCTCTCTCCCAGACATCTGTTTCATCAGCAAGTATTCCTTTTACAGATAAAAGCTTGTCTCCAGATCTAAAAGATGCTTTATCCGATGTTACATCATCAAAAGCTGAAGGGGTTACAATAGTAAGTGAAAAACTTGACTCGTCTTCTATGGACAGCCAGGAAGCTACAGACTCTTTTATTAATAGCTCTCAAACAGAGGAAAGTATTGATATTTCAGAAGCTCGAGTTGTGTCAACAGAAGCATCTGAGCTGAAGATGAAAGTCCTCATTACACGAAAACCTTCTGGCTCAGGAGTAAGTTATCTGCCAACCACTCCAAAGTGTTTGGGAAATGTGTGTTCCACATCAACATATGGTTTACGGTGCACTCCCGACAGAAGACAGAGAGAAGCTGCTGCACGACTTGGAACTCCCGAGATTCCTGCAAAGTTCTCTACGCCAAAGAGTCACTGCAAAATGATTCCTCAGTCAATATATGAGGTTGAGCTTGAAATGCAGGAGTCTGGTTTACCAAAACTCCGCTTCAAGCGAACAGATTCAAATTCCACAATTGATATGGATGTTAACAAAACGCCAAAGATCTCCAGGAAAAGAAAAGGAGATGAAAGCCCCTTCAATGAGAAGTGGTGTAGCAAACATGCAGTAAGGACTGAACCTGCTTGTGTTTCCCCTTCCTGTGTGCAAACTTCTCATTATACACCGGGGAAAAGTGGAATCCAAACTTTTATTTGTCAGTCTTACACACCTAACAGGTGTCTTTCTGCTGCTGCTTCTCCTTCCCAGTCAGATGCAGGGGTTCCTTGGACACCATCTCCGAAGGAAAAACTTAGCACAGATGTCATTAATAGCTGGCCTAGGAAGAAAAAAGCATCAGCTCTGTGCACAAATCTTTTAAAATGTGATAAGATTCCAGAATATGCAGAAGAAGATGGAGGCGATTTTGAGCTTGAAGGAGTCTCTAAACTTTTGGAGAAGTCTCCAGTTATTGAACAGCAAAGTAAAGTTGATGGAGGGACTTTTGGACTTAGGTCTCGAAAACGAGTTTTCAGTCTTGTGTCCCCTACCAAAGAAACGGGAAATCCTGTCAAAAGAGTGTGCACATTTAATAGACATGAGGATAGCAGCACGGCCACAAACCGACACCAAACCAAGGAAGAAATGGAAATCTTCTCTTCAGACCAAAGTCTGTCCTCTTATTTAAGCTCTTCACAGCAAAGCATTTGTGATGATGTTTTTAATATGTCCGGTAATACATTTACTTTTATTAATGAATTGTCTATCTGGGTATCATTTTTATAAGCATTAGCTTTTGTTGGTGCATAATTGTTTTACATTGTTTCACCAATATCCATATTCTCCTTCCTAACTTGATGCATCTCTGTTCCCCACAATTAGATTTTACCCCACCCAGCAAGGTACCGAAAAATCCTTTATCCGCCAGTGGTCTGCTGACCCTTACTCAGTCTCCTTTGTTATATAAAGGAAAAACGCCGTCGTCAAAGCGAAAAGAGAAAATTCAAGGTATTGCTTTACATGGTCATTATTATGCAATAGTATGAAAGGTACAAGGACAGGTTGAATTGGTTCTGCTCTCGAGGGTTTGGATTAGTCACAATGAATGGTGCTAGATTTCCAACCATGCACGAATCCTTGCATATCTCCTGCAGATAATGTGAATGGAAAGAGGTTGTATCTGCGTATTAGATCTGAGGGAATCTATTCTATGCACTGAATTAATTCAGAAGCTTTTCTTATCTAGTACATAGCCATAGCCATTTCCATGCCAATTGCCCTGGTAAAATATATATATATATATATATATATATATATATATATATATATATATATATATATATATATATATATAAATATTCTCCCCTTCTGTATTATCACAGTACAGGTATAGGATCCATTATCTAGAAATCCATTATCCAGAATGCTCAAAATTACAGAAAGGCCATCTCCCATAGAATCCATTTTATCCAAATAATCCAGGATTTTCATAATTGTTTTTTTTTCCCCTCTGTAATAATAAAACAGTAGCTTGTACTTGATCCAACCTAAGAAATAATTAATCCTTATTGGAAGCAAAACCAGCCTATTGGGTTTATTTAATGTTCATATGACTTAAAGGAACAGTAACACCAAAAAAATGAGTGTTATAAACAAGCTGCTGTGTAGCAATGGTGGAAATCGAAAAAAGACTATATGGTAAAGGTTAAATAGTGTATAACAGATAAAACCATTATGTTCTACAGAGCTTATCTGCTATCTGCTGTGTAACCTGAGCCTTTTCTTCTTTGAATGGCTGCCCCCATTGCTACACAGCAGCTTATTTATATAAACTATAGTAGTGTTTCTGAAGCAAACAAATCCGTTATACCAGTGCAGGACAACATTGCATTATAATTTTTATTACTTTAAAACAAATTATGAAGTATGAAGATCCAATTTACAGAAAGATCCATTATCTGGAAAACCCTAGGTCCCATTCTGGATAACTGGTCCCATACATGTATTATGCAATTGCACAATTTTACCAGCAGTTATCGACATAGGCAGCAATTTAAAAGGTATTTTTGCTAAATGGCCTCCAGCATGGGAGACAAAAACACCTTGTGTGACCTTGCCCTTATTTGGGGTGGGGCTGATTTCGTAATTGAATCAGGGTGTACAAAACAAATCCCTTTTTTCACTTATTTGGGGTGTTGTCTGCATACCTGGGTATAGTAGAGATGAACAAATAAGCCTGTGAGGATTCTAATTAATTTCTAATGTTGTGCAGTACAGGAGATTTCAATTACAAACCTTCAAGCCTCTAGTTTATTACACAAGGGCAAGTGACTGTCTGTTAAGGTGGCCATACATGGGCAGATTAAACGACCAGTAACATAAATTTAAAAAAAAAAAAAATTGTTTGTATGGATCGAAAATAAAAAAACATCAATACAAATTAAACTTTAAAATCACAAAGCCTTTATTAAGAAATAACTTACCGAAACTCCGCTTGCGCTCCTCTTCAGAAAAGGCGTCACGTTGACAATCGATTTTGCGGCGCTTGATTTCTCCTCCCTCTCCTATAAGGAAGGCAGGGAGGAGAAATCGATTGCCGCACAATGGATTGCTTTCTGAAGAGGAGCGCAAGTGGAGATTCTATAAGTTATTTCTTAATAAAGACTATGCGATTTTAAAGTTTAATTTGTGGGTTTTTTTCGATATATACAAACAGATTTTTTAAAAAAAATTGTTACTGGTCCTTTAAAGCTGCCGATATTGGTCTTTTAGACTGAGTCAGCAGCTTATTTGCCCGTGTGTGGGCTTCCGGTGGGTCTCCCCAATCGACATCAGGACAAGAATCGGGCAGATTTTTCCTGTGATTGAGGACCATATTGGCTAATGATCCAAGTATAGGAGAAGGAAGAGGAACTCCAGCAGTATTACTGCAAACAACTTTTTATTCCAGGCAGTGGTAAACACTGGAGATTAGGGGAATTAGCCCCGAGGGGGGGGGCAGGTAGGCTGGAGGGAGGGGGGGTCTACCCAAGGTAGGGGGAGGGGAATTTTAAACTATGGGTTGAATTCTCCTTTAAGTTCGATCAATAGGTGGTACTTTGGACACCCGTGACACCGTTTGATTTACTTCTGACCCTTTGTTCATTTCCTTTCTCTTTCATTTTCCCCTTCCACTTCCTTTTTTATATTATATCCTTTTCCATGCTAAAATATTTTCCGTATAGCTACCATAAGAGATGTTTTGTGTTTCATATTGCTACATTATAAGAAATTGGTATATGTATATTAATTGAAGAAGATTATGTAAACTCACAGTTGATAAGCAATGTCAATATGCTTGTTTGGTATGATTCAATTAATAAAAAACTTTGTTTCAAAAAAAAAAAAGTTCCCAGCTATATTGTTACTGGTACAGGTATACTTAATCCAATTGTTCCAGTCATTATTCTGAACAGGATTGAGACTCCCTTTGCTGAATTGCACTGGTCTAGAAAACTGAAATCCTTATCAATTTTGCCGTGACACGTGGTAATATTTGTATCATATGTATCAAAATCTAAGATTTCAACCAATACATTTCTCTTGTTACAGATGTGTTTTCTGATGGTGACAGTGACCATGGAACACCCACACTGAAAAGACCAACAAATCCAGCAGCTGTTTCCGATGATTCTCCCTTCCGCAAAGTCAATCCTCTGCGTTCCATCAGCAAAACTTATAGCCGCAAAAAACTCATTACATAATGTGTGAGTTTATTTGCCTCTTACAGGCTCTGCACGGAGTTTACATTTCTTACCCCTTGATGTGATGTCACTGGTGAGTCCTGCATTGAGCAACAGCATATTAAATAGCCAAAGATTTTCACAAGCAACGAGGCTTGTGTTTGTATGTTGCAATGCATAAAAGGAATTTCCATGAATTCCCCTCCAGGGTCTCTAAGGTTTTCATTATCCTTGGGCTTTTGCTCATTAAGCCTGTATCGTGTAAATGATTGTAAATATCTAAATGTTTTGTCCCATAATGTATATTTAAATTAAACTTGATTTCTTTTTATAGATATCTTTATATTTCCATTTCTAAATTTGTATACAAAACGTTTGGAGATCCTGCAGAGCGATGCAGACGTGTGTATATATGATGCAAATATGAAAATATTTTATGGAGTCATTTTGTAATAATAAACAAGTCATTTGAATAGTGGTGTCTGTGTATACACTCGATGCCCCCTACGTATGGTTAATAACGTTTGCTGAATACGTGTTTCCTGCCACTCTGGAACTAACCGCAGAGATTCTATATCATTCCCACGGAAAGGGGTTAAATAGAAATTCGATGGAAGTTGGTCCATTTCTTTCCGTTTTAACCCAAACAAATGACTGAGATTCCTTCTATATCAATTAAAACTGGTACCAAACCATTCAATTAACTGTTTGATTTGTGTAGTTTCCACTGAGCTAAAATTCCAAGAGCAGCAGCGATGAAGTGCAAATGAGCGCCGGGGTGTTTCACACTTCTCTTGTCTCCGTTCCAAAAAAATGGGCCTTGGAATGCTGGGAAGTTTTGCATTTCCTAACTAGCAGGATATTATAATAAACATTACAAAGTTTGCCCATGTAACTCATCAGATGTTTGTTTTTAAACAGGTGGCCAGTAATCCTAGCTGCTGATTGGCTGGATTGGGTGACTAGACCTGTTGCACATTAGCCCCCCCCCCCCAAATATGATTTTGGAGAAGCCCTTAGGACAGTTTCTCAGCTAAGACTAAAGGCGATGACACGTGTGGTCTCCTAGTGCTTAATATTTAAGTTTAGTGCCCGAGGGACAGTTTGTTTAGCGACTTGCGCAAGTAGTTGGCACATGCGTTGGATACAGCAAGTATTCATGTCTCTTACATGTCTCTTCAGTATAGGAGAGAGTAGTACAAAGCTACCTCTTTCTACTATCCATTTCTCCTCCCTTCCATAATGCTGGCATGCTTGGGGGCTCACTGCTCTCAGTATTAAAGGGGTAATTCACCTTTATGTTAACTTTTAGTTTGTTATAGAGCTAATTCTAAGCAACTTGTCAATTGGTCTTTTTTTTTATTTTTTTGCATTTTTCTTCTGACTTTCTAGTTTTCAAATGGGGGTCACTGACTCCATCTAAACAACAAATGCTTTGTAAGGCTACAGATTTATTGTTTCTGCAACCTTTCAATACTCCTCAATCTATTCAGGCCTCTCCTATTTATATTCCAGTCCCTTATTTCAATCAATGCATGGTTGCCAAGATAATTTGGGCCCTAGCAAAAGAGACTGCTGAAATGCAAACTGGAGAGCTGCTAAATAACTCAAAAAATACAAATAATAAAAAAAAATTAAAACGAATTGCAAATTGTCTCAGAATATCTAAATCAAGCTAAAAGTTAACCCCTTTAATAACACACTGATTTTGTTTGGAACTTTGATTGCATCAATATTTTATACAACATCCTAGAGAGATTGTTCATCTTTCACAATGGAGCTTACAATCTAATAATCTTCAATGCACAGTAGTGTCCATTCCATGAGGAGCCAGGTAACCTGACTATTTCCAGGAGGAAAAACCAACATGTATTTGGGGAAAACCTACAAATTCTATGTAGACCATGCTGTGGCCAGAATCAAAGCCAGGAACCTGGCACTGCCAAGCTACCCACTGTTCCAATGTTCTGCCTACAGTAATTCAAAAATAAATCTTGTGTGGCAACTTTCTTACATTTATAGAACGCAGGGAGCATAAACACTGTCTGTATTGTGTTATGGATTTTAGACTGTAAGCTCATTTGGGGGCAGAGCCTGATGGGAATGATAATCTCTCTATAAGAATAAATTGGTGCTATTAATGGCTAGTATTGTGTATGGGTGCACTTCTTTTCCAGTTTAGTTGAATCATAAGTATAATCTGTGGATGTTTCTCTTTAGGACATTATGAGAACCAGATGATTGATGTTTATACTTATATAAAACCACAGGTTTGAAATGAAGATGTATTAGAGCTCACTCTATTAAAATCACCAGACCTCATGTCTCTCTACATGCAGAATTTGTGCAAAAGGCAGTCATTTTGTTTGTACTTTAATCGGTTACGGTATTTGAGTGAGCTCTAATTCATCTACTAGGAAAGGGAGTCTCCCCTATAAGATATATTGGATCAATAATCTGACACTAGGGATGCACCGAATACAGGATTTGGCCTTTTTCAGCAGGATTCAGGACGAATCCTTCTGCCCGGCTCAAGCAAATCCATAGCCTGATTTGTATATGCAAATTGGGGACGGGGAGGGAAATTGCGTGACTTTTTATCACAAAACAAGGAAGTACAAAATGTTTCCCCTTCCCATCCCTAATTTGCATATGGAAATTCGATTCGGTATTCGGCCAAATCTTTTGCGAAGGTTCAGCCGAATATAGTGGATTCGGTGCACCTCTATCTAACATCCAAGTCCTGCGTGAAGAGAGAATGAAGAGAAACAGATGCTGAGAGAGGAATAGTGAACATAAACTTTTGCAGACTATTTAATAAATTGTATTTAGAAAGTTTCCTATTTTATGAGGAAGCGTATATTAAATATTCATTTTCACGAAAGTTCCCCTTTAAATAAGGTGTTTTTATACAGTTCTAAGGCTCATTCATTGCTCTCCTGCCCACCAATCTGCCCTAATTTTGTCCCGGTATTTCGGGGCCCAGTTAAGAGCTGCATTAATGTCTGTGGGTTGGACGGTGTCCAGGCATCACACGTTTCTCTTCGCATACATTGAGCCTTGCTTGTTGCAGGCAGAGGTTGTGATTGCAAACACGCAGACATATTTAACCAGATACACTCTGTCAAACATTCTCTGAATACACCTTCTAAGCCATGCCAACTTCTCTCAATGGGCAGAATTATGGACATAGCTGGGGTTTCCTTCAGGAGCCAACTTACCAGCCCTTTCTTTTGAAAGACCATCGTGTTCATTCCCTACTAATGTGTGTGTAGAAATATAATGTGACCATTACATACGTTTTGCTTAGGCTTGATGAATAGCCGCTTTGTTGCCATTTAGAAGCCGTGTTTCTGAGCCACTAGAGGGCACTGTGAGACATCAATTCAAATTCTTCCCTTGAAATTGCTATAAAACAAAAAATATTGTGATGTGAAAATATCATTTGCTCTTTCAGATTCTCATTCACTTTAACTTTTATGGTTCTATAAGTCCCAACCAAGAAACCATTCATTGGAATTGACCTGCTGCCCCTTTGTCAAATACATCTCAAAATGGCGTCTTTGAAGTGGAAGTCCTCGACATTTTTCATCGTTAAAGGCATCTTTAAAGAGCAGATTTGCCGTAAAGTTGCCTTTCATAATAACATAGATGAGAAAGGCCCAAAATATCTATCCGGTTTAATAGTGATTCAGACCCATTCCTGGTTTTAAGGAAGGTTTTTAAATCTCCCCTTTATGTTGGGGGCCAATAGATAACAGCAGCCCTCTTCCCACAAGTAGCCCCATTAATACCCCCCATTAGGTGTGATTGTAATACTTTGCTACAAATGGACCCTGCCCTGGCTCATCTCTGATGTAGAGAAAGTGTTTTAGTGAATGTAGAGTCATTTCCGCTCCTTATTCTATCGATTAGCATTTACCTGTAGTCTGAGGTGGACACCCTGCACCTTATATTCAAGTGAACAGGAAATCTAAGTTGGGGTGATGTATTAATCACTGCCAGAAGTATCTGCAATCCATAATTAAAACAGCAGGAGGGTCTTGGCATGCAATTTAGTAATTGACTGACGTTATGCAACACTAGCAACCAGACAGAATTTTGATTTCCCCTTACTGTAGCGGCAGGAAACCAGTTTGGTTGATAATGGCATTTGGTGTATATTGGTCAGATCAGGATGGATCTAGTGTGGCTAAAGCTTCCTATATATAAGCACCCACCTTAATTGGCACCCTCTAACCAACAGTCCCTAACCTTTTTTAACTGTGAGCCACATTCAAATGTAAAAAGAGTTGGGAAGCAACACAAGCATAAAGAATGGACCAGAGGATGCCAAATATGGGCTGGAATTGGCCTAGTGGAGGCTCTGTTTGCCATTACAGCTGGTTTTATGCAACAAAAAGTTGTCTTCAAGCCAGGAATTCAAAAATAAGCACCTGATTTGTGGCCACTGAGAGCAACATCCAAGGGGTTGGATATATACAGTGTCGGACTGGCCCACAGGGATACCAGGAAAACTCCCAGTGGGCCCAGGTGTCAGGGGGCCCTTGTGCTGCTAAACATTTGGCCTATTTCATGGCCATTCCCTATTTCTTTGAGAACAAAGAGGCTATAATTGGCCATAGACTCAAAGATCCGCTCGTTTGGCGACATCGCCAAACGAGTGTATCTTTCCCCGATATGCCACTAAACTGTGTGGCTATATTGGGGGTAATTTTTGAGCGTTCGGCCAGATTGAATTACAATGCGCCAAGCGGCTCCGATGGGTCGGTCGGGTAAAAATCCAACCTTCCCGATCGATATCGTGGCCAGATATCGATCGGGAAGACCCCTCGGAAGCCCCCATACACGGGCAGATAAGCTGTCAAATCGGTCCAAATGACCAATATCGGCAGCTTTATCTGGCCGTGTATGGCCACAGACTCAAAGATGTCGCCAAACGAGCGGATCTTTCCCCGATATGCCACTAAACTGCGTGGCTATATCGGGGGTAATTCGAGCGTTCGGCCTGTACAGGAATATACACAATGATATCACAGTGAGCTAAACAGGCCCAGAGCCAGGCAGTATCTATAAACTGATTCTACTTTTGTATTCTGCACAACAACTGACTTCAACCTGTAAGTGGCAGTGAGAGGTCAGGGAGCTGATCCTACAGACTGAAAAACCTTTTTGGAGCCGGCACACAATGGAGGCAAACTTCCACCAGGCAAATAATTCAAAGTGAAGAAAGAATAATTCAAAGTGAAATCATAGGCTAGCCTATGATTAAGGGGCAGATTTATCAAAAGTCGAAGTGAATTTTCAAAGTAAAAAATTTCGAGCTATTTTTTGTGTACTTCAACTAGGGGAATAGTCCAACTTCAATTCGAAGTTGAAAAGAACTTCGAAATTCGAAGATCGAAATTTATCATGTACTGTCTCTTTAAAACTTTGACAATTCGCCACCTAAAAGCTGCCGAAGTGCTGTTTTAGCCTATGGGGGACCTCCTAGAACCTGTATGGAGGCAATTGGTGGAGTTTGAGAGATCAACGTTTTTTGGGGGAAAAGTTTGAATCAAAGGCAATATTCCTTTGATCGTATGATTCTAATATGGACCACTTCGACCCCCAAAAACCTTCAACCTCTATTCAATTGGTCTTTTTGAATTCAAAGTTTTTTTAAAACTTCGACCCTTGATAAATCTGCCCCTTAATAAGTGTTTATGACATGACACGCGTAAGGCTGTGGACACAATAAACTTTCTTCACTTTGAATTATTTGCCTGCTGGATGTGTCCTTAACGCATCATATGTCCTGCTGAGCTCATGCCAGTGATGTCACACTGTGTCCCTTTGGCCAATAAGGTCACACCCCTCTTGACTTCTTGCAATGGAATTAGGAACATGAAAGTGTTATCTGATTAGGAACATAATAGGGGCAGGGCGGGAATTGGAAAGAAGCTTGTGACCCCCACAGATACACTGGACATTTACCTAAGGACCCTCTAGGGATTTTCTTGTCGTGACTACAAAGTGGGACCTGAACCAGGACAATCCCTGTCTAGTGTTTCATAGCCAGTTCATAACACAGAATGAAAAGGTTAACTATGTATAAACTGCAAGACAGATGTGCCCTGATGCTGCCAGTATTTAGATCTCCATAGGTCTAGCTCTTGTATGCAAACTGTATGGCAGCTCCAACCCATATAACAAAGTACAATAGTATGTTGCCTCTGGCTGCAGCTAAATGGGAAACCCATATTCAGCACATTAAGGGGCAGATTGATCAAAGGTCAAAGTGAAAATTCGAATTTAAAAATTTTAATTTCAAGCTCATTTTTGTGTACTTCGACTAGGAAATAGTCCAAATTTCGAAATTCATCATGTCCTGTCTCTAAAAATTCGACTTCAACCATTCGCCATCTAAAAATTGCTGAATTGCTGTTTTAGCCTATGGGGCACATCCTAGAACCTATTTGGAATCAATTTGTGGACTTTGAAAAATCAAAGTTTTTTTTGGGAAAACCGTTGAATCGAATTCAATCGAATGCGCTATTCCTTAGATTCAAACGATTCAAATTCAGCTGAATACGGACCTATTCGATTGAAAACGGACCTATTCGACCAAAAAAAAACTTTGACTCAATTTCAGTTGGTCTTTTTGAATTTGAATTTCACAGTTTTTCAAATTCGAAATTTGACCTTTGATAAATCTGCCCCTAAGTGTCAATCCCTATGGTTCCAAGCTGCACTTATTTTCTATTGAGTGTGTGTGTGTGTGTGAGCCCAGATCCACATGCTTGGGATTTATTCATGCATTTGAGCAGCACTGATGGAACTGTTGCCAATAAAATAAAACTCAGCAAATGAAAGTCTTTATGGGTTTCGCACCCTATTTATAAGAAAACTAAATGCAGATAACCCTTTGGGTCAGAAGCAGCAGAGGCAACGTGCTCACAAATGGAGAAAAAATCCACTACAAACAGCGCTCTCCCTTTCCATAGCACTTAGGGGCCGATTCACGAAGGGTCGAATATCGAGGGTTAATTAACCCTCGATATTCGACTGGGAACTAAAATCATACGACTTCGAATATCGAAGTCGAACGATTTTGCGCAAATCCTGCGATCGATCGATCGAAGGATTTTTCGTTCGATCGAACGATTAGATCCTTCGAATCGAACGATTCGAAGGATTTTAATCCAACGATCGAACGAAAATCCTTCGATCAAAAAATCCCCGGCAAGCCTATGGGGACCTTCCCCATAGGCTAACATTGACTTCGGTAGCTTTTAGCTGCCGAAGTAGGGGGTCGAAGTTTTTTTTAAAGGGACAGTACTTCGACTATCGAATGGTCGAATAGTCGAACGATTTTTACTTCTAATCGTTCGAATCGTTCGAATTCGATCGAATTTAACCAATTCGATGGTCGAAGTACCCAAAAAATACTTCGAAATTCAATTTTTTTTTTTATTCGAATCCTTCACCCGAAATTCGTGAATCGGCCCGTTAGTGTCCCTACATTGACTGGATATTAAGCAGCAGTTAATACAACACATAAGCTTATTCTCATCGCTATGTAGATGGTATGGTACCTGCTGATTGGTTGCTACTGGATACTGGACAAGCAGGAAATGTAAGACTATTTGTTACATTATCCCTTAAGTCTCTTTTATATTCAATACTGTGTACTGTACTGTGGAATTCTGAAAAAGAATGTTTCATAATAGGAGAAAAAAAGCAAATTGATATGCACTTATTTAGCTAACGGCACCTTATGGCAGAATGGGGCCCACCGTGTCTGCCACCTTAAGGGTCCATTAACCTCACTATCCCCCAAAAAAATTCTGTTGTGAATTTCTGCCCAGTTATCTCTCTCTCTCTCTCTCTCTCTCTCTCCTCCAAACCCTGCTGGAAAAGACTGAATCCCAAACCGAATCCTGGATTCTGTGCATTCCTAAAATAAACAAGTGTGTTTGGGCTTTTTTACCTTAGGTCGGTGGACCTCTTCTTTAAAAAATCAACCTTTCTATTCTTCCGATATCCTTAGGGATGACACATTGTTTGGTTGCTAGGACTTAATAACCAAGCAACCAGGCAGACATTTGGTAGTCAGAAAGAGTGTTTACTAAACTACAAGGGCCTGAAAAGACAGATACTGTAAGCAATTATTACTTTCAATAAAACTGAACCCTCACAGTTGCAGCATTACAGTTACAAGTTAGGAACTGGCAGAATAGGAAGGCTAACCATTCAATAACCATATCAAATACATCATAGTGACCTGTGCATCACACATCAGCTCTCCTGCAGCCAAGACTCCAGTTCCCACAATGCTTTGCATGCGTTTGTTATACTTTTTCTCAGGTGTGTTCACATGCAAGGCATTGTGGGAACTGGAGTCTTGGCTGCAGGAGAGCTGACTAGCGATAATGTTATTTTACGTTCACAAATTCACTTTAAAAACATTGAACTGATATATATGTGAAAGTTGCTTAGAATTCAATTTTCCTCTTTCGTTGTTTTTTTTTTCACCTTTGAAATATGGTTGGGTTGTGTAACACAGTAGTTTTGTGTCCCCTGTTTATCGCAGTTCCTTTATGCTCTAAATGCCCTTTATACAAGTCAGCACTGCTATGAAATTCCATCATTCTTCAACTCTTTTCATAAATTGGTGATATTTCTTCTTATGTAACCTGTACAGCAGTCTTGGCTATGGGTTAAAGTGGAAGCCTGGCGAGCTATAGACCCGCTTTAATGCTCACGTGTACCTTGGGTAACAGTTTGGCTTACACTCCCTACAGAGGATGAGAGAAATCTGGGAACAACAGGGGCCTTTTGCCAAGAGATCTGCATTCACATGGTTGTAAGGAGCTTGTATGTGGCGTGCAAGATCTGCTCAATAGGAAGGGAGTCAGTGTGTGCTTTATGTCTCCCTCCTCATATAGGGTCAGTTCAGCTAAAGAAAGAGCTTGATATAATTAATGTTTGCCCTTTGCTATCATGAAAATGAAATATAAGCTTCATCATACTGAAATAACAAACTTCATAAATATTTTCCATTAAAAATGATGTACTGTTTCTGAAATAATCAAGTTACTCTTCAATCTCCCCCTCTCAGCATCTGTCTCACTTCATTCTCTCCTCGTGCAGGAGTTGGGTGTCAGATTTTGATTGACAGATTAAATAAAGCCTTTGGGGGGACTCCCTTTCCTAGTATGTATTAGAGCTCACTCAAATAACATCCCAGCACAAAAAACAAAATCTAACAATATAACTGACTCCAGCACAAAGAAAATCTAAAAAAGTAACTGACTCCAGCACAACCCCTGCATGTGGAGAGACAAGATTTCTGGCGATTTTAAAAGAGTGAGCTCTTCTAGGCAAAAGGAGCGCCCCCAAGGCTCTATTAGAGCCTTAAGAATTAAGAGAGACAGATGCCGAATGGGTATAGTGAAGAGTAACTTGATTATTTCAGAAAGTAAATAATGTTTAATTGATTATATTTAGAAAATGTCACTATGATGAAGCTTATACTACATTTTCATTTTTGCAGTAGTACCTCTTTAATAGTGTGTTCTCCACCATACCTACATGAATTAGCAGTGCGAGTAGAGTACAGTGTCAAGGCAAGACACTTTGCAAATCATTAATTGTCTTATAAGATTTCCTTTAACCACAAAATGAAATGTGTCTTAAAGGGGTGGTTCACCTTCAAACAATGTGTTGTTTTCAGATAGATCACCAGCAATAACAACTTTTTCCAATTGCTTTCTATTTTCTATGTGTGACCGTTTTTCTAATATTGAAGTGTAAAGTGTCATTTTTCACCTTCTGGGAGGTGGGGTCGCTGACCCTCCAACCAGTTCTCAATGGATACATTTAGTTGATACATTTCTTATCTTTGTCCCTGCTGAGCAGAATCTCTGGGTTTCATTACAGGCAGCTGTTAGATTTGATACAATAGTTGCTAATACTCCAGAGATGCTGCTGAGAAATGGATCAACTAAATGTTGCAAAATTGTAACAGTTTAGAGTCTGCGCCTGAATTACTGAGCTGCCAGACTCAAACACCAGAGACAGGAACATTCAACTTTAAACTTAGATTTTGAAAAAAACAGTAAAATAAATAAATAATGGAAGGTAATTGAAAAAAGTCTTTATTTCTGGAGAACAATCTAAAAACAACTGAACTGAAAAAAAGTGTTTGGAAGGTGAACAACTAGGGTTGCCAACTGGCCGGTAAAAATGACGGTTGATCCCAATGTTATTAATAGGGAAAAAAGACAAATATATAGGAAGTCCGGTATTTTTTTTCAGGAATAGGTGGCATCCCTATGAAAAACCCTTTTAATCTGACATAAAGAGAATCCTATGTGCAGCCAAACTACTCAGCACAAATAGGGTTAAAGTGTCCCATCAGTAGCACTGACCAAACCACAGACCATGTCTAATACATCCGATTTCTATTCTGAGAGCCACGCAAAGCAAATGGCCCAATTACAACATGTCTCAGAGGTGAGATCTAAGCCTCTTGTCCATTCTCCTTTCATAATTGTGCAGGACAAACAATGGAGTTTTAATACATCAGAATTTCAAGGCTTGTTTGTGAATGACCCTTGTGAGCTTCAAAACAAAAGAGCCAGTCATGTCCTAAAAACCCGGCATTACAGACTGGCCAAGCCGGGGGCACAATGCCAGCTTTGTTCCTCTTAGTGAGTAGAGGAAACATGGCACAGGGATGTAACCAAGGTTATTGTAACCCCAAAATACCTAGACAGGCTGCATTACATTGCATAGCTCCCCCAGAATAAACCATGAACATGTCAGCTGTAACATTTCATTTCAGCGTTTCCTCTGCCATACAATCATTGTCATTTTAATTCAAGCTAATTCTAGCAGTAGCACTTATACAATTTAGGGCACAGAAAGCTTTTTATAACCAAGCGTGTTTGCACACACACATATATATATATATCTGTATCACAGGCTGGCTGAAAGAAATATGGCTTTCTATGCTTCATGGTATTATGGTAGTTAAAGTAGAACGTTCATTATAATATTTCAAAAAAATATATTATTTTAGAATGATTCTATGTTTCACTTAATATTCTTAATAGTTTTCCCTGCTGCAAACAACTCATTCATGCTGTAAGTAACAGACTGATTTCCATAGGTCTAATAAGCAGATGGTGACCTGACTCCATGATATGTGATGTCACTAACACTCAAACAGCAGGGCTAAGGGGCAGATTTACTAAAGGGCGAAGTGGCAAACGATGGCGACAATTCGCCAGTGTTACCGCCCGCAGGGACATCGTGATTTACTAACGGGCGTAGGTGCCAATTCGCTGGTGAAAGAGATAGACGGTAGCGCTCATTTGCACTTTATCGCCAGGCAGGGTCGAAATCGGGGGCCTGCAGCCCACCAGGACTGCTGTCCAGGGCCCCCCTCCGCCCCCCCCCCCCACTCCTATGCGCCTCTCGGCATGCATGAAGGTGCTCATGAGTGAAAAATAAAAAAACTATTTTTGTCGAGAGGGGACTTCGGGAGAAGGGGTCTGGCCTGGCGGGGGGCCCATTAGGGTCAGGGGCCCACCGTGTTTTTTCACCGTGTCCTGCCGGGCCAGTCCAACACTGTCGCCAGGTGACAATTTGCTCTTGTGAATGGACGTTACTCCACAAATTCACTAATATGCGGTTTTTACTGAACGTTAGCTCTTTCACCAGACTTGCCTTCGCCAGCAGGGGAAGTGCAATGGAGTGTATAGATCTTCCTCAATCTTCTATTACTCATATTCTGGAAAAACCATCAAAGTTCAAAAAACGCTGGCGTCTTTTCCTTAGACTGCAAAAGTTAATTGGGCAACCGGTTTCCCCCATACATTTTCTAATCTAACACTATACAGTGGGCTCATGTGTAGGGCATTATATTAACTCTAGTGTCTTTATTAAGATTCCTTGGACATGTGTAATTAACAGTGGAAATGTAATGTATTTGCTACAACATATAACATAATTGGGGGAATGTAATAAAAATCGCTAACAGAAAAACTATTCGCAATGCGAAAAGTTATGCCTTTGCGCGAACAAATTTTGCTTTGTGCGAATTTAATATAGCTTTTGCGAGCCCGGAAGATTACGACACCTTAAAGCACTTCTTATGAGTGCGCAATTAAAATTCGCAATGCTCAATTAAAAGTCGCAATGCGCAATTAAAATTCGCAATGCAATAACAGTTTACGGAACAATATTACATTGCGAGATGTGGATTTTTAGTCTTATTGGTGCGAATTGTTTTGCTCTTTGCGACTTTTATTACATTCCCCTGAAAGATGTCCATTTAACTTTAGATTTTCTGCTGTATGCAAATGAACCTGATCGCAAGACCTCTAGCGAATTTGCGCTAGGCAGAAATGAACGCTAGCGCATCTTCGCTTCGTATTGCTGAAGTAACGCTAGGGGAAAGTTGCCAGCAGAATTTTTGCCTGGCGAAGTGTAGTGATGGGTGCGAAACAGTGGCGGAACTACCAGGGGAGTAGGCGGTGCGGGCGGTGCGAGCGGGCCAGGGCCCACACCCCTCAGGGCCCCCCGGCAGACCGTGCGGCACATACAAATGCGGCCAAATGCAGCCGTACGGAGGGGGTGGGGCCAGGCTGCGCGTCACGCACCAGGGCCCTCCCCCCTCTAGGATCGCTACTGGTGCGAAATGGTCGCTGGCGACTTTTCAGTGGTGAGTAAATCTGCCCCTAAGTTGCTTGCTGCAGGACAAAAGCTGTATGGGTACCAAATACCCCATGTAACTGGATTCTACCAGCATTACTAATGTAAAATTTGTCGCATGCTCTAGTTGCTCGCATTGTAACCATCTACCAACAAAGAAAGGCATTGAAAAAACACATTTGCTGGGTGGCAGCCATACTTACAACTTCTTCCAGTTTATTTGAAGCAGGTTATATTGCAGCACTGCTGTCCATGCGTTTCCATACAGTGGGCCAGGTATTCACTACACTAACATGTTGGGGGGGCTGGGTAATAATAAAACAATGATGTCATCCAAAGAGGTCAATGGAGAGGCATGAAAAAATACTTTGAGCTTTGCATCAAATACTTCACTGGCCTTGGACACATGACATGTTGCTCTATGGGGCAGATTTACTAATTATTGAATTGGGGATCCAACTGACTGACCAATTTTCATTAACGTTTAATTAACTCATTTATCAAACATTTGCTACTTTTATTAATGTGTCAGCTCATTAGAATGTGTTTTTATACTCCACCAAAACCCCAAGAAACTAACACTGTGTTCAAATGATAACAATATGGTACAACCGAATTATATTCCATGTTACTATCAATCATTGGCAAATCAGCCTTGCTTGTTTTATGTATAATAATATATATAATAATTTAATGCACCACAGGTATGGGATCTGTTATCCAGAATGCTTGGGACCTGGGTGTTTTCTAGATAACGGATCTTTACATAATTTGGATCCTTATAATTTAAGTCTACTAGATAATCATGTAAACATTAAATAAACCCAATAGGCTGGTTTTGCTTCCAATAAGGATTAATTATATCTGAGTTTGGATCAAGTACAAGCTACTGTTTTATTATTACAGAGAAAAAGGAAATCATTTTTTAAAATTTAGGTTATGGGGATAAAATGAAGTCTATGGGAGACAGCCTTTCTGTAAATCAGAGATTTCTGCATAATGGATTTTCGGATAACAGATCCCATACCGTTATGATCTACAATCTGCCCATATTTGTATGAAATATACGTCATTTTGGCAATCCCATTGTGACATCTTATAAAACAGGAGGAGGAGGTCAGGGAAGGATTTTCTAAGCTTAGCACCGAAGGAATGCAAGAAAAAAGCAATGTACAAGAGGCAAGCAATGCTGTCAATTACACTGCATGTAGCATTCTCTGTGGAGAAATTAAAATACATGTGCAGGTAGAGGATCTTTTATCCTAAACCTGATATTCAAAAAGCTCCAAATCTCCTATAGAGTCCATCTGGAAAACCCCAGGTCCCAAGCATTCTACATAATAGTTATCATAGCTCTAGGGATGTAGCGAACTGTTCGCCGGCGAACTAGTTCGCGCGAACTTCGACTGTTCGCGTCCGCCGAATGTTCGCGAACGTCGCGCGACGTTCGCCAATTGGTGTTCGCGTTCGATTCGAGGTAAAATTTCGTTCGACCATTCGACCGTTCGATCGCTAAAATCGAACGATTTCCATTCGTTCGAATGATTATAAGCATTCGATTGAATTAAAATCATTCGATCGAATAGCTTCGATCGTTCGATTCGAACGAAAATCCTTCGATCGTACGAATAAAATCCTTCGATCGTTCGATCGAACGATTTTATCGAGCGTTCGAAGTTCGCGAACTGTTCGCGAACTGTTCGCGAACTGTTCGCGAACTGTTCGCTTTTTTGCCGGTGTTCGCGAACGGCGTTCGCGAACACATTAACGGCAGTTCGCTACATCCCTACATAGCTCTACTAGCTGGGTGAGGAGCCTTGTACTGGTAGCTTTAGGGTTTTACTTACTAAACTATCTTGCATAGTAGTCAATAATGGTAAAGAATTTATTATGGAGAATGTTTGGGTTTTTCTGGATAAGAGACTGCTGTGTAAGGGCAGAGACAAACGCTCAGATTCGGGGAGATTTAGTCGCCCGGCAATAATATAAAATCGCCTCTTCTTCAGGGCGACTAATCTCCCCGAACTACGTCCCGCCGCTAGAATCTAACTCAGCAGCGGGATGGCACTCGGAGCACTTTGTTTTCTGAAGTCGCCTGAAGTTTCCTCGTGAGGCAACTTCAGGCGACTTCGGAAAATGAAGCGCACCGATTGCCATCCCGCCTGCGATTTACATTCTAGTGGCGGGACGCAGTTCGGGAAGATTAGTTGCCCTGAAGAAGAGGAGATTAGTCGCTGAATCTGAGCGTATGTCTCTGCCCTAATATGGATCACCATACCATAAAAACATTTAACATTGAATAAAACCTTATAAGATTGATTTTCCACCAATCTAGATTCATGCTGCTTAGTAACCATCAAGTACACAGTACTGTTTTATTATTACAGAGAAAAAGGAAATCAGACAAAGATTCATTTTTTTTTTTTTGAAAGAGGACTCTATGGGAAACGGCATTCACGTTTTTCGTGAAGTTTTTGCCAGATAACAGATCCCATACCTGTATAAAGTAGACAAAACAAATCAGCACTTGCTTCAATGGTTTTATTCCCCTCAAAGCTTCCCATGTAAACAAACCCCGGTGCAGATCCCCCAATCTTAAGGAAATCAGCCCTGCCCTGTATCTAACTGAATGCATTTACGTATGTATTTATCCGGATTGTGATATACCGTGTAGACATCTTCTGTATGGTTGTGCAAGAGACATTGTTTAAACAAAGATTTGTGATGTGATGGGCCTAAAGCAGAAAAGCAGATATGGATTGCTATAAATTCTCTGTGAAGCAGAACATGATCATGAATGTCGTTCAGCTGGGAACATAACTTTATGTGCTGCTCTGCATTGTTCCATACTGTGGGAATGATGTCAGTAAATCTGTTATTCATTGTCGTGCAACTTCACATTTACACGCTCTAAAGAGTCTTTTAACATGAGTAAAGATGTACAAAAGCCAGGCAGTTTCTGGGGTAATTATTGGAGTCATTTTGTTGCCAAATTGTTTGTCCTGTGTTATACAGGGTCAATCCCAGTCTGTAATACAGAATCACATGCACATAAATGGTTCTAGAGTAGATCCAAACCTCCAGTGATTTAGCTGAGAACAGTAACCCCGAGAAATACAATTTCCCAGGAGAAAGGAATCTGTGCGCATTTCATACAATGTTGGGGGCTGCCTTTGCTCATTATTAAATAAAGCAACAACATAAAGACTGGTTGTTTTCCTATTCTGTTTGTTTTCCTATTATTATATAGAAGAAGGGAATTATTTTTTAAAATTTGGATTATGTAGATAAACTGGAGTCTATGGGAGACAGCCTTTCTGAGATTCAGAGCTTTCTGCATAATGGGTTTCCGGATAACAGATCCCATACCTGTATCTACAATCTGTACCTATTTGTATAAAATGTACATCTTTTTGGCAATCCCATCGTGACATCTTATAAAACAGGAGAGGTCAGAGAAGGATTTTCTAAGCTTAGCACCAAAGGAATGTAAGAAAAAAGCAATGTACAAGAAGCAAGTAATGCTGTCTATTATACTGCGTTCTCAGTGGAGAATTTAAAAATGCACATACAGGTACTGTAATAATAAAACAATTGAACAGTACCTTGTAATTGATCTTATCCACATGCCGTGTGTTTTGTTTTTGTGCAGTGAATAAAACACCCACTCAATCCAATACATTTATTGCAAAATAAAAAAATGACTTTAATGCATTTGGTGGAAGAAAAAACTCCCACCGACTTCAATTCATTTGGAACAAAATAGTTTAAAAAAATGCAGATAAAAAAACGACTTTAATACATTTGGTGGAAAAAAAAACTCGCACCGACTTAAATGCACTTGGTGGGAGAAAAAACACGGCATAAAAAAAAGTCGGTTGACGCCAATGCTTTTGATAAAATAAAATATTTTATCATTTTGCAAATTTTAAGCATTTTGCAAAGTGAAATGAGGCAGTTTCACTCTTCATGTCAGAATGTATTCAGTTTAGTGTCTTAAGCAATTACATAATAACAGCTATTAGATACACTCCACATTGACTTGTATAGACATTTTCTCAAATTATTTTTCAAAAACATCCAATCTCAGATTTGAATAAATAGGCCCCTGGGTGTAGGATAGTCGGCATGGGAGCAAAGGCTCTCAGAAAGCCCAGATCACAATTTCCCTATGTCACAACTCACTATGACGCTTGAGAAGCTGGTTCTGAAGATAAGGACAGTGTCCCATTAACAACGAATATCGTCTATCAATCAACCAATATTTAAAATAAGAAAAAGCAGAATTTACAGGAATGCAATCTATGTTCTTAGGACTTTAGAGACTGAGACTCCATTGGGCAGTGAGCAGTGAGATAATGAACCGACCCCAAAAAATAAAAATCCTGCTACAAAACTTTAAAAATAAAGAAATAGCATTTTATTGAAAAAATAATGTACTTCATTTTTATAGCAGCCCTGGTTTAGATACCTATCTTCCCAGATGACGTGCTCTGCCTCTACTTGTCTTGAATGGCCTGATTCACATGACTTACATTCCTATGCTCTTATAGGCACACTCATCTACACAATGCTTTTTCAAAACATACACTCCATGAACAATAAGGCATGAACAATAAGAAGCTTTCAATAGAATCCTGGGACAGTGTTGAGAAGAGGCTTATTTCAGGACATGGAGTGGGGAAAAGAGATCTTCAGTCTTTCCTCCGTTGCCCCTGCACAGGATAGCGTTCTCTGCATATTGCAGTATTACCCTGTATTTCACAACACATAGGATAGGACAGGGGTCTCCAACTTTTTATTTACCTGTGAGCCACCTTCAAATGTAAAAATAGTTAGGGAGCAATACAATTATATAAAAAGTACCTGGGGATGCCAAAAAGGGATATAATTGGCCATTTGATAGCCTCTATGTGAACTGGCAGGCTACAGGAGACTATTTTATGCAACCAAAACTTGCCTTCATGCCAGGAATTAAAAAATAAGCACCTACTTTGATGCAGCTGAGAGCAAATTCCAAGGGGTTGGGGAGCAACATGTTATTTGCAAACAACTGGTTGGGGATCACTGAGATAGGAAATGAGAATGGGGAGCATGGTCCTTTGCTTATAAGAAGATCTGGGGTACGCAGGGCTGTTCAACCACTTTTCAGGTGTAGGTGAAACCTGTATAGGAGGGTCAGGTAAATGAGGCTTATGAGATATGTATTGTATATAACAGTGATCCCCAACCAGTGAGCAACAACCCCTTGGAGTGGCCTCCAAGCAGGTGCTTATTTTTGAATTCCTGGCTTAAGGGCAAGTTTTAGTTTCATAAAAACATGTATACTGCCTAACAGAGCCTCCTGTTGGCTGCAAGTCCACATAGGGGCTACCAATACCCAATCACAGCCCTTATTTGGAATCCCTGGGAACTTTGTGCATGCTTGTGTTGCTCTCCAACATTATTTTATACTTGAGTGTGTCTCATGGGTAAAAAAGGTTGGGGGCCCCTGGTATATAAAGTGCTAATGAATCACAGTGCATTCTTGTACTGTGGTTGGCTCAAATCAGGATTTGGGAAGGTAAGTGATGCACTTTAGCAGATGCTTTTGACTTATTGTGTATTATGAAGAATGGAAAGAGAGTGAAGCTAAACAAGCGCAGGCTTCTCTTAGTAAATGTGTTTTAAGAGATTCTTTGAAGGCTTAAAGATAGGAGGACAGAATGTAGAAGGGAATTCCAGAGAAGTGGTGAATCTCTACCCATATCTGAATGCACGTTTGGGAGGAGGTAATGAGTGAGGAACGGAGGAGATGATTTGGTCAATATTTGAGTGACTTGGGCAGTACTTGAATATTCATTCTCAGGCAAAGGGTGGGGTAAAGTTGGCAACTACTTAAAACATCAGTATCCTTAGTTTCAATGTATCCTGAATGGTAGAATTGTTAGAATGAAGTGTCTGAATGGTGAAATGAGGAGTTGTGGCTGAAGTACATGAGACTGGCAGAGGCTTCATTGTGGACTAATGTTGGACAATTTCTGTTTTGGACAAAAGGGTGACAAACAAGAGGAAGCCTGAGATTTGGGTTGAACTTAGGAGGGCAGAGAGAGAAATCTGAATATCATTCATATGAATTTATTATTTACCCAAGGAAGGAAGTATACAAGGAAAAAATTACTGGCCAAGGATAGAAATTTGAAGTGTTCGACTATAAAGGTTAATTCTTTTTCATTTTGTCTCTGCAAATGTTAATTTTAAAAACCACAAAATAAATCTCCCCATGGAACATTAGAAAGAAAGATGAGATGTGTATGTGATTATGTGTGTGTGTGATGTGGGTAGGTACAGTAGGTTGCCATATTTTATAGGCACTACATTTGCAGCCTCCAAGAGAGTTCTGTAATATGTTGGTTTGCCTTTAAGTAAAGCTCCCTTTGGCTGGTCAGCTGCTGCATTCTCTTCTGCACCTGAGCCCTTTCAGCCTGACTCTCACGTGATATTGACACAACGTCCCACCGAGCTTAACGGAATGTGTGTTTTGACTGTCACTTACATTCTGTTAGCTTTATGGGCTCAGGTGCAGGCTTTAGTGAGCAGATGGATAAGTGTATTTTATATTGCATATAAAAGTGGGATCTTTCCAATGATGTAAACATTATGCCCAGGAGAAAAGGACAAGGCAGTCGTGTGTGTGAGCAAGAAGTTAAACAGTCCTTCAGAGCTCATAAAATCTTGTAAATATCAGAAAGCAAACCAAAGCCTTGATCAAAGCATCCAATGCCCACAAAATGAAATGGCATGCTCTGAAACAATCCTGCAAAGTATGGAGAATGAAAAATAGCAGCTAAAATGTGTTTGTTAAGAGGCAGTTTTTCCCCTTTAAAATCACAAGTCTTCCTCTTGTTATTTGTTGACTCTAAACATGGGCCAAAAATCTTGTTCTCGGTACAGTTTTGGTAGGTGCCTTATTATCATATACCATGGATCCTTCTGCATTTACAGTGATCTGCTGATCAAGACAAGATCCCTGTTGCTTGGGACTGTAGTTCTAAGAAAGCAATAAAGGAGAGTTTTATAATAACTGTAAACATTGTGTTTGTAGAATCATTAATATTAGGGCCCATGTGGGGAGCTCAGACTATAGTGAGGTGAGTGTTGGTAATTTGCTTAGCAGAACCTTATTATTAAAAAAGACTCCAAGACAATGTTCTTCAGAATAAGTTTATAAAACAAAACATTGGAATCTTGGGAAGCTTGGCAAGTATGACACAGAGAGCTTCAAATGTCACGCCTGTTTGTTCAAGTTTTTATACTTTTTACATGGCATTTACTGTTAGGAAAGGGGGTACACAGATTTGCCATAAAAGGTCAAGACATCTGAGCAGGTGCAAGCATTTATGGAAAACATGTTGCTCAAGATAACGGTTTCCTGTGCCCAACTGTTGCAAGTCCACTGCTACTAAATGTAGACAGGGAGTATGTGCAGTTCTGTAGCTACAATTCTATCTCGTCTCCCTAACTAATACTAACCGTTTAGCCTCGGGCAGCAGGGCCTTGATATCATATGAGCACAGTTTTATATGGCTTTATAGGGCCACTATTAACACCTTCCATTCAACACCCATCAGCCTTTCCTTTGGGGGTGCCATTACTATTTTATATTATTTTATTAGTCCCTTTACACAGACTATTTCCCATCATAGATCGGCGTTCTTATTTATTATTATTTCATCATGACCCCAACATGTTGCTCCCTGACCCCTTGGATATTGCTCCCAGCGGCCTCAAAGCAGGAGCTTATTTTTGAATTCCAGGCTTGGAGGCAAGTTTTGGTTGTATAAAAACCAGCTGTACTGCCAAACAGAGCCTCAATATAGGCTGTCAGTTCACATAGGGGCTACTAAATGGGCAATCACAGCCCTTATTTGGTACCCCTAGGGTTGCCACCTGGCCGGTATTTTACCAGCCTGGTCAGTAAAAATGATGGTTGATCCCAATGTTATTAATAGGGAAAAAAGATAAATATATAGGAAGGCCGGTATTTTTTTCCACAAAAAGTGGCAACCCTAGGTACCCCCCAGGAATATTTTTTATATTAGCGTTGCGCCCCAACTATTTTTACATCTGAATGTTGCTCACGAGTAAAAAAGGTTGCGGACCCTTGCACTAGTGGATGAAGTTAACACTTTAGAGGATCTAACCAAAGGGTCGGCAGTGCTTAGCAAAGCTGTAGCCTCTCTCTTGATTTCATGGGATTAATCAGAGGGTTACTTTCCCTGCCCCCACGTCATTTCTCTGCCGACCAGTAACTTTTCTCCTCCTTTCTTGTGGCACTTAATGGCATGGAGTGTTTTGTGCTGATTTAATTAATAAGCCTGACTGAGTAATGCCTTGTGACGGATAATCCTAACCCGATGACTATAGAAAGCTTTGGCTGCGTTTTTCTCTCGACAGCACAGATCTTGGGTACGTTCTGCCCATCCGTCCTGCTTTATTAACACCTTGACTTGCTTTTGGTAGCTGAAGCCAAACCAGCACTTGTGACACTCTTTTGCGGTGAGTACTGGGCATGGGGTAAGGCTTAACTGGGCTTGGAACTGCTGGTTTAGCTCTTTTACCAGCGCCTTTAGCTAGATAGGAGATTTCCCTTCTTCTGGCATCACTAGTGAGTGAGAAAGAATGTGAAAAGATGATTATTCCCAGTAAAGGAAACAGATGTTTTCCATTTAATGATACTACGGGTTTATTAAGCTGAATTAGAACCAGCATAAACAGAACAGAAGGAAGAGTGTTTCCCAAAGTCCCAGACACAATGGGGTTTTCTGTCTGAGCATTGCTGGCTCCACTTGTTACACATTGCTCGAATGTTAATGGCCAGATTACCAGCCCAATGTTTGACGCTCTCCAAGTATCCTAGAATTCCCTTTGCCTCATCTCGAGACCCAAAGGAAATCATAAAATGATTCCCTAATGTGCCACCTGTTTTCTAAATTAAAATTCTTTTCAGTGAGACTGGGGGAAAAAAAAGTGAAATCGCTCTTAAATGTAATGGTTTCTAATGTTTCAGTTTAGTTACCATGGAACTAAATAATCTTGCAAATCATATTCTGTCAGTCTGTTAGCGGCACCGCCACTAATATTTCTATTCAGACAGTGGGACCTGCCCAGATCCAGGTGGAAAATACCATATTTTTGGCTTAATGCATTGTATATAAAGTTACAATTATGGCCTATAAGTTATCGTCATTTTTTCCTGCATTAATTTATAGGCAATAGCTTAAACTAAGTGACACTCATTCCCACAGAACAGGTAAAGGACCTGTTATCCAGAATGCTTGGGACCTGGGGTTTCTGTGATTTAAGTCTTCATACCTTAAGTCTTCTACAAAATCATTTAACATTAAATAGGCTGGTTCCAATAAGTATTCATTCTTATATATCTTAGTTTGGATGAAGTACAATGTACTGCTTTGTTATTATAATTTTTAAAGATTATTATTTGGATAAAACGGAGTCTATCATAGGAGAAGGCCATCCCGTAATTCTGAGCTTCCTAGATCATCAGATCACTGATCAGATCACCAGGTCTGGACTGAGATTCAAAACAGGTCCTGGCATTTCAGGTACACAGAGGCCCAAACAGGTCACACAGCAGCCCAAACAGCCCCTACCAGCCCTATATATATAGTGACTGTCTATGGCAATTTATAGCAGCCCCTCTGGCATTTGCCAGAACCCACAGATTGCCAGTCCGGGCCTGCAGATCACTGATGGGAAGGGTCTGGCAGAATCCTCATTTGTTACATACCGCATACAATAATGCAAAATGTGCATACCTTTGTGTATATAGTCATAGAGAAGAGGGTGCCCTGCATGTAGTAAGACTGGGGCTCCAGATAATGCAGAGTGGATGGGCAGTATATCTGTAAACCTAAAAACTCCTTTTGGCTATCAGAGGGATTTTAAGAGCTGGTGATCAACAACAGATGGAGGTCTGCATGTAGGACAACCCTTAATACTAAAAATATACAATACAAAAATCAAATGTTTTATCTATTTCACCAGGGCAAATGCCTTATGTGCCCAGAATAAAGAATGCAATATGATCTATGATCGAGCATGTAACAGAATAGTGGGAGACTGGATTTAGAAAGGGCAGGGTGGGCTGTATATAAATGGACTAAAATATTGTTTAAACAAACCAAATGGTTTCTCACACTTCATCTTATTGTAAATATTTTCCCAGCTCCTTGCGTGAAGACAGAAGAAGTCAAATGTCAGAGATAGTAAGTATTCTCCTGATGTTAGAGACTAGCAATACAATCTCCCCAGGGCATATGTGGCTTTACTGCTTAGCTCCTTTTTTTTTTCTTTGCATACTACTGATAATGGGGATAAATGTGGGGCGATATACACCTATGTTCAGTGTAAGTTCAATCAAAAATGTTTTTTTTTTGCTCTTTGCTTAGTTAAGAATTATCTGTATCTCTTGTGTTATTCCTTGAAATTAACACCGGAGAACAGTGACAATGAAACTACTTTCATGTTACCAACACAACAGTTACAATGAACCCCAATCCAGGGCAAGATGCAGAGTGTCCCCCATAAGGGGGTTCAACAACACCTACCCATAGCAACCCTACTGCTTTCTTCATTTAACGAAGTCTGAAAATCATCAGTTTATCCATGTGCTGCTTTAGCCGAATAAAAAGTAAAAAATAATAATATTGGCAAATAGAAAGCTAAAGCTGTTGGTATACTAAGATAAGGCATGATAAATATGTTTCAGTTAGAAAAGGTCTTTCTGTTTTTGGCTACAGACTGGAACCTATCGCATTGTCTCTGAGGAGGAACAGTCTCTCAGGGCCAAGCTTGAGCGGCTCACTACTAAAGACCATGGCTCAGTCTTTGGTAAATGTGGGAAGTTACCAGAGTACACCGTGCAGAAGGTAAGGACAGATCAAGTGGGCTTTCTGGGTACATTGAGTATAGAAGGGATATTGTTGGCCCTGGCTTAATATCTAACACATTTTATGTTATTAAAATTTAAGATGCAATTTGCCCTCAATTTTGTAATCATTCTCTTACTTCAGTCTGTTCTCTGCTTCCTATTTACAAGATGTTACTCTAGAAAGTGCCCTCGCTACAGATCTATAAAGATGTTTCATGGGGGTTTTCACACATGTATTTGTTGCTTCAACAAGATTTGAGTTTAAACAAATGGTTCTATTCTCTAAAAGACAAAGCTTATGACCCATGGCAGTGTCACCCAGCATTCCAAAAACTTTGCATGTGGAGAAACTTATTTAGGATTCTACAAAGGAGCAAAACTTTTTCAGCATTTGGTGGTGCCCATTTTCGGCTCAGTGCCGCTGTGGATGACCCCTGGCCAGAGGGCTGTGCCTGTACAGTAAGGCAGGAGCAACCAGTTTGGCACATGTATAAAGTATAGAAATATGCAATGACTTTACTGAATGGCATTTTGACTGGCACAATTGTGCAGCACTATTTGGACCTAGCACTGTGTTTTGTCACTGTTAATGAGCCGTTGGGGTAGGCCTGTATGCTGTACAGTGGATAATGCACCCCTAAAAAGAAATTAGATGCCATTGAGGAGTGCTTTTGTACAGGTCATGTAACTCTCAGGTGATTACTAATATTGTTTTAGTAGGAGGTACTTTATTAATTATTATCTACAGTCACTGGACTTGCAGTGTGTGTCTTCAGGGAGCTCCCACCTTCCCCTAGGGTTGCCACCTGTCAAATTTTTAGAAGGACTGTCTCAGAACTGCCTGTCTGGGGTTACATGGCCTACATGGCCAAAGATCCAACCAGCTCTCATGCCGCATCATAACTCTGCCCCTATCATTGCCATTGGTCCTCCCCAAATGTCATTGGGGGGAATTCACAAAAGTGTCGGGAACGAAAAAATGTCTTTAAAATGTCGTAGAAAGTGTCGTAGCAACAGCCGACAAATTCACAGAGCATTTCTCTGCCAATTTTCCGACATGTGCGACACTTTTGAATTAGTGTCGTTAAAAGTGGGCATGGTTTTTTTCGGCGCCACTTTTCCCGACATTTTTATGAATTACTCGTAAACTCATTTTTTTTACCGACAATTTTTCAGACACTTTAGGCTCTCCAAAATGAAAATGTCAGTCTTGGTAAATGTCGTTTGTACAATGAAAAGATATATGACATTTTAGAAAATTGTCAGACTTACGAGACATTCAGAGATGGTAACATCTGCCTTTGTGAATTTGCCGTTCATACGACATTTTACAAATTTGTCGACCGCCACTTCTGGGTTACTTTTTTTACCGACACTTTTGTGAATTCCCCCCATTGACTCTGCCCCCAGCCTGGATTGTCTCCAGGTAAAAGATGACAACTATCCCCTCTGTTGTCTTCCTCCTTTCCACTGTATCCTTGCCCTGTGGTTGTCTCTGGGGTCTAATTGACGTTCTTCTCACCTCCTTTCACCTGGATCTGGTCACCTACAGCTGGTGTCATCCACGGCCATAATAAATCTGGGGACTGGTGAAAGGGAAAAGAGTAGCAGGGGTAGTGGCTGAACTGATGGATAGACTGGTTTGGAAGCAGTGCAGGACTGGAGGACCCAACAACTGGGGGTGCAGACAGCAGGAGAGTCAGTACTGGGTGTTCAGTGAGGGGGCTGGAGTTGCTGGGAGAGATTGCGGCACAGTGCAAAAGTGATGTCCGTATTTCTTTAAGTCATAAATTGCCATTTAAAAGGATATAATTTACAATTTAGGGCATTGTAGATACTGTAGATAAATACTAGATTATATAGTGAATGTACCCCATGTAATGTACCCCTTTTGTAAAATAAAAGGATATTATAAGCCAGGAATTCCATCATGAGATCATATAAAAGTACAAGTCCTAAGGTTTACTGCTTTAATACTCATGGAAATCCAGGTTTCCATTAACCTTACAAGAACAGCACCATCCAGGGGTTAATACAGTGTACTTCTCAGCTGAATTATATTAAAACATGCTTTTGACAAGGCAAACAAAATGGAAGCCCTACACGTAATCCCTTAGCAGCCAGGGCAATTTGATCTTGCCATGTAAATATGTGGTGCAAAAAAGGTTGAAGAATAATTCCAAAATATAAAAAATTCTAGTGGTTTGAAGGACCTGAGACATCTATAGCCCCTGCACCTGTATTCCCCAGCCTTAGTAAAAAACATACATTTACATAGCTATGGCTAATTACATGCAGGCACAGATGTACCATTGCCCTTTGGATATAAGCCCATGATTTGATAATGAGACTTTCTACAGACACTTTAGTGCCTTAATGATTCTTTTTTCATATTTTTCAGGCAAAAGATGAATTAAATGAGACAGAAGAGAATAGAGAATCGTCTGTGAAAGACCTTCGGGCACTGGTTCAGGAGAAGGCTAAGGCAGGGGATGAGCTGTGCAAAGCAGTGGCCGAGAAAGTCAAAGACAAGGAAAATAATTTCTTCCTGAGGTTCATTCGGGCCCGGAAATTTGATGTGAGCCGAGCCTATGAACTCCTGAAAGGTAGGATCATTCTTATAAGGGGAACAAAACAATGATGGTGACTTCAGGTCAATGGAGCCAATGATAAATACACCAGTGTATAGAATTTATGCCTACTGTTGTTCCTGTAGCTAACATAATTATCCATGCATCTCACTGGATTTTCACTACTTTGACCAGCTGAATCATTTTATAAAATGGACCCTTATTATAAAACCCCAGACATATAGAAAGCCATGAGTCAGAGCTGACGTTTTAATGGGCAGAAGTCCATTGATTCCAGGATAAGCACAGAGGTTCTCATCTCTTCTCATACTCTCAGTACAATATAACAGGAGCCTCAAATATTTATGACTGTGTAACAAAGTTAAAATAGCAAAATTAACAAAATTAGCAAGATTAAGGGCATAGACACACACTCAGATTCGGGGAGATTAGTCGCCCAGTGACAAATTTCCTCTTCTTCGGGGGCGACTAATCTCCCGAATGTAAATCACACGCGGGATGGCAATACTTGGGCTTCATTTTCCAAAGTCGCCCAAGTTGCCTTAAGAGGAAACTTCGGGCGACTTCGGAAATGAAGCGCTCCAAGTGCCATCCCGCCAGCAATTTAGATTCTAGCCAGCAGGAGGAAGTAAGGGGAGATTATAGGCGAAGAAGAGGCAATTTATCGCTGGGCAACTAAATCTCCCCAAAACTGAGCGTGTGTCTCTGCACTAAAGGAAAAATAAACCCACAGAATTCTTTCATTTGCCAATCTTTTTTCGCAGTTCCTCCACTGGATTACCAAATCAAAATAAAATTATAAATCAGCGCCACAGTCTATGGAAGAAAACAAATAACAGAACATAGTGCAATATTGTTAATATTCAGTGTAGTCACCAGGGTGTTGCAACACAAATCTGTGTGTGTCATGAACCATAGAAAGTCTAGGTACAGATTTTTTTTATGTGTTCTAAAGTGCTTCAGTGGTTAAGTGCTATCTCCAAAAATAAAATTATAATTAAGTAAAACAAGGTGCTTATAGTGCTTACATCAAAAGGTAGAATGAATTTAATGAAGGTACAATAATGTTTTCTTCAAACAATAAAACTCAGCACGTGGCTTCTCCACTCTTTGGTGGCATTAGCAGCTTACAAGGTTTCTGATTACAAAAGAGCATGTCAGTATCAACTTCAGGGTATTCTTTTTCTGTAAAGACATTAAAGGTGGTGGCAGACGGGGAGATTAGTTTCCCAGAGAGTCTACTGTGGGCGACTAATCTCCCCACACTGCCTCCCGCTGGCAAGAATAAGAATCACCGGCGTATTCTTGCTGGCGGGAAGGCAGTCTTGGGAGATAAGTTTCCACAGTAGTCCCCGTCTGCCACCACCCTAAAAACTAGGGACAGTGCCTATAGTGTAATTTGTCTGTACTTTTTTAAATGGTTTTAAAACACTTACTTATAGGAGAAGGAAAGTTAGGCACCCCATGTGAATGTATTGACTTACCTGAAACCCTGGGCCGGTGCTCCTCTCAGCAGAAAACTGCACCGGCCGGGGGATTATTCCAGCGAGCACCAGGGAGCGATCTGGCTTTATCTTTCTTCAAATTTCCCAGCATGCACAGTAGAATGAAAAAGCGAAATTTTTAGTTAAAGTTCGGGTTTCACTCTAATGCGCATGCGCAGCCGCGAGAAGACGGAAGAAGCCGGAAGAGAAACACTCCATGGTGTTCACTGTAAGTATATACAATCTGTGTCTAACATTTGGCACCCCCAAGTGGTTAACGATAGTGATGGGCGAATTTGCGTCGTTTCGCTTCGCCGAAAAATTCGCGAAATTCGCGAAACGGCGTAAAATTCGCGAAACGGCGCCGGCGTCTCGTTTTTGACGCCGGCGCCCGTTTTTGACGCCGGCGCCCGTTTTTCCGACGCCGGCGCCCGTTTTCGACGCCGGCGCCCGTTTTCGACGCCGGCGTCCATTTTTCCGAAAAAAAAATTTTGACGCCAGCGAATTTTTTGACGCGAATTTTCACGGGAGTTTCGCGAATTTATTCGCTGGCGGCGAATCGCGCAAATTCGCAGCGAATTCACGCCTGGCGAATAAATTCGCCCATCACTAGTTAACGACTTTCCTTCTCCTATAAGTCACATTTCTGAGTGCATATCAGTCACTTTCTCCAGTGTTATGGTGCAGGTTATGGAGGGGATCGTTTGCAATAGAAAGAGATGGGTTTTGCCGGCGTCTCCCTCTCTGTGTTCTTCTTCAGAGTAGGGATGCACCGAATCCACTTTTTTGGATTCGGCCGAACCCCCGAATCCTTCGTGAAAGATTCGGCCGAATACCGAACCGAATCCGAACCCTAATTTGCATATGCAAATTAGGGGTGGGAAGGAGAAAACATTTTTTACTTCCTTGTTTTCTGACAAAAAGTCATGCAATTTCCCTCCCGCCCCTAATTTGCATATGCAAATTAGGATTCGGATTCAGTTCGGCTGGGCAGAAGGATTCGGCCGAATCCGAATCCTGCTGAAAAAGGCCGAATCCTGGCCGAATCCCGAACCGAATCCTGGATTCGGTGCATCCCTACTTCAGAGGAACACTGCTTTAATTCACTCTACCTTTTGAAGAAAGCACCTTGTTTCACTTAATTATAATTTTATTTTGGAAATAGCACTCTGTAAAAATCACTATACTGTAGCACTAGGTCCCATTATTTGTTCTTTTCCATAACCTGTGGCGCTGATCTATAATTTTATCTTGATTTGTGACTGTTTACATGGATCTGTCTCAGAACCTCATCAACCAGGACCATTGAACAATTTGAATATGTCAACTAATGTCATTTTAGGGTAGTGGCAGACGGGGAGATTAGTCGCCCAGCGACAAATCTCCCCTACTTTGGGCAACTAATCTCCCCAAATACCTTCCCACCGGCAAGAATACGAATCGCTGGCGGGATGGCATACATTTCTGAAGTCGCCTGAAGTTGCCTCATGAGGCGACTTTGGAAATCAGAATCGATTAGTTTGCCATCCTGCCGGCAATTCGTTTTCTTGCAGGCGGTAAGGCATTTCGAGGAGATAATTCACCCAAAGAAGAGAAAATTTGTCGCTGGGCGACTAATCTCCCCGTCTGCCACTACCCTCATGGTTCACGAATTGTATCTGACCCACAAGGTTTGCTAGCTGACCCATAGGGTAATTGGTCTCTTATCAAGAAATCCAACAATTTCCCTGGGGGTATAATTTATTCCATTTAATTTGTACAGATGACCTTTTGCCATAGATAACAATAGGGATTGCATTTCTGTTTTGCACATTACATAATCACATTGTGGACTGTAGATTAGATTACCAGGTACAAACTGAAGCGCTTAGTGTTATCTAATGGAGCTGACGTAAAGGACATTTGATCTCGCCTACAAGATCTGCTTTCATTAAACCAACGGTAATATGATAAAGTGACTTTACACATAATACAAGCACTAATACACAGAATTAAAAGAGAACAAACACATTACACCATGTTCCTGACTTTTCTGTGTCTCATTAAATTAATACAATGATTTATAACCGCCTAGTACTCTGTTTTCCACAGCTCCTTGCCAATTGTACATAATATATCAGTAAAGAAAACAGCTTTTAGATTTGAGATTTGTATTTCATATATTAGAAAAGTGGAATTCCTGACAGGCAGATGGGTAAGAAATTTGTTTTCAGCTTGAGAAAACAATGCAAAAAGCTCCTTGCTACCAGCAGGTGGCGATGGTGCACTGCATCAGATTTTGCAAATAATGAAATCTTTACCCAAAATGTTTAAATGACAATAGACACTCCCGTTAGTCTTTGTGTCACAGGCTTTAAACGGTGTGTTATTTCTGTTTCCTATTGTTGGCTTTAGTCTCTCATTTTTCCACCATCACCCCTAAACTGATGTCTTTGTCATCCCAGGAACTCAGGGTTATAGAAAATATTACACCTGTCTCAGGGAAAAGTAGAATGACCTGCCATATTACAGGGATGGACAGCTAAAGTTTCAACATTATGACCCTTCACTCTGCTCTGCATGCTATAAACAACTTTGTATACAGGGTGAAGCTGATTTCTTTATGAATGGCATCTGGCCATTGCTTAGTACAAATAGTGTAAGATAAAGAAGGATCTTGATATATTAGGCAGGAAACCGGATGTCTGGATCCAGCCAAAGATTGTTTATGAATGAGTGTTCAGTTAAGCATTTCAGTGCTTTTTAGGTTCTAAATGTATACGGTTATTTCAAGACTTTTTAGATATTAACAACCCATTTATCTGGTCTAAGTTCTTTATAACTCGTTTAAGTAGTTCAGTAGTTTCTTCAAGAAAGGTCCTCCAAACATTTTTTTTGGAGTTCAAACAGACTTGAAAGTACAGTACATAGGAGGGAGTAATAAGAGATATGTATAATACATCCATATTGATGGCCATAAGAGACAGGACAGGGTCTGGACAAGGGGATAGGACCAACATGGAACTCAGGGAAAACATAGGAACAGAACTCCAGGCAAATCAAACATGGGCAAATCTAGGAACCAGGCTAATAACTTGGCCACATGTAGCAGGAGTATGGTAGGAAGAGAATCAGGAATCCAAGACCAAACAGCAGTCTCAGGACTTGAAAGAATAAGACTTATAACTGGAAAATGAGGAGTAGAAGATTGAGGATATATCGGAAAGTGTTGCTGGGAGGTATTGGGAATAGAGTTCCTACAACTTAATGTGGTGCAATTATAAGCAACAAGCAGAGGTTGAACACAAACAGAAGAAACCATTTAGTGGAATCAATCCCGCAGCCTGCCTTGGTAGCCAAGAGATAAGACAAGTAAGCCACAGACCCCAAGGCCCTGGTTTTACATGCAGCAGAAGCAACTTTTTATGAAGATTAGAGAACAGCAAGAGAGAAAGGGAGCACAGGGATAATGGATTTGGGGGACACAAGAAACAAAAGATGGGCCTAGAAGGAGAGAGAAACGGAAGAGTTAATGAAGGGGTGCAAAAAAAGTAGAAAGCAAGGGGAAGGGGGAAAAAAGAAAAGGAGTGTACAATAAGGTTACAACTAACAATATAACAATAATATAGAAGGATAAGAGAAAGGCTTGTGAAGATTGGATCAGGTTGGTCCATGCCCTGCTCACATCAGTTGGTTACACAGAAAATAATATCTGCGGCGTAATCTTGAGGATATAAATTCCCCGGGTTTCTCTCCATTAGGATATGTAAACTTCCGCCAGCAGTACCCGGAACTCTTTGAGGACCTGACACCCGAGGCGGTGCGGAGCACTATTGAAGCCGGATATCCAGGAATCTTGACCAGCAGAGATAAGAACGGCAGAGTTATCCTCCTTTTTAACATTGAAAATTGGGACTACGAGGAGATCACCTTTGATGAGGTTTGTTCAATTGCAACATTTTGTTATAACAAACCCTGCCATTGACTCCAATTCAGTGGATATTTT
Organism: Xenopus petersii; assembly: GCA_038501925.1. Lineage (NCBI taxonomy): Eukaryota > Metazoa > Chordata > Amphibia > Anura > Pipidae > Xenopus > Xenopus petersii. Next base: position 113,581,367 of record CM076676.1, read on the forward strand.
CTCTCAAATGGTGTTTTATGGCGATCATTGACCTCATTCCAGTAATCATGATTTCTCACTGGAGTCAGTAGGAAGATATGCTTGCACTTTCTGCCTTATGTATGAGTTAAGCGCATCTACAACTTTACTATTATTTCATGCCTCATTGATTCAAGATAAATACAATATATACCTGTGTATTCCAGATCCTCCGAGCTTACTGCATTATACTGGAGAACTTGTTGGAAAACGAGGAGACTCAGATTAACGGCTTCTGCATTATTGAGAATTTCAAAGGATTCACCATGCAGCAAGCTTCAGGCATAAAGCCATCCGAGCTGAAGAAAATGGTGGACATGCTACAGGTAAATACAAGGATAACTATGCTGAGCTGCCCAGGTATTCCCCAGAATTCTTATATTCTGCATTGATTTGTTAAATGGAAATATTAACAGGTCTGCTCACCTTCAAATTACTTTTTAGTAAGATGTAAAGATTGATATTCCGAGACAATTTGCAATTGTTCTTCGCCTTTTATTTTCTGTGGCTTTTGAATTATTTTGAGATACTTTTAGTTTGTAATTTCAGCAGACATCTGAAGAGCTGAAAGTATTTTTATTTTGCTTTACTTCTCCAGATTTCAATGAAAGTATTTCTGGCTCAGCATGAAGTTTATCCTTGTCTAAACTGTCATTAGGCCTCACTGCAAGTGCCGTGTGTAATGTGCAGTTTCTGGCACTTGTCACCAAAATGCAAGGTTTTCCACCCCCTCAAAATTCCAACTTAATTGCAGCTGCAAAATTCTTTAGGCCACTGTGGGAACCCTGAAGGAACCTTAAAAGATGCACTGTATGCAATTCCAACAGAAGTAGCAGCTCTAAGCAAAACTATGCACAGGGTCACACTGTAAAGTGTCTTTAAAAAACAATCGAGTCAATTCGAGTAACAACTGTGCCTACATTTGTGTGACTGCAATTATACATGACCCCTATTGTCTTTTTGGCTGGTTGGCTACAATCATCCTTTTCACCTCCAACAGTCCTAATGTGTTCCAATCCCACTGCAAGCAGCTAATGGAGATATGCATGATAACTGCCTGACCAACAGTTTTTATATTAAATTAATAGAACCCAGTTTATTATTTTTAAAAAAACAGTATAATAGGTAATCTGTTGTTCAGTGGCATAACAAGAATGTGCCAGGCCCCTGCCAAAAATTATCTTTGGAGGGGCCCAGCATGCATAAATGCTCCTGCCAGCAACCCCCTCCCTCGCCACAACCCCCCTCCCTCAAGCTGGGCGAGCTTGCAACAATTTTAAAAAGTATCACACTATTTTTATTAGGAATGCACCGAATCCACTATTTTGGATTTGGCCGAACCCCCGAATACTTTTCGAAAGATTCGGCCAAATACAGAACCGAATCTTAATTTGCATATGCAAATTAGGGGTGGGAAGGGGAAAACATTTTTTACTTCCTTGTTTTGTGACAAAAAGTCACATAATGATTTCATGTATTACTGTACTGTATCTTGCTTACGACTTGGATTTTGTTTTCAAAAATCAATAAAAATTTAAAAATTAAAAAATAAAAAAAGTCACACAATTTCCCTTCCCGCCCCTAATTTGCATATGCAAAGTAGGATTCGGCTTTGGTTCGGCATGGCAAAAGGATTGGTACAAAAAAGGAGGGTTGTGGTGCACTCCTAAGGCCATATAAAACATGTTTAAATACAATAATCCCCTGTCTAAAAAAAGAAAAACTTGTTTTTTTGTTACAAATTTATGACCACCGTATGCAGTTTACCTTGACGTGGTATGGTGGCTTATCAACTTTATGATCATAACTTTGTAACAAAAAACCTTGTTTTTCTTTTTTAAATACATGCATTTGCATATTCATTGAATTATTTAGACAGGGGATTATTGTACTTAAATATGTTTTTATATGGCCTAAGGAGTACACCACAACCCCCCTTTTTTTTGGGCAGAAGGATTGGGCCGAATCGGAATCCTGCTGAAAAAGGCCTAATCCTGGCCGAATCCCAAACCGAATCCTGGATTCAGTACATCCCTCATTTTTAATAACCTTTGTTTATGTGCCTATGACTACGTATCTGTTGATACGAAACGCGTTAGGACGCATGTCTTTTAACTAATATGGAATAAAGTTACATTTTTTAACCTCCGAGGCCATGGTTGCAGGAGTGCGTGCAGATTTATTTTGAAAACCTTTGTTTATTACTGCATTGGCCTGTAGGATTCCGTAGCTCCATCTGCAGGACTGATCACATTTTCCATTACTAATTATGGTGGCCAATAAAATATATATCACATTTCCTTCTAGCCTTTTTACTCAGAACAGTTACCTAATATTGTTAAAGTCCACAGTCCTAAAAGAAACTCTTATCAATGGATAATGTTCCAATGACATGAGTCATGCAAACCAGGTTAAAATCTCTAAGGTTAAAATCGAAATTGCCAGCTGAAGAAAGAAGTCTAATTACAATTAAAGTAGAAAAGAAAGGGGAAACCATAAGCAAGGCAATCTGCAAGAACGTATCCGTTAAAGTGTTAGCACACTACAGTATATATATATCCAGTGTGTATCCCATATATGGTGAGTAATGTAAATGTGGTGTAATATTTGAAGGCTATACAGAATTCTAAGCTACTTAAAATGAAATAAGTGTTTGTGAATGCAAGAAACCTTTCGCATTTCGCACTGTACCTAGCACTTATTTATAGGCCTATGGGTAATTGCTAGGTGCAGCATGATACGTGTGAAGCTGAGCTGATGAAGTCAATTTGATTTTACAAGCCTGCATTGGAATGATCCTTTGGAGGACCTGCCAACTATTTATATGTGTTTTATCTGCCTCCCTATGCTGTAGGCTCAGGGCAGGGCACCTGGACCTTTCATTATTCACTTTTGATTCACTTTAAAGACACAGTTATTCCTGGAGGTTCTTTACCTAGTTTAAATGTAAGAACCTGTCATGGGGACAGTAGGAGAAGGTTAAGTTGCTTTTAATGGGTTAAATAACCAGTAACCAATACTGAGCCATTAATGCTGAGATGCACAGCAACAGGACAACATTAGGAGCCCTGCTATTATTGGTGGATTCCTGGCTGTTGCTAGGTCAAAGCTGATTTTTGCTTTTTCCAGCCAATGATGCCATTTGTATGTTTGTTTTTAACAGGACTCATTCCCAGCCAGATTTAAGGCTGTACACTTTATTCATCAGCCCTGGTACTTCACTACCACATACAATGTTGTGAAACCGTTCCTGAAGAGCAAGCTACTGGAGAGGGTGAGTTGTGCTCATAGCTCACATATCTTTCTGTTTTAGAAAGGGGTAGGCAGAAGAGGCACGTGCCAAGGGAGCAAAGCTTTGGGGGCACCAGGCATATGCAGCCTACCCCTAGTCCAGCAAGTGTTACCTCAGTGAAAAGTGGGTGTGCTCTCTGAAGTCAAAGTGCTTTGTGCATGCGAGTCCTTGGTTGCACGCTGTTGCCCTCTGCTATTGCGGGGGCCGAAGTGGCCGGCCAGGTTTCCTGGGGGGGCTCGGCCAGCCTGGCCCAGCACTTAGGATGAGTACCAAACAACTAAATGATGTGCATAAATAGGGTGACCGTATAACCTAAATTGCCCTTAAATGGACAGAAAAACATAGCAATAAAACATTAGGGTATATTGACTCAGCCCACAGTGGGAAGCTTGGAGCTACCACTTTTATACAATTTACTGGGCCTGGTGGCAGCTTTAGTGGTTATATCTCTATGGTCATATGGTGGACTACTATTCAGTAGACTTGCAGCTAAATTCAACAGAAGAACTGAGGGGAGGGGTTCATGGTTCTTGATGATTGGTGCATGCATTGTACAGCAGACTTGTCTACGCATTCACTAATTGCCTTCTGAAATGTGGAGGCTGAACTCCGGTGCCCTGGGTGGCACTGGACCTAAATACAGCCCTGGTGATTTAACCAAAAAGATTGCGTGGGTACAATAGTGTTTGATGCCAATAGGCTCAAGTAGGGGAACATGTTTAGGCGCAAGTACTTTTAATGAATGTTGTCAATATGCACAATGACTGTATCCATGTTTCCCTTTTGGCTGCTAAATGGGTAAAATCTTGTTTGTCCAAAACTTGCACTCACATTTAATTAGGGACTGCCACGTTATGATTCAATGCATCAAAAACATTTTGCATGTTATTACTCTGGGTTTTATTTAATCCTATGTAGAATCCTATGTAGAATGTGGCGTAACTATAGAGGAAGCAGACCCCGTAGTCGCAGGGGGGGCAGAGGAACAGAGGGGCCTGGACTGTGGGGTCTGCTTCCTCTATAGCTAATAAGAAAACCCCCTCCTCCCCAGCCGCTCTCTTATGGCGAGGAAGGGGACACAAGTCGGGGCAGGATGTGGGTGGAGTTGGGGTGGAATCAAGTGGAGTGTGGGCGGAGTCAAGGTGGGGAGTGGGCGGGTGTTAAGTATGTGGAAGGTTAGAGAATGGAGTGCGCTGGGCCCCTCTGAAGGTTTTTTTGCAGTTACGCCACTGAGCAAGAGCAAACATTTGTCTTACAAAACATACAGCAAATTTTAGGGGCTGTGCAGTACCAGTCCAGAGTAGCAAACACTGTCTCCTGCAAATGTGCAGATACTGTTATACTTTAAAAAAAACATATAATCTTCTTAAAGTGATACTGACACTAAAAATTTATTATTCAAAATATTAATGTACATCAAAAGTTACCTATAGCTCGTGTTGATCATTTTTCACTCATAGGTCTGCTTTTGTAAGGAATTGTTACTTGAAGTTCTTAAATCTGACTGTTTTACCAACCTGACTGTCCCTTCTCAGCCTGTCAGTTAGAGATTCTAATGCTAACAGACTACTGAAGCTCAAATATGGCAGCCCCCTCATAAATGGGTAATGTAAAAGCATCTATAAATGCTTTTATGGCAAAATGATAGATAGCATGCAAAGAAAATAATATGATAGATAAAAAAGTTTTTATTCTTGGTGTCAGTATCTCTTTAAGGGTATTTGTGAGCAATATGGCATATAGTAAAGAATACATTCAGCATAACAGTGCAAGAAAAATATAACTGATCATAGAACTTACAATAGGGTACTTGATCGATGAGAAGAATGACAGTAGTGACAATTTTTTGTTTACACTTTATCCACATTTTTAATATCAGAGATGGAAATGCTAATTAGGGTTCAGATTCAGTTTAATATTTGGTCAAATATTTTATGCAGGATTCATTATTCCACCAACTACCAATATCAATTGTGAACAAAAATTTCACTTATGTAGAGATGCAAAATCACATCTTTCGAAATCAGTTTGGTCCAACACGATGAACTGTTTCTGAACACTGCAGAATGTGCTAGGATTCTGCCAAATCAAATCTTGGATTCTGTGCTTCCCTAAAAGTAAATACTGTACAAGAAGTTCCCCTGTATGTTGTGCATGTGAGGCGGCCAATAGATGAATAATCCAATGAAACACTCTCCCTTTATTTGTGCTGAAGAATGACTGTATATATACATATAAGTGTGTAGTTGTTCCCTTTTGGGAAATTATTTTAATTTTAATTAAGTCAATATGTTGTTTTATAAATGTGCATGGGTTAGCACAGATTAACGACTCTTTAGAATAAACCAAACAATTAGCTTTTCTTTGAAACTTTCCAGCTTTGTGTAAACACATAAAATGTTCTGCTTGTCTTTACTTCCTGCCTAGGTGTTTGTACATGGAGACGGCCTGGAAGGCTTCTACAAGGAAATAGATGCTGACATCCTGCCGGCAGACTTTGGGGGGAATCTGCCAAAATATGACGGGAAAATTATCGCAGAGAAACTTTTTGGGCCAAGAAACGAATCAGAAGACACGGCTCTTTAAAGTGAAATATATGTTTTATTCTCAAAGTTGCTTAGTTCTAGCTCTGTTCATGTTAAGTCATTACTATTCCCTCTTAGATGTATATACAGTATGTATTTTTTGTAAGAATGCATCCTTCCGCACAGTCAAACAGCACCACTATAATAATACATTATTATAGACAAATGGTATTCTGTATTCATCTTCAGGGGATACTTATATCTGTCATCCTGAGATTCAAACCAATTTAATCAGTTTTGCAAACCCTATGCCCACTCAAACTTGCCCACATTTAACCTTGTTCCACCCCCAAGCAGTAAGTCTTGTATCTGTTTTTCAAGGAATTAGGGACTGAAAAGGAAATGTGGGGCAGCTGGCAGATATGATAAGTAGTAAACATTAAGGGGTCTATTCATCAAGCGATGTTAAAAAAGGGCAAGTAAATACATCACTCACTGAACGGCATATGTGAAGCTGTTGATTTATTTCTGCATAGAATTCTGCCATCAAAAACGGGGGCAACTCAAAAAAAATTCTCATTGACTTGAACGGGTTACACCATAAAATAATGGCTTATAATAATGCCTCATTGCGATAAAGTGGCATAAAAGAAAATACACAAAAAGACACAAATCTGCCATTTATTTCACAATGATTTCTTTCACTTTTTTTCCAGTGTAAATAATATTACACCCCTAAGTGCAGCAATCAAATATGTACAGTACTTACATAGACCCAACCGTAGGCCATGCAACGGGCTTCCCTGAAAGTCGGCCAGATCTCGATCAGGCAGGTAAAAAATCCCGTAGGATCTGTGCGTTTAGTCATGGAATGGAATTAAAGTATATTCAATATGCACCATGTCATTCTGTGTTTATGCTAAACCATATTTTGTGATAAAAAAACAAATTCAGGGGCCTATTTTTGAAATCTAGTCCAGACCTGGTGTCCTGAAATTTAAAGTGATCTTGTAACCCTAGCGGCAAATTCACTAACCTGCGGAAATTCGCCAGCGACAGCTTCGTTCACATCGCCACACTTCGACAGGCAAAATTCGCCAGGACAATGCGAATTCAATAAAATGCAAAGTTGCGTCCAGGGCGCCGAACGATGGCGACGTTTCGCTTGCGCTAATTCGGCAAGCAAACGAAGTTGCGCTAACATTGGCTAATTTGCATACGGCAGGAAGTTACATTTCAATGGACGTATATGTTGCAGCAAATACATAACACTACACAAGCCCAGGGAAGCTTAATAAAATAAAGTTGTTATATTGCCCTACACATGAGCCCAGTGTATAGTTTATGTGCCATATGTTAGGAAATAATTACACTCTTTTGCAGCCTATCACCCTGAAAAACTGAAAAGTCTCTAGCGTTTTTTGGGACTTCAAATTTTCAATTTTTTTCTGAGGTGGCGAAGGCAAGTCTGGAGCAAGAGGTAACGTTTATTAAAATCCGACTGACTTTGCGCAGTTACGTCCATTCGCTTTAGAGTGCAAAGTAGCGCTACAGTCTATCTCCTTCTCTAGCAAATGACCGAAGTCCCTATATCCAGCAAATGTCCCACAAGACACAAAGAGACGGGGGAGATGACACAGGAAGTTGTGTCCTGAAGTTACTTGTGCTGCTCAAGAGAAGTGGGTGTATACTGAATGCCCCTTTAAATTTCCAGTCCCTGAAACCATCTTGAGTAGTGACAAAGAGTAATGAAGCCTCAACTCTGGTTACAGTCTCCCTTTGCATTCCAGAGACAGACCACAGAGCAAAGAGGTAAGAATCCATATACCATAATGTGAGTTACAGCAGTTGGAAGGGAACTGCATTCTGGAAAAACCAAACCATAAGTCAAATACAATTCAAACACAGAAGACGCAGATTAGGAAACATCACAAGCAATACCATTAGTATGCAGACACTAAGGAACCCTTTAAGTATCTGTTACTATTCAGTGAGCAATTATTTTCCTACAAGAGTAAGAGTGGGCCCATGGTTTGCATAAATTACTGTCTCTTTCATTGTCTCTTTGAACCTTGGTTGGCACAAAAACAAAGATATTCCCACAAGTTATTATATATCTGGTGATTTACATTTGCCATGAATAGACTTCTTATATCATTTTAAAGACTCTTCATTTGGCAAAACACATATAAATATATAGGGACAATGGCTCATTCTGGAAGGGATGCCTGAACAGATTAAAGGAGAAGTATTTATTGTTTTTGTCTGGGTCCAGTCAATCCTCTGGAAATATTAGGAAATGATATAACTGCTGGCGATACCACAACAGAATCAATAGTCAAAGAATAATAAAAAGGATAAAAGCTTAGCTTTACTCATCAAACTGGTTTCCATGTGCTGATTAAAAATAACAAATACCTATACAATTCCAGCACTTTAACACTCAGATTGATTTGCTATTCAGCCTTTCTTCTTATTTTTCTTCAGGCAATAGTTCGGTTTATCACAGCGCTACTGGGAATATGTTGCGTATCAGAAGAAAAGGGAATAGGAGCTCAGCTATTGACATGACCCATCACAACCATAAGCCAGACATTCATCTTTTTATATGGCTTTGACTCAAATCAAACAGGATGTGTAAAATGAGGTTACTTACAGAGAAGGGAGTCTTCTGTTGGTGAATGAGCAGCACTGTACATGTTTAGTAAAGGCATTTGTAAGATATTGAGTTCCACAGGCAGCTTTATAAAACATTACAGTTCTTGTGTTCTCTTCTTCCTTTTTCATTACTTTACAAAGCAAGGTAAGTAATTATTCAGCACCTCCAGATAAAACCATATCATTCCCTCACAGTTATTACCCTTAATTATTCATCAGATTATTTACTTCTTTTTTGTAACAGATTTACTAGGGGAGGTATGTAGTATTTGGGGCATATCAGCAGTACAGTGGACGGTTACACTAAAAATGATTAGGTAGTGATTCACATGAAGTTAGTAACAACACTAATGACGATATACATTACACCCCAAGTAACAACAATACAGAGAGCATCACAACAGCGTAGGGTTTACATTTATTAGAGGGGTTGTTCACCTTTGAGTTAGCTGCTAGTATAATGTACAGAGTGATATTCTGAGACAATTTGCAATTGGTTTTATTATTTGTCGTTTTTAAGTTATTTAGCTTTTTATTCAGCAGCCCTCAGTGCATTGTTTTGAATGAGAGACTGGAATATAAATAGGGGAGGGCCTGAATAGAAAGATGTAATAAAAGTAATAGTAATAAAAAGTAGCAATAACAATAAATGTATCTTACAGAGAATTTGTTTTTAAATGGGGTCAGCGACTACCCATTTGAAAAATGGAAAGAGTCAGAAGAAGGCAAATAATAAAAAAAATTTACAAAAAATTAAAAATGAAGCGTTGCTTAGAATTAGCCATTCTATAACATACTAAAAGTTAACTTGAAGCTTAACCACCCCTTTAAATAAGTGCAAAGTGCAACGAATTAGTGAAATATCCCATAGGTTTTTTTTAATAATCATAGTACATTTTCCCCAGAATTGCAGCATCATTATGTCTACTGCAACCAGTCATAGGGGCAGATTTACTAAAGGGTGAATTGTCACCAGTGACCGCTTCACACCACTTCGCCAGGCGCAAATTTTTTACCACTACGATAATTGACTAAAATGCAAAGTTGCGTCCGGAGTGCCGAACGCTGGCAACATTTCGCTAGCGATACTTCTTCAGTTCGAGCATTTCATGTCTACGATTTGCTGTTGTTCGTTTATGCCTCGTGAAAAGTCGCTAGTGATCTTACACTTAGGTAAATTTGTATAGGCCGGGTACATTAAAGATGTATGGATGTCTTTATTAGAGATTTTGGTCTAAATGCTTGAAGTGCCCACTTTTTATTAAAAATGTCCAAGGAAGACAAAAGAGATCAGATAATGCACTAGACATGAGCCCACTGTAAAATAAATGTTCCATGGCTCTCAAATGTCAGGGGAAAAATGTTAACCCAAAAAAAGTTCAAGTTAGGACTTTTGCAAGTAATCCTGCTTAATGGGCAACTAAAGTCTAAAATAGAATAATGTTAGAAATGCTGTATTATATATACTAAATATAAACATGAACTTACTGCACCAGCAGCCTAATAAGACAAATGATTTATGCTTTCAAAGTTGGCGCAGGGGGCTGTCATCTTGTAACTTTGTTAGACATTTCTGCAATATCAAGACTCGCACATGCTCAGTGTGGTATGGGCTTCAGTTGGGAGGTTAAGCTTAGGGATCGTCATAATTTATCAAAACAGCACAAGTCAAATAATATCTGCCTTAGAAGCCAATACAGCAAGACTGATTAATAATCATAATATAAAGACTGCACTGCGTCTGCATACAAATCTCTACAGGGAATCCAACAATGCTGCTCGAGTTCTGGGAAGTAAGGTGGGGGGGGCTCCCCCTGCCATTTGAAAGTATGATTGTTTACCTGCACAGCAGTTGGGGACCATCTGACAATTCCTATCCACAGCAGTAAAAGAAGGGGGAATTACACTGCATACAGTCAGGTTTCTGATAAAAACTGTAGACATTTTTTAATTAACGTATATTGGAGATAAATTTCTTTTTCATTAAAGAAAGTAAAAATGGGATTTTATATTTTTGTCTTTATATGCCCTTTAAAAAAAGGAAAAGTCGCCAGCGTTTTTTCAACTTTAATGCATTTCCGGCAGACAGGACATGATGTAAGTGAAATAAGATTGAGAAAGATCTAGCTGCTTCATTTTAGCAGTTTGCCTGGTCTGAGGTGGCAAAGTCAACTCTGGCGAAAGAGGTAACGTTCAGTAAAATGCACACTTTAGTGAATTTGCGCAGCAACGACCATTCGCATAAGCAAAAAGTTGTTTGACGATAGAGTGCGAACTAATGCTAGCGATGGTCTCTTTCGCTAGCAAATTGTCATCTGCGCCTGTTAGTGAATTACCGATGTACCTGCGGATTAGATTTCTCATTTCATCATGTCTCATCATCTCATCATGTCTCTCTACATGCAGGATTTGTGAAAAAGGCAGTGATTTTGTTTGTACTGGAATCAGTTCTTTCAGTGAGTTCTAATTCATCTGCTAGGAAAGGAAGCCTCCCTATAAGATATATTGGATCATTCATCTGACACCAAACTGCTGCAAGAAGACAGAATGAAAAACAGATGCTAAGAGAGGAATAGTGAACATAAACTTGATTATTTCAGAAACAATGCAGAATATTTAATTGATTATCATTTTAGCAATAGTTTCCCTCTAAGTGGGTGATGTCCGGCTGATCCAATCGTGCGAGCTGGGGCCCTAACTATGCCAGAAATGCAGGCGGTTGGTGCAAGGACTGCACCAACAAATCAAAGCTGTCCTCAAACCTGCCCAATTGACATCTGGCTGATTTTCACATATTGGTCAGAGAAGCCTGTGGGAGGGCCCCTACACTGGCCAATAAGCTGCCAACTAGGTCTTTTGGAAGCTTTTATAGTGCCGGTGTATGGCCACCTTTAGTCAGCCACTCTAAAGACTGGAGACTCACACACAATCTGTATAGTACCATGTGTAGGCCTTATGAGCAGTTTCTTCACATAGCTGCAGTTTAACTTCTACATAATGTGATCCCTTAACAAGCCTTCAAATTATTTGCCCACCACAGATGTCAAACTTACTAGCCTCTATTTGCCAGGCTGAAATCATAATCCCAAGCAAAAAGGGAGCACTCACTGTTCCAATGCCGATGCACTGTGCTTCCACGTGAAAAAGCACTTCTCATAGCGTAGAATTCAAGTGAAAATCTTCAAGAGACACGGAGCACTTGCGAGGCTATAACCATACTTTTAGTGTACAAACATCATTAAAATCAGGGAGTGCACGAACTTGACACGTTTGACACGTTTCGTGGACCAAACCACTTCCTCAAAAGCATGCTTTGAGGAAGTGGTTTGGTCCGCGAAACGCGCCAAGCGTGGCAAAACTGCCACTTCATAAATGACCCCTTTTGTTTGCACAAAGTACTCAGGAGTGGCTGATTTATATTGCTACACCAATTATGTAATAGTTGAACTATATATATAACTAGAGACTTCTAAGACCTACACATCATGCTATACAAAATGTGTGTGCACATATCTCTGGCTGCTATGTAGTAGTTGAACTACAGCTAAGCACATTATTAAGAGAGTGCTAAAAGCTAACAGGTGCAAGATTACAGCTAGGAGGGGACACTGGAGCCTAACAATCATATACAACGCTTATTACTGTCTTTATTATAGGATATTTGGCCTATTATAATGATGGGTTAGGTTGCAAGATAATAAGTGTGATTAACTGCTTGGCTAATGGTGGACTAAATGATTCTGTTGTGTTAGTTCAGGTAAAGCAGCCAGACAAGCACAGTAACTTCTGGTACATTTATTACAACATGGGAGGTAGGTGTGGCCTGCTTCATGCTTCCTCTCAGCTTAGACAGGAAGAGGGAAACAGGAACAGGAATATGAATTATAAAACAAATGACAAAACAGCAGCAGGAATGCCCTTAACCAAAATGCCCACACAAGCCAGTTACAACAGATAATCTTTGCCAGTGGGAATAATGAAAGAGAGAGAGATAATGATGAACACCCTGCTGGTTGTAAGTAGTACAATTGATTTATTTTTTACAGTAATTGCCAACCATGTTTGTATGAAATATGAATTAACCAAGTTGTTTTAAAAGGCACAATATGAAAACATGGTTATTTTGGATGTGAAACTGGACTTTGGAGTTTTGTATACCAATACATGGACTATGTGTATCAAGCCTCACTTTGGAATGCACTGAACCCCTGGGGAGTGTGGGTAATTGGGTGGAACTCCATGTATCCCAGGTATGTTTGTATCCTGACGATGGGAGGGTCAATCCCCTGAAACGTTGATGTAACAGATATGGTGTTTGTGCGACTCTCTTAATATATCCTCTACAATAAGAATAGCCATATCACCTAAAAGTCTCATATTTATGTTTTGCATACTTTTCTTTCTCTACAATCATTATCAAGTTTTGAGCCACAACATCTGTATAGCATTGTATTTCTTAGCCATTTGTAAGAACTTCTGATTAAGAACCTTTAATGTTTAACAGCAGTCCTTTCAGGAAATGTTTGTTCTTTGTTTGTGTTTATTGCTATGCAGCACAGGGGACATTAGAGGGCGCCCTCTATAGCAGGCCAGATAGTATCCTATGCATTAGGGATGATGCAGCCTTTTTGTTTTTATAGGGCAATAAGCTTTATTTTTATTGGTTCAGTAATGTGACAGTATTGCTTCACAGAATAGATATTTCAGGGTTGGACTGGGTTGGGAAAAAATCCAGTCCTGCTCCTTGTACTTGCACTTATCTCCCTGACCCCTGTTGCGTCTGTAGGAAACGTGGGATGGGGGCGCAGAGGGGATTTTGCTGGCTGGGGGGGGCTCGGGGGATGGTGAGGGGGGCCCGGTTGGCCCTGGGCCCCTCTAGTCTGATGCTGCGATATTTTATCAGTTTTGTGAAACAGAGTTTTCATTTTGTTGATAGAATGGATCCTGTGTTATAAAACCAAGAGATTTGCTTGTTAAAATTTACAGAATGGAGTTTTTTTTAATAAAATGATATTCTTTTTTGCACAAACCAGATTTTATTCTCATTCTCTAATAGAAATAAGTCTTTTGTATATTTTGTATGCGTAGCGGGTCTGTACCCTGAAAGACATACATTCTGTGTATTAGGGATATTTTTGTATAAAGAATGTGTTTGGGAGAAACCGCACCCCATACGCATGGAGGTACCAGACCAAAACAAAGAAGTAAAAACAATTATCTTTGACTTTTTCCTTGGGAAAAGAGATTTAAAATAATGGTGGAAATGTGAGCACAGTCCATATGACATTTGCTGCCTTCTGGGATTAATATGGAAAGTGATACAGAATTGCAATGTAGTCCTCTACAAATATTTTCTTACTAATCTGTAAATTGATGGTAAAAACAGTTTTAGCCAGATAATTCCCCCAGCTGTTTTTTTTTACTTTGCTCCCTTCCTTTGCAGAGCTGTAGGATGTCCCAAGTGTGCCTGCTTCTTTTACTGGAAGACAGAACATTTTCATAGAACCATCATCTCTTTGCCTGAACTCCAGTTAAAGCAACAGACATTCATTTTCCCAACGTCACTCTGTCTTGCTTAATTACACATAGGGAGGAAGGATTTACTATACTAACATTTTTTTCCAACTGATTTAAATACCAGGACAACCCCAGAGGTGTCTCTCGTTATACTCAACTTCTAGGAAACCACAGTTACTTTAAGTATTATGGGGGGCCCTGACCACCAATAATTTTTTTAAAAAAACTTTTATGGTGGGCCCTGCCCCCAATGGTTTTTTTAATTTATAGGGAGGCCCTGGTCACCAATTATTATTTTTTTAATTTAACAGGGGACCCTGACCACCATTGTTTTTTTTTTTTTTTTTTTTTTTTTTTTAAAAATTATGGGGGGCCCTGGCGCCACCGTTTTTTTTTAACTTATAAGGGGTCCCTTTTTTTACAACTTGTGTGGGGGTTTACCTTTTTAGAGCGGATATCTGTGTGGTCTTTTAACTGTGGTGTGGGTGGGGCCAAGAAAATTTTGTTGTTCGGGGCCCGTGATTTATATTGGCCCTGGCGCCACAGTTTTTTTTAACTTATAAGGGGTCCCTTTTTTTTTTACAACTTGAGTGGGGGTTTACCGTTTTTAGCGCTATCTGTGTGGTCTCTTAACTGTGGTGTGGATCTGGGGATGGGGTGGGGCTTGTGGTGGTGGGGGGCCCAGAAAATGTTGTTGTTTGTGGCCCGTGATTTATATTGGCAGCCCTGTGAAAGGCAATAAGTTCCCAAACCCTGGTCTACATAGTATACAACTGTATCATTGATATAGCCAATTTACCACTGTTACATCAAATACTTGCCATTTATAATGAAGTCTAAAGCTGGCCATACATGGGCACAATGTCAGCAGCTTGTTGGCCCATGTACTGTATGGGACCTGTTATTCAGAATACTTGGGACCTGGGGTTAATTTGGATCTCCATACCAGAAGTCTACTAAAAAAAATCACAATTCTAAAATTAAAAAAAAAAGGATTGTTTTGCCTCCAAGCAGGATTCATTATATCTTAGTAAAGATCAAATACAAGGTTCTGTTTTATCATTACAGAGAAAAACGTTTTTTTTTAATGATTTGATTAAAATGGAGTCTATGGGAGGTAGCTTTCCTGTAATTCAAAGATTTCTGGATAACGGGTCCTATACCGGTGTATTCTGCTATTAAAAATAAGTCTGTAGACAGAAATACATGAAACTTTTTTTATTTTATTTTTTTAATATACTTATTTCAGTAAGGTCAGAGTTAACAAAATGACATTTTCTGATTGCAGTGAACATTTTCAGGATCACAAAATCAAAGTAACAAAAATGAATAGTAAATCAAAGAAAATAAACATTTTCAAAGTAAATGTTTTTTTGTTTTTAACTTATATAATATATATTGCATTGTTAGTTGCAATTCTCAATCACTACAAGTGACTGGCCATTACAAAGTCCTAGGCCTGCACTAAAAGCTATCTAGGGCAGCATTTAAGTTCAAAATAGAATAAAAAAATCATTTGTGGTTTTCCTCCATGTCCAGGAGCAAGCCAACTTAGTTAATGAATCACATCCGTTTGCACGTTCCTGCACCCGTGTTGATTGTTTAGTGCTTAGTAAGGCAGTCGTGTTGGAGTAAAATAAAGAGGAAGATTAATAAAACATTATGTTGTGTTTATATATCACTTTATTTATAAGGCGATACTTGTATAAGTTCAGTAGCAATAATATCATGTCTATTGAATGTTGCTGATGTAATATATTCTGCGAGGAGGGGAATGTAAGATAAAGAAGTGTCGTTTATAAGGATTGTGGCAGGTCGGAAAGACAGCACCTCAACAAAAACTACAGATATGGCTTGCTCCAAAAAGGGTTGTTGCTTATTCCCCCAATGAGACTTGAAAGTAATAAGTATTTCCCATAAAAATAGAACAAGCTTGCAACAGCGTAGCGGCTGAGACGCCTTTAGCAAAATCTGCCGGTGTTTAATGCATGTGCACATGCAAAGGCTTCTATTGAGCTGCCATAAATGCTGCCCTATTAAAAACTTTATGATTGGCTGCAAAATAAAAATATTGTAGAGCGAATATGCATCGGTTGTTCAGAGAATGAACATGCATTTAGTTTTGAACAGCTGCTAGGGCTAATCATATGCAGTGATGTTAGTAGCTGCTGCTAGTAGGATAGTTGCTCATACTAGACAACCTGCCTTCCTTTGCACTAGGGCTTGATACAGCCTTTCAAGGATTTCCCTTACTAGCCCCCAGCTTATTCAAGGGCCTCATCTCATTCTTTGGCTAATATCAATGGTTCAGAAAAGGAATATATAGAAGCCCAGTACACATTTGGACAGCCCTGCGTTTGAGCATTATGTTGTGCTATCTTATCCTTCTGTAGCATCAAATCAGAAGTGACAAAGAAGAAGCGAATTGCCCAGAAGAAGAAATTTGGTGCCTTGGTTTTGCCAACTAAGCTAAAACAAAAAAAACAGCTATGTAAACAAAACTGCATGGAGATAATGTTTTACAGAAATACGACAGGGCCACAATTGTATGACAAACACAAACTAGGGGCAGCTGGATCATTGGTCAGAAAATTAGCTTTTGATTGTATTCAGTGAAAATAAACGCATGTGATTGAACGTTATGGAAAGAAAAACGGTTTATGAAACTGCTTCAGAAAATAATTCAATCCAGTCCGACAATGTCTCCGAAGAGGCTTAACTGAAACTGATCATCCAGGTTTGTGTGTACGGGGCACACGGGCAGATTAGTCGCCAGGTGACAAATCTCCTCTTCTTCGGGGTGTCTAATCTCCCCAGATCGATCTGCCTTCCGCTGGCTTAAATGAATATCGCATGGGGGCAGGCACTCGCCCCAAAGAAGAGATTTGTTGCGTGGCGACTAATCTCCCCGAATCTGCCTGTGTTCCCCGACCCTTAATCAGACAAGAATGCATAGTGAAACCACCAAATCCGTCAGTCAATCATGAAAGGCAAACATGCCACAAACATTAGGGGCTAGGGTTGCACCTGCCAAGGCCAGGGCCAGTATTACAAATTTACCGGCAATATAGCTGCCGGAAAATTTGTAATACTCCTAACAAAAGCCCTTGGCCTGCCCCGAACCTGCTCAAAATGTACCTTTTTTGCTGCCTTCTGGCCAATCATGCATTCTGGCTCTGCCCCTTTAATGTCACAACACTCCCCTTTCTACATCACAACCAGCCCCTTTTACATCATGGCCCGTCCCCATCACCAGCTGGTGAGCGTTTTATTAAAAGGTGGGAACCCTATTAGGGGCCCATGTTGCTCTGACACAAATACAGTAGAAATGTGCGCACAATGTTGTTTATTTCACCAGGTAGTCATATAACAGCAGCTACACACAAAGATTCATTGGCTTTATTAAACTGACAAAACAACATATTCCTACAGCCTAGTGCGTTTCCTAATGATCTTCAATATCATTGGTTCATATCATAAATTGCACCTTTGTTGCATTACTGAATTGTATCTGGAAACTGGTTCCTTGCCTAATATAGATTCACATATAGAAACAAATAAAATGTTTCCATGAAAGGTTTTTAGTGAAATATGTACAATTTTATCCTAGTAGCTATTTCATACAAGAGTGGGATACACAAGTCTTGTATGTTGCCGCCACCTTCCGAATACAGGATGGCTGAATGTTAAACAGAAGGGATCAGAATTGTGTTTGGAAAAAATCCTTCACAACGGTATTCAGCCCAGTCAGTTTATAAGATCAAGTCAAGCTGCATTTGGTTACCCTGTATGTGTGAGGCCCAGGCTTCTGAACAGACAAATACATAGGAAGGTGAAATATGTTGCTAAACAAATCACCACTCCCCCCAATATAATATACTTTATAAAACAGGCCAGCATTCAGCAAACTGCTGTCCTATATGGACCTATAGCTCTGCCTTCCTGCTGACATGAAGTACAACAATAGGACCACAGGTTGCTCATCTTAGATACATACTGAACTGAAATATTTAATCAGAAGATCTTTCCCATCTGTTACAGAACGGTTACAAACGTATGATCACTTCCTGGCTGGATAAATTACCTTCGCCCCAATGAAGGGTTTTAGGAGAATATTAAACCTAAAGTTATCACAATATTCTGGAAAACTTGGAGACTTCATGTTCCCTTTGGATAACATGGGGATATAAAACATAAAAGCATCGGAATTGTGATGGTCCTTGTCGTAAGTGCTTGCACCAATGTTCCCTCTAATTTCCTTTGTCCTTTTTGGGCATAAGTATATACAAAGACATGGGTGGAGCTAGGTAAGCACTAAATTGTATTACAGCTATTTGATCCAGCAGCTGATTGCATTGCTCATAAAAAAAAAAATTGTTTGTGCCACGCAAGTGCACCCCTATAGTGGGAACATTGGACTGTACCTCTTTCTCTCTCTTTCTGAAGGCTTAGCAATGGATGCAAACTGGAGAATTGAAATGCTCAAATTCACTATCAATCAAACTTGTTTTTTTATTAACAATCACCATAGTGCAATCTTCACTGCAGAATTAAAGCAGTACATTTGGAGAGGTTTTTATACCATCCTCACTTCCAGAAAGTACCCTCAACCCAGGTCAACCATTAACACTTTGGTGTGTGGCAGCAGCTCTATCCCTGAGTGTTAAATGGCAGATTTTATAAAGAATGCCTTACGGCTCCATTTATTGGGCACCCGGCATGCTTTAACCTTTGGTTACATATTGAAGCATGATAGGCCGACAACATCTGGACACCCCCAGGTTAATGGGGTAAATAGAAAGCAAAAATAAAACAAATACTGCTGCAAACAAAACTAAAGAAAATAAAGAGCACACACTATTAAACCTAATAAAAGTTCAAGTCATTCTAGGAGGTTACACCATCAGGTTAGTAACCAGAAGCCTTGCAATTAATGAACACTACTCTGAGCAATGGACAGGTCCCACATATACTATAGCCAGTGAAAAATAAAGGGATGTATAGAATTCAATGCTGGCATAACCCACAATGCCCTCTGCTGAATTATCTCAGTGCACCAACAAGGCAACCTAGCAAAAAATCCAGTATAGCAGTGAGTGAGCAGGTGTCTCCATGTGTCACAGGAGGACTAAGTAATGAGCGGAAAGGTCTGCTAAACGCAAGCACAGATTTATTTTGTTTCTATGTGCGTATTCCCAATGGCAACATCTAAAAAATAAATGCCTTTCCAGGTAATCCTATCACGTCTGCTCTCATTTTACAGGTTAAGAGTGAAGACAGATTGTGTGAGCTCCAGATCATGGTGTGATGTGTCACGTTGCCTTCTGCCTCTCCCATTTCACTTACAGCTCAGCACATTTATCTTTAATGGATCCGGCAGAACAAACGCAGCTTCAGGTTTACAGATGAGGAGGAACTTACCGGTAAACAATATTTTGTATACCACAAAGAACAAGCCAATATACAAAACTGTGCAACTTATTGATTTCAGTACTGCAGGCAAAACAAACAAATGGAACTGTAAGAACCTTTTAGGTCACAGAATACAGCCCAATCTCAAACTAGAGCTACACTTAAAAATGGAGGTGTCTTCAGCAAACAAAAAAGTGCGAATGAGAACACAAGCCTTCTACAGGGTGGAGTCTTTAGAGGAAAACAACACCACATTTCAAATTATAATAATAATAATAACATTAATATTCCCTTAAATACACAGGTAATTATAAAGGCACGTTGTCTTGTTGTGCGCACAGAACAAGCATTCTTTGCGTATATGTAATTATACTTGAATTATAATTGGTGTATAATTGCAGTTGTGCAGAGAAGGACTCCCAACTTTTCATTTATGGGTCAAAAACCGATGGTGATGCAGAATTCTGAGCAAAGGCAAACATAATGTTAGCTGTACGCATAGGTATATAATTATCAGCAAGCAGGTGCACAAATTACAGGCTATTTAAGGGAGTTGAAAATGAAAAATGGGTACCAAATAAAAAACAAAAACAACCACTTTCCCTGACTAGATTAAGTTACTGCAGTGTCTAAGCAAGACAAAAACAATATGTGAGTAATAAGGCATAATCATCACCACAAAGAGATTATAGATTCTATATAAAGGAGGAAGACTATGTCTGGTTATGGGCTGTACTAGGCATCCTAAATGAAGGCAACCAACATTTGCCAAGGCTATTTTCCTTAAATCTACAAAACTCTATGCCATTCGTTCTGGGGGTGAAAATAATCATATTAATTTATTCTTTAGAACATTAAGGTCAGAAAATTCTTGCTCTCCCTCCGAGGAGAAAAAGCTGCCATTTCTTATCTCATGGAGGTTGTCAACAGGTAGGACCCAGCAACACGTTCTTATACAACGAAGATGTTGAAAGTTACCAGACTCCCACCATCGTATCATAGGTTTGGGAGCAACTCTCCCTGATAGTAGGTGTATACATTAACCCTATTTTGGCTTGGAGAGACCATTTATGGGTTTGTGGGGTGAAATGCTAGGAGCCAAAGGGTGATCAATCACTGGCAAAAAGCATATTCCATCTAGAAATTAAATACTCAAACCTAGAGAACAGATCTATGCAACTTAAATATTTAAATAGCTTTGGTAGATGCAGAACAAAAAAAAAAGTGCTTGTACAGGTACCAGTGCATAAAGAGTAGGTCCACAACGTAACCTCTTCTTTAACAGCTGTTCCCTTTGAGTCACCAAAATAAAAAATAAAGAAAACACAATATTATATAATTCTAACAATATACTTATTTTACATTCACTCTCCAGTAGATAGGTGCAAACTTTACCTTGATATTTGTACACCAAGGATTGCCCCCTCTGGCATCTAAAAATGACTAGGCACCAGCCAAAGCACATGTGCAGGTCTGCTACTGGAACAAGCAATTATCCGGTACTAGCTTGAAAGCTTGAATGTATATGTATATATATATATATATATATATATATATATATATATATATATATATATATATATATATATATATATATATATATATATATATATATATATATAGACACACACACACACACACACATTCAGTCCATTATGTAACACCGATAAGAAAAAAATAACTTGCACACAGAATTCTTAACATTTTGCTCGAATTCAGTTCTAAACAAATCGTACAGGAGTTCAATATAATATCGACTTACAATGGGGCAACTATACCTGTACATGGAAATGGAGTGAACCGGCCAATGGGAAATACAGCAAGAAAAAAAATAGCTACTAATTAAAGCACTGCAGATATCGAACCAAAGAGAACTGTGTGAACTGGAGAGACTCACAGTGGGAGCATGGCCTCTTTCCAAGTTGAGTTACAGACCCCTAAATAGTATTAGAGAAAAAAATAAAGTATAAAGATTCCCCTAAAAATGATGGTCTCTGTAGGTAAATCTAGTCTCTTTGGGAAAATAATCGAAGAGCCAATTTTATTTATGGTCCGACTCAGCAGCCTGCACCACATCAGAGCACTGGGATTTATTTCTCTCCCACTGGCAAATGGCATTGGAGTACTGTACTATAAGTTTGTCCATCCATGTTAGTGGTTCTGGAAATAGAACAGCACCCTCAAAGAAACCAAGGTGCCCTCCATGTAGAGGTAATACCACCATGACATTTTCTTTCTTTTCTATAAAATAGAGAGAGAGAGACAAAACTAAGGTTACTTTCTACAACCAGTTTTACCATTTAACAATCCATGATGTCCTGGCTGTATGAAATAATAACAATGCTGACTAAGCAATATGAAATTTCTATCTAATACAGAAGTGCTGTGGCCAGGAACCAATGTCCTAGGGATGGCACCTTGCTTTGTTAAAATACCCTTTATGTTCAGAGCTACAGTAGCCTAAAGATACAGCCCTGCCTCTTCATGGAGCATTGAAAATTTTGTTGCTTCAATAATGAACACCAAGCTGACTTCTGATGCTCTATCAATACCACTTTAAAGGGGTTGTTCACCTTTATATCATTATATTTAAGTATGGTTTAGAAAGTGATATTCTGAGACAATTTACAACTGGTTTTCATTTTTTATTATCAGTAATTTTTAGTTATTTAAGTTTTTATTCAGCAGCGCTCCAAGGTTGTAATTTCAGCAATCTGAAGAGAGTGATTTGAAAGAGTGAAGAGAAAGATGAGTAATAAAAAGTAGCAATAACAATAAATTTGTAGCTTTACAGAGCATTTGTTTTTGATGGAGGTCAGTGACCCCCATTTGAAAGCTAAAAAGAGTCAGAAGGAGAAGGCTTTACCCTGAACTTAAGCTTTAATATCTCTATTCAACATGATGTACTGACCAGCAAGAGTCTTTGGAATTGTTAACAAGCTGTCATGTACCAATGGATCATCCACTGAATTGACCAGAATGAGGGGTACGTGAATCTGGATGAAAAAAAGAAAACAATTAGGACAAGAGATTCTTAATTCACACATTAACTAAAACAAATCTGAATGAAAATTGTAAAAAAAAAAAAAAAAAGTCTCGACAAAATCGTGCAACAATTCAAATTGTGTGACCACAAATTTTGGGGATTTTCAAACAAAAACCAGTCAAAATGTCCGAAGCCCACGAAGATCATGAAGGCAAGAAACATCTTCCAATTATAAAAGGAAAATCTGCCGTTGACTACATGGCTTCAACAGGTTTTAGCTGGAGTATTTTCGGATTCTGATTTTTAGCAGTTTTGGCGCACAATAAATTCAATAAATGTTAGGTATTTTTTCCCCCTTAAAAACTCAACCAGAAAAATGTAAGAGCTTAATAAATAGGCCTCAATGTGGTCTTCTAAGCAAGTAAGGAAAAATTGTTATTTCCTGAAAACATTTATATTTTGTCTCATGTTTTTAAAGACAACATCTACTTAAATTTAAATGTTTTTATATGAGCAAATGATTACAGAAGAATCAGAAAATTAGTAATCCGTAGCAGATTAATTAGTATTATCATTTGTCTTGTTATCAAAATACAAAGGGAGGCTATTTTCCTCGATGAAGCCAGATTACCATGAGTAAGGTTTCACTAGCAGCAATCTTAATGTTATGCTATAGAGAGTATTAATCATTTGTTGCCCATGGCAGCTAAGATTTAACCATGGGCAACAAATCTCCCCATATGCCATTGCCCTAAATGTGAAACTACCGTCCTGTCATCAGTTGATCATAGTGTTCCCATTCCTAGTGTGACAAATATTCTGCTATATATATATATATATATATATATATATATATATATATATATATATATATATATATAATTTTAACTTACATTGTGCAAATAACGAATACAGCTTTCGGCTTCATAATATTCCTTGAGAGTCTCGTAACCATGGAATTTCCTAGAAGGTGAAAGTAAAGGTTAGAAAACATTTTAAAAGTATCATCACATGTGAGTTCCCATACATTTCTTATTTACAAAATTCATGTTTTTTTATAATTACTATTATTTATTTTTGTTCTTTGTATGTATTTGTATCTATTGTAATTTATGTTCTATTAATTTATTGTTCTGATGTATAGTGTTGTGTACATAAGTAGTGCTCTAAAAATATACAAATATACACATACATGTTTTATGCCTTCCAGCAATAAAAAGAAGTGGGGGAGGGGGGTTATTAGATAACAGGGCAACGTTTGTGTGAGGTTTAATAACCTATTGCAACCAACTAGACATTTGTATTTTGCAATCAGATCAGTAAACTGTGAGCTGTGGAAGTCTATATATATATATATATATATATATCTATATATATATATATATATATATATATATATATATATATATATATCTATATATATATATATATATATATCTATATATATATATCTATATATATATATATCTATATATATATATATATATATCTATATATATATATATCTATATCTATATCTATATATATATATATCTATATATATATATATATATATATATATCTATATATCTATATATCTATATATATATATATATATATATATATCTATATATATATATATATATATCTATATATATATCTATATATATATATATATATATATATATATATATATATATATATATATATATATATATATATATATTTATTTATATATTGTTTTCTTTGAATGACAATGTGGTAATTATATAAAAGTTGCAAAGTGTGCTAAAGGTCTACAGGGTCAGACTGGGCTGGTCGGATACTGGGAGAAAACCTGGCGAGCCCTTCAGGGGCTGCAATATGTAAACGTTGCATCTTTTATTACACACCCCCATAAATTCCATAGTATGGATGACATTCTCATGCAGCTGAGCTTACCTCATAATAACATCATCTATCTGCATTAGAGAAGTTGCTGTATAGAGTCGGCTTAAATCGGTGTCTTCTAAAACTCGATTTGTTTTACTGCTATCACCAAAGAGTATTTGTCTGTTAAATGAAATAAAAGCATTATAAAAATCATATGTTTTTTCAGTGGGAAAAAATATTCTTCCTTTTCTGCTACCTAAACTGTATGTATAAAAGATAACAGCAGTCACATACAGTATTAAAAAAAGAGAAAGCTTGTTAGAGCATGGTTTGCCTTTAAAAATAATTATTACAAAAAATGAGGTTTAAAGCTGGCCATAGTCGAGGATTCGTACGATATTCGGACCGTGTGTGGAGAGTCCCGGCATTTTTCGTCCGGCCGAGATCGGTCGTTTGGTCGATCGGACAGGTTAGAAAATTTCTGTCGGCTGCGGATAATATCTCTGTGTGTATTGCCGATCGTCCAATTTTCAGTGGGAGACTGTCACTAGCTTTGGTTGGACATAGATATCGTACGATTGCTGTCAGGGGCAGAACATTGCTGATCTGTTCTTTAACTAATCTGACTAGTAAGACTTTGATCTGAATGGTTAGTGGAGGGTCGGGAGATGGGAAAGTCCGATTTTACGATGATTCGTACGATCAGATCTTTGCATCTATGGCCAGCCTAAGTGCCAAGCTCATGTGCCATGTCAACCCATCGATAGCATTCAAAGTCTGTAGTGGATTTAAAATCATATCCACCAGAAAACAGTGTGACTGAGTAATAAGACCATGCTGCCCTTACCCTTAACTCAAGTGAGAAAGCAGGGTGCTTTTAAGCCCCAGCCAGTTAACCAACACCTGTAAATAATGTCTTTTTCCAAAGGCTGAATGGCAGCTAGAAGCTATATTTGGCTACAATTTTTACACAAAACACAGAAAGAAAGCACCAGTGTGAAGCACCCTTGTGTGCCAGCGCATGGTCTAACCCACATTCTGGAGTTGACCAGCTGCTAGAAATGATAAAAAGCCCTTATTTGTTCATAAAAAGGAGAAAGATAGATTAGTAGATTTAATAAATGTAGAACACTTTATAATCAGCCTTTTGTTTAACAACTTCTGTCTGTAGGATCTTTAAATGCATGCTAATCTCTTTTTATTTGTGTGGATTAACCTCCTGAGACACAGCACCTAAACCCCACTTTGACACTAATGACTTTGCAGTGGCTTTAGTCACTCTCTTTCCTTATTTGCCAACTACACTGTATGCACAAATAAAGTATGAAATCTGAATTTCCACCTCAGTGAACTTTGTATACCAACACACCTCATATAAATCATCATGACTGCAGCACATGTAATGTTACATCTGGAATAAAAAGTGCTGAATGTTCTGATTGAGGATCAGCCCACTGGAATATTTATCTGCTATTTAAAATAGATAATGAATGGAGTGACTTCCTCCTCCTCTGTCCTCATGGCGAACATGTCCAAAGCAAGATACTTGCTTAATATTTTAATTTCTTCCTTGCCATTAGCAATTGGTAGGGGTTTTTGGGAGTAATTCCATTGGAATCCAAGATGCTAGCTCCTTTTCCAATATGCATTCTTGTAAATTATTGATTTGGCACAGAATGAGCAAATATTTTTGTGCTGGTCATAGTGATGATGCCAAAATGTCATTTGACAAATGTTATATTTGCCATAACCAAAGATCTGTCCTAGTTAATCAGTGGGTCCTATAATACCCATCTACAATCATCTTTATAGAATCAACATGTGACTTGCCATACCTGTATTCTAGTTCATGTAAATGTGATGGAACTGCATATCATGCTTCTCACTTGTTCAGCCTCAGCAAGTCAGCAATGAGACCAGACAGTTACCCCACACAAATATACAAACCAAAAAAAATGCTCTTGTTTTACCCAATTGATCTGAGCTTTCCTAAGAAAATGTCACCAGGAGAAAAACCCTTCTGATGTACCTGTGAGACAAGATGATTTTCTTCATGTTGTCAGCCATTAGAAAATTGTAAAACCGTCTTAATTGATCCCATTGTAGAAAGGTATCCTGTGCACTGCAAAACACACATTATACTAATTATCCCACAGAAAAATATAGTTTGTATTAGGGAAATGCAAACTCTTTAGGTGGTGCCCCATTATGAATGTAGAAATTTATGAGGACATGCCACATTCCAATTAGAGTTGCAATGACAATATTTTGATTATACGTAGATTTTAGTAACAAAATTAATGTGATATTCTGCTAGTTTTCAGTGCTAAATTCTGGCACTAAAGTTCAAATGATATACAACACTTTATCAACTAGCAGATAGGCAAATACATTAGGTTGAGCTAGATAGACATTTTTTTTCAACCTCATCTACTATGTAGTACTTTATGTACTGAATTAAATGTTGATTTTTTAAGGAAAGACATCCTATTTAGCAATACTTACTGAGATGCACTGTACCCCTGGCAAACACTGACACAACACAGCACTCTCTCTTGGTTGGATGCAGTCTCTCCAAGATATTTGCAAACAATGTTTCCTCCAAGACTGAAGCCGACAACAATTAACTGAGTTTGAGGAAAAGCCTTCTTGATGTAGTTTACCATAGCTCCAAACTCCCATGTGCATCCTAAGGGGAAATAAAATAAATTAGTGCAATTAGTACTGTCCAACATTTTAAAAATGTTTTCAATACATGGTAATGTTACATATTATAAGATGAAGAAGATTGAAAATGCAGTGTTCTCCCAGCCAACAAATGATTCTTGCCTAGTAAACGGTGTCTACCATGTTCCCGGGTGAGTAACAAACTTATTCTCCGACAGTTAAGCAGTGCATCTTCATCATTGAAATATAGCTCAAAACAACTTGTTGGTGTTTTGACTTTCCCTAATTCCCTAGTTATATTACATAGCTAAATAGCAAATAAGGATGGAAAGAAGACACCTATCCATCAGGTTCAAACTTCTGCTCAGTGTGTGGTTGATCTAGACTGGAAGGTGAAAAAACAAAGCCATTTCCCATTTAAGGCATAAGGAAATGAGGATCAGTTGGATCTGATTTACTACAGGGACTATTCCCTTCAGAGATGTTTATTGAGGTATAAAATAAATAATTATTTAACGGTAAAGGTTCAGGTCTCCGACTCCTCAGTTTATGGTACATCCAACTCCTCTGTTTTTAAAGGAACACCAAAAACAAAGTGTATCAAAGTAACTAAAATATAATGTACGGTCGCTCTGCACTGGTAAACGTTGTGTGTTCGATTCAGAAAGACTACTATAGTTTATATCTACACAAGATACTGTGTAGTCATGGGGAATGCTCTTCAAGCTGGTAAAAAGGATCAGGTTACATAGCAGGTAACAGATAAAACACCATTGGATTAAACAGGGCTTACCTGTTCTGTGCTATGTAACCTGTGCCTTTTCTCCTTATTTCTAGCTTGAATGGCTGTCCACGAGTTACACAACATTAAAGTCATTTTATCACTGCCAAAGCTCAAAAATATAAAATCACATCCTTTGGTACTTCTAAACCAAAATCAAAGTTAAACTACATAAACCAAAAACAATTGGAAAACCCCACGTACATATAAATTGAACCTGGCATATATCTGTCAAATAGCTGTTAAATACAATCCAAAATTCACTGAACTCTTGTTCTTAGAAACAGAATTGCTCCTGCCATATCCTCCTTCTTAGAAGCTCTTAAATCTCATTTGATTATTTTCAGTGCTTGAACAGTATATGTCGGGGTCTGTACATTTTTGTCGATTCCGACTGAAGATACCGAAAATTGCTTCAGACTCCACAACTCTGACTCCACAGCTCTGTAAAGGTTGGACAATATCAAGCATGCCCCAGAAATTAGCCGACAGGCAGCAAACCTTCGGATGAGGTCAAATTTATTGAAAGATTCTGTCAAGCTTTTATGACTGAAAAAACCCACCCCCATTCATGTCATGTCCGGTCATGTCTTCCAAAACATTCTAATAGCACTAAAAAATATTATTCAGAGGCTCATCATAAGAGGAGGACTAGTTGCTCTGCCCTGAGTCTTCAGCTTAAGCAAATGTTCCAAAATATTCTGTCAGCTACAAAATGCAGAGGTGATAGGCAGGCAGACCTCAAAACACACATTTCTACTTATTATGCACCTGATATAGGCATAACCCCACTATAGGTCCATTAAACACAACGCTGCAAAAACATACAAGTCATAAGAAAAACAAAAAAGGCTCTTTATTATAAATACCAGTCGAGTTGTCTCCTAGCAACCTTTTCTTATTGGAACCTTAAAAGCTGATTAAATATTTACTTATCACTCATTCTAAGTAGAAATGAACCGTACCTACTTAGCTTATTTAATTAAACAAGCAGCAGCAAGGTAATAGGTATGAAATGTTCTATCAATTATTAATGAGGCTACAGTACATCCCCGCATTCTTGAACAAAACATAAAAAATGGCATTACAGAAGTCTTAACCTTAACCGTAAATAATCGTAATTTTAATTGCATTTTCGCATTCAGAAAAGTTTTCTGATGCAAATTTCTATTTTGTGAGCAGTTTCTGTGCTGGGAAGATGGGCAAACTTGATTAAGGCATCCAAATCAGAGGACAATGATCGAACCAGAACGCATACATTGAGACAAATTCTGTATAAATAAACTCAGCTGCAGCATTTGTCAGATCAGGAGTAATTCATTATACAGAGGGAGTCTCACTGGACTGCTAATTTAATTACCTACTCCTCTCTCACAGTTGTTCGCAAGAACCAAGTTGGAATGTGAAGGAGGTCCCTGCCACAGGTACGATTTCAAATTCTGTGGCATTTGAAATGTGTAGTTTATGCATTATAGGGCATATTCCACACATTCTTCTGATTATTTCACACTTATTTAAAGATATCTAGCTTCTGCAAACTTTATTATCTAGGCAATGCTCAGGGGGCTGTCGGGGCAAGCACCAGATCAACTTTGATCCAACATGAATATTAAACCTGTCTAGTTGACATCTGGATGATTTTGGGCCAGATATTATTATTATTAACATGTATTTATATATATCGGTCGGTAGCCTTGTTGTAGGGCCCTCTACGTAGCAGATAAGCTGCCAATTCACTCTAAAGCTGGCCATAGATGTAAAGATTTTTAAACGATCTCTTCGTTATTGTTAGACCAAGCTTATCTTGAAACGATCGTTTAAATGTACGATTTGTCCATCAACTACAAAGACCATTTCAAGCGATGTTGTTTAGTTAAAGCCAGGAAAACGGAGGGTTGCTGCCTGCTTGGCCCTGCAAACAATTGGACAATAGATAGATTTCACTGTGACCGATAAAAATTTTCTAACCTGGCCGATCAATTTTCTGACCGATGTCAGGCGAAAAATTGTTAGATACATGATCGTTCATCAAAGAAAATCTTTGCATCTATGGGGGCCATAATTCGAACCGGCAGCTTAAATCAGCCCGTGTATGGCTAACTTTATGTGTAGATAAGTAACAAAGTACAAAAAGCTCTACTCTCAGGAAAATAAAACCACAGCTCTCATTTAATCTATCACTAACAAAAGCAGCAAACTGATATTCTATTTAATCTGTCTCACTGATAAGCACCTATCAGACTTTTCTCTGCTGCTATTTATTATTAAAGCTGGCCATAGATGCAAAGATCCGATCGTACGATGATCCCATCTCCCGACCTGCCACTAACCATTCAGATCAAAGTCTTACCAGTCAGATTAGTTAAAGAACAGATCAGCAATGTTCTGCCCCGGACAGCAATCGTACGATATCTATGTCCAACCAAAGCTAGTGACAGTCTCCCACTGAAAATCGTACGATCGGCAATACACGCAGAGATATTATCGGCAGCCGACAGAAATTTTCTAACCTGTCCGATCGACCAAACGACAGATCTCCGCCAGACGAAAAATGTCGGGACTCTCCACACACGGTCCGAAAATTGTACAAATTCTTGATTCGTACGATCAGATCTTTGCGTCTATGGCCAGCTTAACAGTGTTAACAGAACACTGACATGTCTCCAGTTCTCTGGCACCATCCCTATCAAGTGGGATTAGTTGATTATTTCAATTAAAGATGCATCAAACCCACAAAATAAGTTCTAAGTTGTTTCAGTCCCTTGGGGCAGAGACACAATCTCATATTTGGGGAGATTAGTCGCCCAGAAACAAGTCTCCTCTTCTTCTCTCCCCGAACTGCCTTCCAGCCGGCTAGAATGTAAATCGTCGGCGGTATTGCACTTGGAGCACTTAGTTTTTCGAAGTTGCCCGAAGTTTCCTTGTGAGGCAACTTTGGAAAATGAAGCACTCCGAGTGCCATCCCTCTGGCGATTTACATTCTAGCTGGCGGGAAGGAAGGGGAAGGCAGTTCGGGGAGATTAGTCTTCCCTGAAGAAGAGGAGGTTTGTCGCCGGGTTTCCCAAATCTGACCACGTGTCTCTGCCCTTAGTAGAGGTGCCCAGTGAATATTAGGCCCTAGGGAGATTTTACAACAAAGCTTCTTGTTTGTTTTTAAGCAGAGGTCCCTTAGCACCTCCCACATTACAAGCAGGCAAAGCAAAATCTGCCCCTCTCAACTTTAGTTTTGACTCCAAAAATTATTTACTTATGGTGCCATAATGGCTGTACCTCCATTTTACACATATTCACATATCTAATACATGTGTGTTAAAAGCTTTTTCAATAGCTGAACAGCCAAGGTTGTGTTTATGAGCAGTTGTCCCCTGTAGGTTCAGAAAAGTCACTGACAGTTACTGTATATATTAGATGAAGTATACAGGAGGCAAATTCATAAGTGCTTTTCAATACAGTTGCTATTTTGCTGCTGAGCCCAGAACCATGCCACTACACTCTACAACTAGGGCTTCTTTTATACAACAGAAATGCAGGCACTTCTGCCTCCCATTTTTAACGTTTATATTTAGTGCAAGTAAATAAGTAGGCAGCATATCCTTCCACTCCAAAAGATGTCCTAAAGGTCCCTGCCAGATGCACAGTATGCAGGGGTAGCCAATCACAGCCCTGCAAGTTACACTATCAAAGACAGGTTTCAGTTTGCTTTCAGGTCCAACGAGCTGCTGACTGGCTCCTATCCTACAGTGCAGTGTGCTGAGTGCCACCAGCGCCCCTGCACAGCCATAGAATTCAGTGGGCAAGGTTAGTAGGGTTTTGGGGAACATTTTCCATAAATATAATTAAAGCACAATCCTATATTTAAAAGGCGTATAATGCGCGGCACATTCACGTTTTTACACAATATGTCTCCTTTAATGATTTTTCTAGGTTTGCTCAACTTCATTTACCATTATCTGCTCTCCATCAGTGGTCCTGAGTTTAAATTTTTATCATGCATTGCTTTGAGCAGACTACTACCGTATATACTCGAGTATAAGCCGACCCGAGTATAAGCCGAGGTACCTAATTTTACCTACAAAAACTGGGAAAACTTATTGACTCTAGTATAAGCCTAGACACAACTACAGCCCTGTCTCCCAGCAACGCACATTCTGCCAAAGCGACCCCCCAGCGATCAACCGGACTTCTTTGCAAAGTTGATGGTGACAGAGAATTGCAAACAGATTACTGTGTGCATTGTCCCACTACAATGTGTAGAGGGTGCTGTTTGATATTGCCACCACTGTTAATCTTTCGTATAACCAACAGAGGGCGCTGTGTGATATTGCAGTCACTGTTATTCTTTCATATAACCAACAGAGGGCGCTGTGTGATATGGCAGTCACTGTTAATCTTTCATATAACCAACAGAGGGCACTGTGTGATATGGCAGTCACTGTTATTCTTTCATACAACCAACAGATGGCGCTGTGTGATATTGCAGTCACTGTTAATCTTTCATATAACCAACAGAGGGTGCACTGTTATTCTTTCATACAAACAACAGATGGCGCTGTGTGATATTGCAGTCACTGTTATTCTTTCATATAACCAACAGAGGGTGCACTGTTATTCTTTCATATAACCAACAGAGGGCATTGTGGGATATTGCAGTCTCTCCCCAAGTGTACTGTTGGTATAGGAATGATTAAAAGTGACTGAAATCTCAGCTAGCCGCTGACCCAAGTATAAGCCGATGTAGACTTTTTCAGCACATTTTGGATGCTGAAAAACTCGGCTTATACTCGGGTATATACGGTAATTATTTCTTTCTATGTTTTATTTAAGCAAAAACAACTCATTTGTTGCACATCTTTAGCCTTAGAACTTAAAGGAAAACTATACCCCCGAACAATGTAGGTCTCTATAAAAATATATTGCATAAAACATCTCATTTGTAAAACCCTGCTTGATGTAAATAAATTCTTTTCATAATAATATACTTTTTTGGTAGTATGTGCCGTTGAGAAATCATAAATAGAAAATTGCCATTTTAAAAAATAAGGACCGCCCCTGGGATCGTAGGATTCACTGTGCACACACACAAACATGTATAATGGTAAGAAGCAGTAACTATGACTGCAAATTGCTTACATTGGGGAAGATTGCACCACAACATGTTTCAGGCTAGGCCCTTTATCAAGTGTAGACACTTTATAAAGGGCCTAGCCCGAAACATGTTGTGTTGCAATCTTCCCCAATAAAAGCACTTTGCAGTCACAGTAACTGCCTCGGATTTGTCCTGCTTCTTACCATTATGTCATTTTGGGTTGTGCACACAGGACACCCCTGCAGGCGAATCCACCTACAAGGGTGAGCTACAGTATACTCTTATTTGCTAACAAACACAAACATGTTAAGTCACAAGCCAATTAACAGGCCGAGTTTCGTCTTCTGCTTCCACATTTCTTCCTGTTACAGTTAAATCTGCAGTATTTCTGGTCAGGTGATCTCTGAGGCAGCACAGACCATCACAAAATGGTGGTTCAAGGCAGGGAAACAGATTAAACAGACTTTATTGATGAACAATCATTTTCTGCTTAAATTGTAAGTGCAATATATCTTTCTTTGATTAAAGGCGCTGATACAATTTTACACGATGGGAGTGCGCCTCTTCTTTTATGTTTACAAGAGATGTAAAACGGCAATATTTACTTAAATATATAGACCAGTTTCGTAAAATTCATAATTAGGCCAGTTAATTTGATATAAACTGTTGCTTAAATATTCATTTTGGGGGTAAAGTTTTCCTTTAAGGTTTTAGTGGAGTTCAAAGCTGAATGCATACAGCAGATACTGTATGCTTGTCTGACCCAAGAGCCAAATGGACAGATCATTTACCGATTCAGATACACAAACTGAAATTAGCTAATACAGGAACTGATCTTAACGGTCAGATTAGATTTGTAGCCCATTAATCTATTTGCTCATGGACCTACTGTCATGCCAAAATGAAGACAAATGCATGCATAGATGTTCCTACAGTGGCTGGTATGTATCACAAAATTCCTTATAGTTCTATATATTTTTGGAAAGCATCTTTTATCTGGAGAAAAGCTCAATAGCTCTGACATATGCTTTAAACTGGCCATAGACGCACATATTTGATTGTGTGTGGAGTGTCCTGACATTTATCTTGCCATGCCGATCAGTCGTTCAGTCAATCGGACAGGTTAGAAAATTTCTGTCGACTGCTGATCATATCATATGTATTACCGATCGTACGATTCTCAGTGGGAGACCAGCTTGTCGGACATAAACTTTCGTATGATTGCTGTAGGGTGAGAACATTGCCTGATCTGTTCTTTTACTGCTTTATTTGGTCTGAATGGTTAGTGGCAGGTCGGGAGATGAGGACGTAAGGTCGTTCGTCCGATATTGAGGTAAAATCTTAGCGTCTATGGCCAGCTTTAGGATTGGAGAAAATGGACAACTTCCACTGTAGGAACACTCCATGAAGTTAAGACATAAAAGGATTTCTAGGCAACATTAAAAGCAGTTTAAGCTCATACCATAAGTGAACATGCGTGGAGAAGTCAATTCAATATTTGTCAACGCTCCAAGATGATTCAGCACAGCACATCTATAGCCATTTTTCTGAGCATAGTCGACAAATGTTCGAATATACTGCTTCTCACTATGATTGGCTATTCCAGGACAGATTACCATGGTGACATTCTCTGCATAGAAAACAAGTCAACAGGCTGAGAAACAGAGGCAAGCAAGAGACATGTTAACTTATAAATGTTAGACTGGAAATCTTAGTACATCCCAATGCATGTGTGCACAGATAAAAACACATACATTTAGAAATCACATGCCTACATGTCTCTAGAAGCAACATAAAAGACTTTGAATGGTCAGCTATGTAATAGCTGATGGGAACCAACTAAAGCAGGTATCCATGGTTTAGACAGAAATGAAGAAGAGTATTTCTATGCTGCTATTACCAAATATTGATCTCTGTCACAAACCATGATTTCCCTTGTATAAGGCCAGCAGTTGTGGCTTCCTTCATATCTAATGTCCAACTGACACAAAAAGGGCCTCATTACCAACCTCCTGTGCAGTGTTCAGCTAATGGTTCAAACAGATCAAAGGTTGCTGTAGCACCATCTGGCATTGTAAGGTACTTTCTTAGTCCATGTGGATTTGGAGAACTAACTCGGCCCATCTTCCCATACAGGGCTGTCTGGATATGTCCACTTTTTCCCCAGATAAGAGGTGGAATGTACCTAAAATAAAAAAAATGTAAAATGTAAAAATATAAATCTAAGTTTATAAAAATTTGCAGTTATTTCTTAAAAAAATATAGCATTGTCCTGGTGCAGTTTATTTGTCATTTAATTATTTCCCATCAGCTTTTGTAAAGCTCTTCTGCATGATGCTCTTTGCTTCTTCCTTCAGTGATGATACCCCGTCTTTCTTGCCCCACCACTTCTTCCTCATTCATCTTCTCTTCTTTAATGTCACAATCAATTGTCCATGTCTCTCCTTTCTCAAGATCACATACATTCAGTTTACACATTCTACTTTGCATATCAACCCAAAAATGTCTCCTAAACGTCATATGTTAACGCTCTTTCTTTTCTTGCGTCAATTTATTCACCTCTCTGTTTTTCCCCAATGTGTATCACTGATTACTTCTTGGTAACTCTGTAGAATCTATAGCCTTATCATCTTTCTGTCTCAAATTCATAGTTAGTGTCTCCTAGTGAGCTATAAAGATCACCAACAACTGACTTGAATAGCAACTGGTCTGGGTAGAAGCAACTACAGTAATGTGTTTTTCAATTTTCAGTGTGCTGTACACCGATGACTTTACAGTTACAGCCAGCTGGTCACTTGCTTATATGACATTTTTTGAGGCATATGATACATAAGACAGGTAAAACCAGTAAAAATTCGACCCTCTGACATGTTCACTGTAAGCCTTTTATTTTCAGGTTTCAGTACTTACTCTTTGGTCAGCAAGGGGCAAGATTTTATAAGATATCGAGTCAAAGCAGTGTCCTGATACAGAAGATCAGGTGGGGCAGTTGGATTCTTCAGGTTTAATGAACGTACAATAATGTATAGAACAGCGGCTACTGCTGCCAACTTCATTCCATCAAAGACGGCAGGCATCTCAGGGGTTTCCACTATCGCATCCATCTTGACTCTATATAATATAAATTAACTCAATTAACTTTGTTTATGTAAAGTGTGTCTGTGTTGAGGTAGAAGTGCAAAATAACCAAACATTTCCTTAAAAAACTTTAAAGCCTGCAGCCCACTGAGTGTTTTGGATGTCATATTAAAGTAGTGGAGATCCACAACAGTCAATACACCGCTACTGGCCTAAGAGTAATGTCACACAAAGCACAGCCTCAGCTTCTCTCTACCTATGTTTTCTCTATAGGAGATAAGCTGATGCTCTCTGCCGTGTCACTGCTCCGTGCAAAGACATTGAGTAGCACAGAAAACACATACAAAGCAGAAGCAGATGCATCATCTTGTGTTGCCTATGTTTCAATATATTAAATCAACAATGAACCTAACAAAGAGGTGTAGAGAACGATCCTTTATGAAATCCACTTGTGCAAATGCTAGAACATTAAGTGTAATTTTACTAAGGTCAATGTCACACTTTGTCACCTGTGGGACATCATCTCTCCCTTGCACAACACACCTTTAGACTGAGAACACCTTTAAATCCAGCAGAATGGGGCACACTTTTCTATGTGGCAATCTCCATTTTTCTAGATAAAGGGTATTTTCAGACACATTGGGCTATATTTATCAAAAATTGAAGTTAAAGATCGCCACAGTCCTCTAAGCCACTCTTCATTCATTTTTATGGGATTTTTAAGAGTATTTATCAATGGGTGAAAGTGAAAGTTCATCCTTTGATAATTCCGCCTTTCAAATTCCCATAGAAATTTATACAGAGTGGTGGAATTTCATTCTAGAGAACTATGGCGATCTCTAACTTCACTTTTTGATAAATATACCCCTATGTCTCCCATTGGTGATAAAGCACTATATTTATCATTGCCCATAGGAGTGAAAACAGGGACCATGTAATGCTCATTTACAGAGCACTTGTAGCTAGGGATTTAAGTACAAACTGACCCGAATCCAGTGTAAAGTGCAAGGCACAGCATAGCTTTCTGTGCAGGCCTGTATTCATGGGGGGGGGGTATACTGGAAGGGCAAAAAGTGTCCCCAATCAAACTTCCTTCCTAGTTGGGATGTTGCCTGGGCACTTTGCTTGTCAATCAGATGTGCAAGTGAAGGGACAAGCAGGGAGTGAAATTATAGTGTACACCTAAGTGCCACCCTGGCAAACCCCCATAAACACACTGTAGCCAAACCCAAACGCAGTCAGCATTGTACTCAAGGAGACACAAGTCATTGTACCACATTCTGTTCAGGGTGCAAAGTCAATGACCCCTAATATGTTTTTTCATAAAAATAACTCCTTTCAGATGTTGGAAAATAAAAACTTTTTTTCTGCTTTCAATATCTTGACCTTGTTATCAAAGTGAAATTTGCAATGTCTTGGCTGGTCATGCTAACATTTCTATTATTCTATTATCTATGCAGGGGCAAAGTACATTTTATATGCAAAATCAATAAGAGCTTAGGCTGAACACACACTGTAATTTTATCTTCTCCAAACCTGGCTGTACTGCCTAGCATTGAATGATAAAAGTACGGCTAAAACCGCTGGTAGAGGGAAAATTGTGCCATAAACGCGAGGCTGAATTCCATAATCAGTGAAAGGCGCACAGCCTGTTAACAACATTTTAATAAAAGAAACAAATTTCCCCCCCATCTTTTTAAGGAATTGTTTAGTGTAAACATAAAAAAATATTCTTACACTCAGTGGCAGAACTACCAGGGGAGCAGGGGGTGCGAGCGGGCCAGGGCCCCCAGGCAGCGCTGCACGCCACTAAATTCACCCCGGGAGCGCGCCGTACGGAGGGGGGCGGGGCCCGGCTGTGCATTATCCACCAGGGCCCGCCCCCCTCTAGGAACGCTGCTGCTCACACTGAACTATATAGCACAACACTGAAGGATTTTATGCTCAACAAACCTTTGGAATTTGGTATACAGAAAATGTATCTTACCGATATAAGAGAATCTCCACCAAAACCTAGTCGAACACGTAGAATTAAAGTTCACAGTGACAAGGTCAGCTTACTCTGTTGAAATACAAAAACATCTCAATCATATGGAATATTCCAGCCAGCTGAATATTTGAAGACTCTATTTTAAGCAAATAATAAAAAAAATGTTAAATTCCTTTTTTCTGGAATAATAAAACAGTACCTAGTACTCAATGTTAACTATATCAAGTATATAAACTTTTCTCATCAGAAATTGCACATTATTATGGGGCCCACATTACTTGCTGCATTTCCCATTGTGGTCAAATGTGATCTGTAGATTTTATCAAATGCATTGCGTGCTGAAGTACTTAATATTTATTAACAGCAACATATTGAAATGGGTTGTAGGTTCTTCTACCAACTACCCATTGATGCTCATTTTTCTACCAGTGACCTGAAAATTCCTTAATTCTCTTTCATCTTTACTTAGACCCTTTTCTTTTGGACACAGATATGGAATCTCTTCTCTTAAAAGCCCTCCCTGAGGGTACTTAAAATATGTTAATAATTAACAAGGTCTTGTGAAGTACATGTGTATGTGCACATTACTCATACTGGCCCTGCAGAAGTTTTTTTTTTTTTTTTTTTTTGCTCAGAATGTAAAAAAAAACTACCCCTATAATATAAATTATAGCATTGGGAGCTGTAGATCCTCATTTGGCTTCCTCATATAAGAATTTTTAGCAGTGGAGAACTGGGGTACTAAGAAAAAGAGCTTAAATGTACAAAGATAACAAATAGAAAGAACAAATAATAGGAGAAACAATGAAAAGGAAACAAGAAAAGTAGACAAAAATGTCAGATAAAATGGAAAGTGAAAATGTTTCATAAAATGGTGAAGTCACTACCACACACACTATGGGGCAAATTCACTAAGATTCGTAGTTGCGCCAGCGTCCGCTTTGCCGCGCTTCGCCAGGCGTATTTTCGCCAGTGCAAATTCACTAAAATCCTAAGTTGCACTCAGGGGAAGAGTAAGGTTGCGCTAGCGTTAATTCGCCAAGCAAACAAAGTTACGCTAGCGATGCTTAATTTGCATACGGCGCCAAATTGAAGTTACAATGGAGGTATATGTAGCATCACTGCACAAGCCTGGGAAACCTTCAAAACAGCAAATAAAAATTTTATTTTGCCCTACACATGTGCCCACTGTACAGTTAAGGTGCCATGATTTAGAAAAAGTAGGGGGGGGAAGGAGGGAAGCCCCAAAAAAAATTTCGATCTTTTTCAGCCTATCACCCATATAAAAAGAAAAAACGCCTGCGTTTTTTGGGACTTAGAAAAAAATTTTTTGAAGCAATCCCTATCTACTCTATCGCACTTCGCCTGGTCTGAGGTGGCGAAGGAAGTCTGGCATAAAAGGTAGCATTCAGAATAATTTGCGCGTCAGTGAATTTGCGTAGTTACGTCCGTTGCGCAAATTTGCCAGGCGTAAGGGTGCGAAGTAACACTAGTGAATTTACGCCAGCGTCCGTGAATCTGCGAATTAACGAAAATGCGCTATGCTAGCACATTCGCGCTAGCTTTAGGCGCTTCGTCGTTTAGTGAATTTGCCCCTTATGTGCCCAGATTTGGTAAACCAGATTGGCCATTGTTGACAATTCTATTACAACAGATTGTGTTGGATTACAGATGCACCATGGACAATGATAATGCCGGTTGAAGGTAAATAGATAGGATGTGCAAAATAAAAATATTTCAATATAGTTAGTTAGCCAAAAATGTAATCTATAAATGCTGGCGTGACTGGATGTCAGCAGTAACCAATCAGTGACTTGGGGCGGGTGGTCATAACTGTTGCTTTTGAATCTGAGCTACATGCCAAGGATCAATTGCAAACTCACTGAACAGTTATGTCCCATGTGACATCTAGTCACTCCAGCCTTAATACATTTCATTTTTGGCTAACTAACTACTGTACATTAAAAAAACATTTTTTACTTTGTACAGGCTATCTATTCACCCCAGTTTTTATTTTTACTCTAAGCTGTTCCTTTAATGACATCTGTCTGTTCAGCCCATAAGTCAATCAACCGTAACAGATTTTTAAAAAATAATTTCTCAGAAAATTCCCTATAAACATATTTTAAGTTACATTCACTTGTGTTAGCTTTTGAATTATCTTTTCAAAAAAACATAATCCTTTTACAAAAATCGTATGGGCATATTTATCAAAGGATTAGTTATACCTGACAGCTCCTGGGTGTGACGCCAATGAGAGATCTGTTTACACGATTACATAAAAGGAACATTTTTTGACTACGTTTTTATAGACACAGTATAAGACAGGGTAATAATGCCAATATAAAAGCAGTGTGTACTGGAATCCAACACATTAAGAAGCAGATTTATTACAGTTAGAATTTTAGAGGTTTTTTTGGTCACAACTCACATTTTTGGGTTAAAAAAAAAACTAAAATTTTCCAAGATTGTTTATACCCCGGCCCTGGAAATAATTGAATCTGAAAATACACCACCAAAACCTGTCGAGGTCATGTAGAAATCAATGACAGACGTCCCTTAAACCATTTGAAGATGGTAACAGCCTGCTTGATGTTCGAGGGTTTTGTCTGAAAACTTGAATGATTCAAGTTTTTTTTTCCAGAGGAAAACTCAATCAATTTGAGTTTTTGGATTTCGGGACTCAAATTCGCAGAATTGGGTTTTTCCCCATTTGAGTTTTTTCTTAAAGGGGTGGTTCACCTTTAAGGTAACTTTTAGTATGTTATAGAATGGAAACTTCTAAGCAAATTTTCATTATTTATTTTTTATAGTTTTATAGTTATTTGCCTTTTTCTTTTGACTGTTTGCAGCTTTCAAATGGGCGTCGCTGACCCCTTCTAAAAAGCAAATCCTCTGTAAGCTTACAAATGTATTGTTATTGCTAATTTTTTATTACTCATCTTTCTAATCAGGCCTCTCCTATTCATATTCAAGTCTCTTATTCAAATCAATGCATGGTTGCTAGGGGAATTTGGACCAATGCACTCGGGGCGCTGTGATTTCCGAAGTCATCCAAAGTTGCCTCACGAGTTTACTGCGGAAATCGAAGCACCGAGAGTGTATTGCCACAGGGATTTTTGCGGAAGGCAGGGAGAAGGCAGTTGGGGAGATTGTCACCCCGAAGAATTAGTCACCAGGTGACTAAATCTCCCCTAATCTGCCTATGTGCCAAAGCCCTTAGCTGGTGATCAGTAGATCTCAAGACATTGTCAACAAACAGCTTGTCTAAATCACCCTCCTATTTCATGCTTTTCATTCACATTTTCTCATAAATCAATATATAAGTAATATTTTCCATGGAACAAAATGCTAAAAATGCTTTATGGATGTAGACAATGGGACAACATCACTAAAAGTAAACCTCGCTTTAGTAAAGTATGGGCAATCCTGATATACAGATACAGTATATATATGTGTGCAGTTATGCAATTTGCATTTTGATAAGGGTGTTCTTAATGAACAAAGAGTGAAGTTATCCGGTACAGGGTCAAACTAATGTATATAGTGTATTTAAATAATCCCTTCCCTGTTAACCCCTCTCAAATAAAAAGGTTACAAAAACGCTTGACTTATCCATCGATGACCTAACTTAGGTCGTCAATTCTCATGTGATAATTATGTATGGATACGACAGACCGCTATGTATTTGAATTGTTTGTTGTTGTTTATTATGGATGTATCAAGCTGAAAATAAAAACTTTTTTTTTTTTTTAGTGTATTTAAATAGCTTGCTTTCCAGTAAATGACATGGGCAACAAAATATTATTTAAGTTAAACATACACAGCACAGGGCAGAAATTATACTCTAGATATCTAAACACAGACAAATGTCTCAGGAGAATTTGAACTGGAAATATTGGTTCTATGAAGATTGAAGATGTGAATTCATAAACAACATGTGCCCTGTACAGTCTGTAATTGCACATATGATTCACTGCACAACTGTTGAGAGTCAGCAAACATTAAATAATACAGCAGATGGTTTGTATATATTTAGGTTCATTAATTCTGAAGACAAAAAGTGCTTAAAGGCAAAACATATTGAAATTACTGGATTCTTGAAAGTATGAATGTGGACCTGCAGACTTTTACCTACATGCCCTAGTGCAGTGATCCCCAACCAGTAGCTTGTGAGCAACAAGTTGCTCCCTAACCTCTTGGATGTTGCTCTCCATGGCCTCAAAGCAGGTGCTAATTTTTTAATTCCAGGCTTGGAGGCAACTTTTGGTTACATAAAAACCAGATATACTGCCAAACAGAGCCTCCTGTGGGCTGTCAGTCCGCATAGGGCTACCAATAGCCAATCACAATCTTTTTCATGCTTCTGTTGCTCCCCAAATCTTTTTATATCTTAATGTTGCTCACGGGGGAAAAAGGTTGGGGACCCCTGCCCTAGTGTATTTCAGCTGGAGATAAGTATGTAAAACTGGCCCCTGCCACCTCCCATTCATTTTAATAGTTTGACAGTTTCAGTGTTGTCACTTTAGCCCACATTTGCTTTCAAGAGCCTCTGATCACAGATTTATTAAAGACAGTCAGAGGTTATCTAACATGTTTGTTATTAAAGACAGTCAGAGGTTATCTAACATGTCTGTTATTAAAGACAGTCAGAGGTTATCTAACATGTCAGTTATCTAACATGTCTGATTTGGTAAAATGTGCAACATAAGTGATATTTCTACTGCTATCAGCTCTTAAACCTACAAGCTCATGGTAGCTGCCACACCATTGAGAGAGTTGGCATTGTAACCATAGTTACAAAACTAATAGAGAGCTCAATTCCCATTACAAAAACAGGGCCATATTTTTATACTATACCCTAAGGTACCTGCACATCAGAATGCCCATGTGTATAAAAACTAATGACATGTGACAAATCATTTTTCCGCCTTTATGTTACCCAGATGACGTCACTACATGATGTCTTAAAGATGAAAAACTGTGTATTAATCCTTTCCTATGTATGAATGTTTTGTTAAAAAACAAAAAAAATAAAATATTTTAATAAAGAGCAAAAGAACGGCATCTGTCAAAGGGCTTTTACATCAGAGGGCCAGAAATTTTTTCAAGAAAAGGTGGCAAACCTACATATGTCTGTAAACTTTAAGGCAGAAGTGATTGAAGCATATAAAATGGTTTACTGAATGATAATTTTCCTAGAAAAAGGCAGTATGGAGCCCTCCCGACAGCCTGTCCAAATTACATCTGTCCAAAGATAAGGCAGATCTCTATCACGCAGGTTAGAGAACTTGGCATGTCAAGGCCTTCATCAGTATGTTGATGCAGTCTTCTCCTGGTTGATCTCCATAGACCTGCTGCATGATCTGATTGTTGCAGGTCTGGACTGAGACTGAAAATAGGCCCTCACATTTCAGAGAGACCCCAACAGCCCAATAGTGACTATGTCTATGGCAACTTATAGCAGCCCCTCTGGCATTTGCCAGAACCCACAGATTCCAAGTCTAGTTCTGTATTGTTGGCCCTAGCATCAAACAATCAGGTCACGTTGACTGAGCCCAGTGTATGGTGGACAAATCTTACAAGGCCTCAAGCATACGGGCAGATTCGGGGACATTTAGTCACCTGGTGACTAATCGCCTCTTCTGCGAGACGACAATCTCCCCAAACAGTCTTCCACCTGCTATAACGACAAAACGCCAGCGACAATTCAATTTCTGAAGTCACCTGAAGTTTCCTCGTGAGGCAACTTCGAGCGAGTTCGGAAATTGAAGCGCCATGAGTTCATCGGCGCTGGCGTTTTGTCATTATAGCAGAGAGAAGATGGATGGCAATGGATCAACTTTTTTCTGCTAGCGCATTTACACCAGTGAAGAAAACAACCTGTGAGCCATTAGCTTTAAAGGAGAAATAAACTCTATAAAAAATATGGCTAAAAGTGCCATATTTTATTTAATGACCTTATTGCATTAGCATAAAGTTTCAGCATCTCAATAGCAGCAAAGATCCAGGATTTCAAACTTGTCACAGGGGGTCACCATCTTGTAAAGTGTCTGCGACACTCACATGCTCAGTGGGCTCTGAGCAGCTGTTGAGAAACTAAGTTTAGGGGGTCATTGCAAATTATCAAGCAGAAAATGAGGTTGGCCTGTAATATAAGCTGATGCTACATGGCTGATCCTAGTTGCACTGATTTTTGTGCTGCTATGTTGTAATTATCTGTATTAATTACTAATTATATTACAACATTTGTATTCTATATGTACTGTATATTTTGAGTGGTCCCTAAGCTCAGTAAGTGTCAGCAGCACTGAGCATGTGCAGTGAATCAGCAGAAAAGAAGATGGGGAGCTACTTGGGGAATTTTTGGAGGCATAGATCTATACCGCTAAAGGACTGTGGTTGCCTTGGACTGGTACAGAAGCCCAAAACTTACATTTCTAGCCTACTTCTTTAGCTAGACTTTAGTTCTCCTTTAAGGGGGCCACAAATGAGGAGGTCCTACCCCTTATTTGCCCACCAAAGGTGGGTGCCATCAAGCTAATCCAATAGTTTGGCCCTAGGACCAACCGATCAGATTTCAACAACTGGAATAGGGTTGAAAATCAAACCTGCCCAATCAACATCTGGCTAATTTTGGACAGATATCGGTTGGGTAGCCTTACAGAGAGCCCCACACATGGGCAGATAAGCTGCCCGTGTATTGCCACCTTTAGTCCCAAAGATAAATTGCAAAATAGATAAGTACAAATCCACATATAATCGCATGGGCCATTAACTTAATGCATCCTAACTGCTGCAATTTATATATTTGCCTATATTTATTACACTAATGACAGCACTACATACCTCCCAACTGTCCCATTTTTCATGGGACAGTCCAGATTTTGACAGCTCAACCAGCAGTCCTGGATTGTAACTGAAATGTCCTGACTTTCTCTTTGATCTTCTGCAATGAACAGCCATAAAAAAATATAAAAAAAGATACAAAAAAAGATTTCTAGAACTTAATTGGCTTTTGGCGGACAACCCAGAATACGTGGCAGG
The DNA here is from genome assembly GCA_038501925.1 of Xenopus petersii. NCBI lineage: Eukaryota > Metazoa > Chordata > Amphibia > Anura > Pipidae > Xenopus > Xenopus petersii. The sequence goes on from CM076676.1 coordinate 113,626,275, forward strand.
TGCATTTAGAAACTTTTGTAACAATTTAAAATAAGCGAAGAAACAATTGTAAGAGTTTAAGATAAGCACATCTCTTTGGGAAACTGTCACTTGCAGCTTAAAGGGCAATTCACCTTCATTAGTAAAACTCTAATAACCACAGAAATGTGTCCAAACGCATAACCTGCCAAATTTTGTAAAACGAACATGGTAATTAGGGAGTGTGGCCACAAAATGAGCGTCATCAACAAAACTTGGTGCGCTCTGCACAGCAAATCTTTTTGTCCCTCTTTCTATTTCCAAAATGTTGGGAGGTATGGCACTATGATTTTATTTAAAACAAACAAATTAAAGCTAAATTATCTGATGTTCTACTTAAGTCACAACAATGATGTCAGGACTAGCATTTTATTGCAGCTCTCCCAATGAAAGATTCTAACTAGAACTTCTCATGCCCATCCATCTCAATGGTGTAACACAAGATCCTCTGTCTGTAATGCAGAACTGCCCCTATCTTTGCTTGTAAGGTGAGACATGGCGTGTTTGATCACAGCATCCACTGCTTTCGTGAAATGATGATACAAGCAGTTCTTTATTTACAAAGCAGGCAAGGTAGCACTGATAAGATAATGCATGACACATGAAGCTCTATGACTAAACTGTAGCAAACTTGCATATAACTACATGTCCAAGCAGATTACTTGATCATTCACAGATATATTAATATACTGTAGGTAGGGGTGCAAGCACAAAAGTATTGCACAGTGCAGAGAAGCTTGTAAGGAAAACAGCCATACATTATCCGTATACCAAGCTTTGTACATTTTAGCTAGTCACATTTTTTGCAGCACATACAAATCTGATAATGAAATACCGTGGAGTAAATTAGTCACGTTACTTAGCAGAAAGGTGGGATAACCTTGTAGAGACGTAAAGCTGTTATAATAACAAGCTGAAGCTTTCCCTAATTCCCTTTTTGCTTTTAAATCTCACAATATTGCTCCAGGGTATGTATGTATATATATATATATATATATATATATATATATATATATATATATATATATATATATATATATATATATGTAGCCTTTATAACTGCTGTGCAACTACAGTCACCAAAAACCTAAATATCACACAAAAAAGCTGCCAATTGTAGCACTTTTTGTCATAGATTTTGAATTATTTGCTTTCTTATTCAACATCTTTCCAGCTTCCTATTCTACATCGACAGCCAAAAGATTATTGTTCTGTAAGCTTACAATTTTATCATTATTATGGTTACTTTTTATTACTTTTATTTCTATTAAATCCCTTTCCTATTCACATTCCAAACGCTGTCTAGTTGCTAAGGTAAACAAGACCCTAGCAACCATATGTTAAAATTCCAAGCTGGAGAGCTGCTGAACAAAAGTTAAATAACTGAAAAACCACAAAAAAAAAAAAAGTATAGTTAGGGGATCCAATATCCGGAAACCTGTTATCCAGAAAGCTCCAATTTACAGAAAGGCTGTCTCCCATTGACTGCATTGTATCCAAATAATATTTATTTTTAAAAAATATTTCCTTTTTCTCTGTAATAATAAAACAGTACCCTATACTTGATCCCAACTAAGATATAATTAATCCTTATTGGAAGCAAAACCAGCCTATTGAGTTTATTTAATGTTTACATGATTTTCTAGTAGACTTAAGGTATGAAGATTTAAATTACGAAAAGATCCTTTATCCAGCAAACCTCAGGTCCGGAGTATTCTGGATAAGAGGTCCCATACATGTACAACTAATTGTAAACTTTTGCAGAATATCAATGTCTATGTCATAGTAGAAGTTGATCTAAAGGTGAACAACCCTTTTAAAGTATATTGTGTCTGCTGTCTGTATGTGCTGTACATGGTGAAAACATTTCAATCTATGTCTTCCTATTTCTGCCACATTATATCATGCAACCTATACTTGGCCAGTGTCAGTTGTTTGAATACAGTGTGTGGTGCCATTTTCCATTATCAGACAGGATAAATAAGGCAGATCAGGTTATAATTACATTGGGTTATCTGATATTCTTACAGCTGCCTTTTTATTCATCATGGACAAGTGGAAGAGGATTGTAGAAAGAAAGCTTGCAAACTTACAATAGCAGCGTCATGTGTCTCATCCAGCAAATAAGTACAATGACTATAAAGTGTCTATTAAAATAATCCAGATTTAAAACATATATTTTGTTCAGGCTGGGACTGCCCTGCTGAGGAATCTTAGTAAACGTGAAACTATCCCTAATGAAAAGATTTGAATGCTTGTTTAATAAAGTACTATGGCGTTAATAGCTTACAACTGAAAATTTTAAAATTTGGAGATGCTTTACTGGAGCTGTTTACACGCAGTGGAAAGATTATTTCTCATAGTAAATATTTGAAGTTGTTTTATATTAAAATTATATTGTGTAAATGTTGTAGAGAACTTGAGAAGAACTGAGGTGCCATAATATATCCCTTGGAAGACCACATCCAGCAAAAGGACCTCAGCTTACAACAGCCCTGATGTAGATCCTCCCATCCACAAACCCTTAATGAAAAAAAGCCCCAGACATCAGGTCCACTAATGGGTCCTAGGAGGTCCAGTCCAACACTGAGAGTAATTTACAATACTCTAGAGCAGTGATACCCAACCAGTGCCTTGCGAGCAACATGCTCACCAAACCCTTGGATGTTGCTCTCAATAGCCTCAAAGCAGGTGTTTATTTAGGAATTTCTGGCTTGGAGACAAGTTTTGGTCTCATACAAACCATGTGTACTGCCAAATGTAGCCTCTTGTAGGCTGACAGTACACATAGGGATACCACATAGCAAGTCACAGCCCTTATTTGGCATCCCCATGGACTTATTTCATGCTTGTGTTGCTCTCCAACTCTTTTAATATCTAAATGTTACAAAAAAAGTATGGGAACCCCTGCACTAGAGGAAGTAATGGTTGACTCAAACCCTTCTAGAAGTACAGAGGTTTTTTCCTTTATGTACCGACACTTTAAAGTAGGAGTGCCCATACTTAACTAATGCGAGGTCTACTTTAAGTGATGTTGTCCCACCATGATCTACATCCATAAAAGCACTGTTAGCATTCTGTTCCATGGAAAATATTACTTAAAAGGGGTGGTTCTCCTTTAAGGTAATTTTATTATGTTATAGAACTACCAATTCTAAGTCACTTTTTAAATGGTTTTCATTATTTATTTGTTATAGTTTTATAGTTATTTGTCCTTTTCTTCTGATTCGTTGCAGCTTTCAAATGGGCGTCGACGACTACCTTCTAAAAAACAAATGCTCTCTAAGGCTACAAATGTTTGTTATTGCTAATTTCTATTTCTGATCCTTCTATTCAGACTCTCTCTTATAAATATTCCAGTCTCTAATTCAACTCAATGCATGGTTGCTTGGGTAATTTGGGCCCTAGTTACCAGATTGCTTAAAATGCAAATGGAAGAGCTGCTGAATAAAAAGCTAAATAACTCAAAAATGAAAACAAATTGCAAATTATCTCAGAATATCACTCTCTACATCAAAGGTGAACAACCCCTTTATATATTGATTTCTAAAGGAAATATATATTGCTATATTTAATAAACTACTATTTCTCAAGTAACCGTAACAGAATAAATATCTGAAATAAAGCATGAAACAGGAGGGTGATTTAGACAAGCTGTTTGCCGACAGTGTCTTGAGATCTACGGATCACCAGCTAAAAGTCTACTGGTAGATCCTGATCTACCCCTGCTTTAAAAGGAACGCCCCACAACTGTTTGAGAGTTTTTTGATTAGCGATACTTTCGCAAACATCAATAAGGTTTGCCACGGTTGTTTTGAAACTCTACATTCTATTTTAGATTCAGCTACATGAGCAAAAATGATAGAACTTTAAATATAAGTGGAACATTGTAAAGCAGTTATATGGCAAGGCTGTAGCAATTAAAAGAGCTGCATCTTTGTGTCTATGAGAGCAAAACTTAACCTTTTAGTAAAAGATCTGGAGAACAGCACTTTAGAGATCAAATCAAATATCTAAAATGTTGATAATGGGAGGGAGGGGTAAATATAGAAACATTCTCTAACAATTATTATGGCAGGTCAGTTGTGTTTATTTTGCACTGTATGGGCCCTCTCATCAGCAGACACTCAGTGTAGCATTGCATAACAGGAAATGTAGTGTTAACACGTAGAATATATATTTCATAACAAGCAATTCACTCCCTACCAAAAATCATACAAACTGTACAGAAAGCAACATTAATTCTCTCACCTTTTATCCCGGTCTCTTGCTTTCCTTTTGCTCTCCTCTCATACACACAGTGCAGCCACTACCTCCGCCCTCAGACTTTACATTTCCTACTCCCTTATCTACAGCTGCTTCCCTGACAACTGGGCCGTGTGAGCCTTCTGTTTCTCATTGGAGAAATGCCTTGTCAATCATATTTACTAGTTTGCGATTGGTGTGCAGCAGTGCGGCGCCTGATAGGCCAAAACAATATCTCACATCCAAGCAGTTACCGGGAAGCGAGAAGCTTAGCAATTGGTTACTCTGCTTGTCACTCAAATGGTGATCTAAGCGCTAGTGGCTGATAATACTGTTCTCTGACACTGTCAGAGGAAATGTTGCAATGGTTTACTTAAATAGATACTTGTAACTGCAGAAAAAATAACTGTACGGTATAGATAGAGTTGCTCTGAATACATGGGGAATTGTGTGCTGGGAAAGAAAACAATGGACAGCCAGTGAGTGTGCTGGGAGTTTCTCCAGTGGCCCCTCACGCCTTTCTGGAGGACACAACGTTAACTCTTTAGTACCATTTCAAGGCTCTGTCTGTGTTTTTTTTTTTTTACTCCCAGCAGCTTTCCTAATTTTTCCAAACATAGAAAAGTATGAAATTCTCATTGAGAGCTTTAACCTGTTGATATAAAGATCCAAATAGATGCCAAATAGATAAGTAGGGAGATCCAGGGAGGCTGTGAGTAAAGTTGGCCATAGACGCAAAGATCCGTTCGTACGAATTCGTATGATTTTCGGACTGTGTGTGAGTCCTGACATCTTTCGTCCCACGGAGATCGGTCGTTTGGTCGATCGGACAGGTTAAAAGATTTCTGTTGGTTGCCAATAATATCTCTGCGTGTATTGCCGATCGTCAACAGCTTTGGTCGGACATAACTTTAATACGATTGCTGTCAGGGGCAGAACATCGGCTGATCTGTTCTTATACTACTTTATTTGATCGGAATGGTTAGTGGCAGGTCGGGAGATGGGGAAGTCCGATCGTTTGAGGATTCGAACGATTGGATCTTTGCATCTATGGCCAGCTTTATACAGGACTGACAGGGTCGTGTAGAACTAGTTGGCATAAAATACAAACAGGCCTATACTGTGCCATGTCTGTAGTAACACCTGTTAGTGCAGACATGGTACAGTAAAAACATGTTTTGTGCCATGGGACTTAAAGGGGTTGTTCACCTTCAAACCCCTAGTTGTTTTCAGATAGTTCATCAGAAATAAAGACTTTTTCCAATTACTTTCCATTTTCTATGTGAGACAGTTTCCTAATATTGAACTATAAAATGTCATTTTTCACCTTCTAAAGCAGCTCTGGGAAGGGGGGGTTGTTGATCTTGTAAACCAGGGATCCCCAACCTTTTGAACCCGTGAGCAACATTCAGAAGTAAAAGGAGTTGGGGAGCAACACTAGCATGAAAAATGTTCTTGGGGTGCCAAATAAGGTCTGTAATTGCCCATTTGGTAGCCCCTATGTGGATTGTCAGACTACATTGAGGCTCTGTTTGACAGTACACCTGGTTTTTATGCAGCCAAAACTTGTCTCCAAGCCTGGAATTCAAAAATAAACTCCTGATTGAGGCTACTGGGAGCAACATCCAAGGGGTAGGAGCGCAACATGTTGTTCACAAGCTACTGGTTGGGGATCACTGCTGTAAACTGTTCTAAATCGATACGTTTAGTTGATACATTTCTTAACTTTGGCCCTGCTGAGCAGAGTTTCATTAAAGGCAGCTGTTAGAATTGATACAATAGTTGCTAATACTCTAGAGATGTTGCTGAAAATGTATCAACTAAATGTTGCAAAAGAGTTTAGCATCTGCACCTGAATTTACTTTGCTGACAGACGCAAACACCGGAGACAGGGACATTAAACTTTAAACTTAGATTTTGAAAGAAACGGTAAAAAAAATAAAAAATGGAAAGTCATTGAAAAAAAGTCTTTATTTCAACCTGAAAACAAATGAATTGAAAATGTGTTTGGAAGGTGAACTATCCCTTTCATGGGAGAGAAATAACTAGGCAAAACTAAGAGATACACCAGCCCAGACAGCCATATAATCCAGGCTGTAAACAGTACAGGAATAGAGAGGTTCAGCCAATTTAGTGCACACTGTCTGTTTCCTGTGTCCTGCCCATATAAAAACTCAGAACCAAATTCTGGGGAGGACACAACCCCCCTGTTTCTGACAACTAAGAATCTCTCAAACTTGGGCAAACACAGCAAGAATCACAGCAAGAAGAAAAATGAAGCTGGCTCCTGATTAGTGGGCCTTGATATTAGCTTCTCTGGTGGGCCCTCTGTATCCCAGTCTGGTGCTGAACAGATAGACTGTATTATTACAACAAAACCCATTTAGTGAAGTGTTGCACAATAGGACACATACAATATGTCCCATAAAATGGAATTTACTCCCTCTCAAAAATATACACTGCAGAAAGAAACATCAATTCTCTCACCTTTCATACGGTCTCTTGCTTTCCTCTTGCTCTCCCCTCATACAAACAGTGCAGCCACTACCTCCGCCCTCAGACTTCCCATTTCCCAGTCCCTTGTCTACAGCTGCTTCCCTGACAACTGGGCTGTGTGAGTCTTCTGCTTCTAATTGGAGAAGAGCTTTGTCAATCATGTTTCCCAATTTGTGATTGGTTTGGAGCAGTGCAGCACGGAATATACCAAAAATGACATCTCACAGGCATGCATTTATTGGAAGCTGAGAAGCTTGGTGATTAGTTACACTTCCCATCACTCAGACTGTTAACCAAATGCAAGTGAGTGTTCTCTGACAGGGGGACAAAAGAGTAAATCTTGCTAGTGCAGTGGTTTAAATAGATTATGCTGCCTGGAAGAAGAAGTAAATATATGGTATAGATGGCTTAAAGGCTGATTATCTGCGTAATTATGTGATAGAAAAGAAAAAGGCACATCCATTTAGGCAAACAAAGTGACCGGGTCAGCTTCTCTGGAAGATTTTTCACAGTGTAAAGGTCCCCATAGACGCGACAAATTTCAGTGCAGTCCGACCATTCCGTCAAATTATCGTGCGGTTAGTGAGATTCGAACGATCTTACATCTTACGATTTTTCGACCGACATCTGCCAGAAAATTGATCAGCCAGGTTTAAAAATCTTTATCGGTCCCAGTGCAATCTATCTATGTTTGCAGGGCCAAGCAGGCAGTTATCCTTCAGTTTTGCGGGCAATGTCACCTGAAATGGTCTTTTTAGTTGACGGACACGTCGTACATTTAAACGATCGTTTTGAGATAATCGTGGTTTCACGATAACGATTGGATCTTTTAAAAATCTTTACATCTATGGTCAGCTTTAATAGGAGAGCAAGGTCTATGCATTAAAGGGCACCTATCAGTGGACAAGTGTTTCCCTCACCAGAAGTACAGGCTAAAAAATGTTTGGAAAGAGCGATATGCTGCTTCCGACAGAGGGGAGTTAGCTGGGCCAATGAGTATTGCCTCAGCTGCACATAATACTTGGCCTGGCTCTGCTCACTTCATTGGTAGCATTTCTGCCCAGGTCCAGACTGAGAATTAAAATAGGCCTTGGCATTTCAGGTACACAGAGGCCCAATCAGCCCACACAGAGGCCCAAACAGCCTCCACCAGCCCACTAAATACTGACTTTCTATAGGACCTTATAGCAGCCCCTCTGATTGTCAGTCCAGGCCTGTTTCTGCCCTACAAGAAATTTGTGTGCAATAACATACTGTAACTATCGAGGAAGCAAACCCTGTGGTCAAAGGGCGCCCACAAAACAGGGTCTGCTTCCTCTGTAGCTCTGTAACTGTATAGATCCCCATACCCAGCCTTCCCCTTTTCTTTCTAAGAGCAAGCAGACTGGGAGTGAAAGCACACTAGCAAGTGAGTGGGTGGGTAAGAGCTGGCGCATATGAGACAGAGTGACTGAGCAAGAAGGATTGTCATGTGCGCTGGGCCCCTCCAAAGATATTTTTGTGGGGAGGGGGGCCCACGATAAGTAGTTATGCCACTGTGTGTGAGAATATAATAGGGACCTTAGATTGTATGCTCCACAGGTAGGGACTGATGTGCAGTGTCGGACTGACCCATCGGGAAACCAGGGAAAGTCCCGGTGGGCCCAGATGTCAGTGGCCAAAGTGTAAAAGAAACGGATCCACACACACTCCGATTAATGCAGTCCGGGAATATCCCCTTTTATTCAGCCACCAAACATCAACGTTTTGGGAGGGAACACCCACCCTTCATCATCCTGTGTTCGGGGGGGAACACCCACCCTTCATCATCCTGATGAAGGGTGGGTGTTCCCCCCAGAAACGTTGTTCCCCCCTGAAACGTTGATGTTTGGTGGCTGAATAAAAGGGGATATTCCCCGACTGCATTAATCGGAGTGTGTGCGGATCCGTTTCTTTTACACTTTGGTTGCTAAGGGTCCCTGCTGGGTCAACGGAAGGAACGCACCACCAGCTTGCAGGATTGGTGAACTACAGGTGTGTGGTAGGAGAATCACATTGTAACCAGGTGTCAGTGGGCCCTCATCCTGCTAGACATTTGGCCTATTTTATGGCCATTCCCTATTTCAATGAGAACGCAGTGGCTAAATATATGGAATAATAGATTATAGTATGTAAAGAAAAGAGACTAGGAGAATAGAGGTTGTGGGTAGAAGAAGAATAATAGCAGTGAGAGTGTGCCCCTGGTCTAAGATTAGCTGATGGGCCCCTGGTCAAAGGTTTTTGGGTGGGCCCCTGGTGTCCCAGTCCAACACTGCTGATGTGAAAGATGTATGTAAGTCACACGTGCATGTGATGGTGCTATCAAACTAGCATGATAATAATACAATCTGTGTTGTAACCAGCACAGTGTTAAGGGCCAGAACTAGGAGTAGGCAGAAGAGGCATGAGCCTAGAGCACAATGGTGATAGGGTACTGGGCATGTACCTCATCTATCTGTATTCCCCTAGATCTGGCCCTTTTCTGATTCTGGCCAACCAAATACCCTGCTCACCAATGCCCCTGATGCAGAGGTATTCTATGCTGAAAGATGACAAGCAACCTCCCAAACCACACAAAGCAATCTTAGGCCCAGCACTGGCTCAGTCTGTTTAAAGGGGATGTTCACCTTCAAACAACTAGTTGTTTTCAGATAGATCACCAGAAATAACGACTTTTCCCCAATTCCTCGCTAACACTGAAGACGATAATTAACGACCAGCATTTAAAATAGCATTGATGTTACAGTTTGTGAGATACTAGATGAAGGTCACATGAGAGATTCAGCCATAAATTATAGTCTCTTTCAAAAGATCCTATGATCTCAAAAGGGCTGTTGCTGAGTTCTCGTTTAAGTGCCTGAAAGGCCATCACAGGCACTTAAATGATTACAATTCTCAAAGTCCCCTCAGGTCTCAAAGTCCCCTCTGTTGCTGAGGTGAACAAATGGAAATGATGGCATGATGAATATGAAGGTAAAAATATTTTTTTCATTCATAAGCAGATACAGTGTGAGGGCAGAAAAGAGGCAGTTAGTCCATCTCCTCTGGACATCAAAATATTAATTTTATACTATAAATTGATTTGTATGTATTCCACAAATGTAACATTTCCTAAACTCAATCACAGGACTGCTGTCTGGATAGTATTTTACCAACCTAGCCAGGAAATTACTGCCAATGGCCAGGGCCATATTGCTGGCAAAAAAAAGTCCAATAGGATCAGTGCAGTTCCCATTGACTTCTATGGGACCTCAGTTGCTTTTACTTAGAGCTTAATAAATAAAAACCCACCACATTCTATTCACTCCTATGGGAGTTTTAGAATTGTATTTATTAATGTATGAAAGTTAGAACCATTTGATAAATACGGTTCTAAAAATCCCATAGGAATTTGAACGAATAGGATTGAATAGAATTACATTTTTTATAGAAAGATATGATTTGTGAAAAAAAGGAAACCCGAATTTTAGTAAATCAGCCCTTAAGACTTAGCTTTAGATATTTTGTGCTACTGCCAGATATATTTTCATGTGTGGTGTAGTAATTAAACATAGTACCTGTATACTGAGGGCGTTATGTGTAAAAGTGTAGGTTGAGTAAATATTGCATAATACAAATATTATGAATATTTAGCAATCACTTTTAAAATATTTTGTATGTAATATATCTAATATAGCTAAATCATTGCAGAATAAATACCTCACTTGTTCAAAAATGTTGTCGGGTTTTGAGTTTTTTTCAAAGCCTGGAAAAAAACAGTATAATAGTTCTAATAATATAAAAAACATACAAAGTAAACAATTGAAAAGTTGTTTATAATAGGTCAATTCACAGTATACTTAAAATTAATATAAAGATGAATGATTTGTGTATGGGCAGTCAAATGCAAAACATAATTTTGTTTTTCCACCTGATTTCCACATATTGCAGCAAAATGCAGCCTTGAAAGTCAATAAATCAGTTAATAAATAAGTCAGCTCCCACAATTAATCTCCTCTAGCGTGGGCAACTAAACTCCTCTGAAGGGTTTCCCACCAGCACGTATCTAAATCGCTGGTGGGAAAACACACGAGTTGCTTTGGCTTTCTGAAATCACCCGAACTTTCTTCGCAAGGCAACTTTGGGTAACTTCGGAAAGCCAAAGTGACTCATATGTTGAGATTAGTCACCCACACACTGCAGGAGATTAATTGCAAGGCGACTAATCTCCTCATATATCAGTGGCCTTAAGAGTATCCATGATGTCCCACAAACAAGTATTAATTGTATTACTAGAGGTCATGAAAAATAAACATATTTGCATAAAGCAACCAGATGACCGATACTATGGGGCACCCAGGCGGAGACTCAAGTGTATATTATGAAAATGATTTGTGCATTGGATATGTTTGTTTCTTTTTTTTATAAGTGGTAATATTCATAAATCGAGCCTTATGTCTTAAACTTGGACAATAGGAATACAAATGTAACAACAGATATTGTGCCAGATTTATGTTGTGTTTTTGCCACATTTTCTTCCGCTATAAGGAATAAGCAAATGTGATAAATAAGCCAAAATTACAAATTCATTTATTTAGCTCAGTGGTGTAACTAGACCCCTAAGGGCCCCGGTACAGAAATTTACAACTGGGCCCCCCTAAAGGGGTTGTTCACCTATCAGTTAACTGTCAGTATGATGTAGAGAGGGATATTCTGAGACAATTTGCAATTGGTTTCATTTTTTATTATTTGTGGTTTTTGACTTATTTAGCTTTTTATTCAGCAGCTCTCCAGTTGCAATTTTAGCAGTCTGGTTGCTAAGGTCTAAATTCCCCTAGCAACCATGCACTGATTTGAATAAGAGACTGGAATATGAATAGAAGAGGGTCAATATACACAAATTAGTCATTAAAAAAGTAACAAGAGTAAATGTGTAGCTTTACAAAGCATTTGTTTTTAGAAGCGGTCAATAACCCCCATTTAAAAGCTAAAAAGATGTAGAAGAGGAAGTAAAATCATTCAGAAACAATAAAAAATAAATAATGAAGACCAATTGAAAAGTTGATTAGAATTAGCCATTATATAAAATACTAAAAGTTAATCCAAAACATTACATGTAAAATGGAGGTTTCATTGTATTATAATGATATAAGGCATAATGTACCCCCTACTGTAAATGATAAGGATATTAGAAGTCACTGAGCGGTTCTGTGACCATATAAAGACACAAGGCTGCAGGCTAAGTTATACAGGGAACTCTGAGTATCACTCATGTATTATAAGGGATAATGTACCCCCTACTGTAAATGATAAGGATATTAGAAGTCACTGAGGGGTTCTGTGACCATATAAAGGCACAAGGCTGCAGGCTGAGTTATACAGGGAACTCTGAGTATCACTCATGTATTATAAGGGATAATGTACCCCCTACTGTAAATGATAAGGATATTAGAAGTCACTGAGGGGTTGTTCTGTGACCATATAAAGGCACAAGGCTGCAGGCTGAGTTATACAGGGAACTCTGAGTATCACTCATGTATTATAAGGGATAATGTACCCCCTACTGTAAATGATAAGGATATTAGAAGTCACTGAGGGGTTGTTCTGTGACCATATAAAGGCACAAGGCTGCAGGCTGAGTTATACAGGGAACTCTGAGTATCACTCATGTATTATAAGGGATAATGTACCCCCTACTGTAAATGATAAGGATATTAGAAGTCACTGAGGGGTTCTGTGACCATATAAAGGCACAAGGCTGCAGGCTGAGTTATACAGGGAACTCTGAGTATCACTCATGTATTATAAGGGATAATGTACCCCCTACTGTAAATGATAAGGATATTAGAAGTCACTGAGGGGTTGTTCTGTGACCATATAAAGGCACAAGGCTGCAGGCTGAGTTATACAGGGAACTCTGAGTATCACTCATGTATTATAAGGGATAATGTACCCCCTACTGTAAATGATAAGGATATTAGAAGTCACTGAGGGGTTGTTCTGTGACCATATAAAGGCACAAGGCTGCAGGCTGAGTTATACAGGGAACTCTGAGTATCACTCATGTATTATAAGGGATAATGTACCCCCTACTGTAAATGATAAGGATATTAGAAGTCACCGAGGGGTTGTTCTGTGACCATATTATAAGGGATCTTATTTTCTCCCCAACCACAATGTATTGTCCACCCTAAATTCTTCCTACATTCTGTTTCTCCCTCCTCTTCTGCTCTCTCAGGGTTGCCAGGTTTTCATTTCAAAACCAGCCAAAGACTATCAAAAAATTAGCCAAAAAGTAGCCAAAAGCCACTTTAAAAGTATCCCAAAACTAGCCAAATTCGCAAACGGAAAATTCTTAATAAAATAAAGTAAAACAATAAGGGTATCAAATCCCCCACACACACACACAGACACACACACAGACACACACACAGACACACACAGCCCTAAAGAAGTATGTGAGAGCAGTGTATCACTATGTGTCAGTACTTGTCTATTAGTAACCCTTTCAGCTCACAGGCAGCAGTATAGACCAAGTGGCAGATCATTTCACTAATGTGCCCAAATATTACTGCTATGGCTACGCGGTTCCTGATCACACTGTGCTGGGGGGCCGCATTATTATTAGTTTCATGATGGAGGCTGAGGGCCAGTGTAAATTTGAAAATGGTCTGCACTTTGGACATGCCTGACTTAACTCATTCTAGTATTAAACGGATAATCAGAATATTAAGCATAGATCTGACAGTATACTACAACAAATTGATATTTAGCAGATTAACCATGTGGCACAAAGCTTTACAGCACCATCAACACCGCGGCATACCTACAATGATAAAATGCAGGCAAAAGTAAATATGATAGAGTAAATACAAATTATTACTATTTACTAATTATTACTGCAGCAACAGCCTAAACTGTGCCACACTGTCTGGAACCCTGACTCCGGTTGGGGACACAGTGTAGGCTGCCGCTGTAATAAGTAGCAAAAAGTAATAAATAATAATTATTATTTACTCCGGCCTTTCCCCCAAATCTCTGCTGCACCAGGACCCATTGAGCCCAATGCCTTTGCCTGCTTTATATCATTATCACATATACCCATCAGACAAATATCCCTGGCATCACAGACCACTGATTTAATATTGTGCAAAGCTAAAAAAAGCTCCAAACAAGTAGTGTAGTGACAATAAGCACATTGGCAAAATGCCAGGGATCGGCCACACACCAATAGGAGCATTCTCCCTCAGTGGTGTAACTAATGGGGGAGCAGGGGGTGCGATTGGGCCAGGGCTCGCCCCCCTCTAGTTACATCTCTGTTCTCCCTGATGGGAAAGGGGACTAAAAACCTAAAATAGAATCTTGTTTCCAGACCTGTGAATAAGAAAACTTTCTTTTCCAAATGCCTCGCAAAACTGTGCTTAAACTTTAATCTCCAGGCTAGCAGCAAGCATGGACAGGGATGTGTGCATTAGAAATATGGGCGCTGCAATGTGCGACTCTGTGAGTACTTGAAACGGTTGAAACCTGAGCTGAAAGGGAGCAGCATATTTACTTATCTTATCTGGAAACCCCGAGGACATAAATTAAACATTAAGAAAATCCCTTAGCTGTCTTCAGCACAACTGCGTTCCTGTTAGCCGTCTCCTCTTCTGAAGCAGTAACACATTTCTCTATTCTCTTCACGCGAGACTATGCTAATGACCTCTGTAAAAAAAATTGGAAGTGCTGTGAGCCGCACAGTAAAGGCAGCGCAGCAGGATGGCCTGTCAAAAATGGGACTGGACACTGCGGGCCCCATAGCGGATGCAGGGGCCCTGGTGCAACTGCACCTTTTGCGCCCCTGGTAGTTCCGCCACTGATTTAGCTGTATTAATTATGCCTCTTAATTATGCCTCTCTGCTGTTCTAACATCTCTCAAAATACTGTAGTTCCTACTTTATTCATCACTGGTAGGTACAGGAAAAAACATGTCCTATAATGTATGGTGGGTTCTTTGCTTTTGAGAGCAGCGGTAAAAGATGTGATAGTGAATTAGGACTGAGTGATATAATGCTGAAAGGGGCTTTATTTAACAAAGGCTTGGTCAAAAGTGTAGCAACCCTGTATTTGATGCCAGAAAGAATTGTTTATTTTTATATAGTCATACATTTTCTCTCATTTCTGTCTTTGAGGGACTGGAGTATTATGATGCTGCTAATGGTGCTTGTGTTGATAAGTTAATTTACAGTAATCTGGTCAGTGCTGCTCCTGTCACACACAGACCTGCTGAAATTACAAAGTAGCACTGGTTAATGAAGAGTTGGGTTCTCCCTGGTGTGGGGAAATGGCAAGTGCAGAAGGATGCCCACAGCAGGAGTGGTGACTGAATGACTAAATAAACTAGTAACCACCAGCATTTAAATAGGGCCGGATTTACATAGCAGGCGCCCCTAGGCCTGCTGCCATTCATCGTCCCATCCCCTCACTTTTATTGAATCACATTTTCTTCTTCGGGACCAGAGCAATGTGGATTGGCGTACAGGAAATTTTAAAAACTATGTATCTCCTCTCCTCCCAAGTGTTTCTAAACCAATGTGGGTGTGTTGGGCAGCATGCCGCCCCCTAAAACCTTGCCACCCTATGTCCAGGCCTCTCCACAAATCTGGGCCCAGGGTTGGACTGGGGGCGCATGCGCACTGTGAGAGCCAGATGCGGCAGGAACAACTTTAGGTGTGTACACGCACTATGAGAGCTGAGCGTGGCATGAAGACCTTTAGGTGCGCACGCACACTGTGAGAGAACTTTAGAAATGCAGGGTGCGGATCTGGGCCGGCGGGGCCCAGTCCGACCCCCTCCGGGCCTGCATATAAACATGCCAAAATATGTTGCACAGGTGGAGGAAGCACCAGGGGTAGCTCAACCAAGTAGTACAGTATGTAATCTATGGCATTCTTCAAATATGTAGTTTGGTAGGGGTATCCTGCTGGAAAATGGTTCCTCCTTTCATGGCATACAGTAATTTATGCCTATATTAATGGTAATATTTTTTGCACCATATTATGCTTCTTAATAATATAACAATAAAATAAGTCCAATTAACTAATGTTATATTAAACTGTTTAAAGTATAAGGATATTATACAGGTAGATCATAAAGGACAACCATGACCATGAGGCCAAAGGCCAAGTGAACTTCTAATATCCTTATAGTTTACAACAGGGGGTATATTCATGTTTCATTGAGCCATGTCATACAGATTACACTAATAATATCTGATGACATCACTAAGCACCATTTATAAGAATTTAATTCAAAAGATATTTATGGCTATTGTGTAGTGACCAGCGAATAAATTCTCCAGGCATGCCAATTGTGTTTAGTTTCAATGTATTTGGACAAAATAGTCACAAGTGTAAAAATTGTCGATTGCGTCACTCGTCAAAATTATTTTGACGCCCATTGACGTCAATGCATTTTGCAAACTTTTCGGTAAATTGGCGAGTTTTTCGGCAAAGTGAAATGCCACAGATTCACCCATTACTACTCGTGTGTATCCTGTAAATTATATCCTTAAAAAGGGTGCTTAATGATGTCATCAGTCATTTTTGGTGCTCAGTGTTGTCACACGACTCACTGAAACTTGTGTATTATAATAAATAATGTACCCCCTGTTGTAAAATATATGAGGATGTTAGAAGTCACCTCAGAGTTCCATGACTTGTATATATATAGTCAAATACAAGAGTCCTCTGCACTCAACCGATTATCAATATATTTAAGACAGCGACATTTCTGCATACTGCTACTGAAAAATGCCTTACCCTTTAAACAAAACAGGGATTGTTTGTCCATATATTGCAATATATTTAAGCTGGCCAACTACGTCAAAGTCATCCCATATCTGGCCAGTCCTACGCTCAATTTTATCTGATTCATTAAGAATTCTATTGCTTCATTATGCATTTTACAAAGGGACTAGGTTTTACCTGCAACTTACTTGCTGCTTTCAAAGTAAACCCCCATACTTGGCTGCCCTTTTATTAGACACCAGTGGGATCACCTGACTATAGCTGGGAAGGGTGGGAGCTACAACATGGAGCTGGTCACTGCTCCTGTATAACTATAACAAACAAGGGAAAGTTGTGCTCACCACTATTTTTTAAAACCATTAGGCGGGGGTGCAATGAGGCTGTGACCACAAAATACATATAGTCAAATACAAGAGTCCTCTGCACTCAACTCATTATCAATATATTTAAGACAGCGACATTTGTGCATACTACTACTGAAAAATGCCTTACCCTTTAAACAAAACAGGGATTGTTTGTCCATATATTGCAATATATTTAAGCTGGCCAACTACGTCAAAGTCATCCCATATCTGGCCAGTCCTATGCTCAATTTTATCTGATTCATTAAGAATTCTATTGCTTCATTATACATTTTACAAAGGGACTAGATTTTACCTGCAACTTACTTGCTGCTTTCAAAGTAAAACTCCCAAACTTGGCTGCCCTTTTATTAGACACCAGTGGGATCACCTGACTATAGCTGGGAAGGGTGGGAGCTACATATATGGACAAACAATCCCTGTTTTGTTTAAAGGGTAAGGCATTTTTCAGTAGCAGTATGCACAAATGTCGCTGTCTTAAATATATTCATAATGGGTTGAGTGCAGAGGACTCTTGTATTTGACTATATGTATTTTGTGGTCACAGCCTCATTGCACCCCCGCCTAATGGTTTTAAAAAATAGTGGTGAGCACAACTTTCCCTATATATTATAGTCAAGGAGATCCTAGATGACATAATATGCAGTAGGGGGACATTATTTACTATAGAAACACTGCTTTGTGAAGACATAAATTATATTTATTATTTTGGTGATGTCACTTGTGTTACATGATTCAGTTTTTAGCCTCTGTGACTATTTTATATTAGGGATATGTTATTCCAAATACAAATATGTCTATGGTATATATTAGTGTCAGCTTACCTTACAGCATGCAGGGGAACCCAAACCACAAAGTATATGTTGTATCATTATCCTGATGCCATAGATTCTTCAGCGCCAAGCACTAAAAGGCTTAATCATGAAAAAGAAAGGCAACTCTAGTAATTGTTCTTTTAAACAGTGTTTTATAATCTTTGTACTGACAGTTGCTTTGTGATCTGAACTCTGTCCTGTTCTACAAGTTTATTTATAGACTAATAATCAAATTGTTATAATCTATATGACTAAATGTTGTTGAGTTGTGGATTAGCCAGGTTAGAAATATCTGATCTCACCTGTCAGAGCCAAATTTAAAGCAGTAGTGCCACCTACTTGGCAGGTTTGGGTAGCTGTATAAGTGGCAATGTCTTCTGCAAAACATACCTTATAAAAATGGTTTAACACCTAGCAAATGTAATTATAAACATGGAGCATTTCAGCCCAGGCAACCCCTACACGCTCAAAAAAAATAAAATAAAGGCACAATATTACAGTTATAAGGCTATAGTAAAATGGAGCGGCTTAAGAGAGACTTAAGAGACTCGGGTGTGACCCCTTTCAATGGTGTGGTGGCAGGGTGTAGTACAATTGTAACCTTAAAGGACCAGTAACACTAAAAAAACATTTATTACAAAATAAATACCCACACTAATAATAGAACTACCTTGAATAAAGTTTATTAATATTAATGCTTTATTAAAAAAATACTGTTTGAAAACCATGCTTTCTGTCTACTGAAAAACGGCAATAGGGCGACTCACTCTGTAGATCTACGCTCCACATCTTCCCCCTAACCCTTCTGCCAAAACCAGAAGCGATGCGACTTTGGCAGCGGCAGGAATGTGTCAGTGCTATCAAACAACGTATCGTTGTGAAGCTGCTGCTGCCAACCTATTACCCCGTTGTAATCACTCCTTAATGCAGCTTTTCACCCGCACCTCACAGCCTGCCCACCTGACACACTCCCTCTGCGCACCCGCTCTCCTCCAGCTGCTCGGCTGCTCTGGGCAGGATAAACCTGGAGGCGAGCAGAATGCCCAGAACCAGCCCCGGCAGAACCCTGAGCAATGAGTGGCGACTTCTGGCAGCCATCCCTCCTGTTGCAGAGCGATCTCCAGTGACAGCGGGCCAATGCGACTCTGTCAGGCTGAAATCAGCATCCAAATGAGTCTGGGAGCCCTCTCAGCTTGCACCGGGGCCCGCTATCCTGGCAGCCTGTAGGCGCCTTGCCTTCACATCCCATGCACAATAGCCGCTAAATAATAATCTTTCTATACCAGGTGATTGGGATGTCTGGCGTTATGTTCTGGACTGGCGTTATGTCCAACACGGCACTAGCAAACACCACGGCTATTGTGCACGGGATGCGAAAGGATCCCCATAAGAATGATTTCCATAAGAATGAGCGCCAGTGGTTCTTATAACTTAACCATATAACTTATTTAAGAACTATCCACAAAGGAGATCAATGAGACAATACAAGAACAAGGAACATTAATGGATAGACATATGCTCACAGCAACAATGATCAGTGTAAATCCTTGCAGAATAAGAGCGAGAGAATACACAGAGTAGACAGA
This sequence comes from Xenopus petersii, assembly GCA_038501925.1. Classification (NCBI taxonomy): domain Eukaryota; kingdom Metazoa; phylum Chordata; class Amphibia; order Anura; family Pipidae; genus Xenopus; species Xenopus petersii. The sequence continues at coordinate 113,645,585 of CM076676.1, forward strand.
GGCACTCCCAGCGTTCAGCCCTTACCCTAAGTTGAGCCCCAAGGGTGTCTCTCTTCTAGACCCTAGCTTTGACACTTTGGGTCCATTAAACTGATTTTTTCTGGTCGAGCTTTTTAGGGGGAAACTCATATTTTTTGCGGAAAAAAACCTCAAATGTTTAGAGATTTATCATACCCCAAAGCTGCTAAAAATCTGAAACCAAAAATACGCCATCTTAAGCCTGTCGAGGTTGGGCTGTCCCAGTAGTTAAACGTTTGTTAGGTTAAACTGTATATGTTTAATGCTTATATGCTTACCCATTGTTATGCTGCCACCTAGTGACTCATGTGTGATGTCAGTTCCTCCCATCATCCTTTTGTGTTCCTGCCTTCCATGAGTGAGGAGCTACTCTGAGGTTAGGAAAATAAATATTAATTTTGACCTGAGGCACTTGTACATCCACTGCTACATTTGCCAATCCACCCCAAATAAAGCACCTTTGTGGATTCCAAGGGGCATATTTATCACAGGTCGAGGTGAATTTTTGAATGAAAATAATTCTAATTTCAAGCTATTTTTTGTGTACTTCAACTAGGGAATAGTCCAAATTTGTTTCAAATTTGAAAAAAATTTAAAAAATTCTAATTTCGAAATTTATCATGTCCTGTCTCTTTAAAAATTCGACAGACCATTCGCCATCTAAAACCTGCCAAATTGCTGTTTTAGCCTATGGGGGAACTCCTAGAACCTATTTGGAGTTAGAAAAATCTAAGTTTTTTTTGGGGAAAGACTTTGAATTAAATTCGATCGAATGAGCTATTCCTTCGATTCATACGATTCGAATTCAGCCAAATACGGACCTATTCGATCGAAAACTGACCTATTTGACCAAAAAAACAAATTTGACTTAATTTCGGTTGGTCTTTTTGAATTGGAATTTCGAAGTTCGACCCTTGATAAATATGGCCCCAAGTGTCTGGTGAGTTCAGCTATCTGGCAAAGATTGCCCTCAGTAGTTGTAACAGCTCCATACAGGCCCAGCAGGGAGGTCTCACTGGGAAATCAGCCATTATTACAGCAACTGGGGTCAAGTTGAAGTCAATGGCAGATGTCCTTGAAGTTGTTTTATGACATTGTGATCTGCGCTGGATAATCTGATAATGTTGGGGTTTTGCAGCGAAAATTCAATAAAATCGGAGTGACAAGCGTACAATGCAAATTGACACTTGATTTTGTTGTGACGTTTTGTCTCTCCGTTTTTTTCAAGAAAAATTATTGATAAATTATTATTTGTGGAAAGGAGTTGACTTTGTTTTAAGAAAAAACAAAGTTCTTGGCAATTAGCACCTGGGATCCTAGTCCCATTCACACTCCTCAGTGGAGTCTGTGCTGCTCAGCTAAATTGCCCTGACTATCTATAACTCTTACAAAATAGGGGTGCGGAAGCACTCTAAAGGTAATAGTATATTTAAGTATAATGGAAGTGCTAGTTTTAATGCACATTCCCTGGGCCCCTGTCTCAAAAGTAAGTTTACAAAACAGGGGTTTTTAGTTACAAAGTTATGATCATAAAGTTGAAAAGCCACCATACCACGTCAAGGTAAACCCCACATGGCGGTCCCTAACTTGTTTGCCTTTCGGCCATAGTATAAAAAGTCTTACTGCATAGTAGCATTCAGTGTAATCAGTGTCTGTTGAACCTTGGTTTCAGTGAAAAGGATCTATCCTCCCCCGCCAGTATGCGGCTTTTAAGGGAGAGGAATTGTCCAACCAACGCCCATTTTTAAAAGTATAGGGCCCTAGTTTTAATGCACATTCCCTGGGCCCCTTCTCAAATTCACTAAAATCCGAAGTTGCGCTCAGGGGTAGCATTACTGTTTCGAAGTTGCGCTAGCGTTAATTCGCCAAGCAAAGCGAAGTTACGCTAGCGATGGTTAATTTGCATACGGCGCCAAATTCAAGTTACAATGGAGGTATATGTAGCAGAACTACACAAGCCTGGGAAACCTTCAAAACAGCAAATAAAATTTTTATTTTGCCCTACACATGTGCCCACTGTATAGTTAAGTTGCCATGAGTTAGAAAATGTAGGGGGGAAGGAAGGTAGCCCCAAAAAAATTTTCAATCTTTTTCAGCCTATCACCCATAAAAAACCCTTGTATTTGATGGCAACTTAACAAGTATAAATCTATGTTGGTAGAAAAATGTTTCTATTGGGTTTTTAATGTCTAATAACCTTTATCCAGAAATCCCCGATCATTTTTAGATAATATACAGTTCCCATACATCTTATATAGCACAAACATGAATTATTATTGTGTTAAAGGGTAGGTCAACTTTTTTAGGATGTTGACAGTTAGGGGTAGATTTATCAAGGGTTGTAGTGAATTCGAGTTCTAAGTAAAAAAATTCGAAATTGAAAGTAATATTTTGGATACTTTGACCATTGAATAGTATATTACGACTTCGAATTCAATTCGAAGTAAAATCGTGCAAATATTCGACCATTCGATAATCGAAGTACTGTCTCTTTAAATATAACTTTGACTTCAATACTTCGCCAAATTAAACCTGCCGAAGTGCTATGTTAGCCTATGGGGACCTTCTAGAGCATTTTTCTAAGTTTTTTGAAGTCGAAGAAAAATCATTCGATCGATGGATGAAATACTTTGAATCGTTCGAACGAATTAACTTTGACCACAAATGGCCAAATTCAATGTAAAAAAACCGACTTCGATATTCGAAGTCGAAGTATTCCAATTCGATGGTCGAATTTCGAAGCTTTTTCTACTTCGACCCTTGATAAATCTGCCCCTTATAGTCTGAAACAATTGCAATTGGTTTTCCTTTTTTGTTTTAGAAATATAGGTTTTTGTTCAGCAGCTTTCAAGTTTGGAATTTCAGCGGTTCTTCGGTTGCTAGGGTCAAGTTTACCCTAGAAACCAGGCAGTGGTTTGAATGAGGGACTCAATGAAAAATAAGAAAGGGCAGAGAGAAATAAAATAGAGAAATAAAAGATAAAAAGTTACAATACCAATATAGCCTCTCTATTTATACACAGGTGGAGAAACAGCCTTATGTGGCAGTAGCCACACAATGGGTTTAGTTCTTACATAGAAAGATAAACAGAAGGCTCTGGATCCACACATACAACCTTTAAGGGGGTTATTTATCAAAGGTTGAATTTTATAGAGTTTTTATACCTAGAATGAACTCAAATGAACTCACAACTCGAATGGATTCTTATTTAAGAAAAACCTTGAATGGAAAAAAGTCCAGCAACTTCAGGGTTAACAACTTGAAAATTCAAATTGATAGAGTTTTCAGGAGGATAAAACTTGATTTGCTCTAATTGTTTGAGTTTTTGGGCAAAACACTCTGAAAAACACTTGAACATCATGAAGGCTATTAACATCTTCAAATGGTTCAAGGGGCCTCTGCCACTGCTTCTACATGACCTCGACAAGTTGTAGATGGTGTATTTTCGGATTCCAGCTATTTTTAGGGTGGGGGTATAATAAATCTTGAAAAATTCGAGTTTTTTTTAAAAAAAAACCTGAAACCCGAAAAATAGATTTTTGACCAAAAAAATAACCTCGAAAACTCAAATTTTTGTGAAAAACACAACTTGATCCTTAATAAATCTGCCTATAAATGTATATAAAAATATTTTCCATTTTTGATTTTACTGGTCATTCCAATGTCACTGAGGATGATTTGATTCTGTTTGATTTTAATTAACTCACTTATTTACCCAAATTCAGCAGTCTTCAGTCCTTGCAATGCAAAAAAATTATCATAATTTTCCATGGTGTGAACACTGACTGAGCAATGAATCATAGTTTCTAACTTGAAAGAGAAGAACATAAACAGAATACGCCAAGTTCATCCATGGTTAACCTCAGGCATTCATAATCTACCATAATGTACGGCAATCCCCAGGGGCAGATTTAGCAGTGGTGCCACTTGTTCCCATTTTCCAGAATAATTCTCTCTGTGAGGCACCAGTGAAACCTTCCCTGGATATTGTTTTATCATCTTTATAATGGAACTGGCGTCAAGATACTTTTTCATGTTGTCAACCACAGAAATGGAAGGCATTTATTATTGTATGCAAAGTTCCCTCAATTTTCTCTTTGGCTATGCTCACAAAAATTTAATTTTGTCTGCTTTTTAAAGAAACCGTGGGTGCAGAGAAGCGGGGCAGTCTGAATTAATAGTCATGAATTATTGTACAATTTAAGAATGACTAGCACAGGCAGCTACATGCCATGACTAAGATATGATTTTATAAGGGTGATGTACAAACAGACAGTTACAGTACTGCCATGGTTCTGTTACCCACTACAACCAATCACCTGGATTATTTTGTGGATAGAGCAATGGAAGAAAACCTCTATATTTGTAGTGTAGAATATTTCACTGTCAAATACAGGTAACCTAGTAATCAGAATACATTTAAAACGTTTAAACTAGTTTAAAAGTAAAAACTTGTTTTTAGCTAATAGATTGGCTGTCTTAACCCCAACTTTAATCCATGCAGACCAGGTGGGCTTTATAGCGGGAAGACAAGCCGGGGACAACACTAGGCGTACGGTGGCGCTACTCGAAACCATCCAACGCAAAAACAAACCTGTGGTCCTGTTGAGTCTAGACGCCGAAAAGGCGTTTGATCGGCTGAGCTGGCCTTTTCTGTTCTCCCTGCTAGATCATATGAGATTCTCTGGCCCCTTTATAACAGCTTTAAAGGCCTTATATAGCCTCCCTACAGCTCAACTTAAACTGCCTGGTGCAAAGGGGAAGTCGATTAAGATCGGGAATGGGACGCGGCAAGGGTGCCCCTTATCGCCTTTATTGTATGATTTGAGTATTGAACCCTTAGCAGCTTTCATCAGACAGCAAAGGGATGTTATGGGTGTTGAGATAGACAATATTGAATACAAAATAGCATTATTTGCGGATGATGTTTTATTGTCTCTCTCAAATCCCCATATATCCCTTCCATCTCTCCATAAGACACTTAATACTTATAGCTCACTCTCAGGTTATAAAATTAATTGGGACAAGTCTGAGGCTTTACCCCTTTGTATGCAGGCCCCACTATTGAACACTTTGAGATCTAACTTTGGTTATAAATGGAAGATGGACTCACTGACTTACCTTGGGGTTCGTATCTCTCCGTTGTATAAGGATCTGCTTAAACTGAACCTTCTCCCACTTATTCAGCAAACTAAATTGTTATTCCATAAATGGTCGGACTACCCCCTGTCATGGTTTGGTCGCATCGCAGCACTCAAAATGAGTATTTTGCCGAAGTTTCTATATTTTTTTGAGACACTTCCAATCTTGGTTCCCATATCCACTCTAACTGAAATTCAGAGGTCTTTCCATAAATTTATATGGGGTAATAAACGGCATAGACTATCTAAGTCAGTATTGACAACCAAACAAACTGCAAGGGGGATTGGGAGTGACTTCCATACAAAATTATCATGATGCAGCTCATTTGCGATGGATTGCAGCATGGTCTCGATTTCAGGTAACCCCACTATGGGCTAAAATTGAGAGTTCATTTATAGCGCCACTACATGTGGGCGCCTTCCTTTGGGATATGGGTATTCATCCGACTATCCCTAAAACCATACTGGATTCCACCAAAACACTGTTTACCGTATGGCATAGATGGAAAGATAAGCATTGCTTAAGTTCTTCTCACTCATTGCTGACCCCTTTTCTTTTGAATCCTAAATTCATCCCAGGGACTCAGGTTTCTTTTTATCGCAATTGGGGAACTAAGGGTTTGTTTCAAATTTATGATGTCATTACGCATGATACCTATAAGATCCTCCAATTTACAGACCTTCAAGCTAAGCTACCTGAAGTTCCTTTAAAATTCTATGAATATCTTCAAGTTAGACATTTTGTACAACCATTTCTCCATGCTCAGTGTAATTTGGCTCTCTCGCCTTTTGAGACAATAATCAAGGCAGGCTGGCCTCAAAAAGCTCTGCTGTCAAGAATCTATGCACTTCTCTCAACGTTGCCACCTCTGGATTTCGTAAAACATAATTATATGACTCTCTGGGAACAAGAACTTAATGTCATTTTGCCACTAGAGGCCTGGGAGGCTATTTGGCTTAATGCTAAGAAGGGAGTCACTTGTGTCAGACAGAAGGAGAATGTATATAAAGTACTGATGCAATGGTACATGACGCCAATGCGGCTTAATAAGATCTTTCCACGGATCCCGAATCAATGTTGGAGGGGATGCCAAGACCCAGGTACCTTATATCACCTGTTCTGGTCATGCCCAATTATTACTGCTTATTGGTCCAAAATCCATAGTATAATTTCAAAGGTTACCTGCACAGATGTGGTGAAAGACCCTATCACCTTCCTATTAGGCAAACCTATTGAGGAGATTTCTAGTTCGTCGCAGGTTCTGGTTAACCATATATTAACAGTGGCTCGTATTACGTTAGCGGCTAAATGGAAATCGGTTGAATCCCCATCTGTTCAGGAGGTCCATAGAAGACTTATTTTGAATATGGCTTTTGGAAACATGATTGCTTATACTCAGAACAGGACACATAAGTTTCTAGCTATTTGGGCTCCTTCCGAGATGTTAGCAAAGCCACAAAATCCTTAACTATTTTTGCGTTTGCCTGGGTGGCAAATGTTGAGATGTAAGTCGTATAGATTCTTTATTTTTCGTTAACCCACGATGCTCGCTTCAGACGTGGACTTTGCTTTGGTATCTGAGTTACTATGCAATGTACTGTCTAATTTTTTATTAATTGCTATGGAGAATGTTTCATGTAAGGTAGAACTTTATTTTTTGTTATTCTTTTTTCTTTTGTTTTTTGTTTATATGTTAATGTTTTAGCATGTATGAGAATGTCCAGAACGATCTCAGCTTGTAATACAGACTTGCGGCAATGTCTAATTCTAATGGCTATTTGGCACCTACTTTTGTAATGTATACATGTGATATTGCAAGCTTGGACTGCTTTATTTTTCTTTTCTTTTCTGGAGAATTTTATTCTTAATAAAAATTTTAAGTTACAAAAAAAAAAAGTAAAAACTTGTTTGCATTGTGTTAGATCTTTAATTAAGATCTATATATGGATATATGTAGCAAGGAAAATAACTTGTTTATTGTCTGTAGATTTTTTTGTAGTAGGCCCATTTAACAACTTTGTTAAATATTTGTACTATGTATAATACATCTATAGCACAAGTTTTAACATCCCTAGAAATTTGTAAAGGATTTTGTCAAGGCTGCTCCATGTCACCTTTACGTCAGTATTGAGCCACTGATTTGCACTCTAAAGTCTAAAGAATAATTCCAAGGGATTAAGTTTAATAAAACACTGCTTAAAGTTTCTGCATTTGCTGATGACCTACAATCATCTTGAAAAACCATAAAATTCATTTTCTGGCTAAAATCTAAAAATACCTGATACTCAAACTAAACGTAAAACCACACAAAACTACTACAATTAGGGACACATTTATTAAATCACGTTTTTTTTCCGGTTGAGGTTTTTTTTTTTTCTAAAAAAAAACAAAAACCCTTGAACCCCCAAAGATACTAAAAATCACCAAATATGCCATCTTAAACTTGTTGAGGTCATGTAGAATTCAATATCAGATACCCCTGAAATTGTTTCTTGACATTGTGACCTGCGCTGGATAATACAAAACAGCTGGGGTTTTCGTCCGATAATCCAAAAAAGTTGAGTTTTTTACAGTGAAAATTCAATAAAAATTGTCAGAACATTTTGTCGCTCTGATTTTTTCAAGAAAAATTATTGATAAATGAGTTCAATTAGTGGAAAGGAGTTTGGTTGGCTTTGTTTTTATAAAAAATTTGATTAATTTGAGTTTTAGTAAATAAGCCCGTACAAGCGGCGGACTTTACTCTGCCTAGAAGCAGAAGTCTACTAGAAAATCATGTAAACATTAAATAAACCCAAAAGGCTGGGTTTGCTTCAAATAAGGATTCATTATATCTTAGTTTGGTGTACAAGGTATTTTATTATTCCAGAGAAAAAGAAAAATTGGATTATTTCAATAAAATCTAGTCAGAGGCGTCCTTTACGTAATTTGGAGCTTTCTGGATAAAAGATCCCATACCTGTCTAAAACCCTTAAGTGGACCAAAATATTGGAAATTTTGAAAATCCCATTTATAGTATTAATTTCACTAGTCAATCATTTTGGTATTATTCAAAAGATAAAAAGGTGACAGGTAATATGATTTATTCTGAAGACCGGAGAGTCCAACAATTCAAACTGATTCATTTAGGATATAGTGTTCTTCATAAGAAAGATTAAGTCAAGTTCAGAATACCATATCTAACTGTCCAAAATGCTGTAAGACTATATACAGAACAACATATTTGATTACATGTGGTTTTGGCCTAAGAAATGTTTAGTTTGGAAGAACATAGAAAATTTGTGTCAAAGAAATTGCATATAAAGTTTATGCTCTCTCCTCGTTTTGCGCTGCTTGATTTAAGAGAATATTTTTGTCTACATAGTTATGAAAAGTCAGTGTGCATGAAAAGGTTTTTTACATCTACTTATAGCTTCCATGAGAAAAATGGTTATCCACCAAATCTTTAAAACTTAATTTTAAATTATATAAAAAATCTATGGTTTCAAGAAGCCATAAATTATAAAGGAGGTTCTTTAAAGGCAAACATGTGCTTTCAGAGATCCTTTGGAAATATCTTTGAATATTGCTGATTCAAAACATAGTGAGTTTATAGAAACACTTCTAGATGGATCCAAGCAGTATACATTAAGACACCGTCATAACAATACTACTTAAATTGGACCTGTCAACCAGAGACAAAAATCTGTATAATAAAAGTAATTTTCAAATTAAACATGAAATCCAATTTCTATTTTTTTATTAAAGCGTTCATAGCTGTTGTGAACTCAGCTGTCAATCAAATATTGTCTGCCCCTCCTCTAGGCATAGAGGCGGGGCAGACAATTACTTTCACTTTCCATTCAGCACTTCCTAGATATCACTGCTCTCCACACATTCCCCCATTCTCTTCACCGTTTAATTGTGTATAAGTTCATCTTATAAAATATGGCATTTCTAGCCATTTCAGTTTTAGGGTTTTGTTCTCCTTTAAATACCAATGATTCAATTTCTCACAACAAATAAACTATATAAATGAAAATAAACAAATATAAACTAGACCCAAATCAGTCAAGATTCTAATATTAACAAATCACTAAGGTCCAACTAAACAAAACAAGCACAATGCCTTAATTTGCATCATTCATATTATCACAGGAGATGGTCACTAATTGTACCCAAGGGGCTATATAAACGTGTGTGTCAGTGGAGACATTATCTGAACATACATGCAATAGGCACTATCTTGGAAAGTGTCTGCAACACTCATTTGCTCAGTGGGCTCTGAGCAGCTGTTGTGAAGCTAAGCTTAGGGGTCATCCCAAATTATCAAGCTACAGGGCTGATTATTAAATGCTGATGCTAATTGCAATGGTTTCTGTGCTGCCATGTAGTAATTATCTGTATTAATTACTAAACAGCCTTATATTGCAACATTTCTGTTCTATGTGTGCAGTATATTGTGAGTGGGTCCCTAAGCTCAGTAAGTGACAGCAGCACAGAGCATGTGCAGTGAATTAGCAGAAAAGAAGATGAGGAGCTACTGGGGCATCTTTGGAGACACAGATCTTTATTGCTAAATGGCTGTGGTTGCCTTGGGCTGGTACAGAAGCCCAAAACATCATATACAACATTTCTAGCCTACTTCTTTAGTTTAACTTTCCTTGTCCTTTAATCTTTAATGCAACTGTTCTTTGTATTTATGACTATAAGCACCTGTTTATTCTATTAATTCTATAAATACTTTTTATTCTAAGTTATGCTGTGCAGTGCTGTGTACATAAATAGCACCATATAAAAAAAAAAAGTAGTGATGGGCGAATTTATTCGCCAGGCGCGAATTTGCGGGGAATTTGCGCGATTCGCGAAATGGGTGTGAAAATTTGCCAGCATCAAAAACAGACGCCGGTGTCAAAAAATTTGCCCATCACTAATAAAATGTACAAAACATAATAAAGACCAAACTTGCTAGGAATAGGATATTCTATATAATATACTTAAAGTTAACTTAAAGCTGAACCACCTCCGTAAAGTCACCAAGAAAATCTTTTTGCCTCCCCTTGAAACCCGCGGGTGCTGTCACCTCAAATTTCTCTACTTAATTCGGCAGAGGCGCCCCTGCTAACGACACGGTTTGTGGTTAGCATTGCGGTCCTGAGGCTGAGCTTGATTCTCAGCAAAGAACATACAGTATGTGCTCAGCTTGTGTGAGCAAATTTCTCTCCACACTCCAAAAACATACCGGTAAGTTAGCTCATCCTAGCATGTGCTAAATGTGACATGGAACTTAGTTTCTAGCCTCTGCTGGGCAGTGCTGCACCGCTTTTTATACTGCCTTGATAAATATGCCCATAGCCCTTTCACAAATAGGGAAAGGGATAAGTAAGTATTCAGCTTCCATTTGCTTGTAACAGCTCTGCTGTCTCAGATGCCTGAACACGATGTCAGTCTGTTATCAGGTGACTCTTGGCTGTACCTGTGCCTTACAATAATATTTATGCCTGTCAGACAAGAGATTGCCTGACACTTGTAAAGGCCAAAATAGTACAGCACACGCTTTATCACATGCATTTTGAGTCATCTCTCAGTTGATGAATGCAGCACCACATTAATTATATCCATTAGGCCTTGTCTCCTGTTAAAGGGGCAGTACAACCTGGCAAAATTGTAGTTGTATCTAAGAGCCACACCACCATATTTCAAACCTCCCAAAAGTCTAATTTTCTGCAGGACAGTCCTGATTTTGACAGCTCAGGCCGCAGTCCCAGTTTGTTACTGAAATGTCCCTAGTTTGATCTCCTGCACTGATGGCAGAAAAACATACAATGTTTCTGAAACTTAATTAAATTGGCAGAGAGCCCAGAACACTCACCTGTACTTAGATACAATTGTAACACATAAGATAAGCAGGTCAATTTCACCTTAATTAGCAAAACTATAATAACACATAAAACATGACCCTAAAACTCCCAGAAATGTGCCAAATTTTTTAAAATGGACATGGTATCTAGGGGGCATGACTATACAATGGTCAACATGCCTGCCTGCAGCAGAACTTTTAGTCCCTCATTCCATTTTTCATAAGTCAAGTCAAGTGGATTTTATTGTCATTTCAGCCATATACAGTAATACAGTACATAGTAGAAACAAAATAACTTTCCTCCAGAACCCATGGTGCTATACATAAGACTATAAGACTATACTAGGTGCATTCAAAAAGAGAGTTTTTGAAGTGAAGTTATATGGTCTAGCAGGCAAGGTAGACATAGATTTATGTAGTGTATTTCAGAGGTCTATACAGTTCCTTATGAATATATTCAGTTCAGTCCTTTGGAGTTGAGATGCCTGATGGCTTGTGGAAAAAAACTGTTGCACATTCTGGAATGTGCCCGAATGCTGAGGTATTTTTTACCGGATGGCAGGAGGGTAAAGAGATCATTTGCAGGGTGGGAAATATCCCTGACAATGCTGGTAGCCTTCTGGAGACAGCGAGTGTGGTATGTACTCATAATGGCAGGAAGTGAGACCCCAATGATCTTTTCCGCTGTCCTCACCACCTGCTGCAGGATCTTGCAATCTGAAGCGGAACAGTTTTCATACCAGGTAGTGATACAGCAGAATAAAATGCTTTCGATGGATCCTCTATAGAAGATAGTGAGGATAGATGGTGGGAGGTAGGCTTTTTCCAGCTTCCGCACTGTAGAGCTGCTGTTAAGGGTCCAGGAGAGGTTCTCTGCCAGATGTACCCCAAGGAATTTGGTACTCTTTACGATTTCCACCGGAGATTCTTTATATATAGAGGAGGATGATCACCATGTGTTCTCCTGAAGTTGACAACTATTTCCTTTGTTTTGTTCGTGTTCATAGACAAATTGTTGACTTTGCACCAGTCCATTAGACATTTCACCTCTTGTCTGTATGCTGACTCGTTGTTCTTACTGATGAGACCCACCACGGTTGTATCATCAGCGAACTTGATGATGTGATTTGACCCATGCTTTGCCACGCAGTCGTGGGTCAGCAGTGTGAACAGCAGTGGACTGAGCACACAGCCTTGAGGGGCCACTGTGCTCAGTGTGATGGTGCTGGAGATGTTTTTTCCCATTTGGACTACCTGAGGTCTCTTGGTCAGGAAGTCCAGGATCCAGTTACAGACAGAGGTGTTCAGGCCAACATGCTCAGCTTGACATTCTGGTGCTGAGGTATGATTGTATTGAATGCTGAGCTGAAGTCTATCCACAGCATTCGTACATATGTGTCTTTATTGACTAGGTGAGTAAGTGCCAAGTGCAGGGTAATTGCGATGGCATCGTCTGTTGAGCGATTGGAACAGTAGGTGAACTGCAGTGCAGTCTAGAGATGGTGAGAGCCTTTGATGTGTCTCATGACCAGCCTCTTGCAGCACTTCATTATGGTGGATGTTAGAGCGATAGGACGATAGTCATTGAGGCAGGACACATGGAGCTTCTTTGGCAAAGGAATAATGATGGACTCCTTGAAGCACTTCGGGACAACAGCAGTGCTCAGGGAGATGTTGAAAATGTTGGTGAGAACATCCGCTAACTGGTCTGCACATTCTCTGAGCACTCTTTCAGGGATATTGTCTGGTCCTGCAGCCTTACAAGGATTGACTCTGTGAAGAGTAGTCCTTACATCGGTCTTGGTCAGACGTAGCACCTGGTCGTTGTGTGGAGGGATGGTCTTTAACACCTTCATGTTGTTCATTTCATCAAACCGGAAAAATAAATGTAAAATGTATTTGGCATGTCTGGAAGATTGGCCTCATCATCACAGGCTGATGTTGTCATCCTGTAGTTGGTGATAGCCTGAACGCCTTGCCACACGCGTCTAGTGTCCCCACTGTATCCTTTGAATGTATGCATGTTTGGCTGCCTTGATAGCCTGGGACAGTTCTGCCCTTGCTGTTCTTAGGGCTGCCTTATCACCTAAGACGAGACCTCTGCAGTTCACGTACCTCGGCGGACATCCACGGCTTCTAATTGGGATGTGGAGTATTATCCCCTGTAATGTATCTCAATCAGGAGCATGTTCCAATTCAGTTCCTAATGTGTATAGTCTCTTGTAAGTGATAAACCACTCCCCTTTCCCCTAATAAACTGAAATGCTCCCAGGCATAAAGTCAATTCAAAAACCCACTGGGAAGGAAATATCCTAGCCTATCAGCGTGTCCTTACACTGGACAGCCTATCAGAGCGTGTTATTACACTGGGCAGCCTATCAGAGCACAGCTCAGTGTCACCACGCTGAATGGAAAACTTCAGTTTTGCGCGATGAATATTGTGAAATAAAGGGAAGGCGGGAGATGAATAGAAAAATTAGGCTCGCTTCCCAGTTCCCCCAAACGAATAAAGCCAATGCTGAGAAGGTTTCTACATAAACACTGCCAGTTTGTACAGACACAACAAATCCCTCCCAAGGCTGTATCCAGAGCACAGCTGATTTTGCCTCCTCGCCTCTTCCCATTGGCGGAGCCGTGGAGTCACATGCTTGGGTAATCTGCATTCACAGGCTCAGCGCTCACAAATCTTCCTGGGACCGCCGAACTCCAAAGGGCAGTAGGGGATCAATCAAATCATTCCCGATACGTCTGCGCTAGTGGGACTACCAATTCCAGGCAGTGGCCCCATCTGAATGCTGACAATGGATAGCTCCGTGCGAGCTCTTCACACACTTCTTCGTTTTACTCTGCTGACTTCCGGGCTGGTACTGGCTGTACCAGGTAAGGGCAGACCTGGTCACTTATTTTTAGAAAGAGGGGTCACACGGGGCGGTCCATTAAAGGGTGTCGCATGGCAGTTGTGCTGTATGGCAGCTCCTGCTGCTGCTGATTCATCTCATTATACCTGTCACACAACGCCTTGTTTCAGAAGCATTGAATCATACACCTATTGACTTACTAAAGACTCACTTTGTGTGATTAAACATGTCACTGGGATTAGTCATTACTCAAAGCAGTGCTGCTCCCTCCAAACCATTTTATAGTCAAGCTCTTCTTACTGTATCTTTATTAATATTATCATCAATGTTTTGCTTGTAAGTGCCCCAGCTGTGCCCTGTTCTGCACTATATGCCTTAGGCCCCTCCTGCAAACAGTGGACTACAATTCCCAGCATCCACTGGCAGCCAGATCACATATTTGGTTTGCTAGAAATGGTAGTAAAACAATAGCTAAAGGGTTACATGCTGGGCAATCCTAATGGTGTTTCTGCCCTCTGAACATAAAGGAAATTCTTAGATGACAATGGCTGGAGGGGTAGGGTTACAAGCAGTATTTATTAGTGTCTGGATGGTTTTGCTCAGGGAATGCAAGCTTCTGTGACATCTAATGGGAGCAGTGCTAGGGTGAGATGCTGCTGGAGACAAGCCAGCCTTTAGCAGCAGGAAGCAAGCTGAGACTTCATGTTCTGTTCTGTTCTTTTGGTAAAACTGCTGATAAAATGTGTTTGGAATAGCTTTGGTCAGTGTTAAATGTCACAGAAACAGTTTGTATAATTAATCAGCTTGGCGTACCCCACGCGGCTTTTCTGTTTTTGGCTGCTGTCTAGACAGCTGTGATGTGTTTGTTTTTTTTTTCTATTACAAATTGGCTTACATGTTGTTTTAGGCGTTTTCTGCACCAGGGAAAAAAAACACCCACCAATCTGCTGAAAATCTCTCAAGTGTGAATTTTCTGGCTAAAATATTCATTGTGATGGGGATGGCACTCCTGTTTCTGCAGTGCTACGCGTGACTTTATGGCAATGGTCCACAGGGGTGAATCTGAGGGTATTGTCTCCAGGGGATAGATGCAAAATCACCCCCCATTCACTTCTATGGCAGATGCTGATGAAATTGCTTATTGACTGTGTGGACTGCCATAAACTACAATCAGATTTTGTGGGTCAGCTTTTATCTGATCTTGCCATCCAACACCACGCAACACCATGCAAAGCCATGCAGCAGCACAAGATTTGTAGGATGCTACGATATCTGACCCCCTATAGCTAGAATATAAAGTTGGATGGTGTTGTTTGTTCCTGCATCTACATCAATGTATTTCAATGGAAAAAAAAGTTTGTCAGACACCATTAAATTTGAACTCGTCCAATGAAGGCACTGTATGCACCATTTGCATCCAACAAAGTCGCGTCACATTGGATGGAAAATTTTCCATGTATTTTACCCAGGGCCACCATTAGAAATGACGGGGCCCCGTAAAACATAATTTTTGGGATCTGGGCCCACCCCAGATTCCACCCACACCACAGTTAAAAGACCACACAGGCATCAACGCTAAAAGCAGTAAAACCCCCCCCCCCCCACACACACACACAAGTTATAGAAAGCTAGTGATGGTCAGGGCCCCCCTATAAGTTAAAAATAAACTGTGGCACCAGGGCCCCCCCATAAAAGTTTTTTTTAAAAAAAATTGGTTTTCAGGGCCTCCCTACAAGTTAAAAAAAAAAAAAAACATTGGCATCAGGGCCCCCAATAAAAGTTTTTTTTTTAAAATCATTGGTGGTTAAAAAAAGTTTGCACCAGAGTCCCCCTTACAAGTTGAAAAAAAAACCATTGGGGCCCCAGAGAAAAAAACATTGATGGCAGGGGCCTATAGAGTATTAAAATAATACATTGGTGGCTATGGGTTGAAAAAAAATAAAAAAACACACATTGGTGTTCAATAAAACTGAACTTGTGGCTTCAGCCATTTCAAGTTCAACTCCTTTTGTGACTTCGGGTCTTTTAGTGGCTTTAGAACTTTAAGTTTGGCTCTTTTTGTGACTTTGGGTCTTTCCGGGACTTTGGCTCTTCGGGACTTCAGAGGTTCAGGACTTGGGAAGAGGCGGCACAGCTTTGGCGCTGTAAGGGGGGGCCCTGCTCTTTTGAAAAAGTGCAGAATAGCCGGGCCACCCTTTAGGCACAGGCCCGGTTCAGGAGTAATCACTTTGCCCCCGTGGTGGCGGCTCTGATTTTACCCATCAGATTCTTGTATCTGTCCCATTATATTTTGACCCATTCATCTACATTCAACTTTTCGGATGCGTTTTGCCTTTCCGACACATCCACAAAAAGCGCTTGTGGAGTTTAGCCCTGAAAAACAGTTTACCTCAAACGTATGCCTGCATCAAGTGAAATTGCTGGAATTTGGCTTTAATTAGTGTGTCCTAACTAGCTTAAGATTGTGTGAATGTAGCAATGCTACAGCTATTGGGGACCCTACCAAACATTGTAGAACACATTTAAAGAGACACTTTCTGGGCCCGGCCTTATGCACAGACAGGAGGTTATTTAAATCCACAATTAGTGTAGCCAGGAATATAACCAGACTTTCCTGACTTAATTTCCAGTTAAGTCACTTTCTCTTGTTATGTGTAAGGATCTGCTTATCAGGATAAACAAAACAAGCAATAATGCTGGCATTTTTAAAGTAAGAGGTCTTTATGCTTTTCACCCTGGAATTGCCAGAATCCAACTTTGGAACTATGGCACACATAGCTTTTTGATCAGAATGTACCTTTTTAGTAACGGCTTACTGCTACATTTTTTAAATTTGATCCCAACAGCATATGTTTGCATTGGCATAAACACGAAGAGTTGTGACCATGCTGAATTAATTTGTATTTAGAGTTTTTTTTATCTCTGTAGCTCCATCTGTAGAGCCACAATTTTATTTCCATAATGGCAGTAGCCGCCGTTTGCACCATGGCTAAAGCTGCAAACAGGGGTGCTCCACCACAGTCTCCTCAGGCAGCATCGGCCCCCTGGTTGCCAGGGGCTGCAAAAATGCCGCTCCTGGTAACTAAGAGCTATATTTCAATTTTTCAACCTGGAAATTTGGCTCTTCTAGTGCAGAGCGTAATTGTACTCTCTGCACTAGCGACTGGACCGCCCACAACCTCCTCCGGCAATTAAGGTGAGTGCCGTGGGGGCGGCGGCAAAATGGAAGGGCAAAATTGCTGGACTTTTAATACCAGTGTTAAAGTCAGCAGCACCAATGTTGTAGGTGGGTGATCTTTGTACATGTGTTCACCCCGAATTCTTCAGTCGGTTCAACTCACCGAAAGCTTTAGGGAATACAGTAGGGGCAGTTTATCAGTTTAACCTGCCTTATTGACATAGTTTCAAAAGTACAGTTGCTTATAACAATCACAAAAAAAGTTTAGTTTCATAAAGCTAACTTCCAGTAGAACAAGCAAACTGCTGATTGATCATTATAGGGCACTGCACAGGGGCACTTTTAAATCACATAATAAACCTCATACCAGGAAACTTCAAAAGAGGCTGGCACAAGCCTGGAACCATGAAGTAATGAAGCCGGAGTCAGATTTTTAAAGTTCATAATGTAAGCTCAAATAACGCATTTAAACTTGGCATATATACTGGTTACATAATTGTATATTAAACTTCATATTCTGACAATGTCCCTTTGAGTATCTGTTTTCGATTGTTATATGTAGTATATTTGTAGTTTAAATGCAAACTTCTTTCTTACTTGTTCCTTATTTATTATTATTTACTGAAGAACATAACCGTGCCTGCTTGCCCCATTGTAGTTGAATTCCATTTGAATAAAGTTGTGTTTAAGGCCCTGTACACCAAACAAAAGCAAAGAACAGTCACACAACACAAAGCTAAAATGGGTGAGCTATAATGTGTTATGTTTTGTGATTCTTTTGAATCTATGGTAACTCATATATTGCTGCTTGCTAGCACGCCCGAGTCTCTGCATGATCTTAAGTGAACTCTCCCTTATGGGTGGTGCTCAACTAATATATATTGAAATTGGAGTTTATAGTTTGTCACTGTGGTGTTTCAGTCTGGCAACTTGATCCAGGTACAATGTATCAAATTACAAAGTAGCACTTTATGAAGGAGCTTAAGCTCTAATGTTAGGGTTGAAATCCTGGTCTATATTATTTGCTCAATGAGCAAAGTACCTTGAATCACATTTGTGCAATTGCCCCCAGATGACTGATACATCTCTAGATGATTGTGTGCAAATATTACCCTGAACATGTGTTAATTTGGCTTTCTATCTCTTTTAATAAAGGGAAATTCTTTCTTACAACAGAAAATAGCAGTTTAATTAAGGTGCATTTGATTCAATCATAGGATATGGAAATCAAGGCTAAACAGCAGAATACCTGCTAATCAGCGCTTTATTGTGTGTCCACGCAACATGTTTCGGGCAGCAAGGGCCCTTTTTCAAGTGTGTATGGAACGTATCACAGTGAAAAGTTGCTTTAAAGATCCACACAGGAAGTCCCACCTCTTTATTATACTGTGCATCACATTTAGCCCTTAAAATTGTGAATTGTTACAACTGGTTCTGAACAGGATCACCAATAACTTTTTGGGTATAGAAAATGTAAAAAATACAGTGAAATCCATTGTTGCTGTTGCTAGTGGGTGGGTAAAAATAGCTTTTAGCATTTCCTATGTGGACATCCTATATTAGTGTTTGTAACCATTGTGGTTTGCTTCATAGGAAATAGAACAATTAATTTTGCTAAGCAGGGATTAAGTTGTACGCTTTGTGTGGATTAGGTAGCAAAAGGAAACTAGTCCAAAATTGTTTTTTTTTATAAGTGTACAACAGAGTAAAAGAGAGCATAGGAAAACATAGGAACATTTGATGAACAGAGAGGCAGCATATGGGAAGATGGAACTTGGATTATTTAGCTAAAAGAAACAAGCCTAAAAAGAAAAGATAATATTTATACCAGGAGGGAATATTGTCACGGATACCAACAGAGTGCATATATATCAGTGTGAGTAGATGATTTGTTCTAAAATTATGTGCATGAAACAGCTGTACACAAGCCTTTACAGCATTTTGAAAGCAAAAGTTAGAGAAGGAGTGGTGGTGTTGAGTCTGGAATTTTGAGGATGAAAGCAATAAGTAATTGTTTGAATTAGGATGCAAAGATACCAGAATGCACCAAGCTATTTTTAAGGCTAAGGCCACACTAGGCGATAGCGCCGCGATTTGACTCGCGGCGACTTTTCGCCGCGACTTTTAAGCCGCAATCGCTGGGGAAACTTTTGCGCTGGCGTCTATGGGGAATCGCAAAAAATCGCCAGCGTAAAAACACACGCAGCGATCTTTTTTCTATTGTCGCTCGAAATCGCCTCGCTAGGCGCAAAAGTTTCCCCAGCGATTGCGGCTTAAAAGTCGCGGCGAAAAGTCGCCGCGAGTCAAATCGCGGCGCTATCGCCTAGTGTGGCCTTAGCCTAAGGTGGCCATGCATGGCTTTTTTAAGCTGCCGATACAGTCCTTCCAGACAGTTGGCAATTTATTGGGGCCTTCCTACAGACTATACGCCCAAAAACAATGCAGTGTTTACCCCAATGTTTAACCTGCATTGCATTGTTGTGATCCCTCAGGGCAAATGACCTCAAGGTGGGCATATCTAGAAAGGATCTGCTTATTTTGTGACCTCTCCAGACGAGTGGATCTTAAAATGTATGGCCAACTTTAGGGTGGTGGCACACGTGGCTACTTGGGGAGATTAGTCGCTCAGCGACAAATAACCTCTTCTTCAGGCTACTAATCTCCCTTAAATGCCTTCCTGCTGGCTAGAATATAAATTGCTGGATGGCATTTGGATTGCTTCTTTTTTCCGAAGTTGTAAGAAGTTGCCTCACGTGAGCCACCACCCTTGAGGCCCCCATACACGGGCCGATAAAAGCTGCCGACAGACAGAGTCAGCAGCTAATCAGCCGTGTGTAGGGCCTTTCCCGATCAATGTCTGGCCTAAAGTCGGCCAAATGTCGATCTGACAGGGTAAAAAATCCCTTCAGATCGTGGCCGCATCTGTTCGTTGATGTGGTCCCCCAATCCTACCGCCCATATAGCCTCCATTCTGATCCAATCGGTGGGCTCTAGGGATATCGCCCACCTCAATGTGGGCATATAGGGGAGATGTCGCCAAACTAGTGGATCTCCCTGTCTCACCTTTAGTGTAGGGCAGGCATTATCTCTCATACTTGGGGACTATTATGGTTTCTCTTTACATGATTTATATCTAAGGTTTAATGTAGAGCTTAGTTATCTTATTTGCAAATCCTTCTTTGGTGGCAGTGTTATTTCCATTTGGACTAATTGTATGTTATTAATTAGCATTTCTAAGCATTTTATGATCAAAGCTGCTTTTGTATGTAAATCTTTTGCTACATATAATTCATTGAAGGTGCAGGGTTGTTGAGACCTTCTGAAACAGATGGTGACTAGATATTATCAGATCTAGACTAGAATAATCTCTGGGATAAAACAATCAAGACATTTAACTTGGCTGCAATGTCACAATTGCTTTACTTTGTGCAGCCTTAAATATTTAGGACCCCCCATAAATCCCTACACACCAAACAGCTCAGTTCTTATATATACTTTAATTACACTATTGTGTTTCAGAACAAAGGCTTCTTTACACTTGCAAATTATTTGCAGTTCCAAATGTCAAAAAATCTGTGGAATAAACTGCAACATTTTAACATTTTGGAGAATGAAAGTTTAGGGTGATGGCAGACCCAGATGGCAGGGGAGATTTGTCACCTGCAGTTAAATCTGTACTACTGCAGGAGATAAATCTCCTGAAAATGCTTTCCCATCACCAATAAAGTAAATTGCCTGTGGAAAAACAAACATTACGCTTAGGGCAGGGACACACACTGCTATTTCGAGGGATTAGTCACTTAGCGACAAATCGCTTCTTCTTTGGGCGACTAATCTTCCAGAACTGCCTTCCCGCTGGCTAGAATGTTAATCACTGGCTCGGCATTGTGAAGTCGCCTGAAGTTTCCTCGTGAGGCAACTTCAAGCAACTTCGGAAAATGAAGGGTTCCGAGTGCCATCCCGTCAGCCATCATATTGAGAATTTAAACATTTTAATCAGTGTTCTCGCCTTCTCACCTAAGCAACTCAGCAGGTGCCAAAAATCATTATTTCCAATGGAACACAGTATTCTATTGGTGGATACTTATCAAGCATTGCCAAGCTTGACCAACATCTTGGATGCTGCTCCCAGTGGCCTCAAAGCAGGGGCATATTTTTCTATTCCTGGGTTGGAGGCAAGTTTTGGTTGTATAAAAACAGATGTACTGCCAAACAGAGTCTCTTGTATACTGCCAGTTCCCACAGGGGCTACCAAATGGCCAATCATAGCCCTTATTTGACACCCCCAGGAACATTTTTCATATACATTTGAATGTTGCTAATGGGTGAAAAGGGTTGGGGACCTCTGTGTATAGAATGTCCTATCCCTAGCCACTTTGCAATTGCTCTTTTTTATAGACTTTTAATTTAATTTCTTTCTTCTACATCTTTCCAGCTTTGGAACAGGGAGCCCAGCTGCCAAAAAACAATTACTCTCTGAGGTTACAATTGTATTATCATTTTTCATTTTTAGCCTTATCTTTCTGTTTAGTCTCTCTCCTACTCATAATCCAGTCTTTCATTCAAACCACTTTTTGGTTGCTATGGTAAACAAGACCCAGATTGCTGCTGAAATTCCAAACTGAAGAGCTTCTGAATAAAAAGCTAAATAATTGAAAAACCACAGAAGATTAAAAATAAATAACAATTGCAAATTGTCTCAAGTTATCAATGTCTATGTCATACTAAAAGTTAGTTTATAGGTGAACAATCCCTTTAATGCTCTGTGGGAAATGCAAAAAGTGCTACTCATGTCCATCTTGTGGACCGGGGAGCTGCAAATCAAATGTTCATAATCGTTCAGGGAATGTTATTGTGCAAGTCTTGCTCGAAATAAATGGTTCACCATGCTGTTTAGAGTGGTTCTCTGTTATCCTCCATAGATAATTCTACAATTTTTTTTTGTTAGAATCAACTGTGGAAATATTTTTCCTGGCAGTTTGTCTCATTGTCTCAGATGCTAAAGACCCAGTGCTTATCTGGCTATTGTAGCTTGTCTGTGTTTATCAGGGACCTGCTCTAAACCATACCTTGTTAGTAGATGTATACTAAACCCAGTGTTGGTGAATTTTCACAATATATGTTCTCTCACGATGGGAGACTGTTCTGATTAGTTTCAGTTAACATGTTGGCACAATATACAGTTACTTGTAAACCCTTTAATATTTTTATATTAATGTGACCTACAAGATCATCGCATTTTCAGACACATCCTAAAAAAAGATGAAGAAAACCTAGTTAAAGAAATGAAACAAAAATGTTTTATATTTGGTCAAGTATTTATTGGGAAAAAAAATGATCCAACAATAACATGACATATCTGCTTGTGGCAAAAGAAAGTGAATCCTTAGGATTAGAATTATCATATAATTTGAAGGGGAAATCATTCTGGTGTTTTCAGCCAATGGGATGGCAATCAGGTGTGAATGTGAGACCCTGCTTTATTTAAAGAACTGAGATCCAGCAAAGCTTGATCACATATACAACACATTTGTGGTTGTGGATCATGGCTCGAACAAAGCGGGTGTCTGAGGACCTCAGAAAAAGAATTGTTGATGCCCATAAAGATGCAAAAGTTTACAAGACTATCTTTAGAGAGCAGTGCCAGTCAGGAAGAAACAGGAAGTCATGTCACACTACAGTCTGTTTTCTATGAGAGTAAAGATTTGTTTTACTTTCTTTGCCCCCAGATGGCTGCATATAATCTACCCACCTGTATTTAAAGGGTGCCCGCGGGTCACCCGCAAATTTGAGACCATAAGGATATCCTGACCGAGCCTCAACGGATTTGTGCTTATTGCACGGGTATCAGACCCACTGCAGGATTCTACACTGCTCTCTAGTGATGTGCTGGTCAAGAAAAACTCAACCCGCACCCGCCCACAACCAACCCGAACCTGTCCGCGCTGGCCTTCTCCCCTCCATTTATAGATTTGAGCTGCCCCATCAATGACATCACAAAAGGGCCAGGGCATGCACGTGCCTATATAAGGAAGCAGGAAGCTGGCAGTGTAAGGTTGCGGGCGGTGAGAGAAGGCAGAAGAGCTCAACTTGAACCTGCCATCGACCCGCAAATGGTGTGCCGAGGTCGTCCCAAACCCGTCCATCCCAAGGGTAAACCTGTGGGTCCCCCAGGTATCGGGCTGGCTCGCACATCTCTACTGCTCTTCCCAAAGAATATTGCTGACCGTCTATATTTTGTAAATATCATGTGAACAAACCAGAAGGTTACTGGAAGAATGTTTTGGGGACAGAAGATGCCAAAATAGAACTTTTTAACTTAAATGAGTTGTGTTACAAAGTAAAACACTGCATCCCAGCATAAAAAACTTATCTCAGCTGTGAAACATGGTAGTGAGAGTGTTCTGGTTTAGGCCTGTTTTGCTGTATCTGGGCCTGGATGACTTGCCATTGTTGATGGAACAATGAATTCTGAACTACCATATATACTCGAGTATAAGCCGAGTTTTTCAGCCCCCAAAATATGCTGAAAAACTCTACCTCGGCTTATACTTCGGTCAAGCTCAAAAATGGTCGCCGGCGCCTAAGCATAGTCGCCGGTGCCTAAGCATAGTCGCCGGCACCTAAGAATAGTGGCCGGTGCCTAAGAATAGTCGCCGGCACCTAAGAATAGTGGCCGGTGCCTAAGAATAGTCGCCAGCATCCAAGAATAGTCTCCAAGAATATTCGCCAGCGTCCAAGAATGGTCGCCGGCATCCAAAAATTAGACGCTGGCACCTCCAATGGGAGCAGAAACCCTCAATTTTTTGATTGAAACTTACCAGAAGCTGCTTCATTTCTCACCCTAGGCTTATACTGGAGTCAATAAGCTTTCCCAGTTTTTGGAGGTAAAATTAGGTACCTCGGCTTATACTCGGGACGGCTTATACTCGAGTATATACGGTATACCAGAGAATTCTAAAGGAAAATGTCCAGACATCTATCCGTGAACTGAATCTCAAGAGGATGCAACAAGACAGCAATCCTGAACACTCAAGTCGATTTACCACAGAATGGATAAAGATGAAGAATAAAGTGAATGTTCTGGAATGGCCAAGTCAAAATAATCCAATTGAAATGTTGTGGAAAGACCTAAACATCCAAGAGCTGAAGCTGTTCTGTATGGAGGAATGGACTGAAATTCGATGTGCAGGGCTGATCAACAGTTACCGCAGAAGTTTAGTTGCAGTTATTGCTGCACAAGGGGGTCTGAGAACACGATTCACTCACTACTTTCACCACACGCAGAAATATTATTGGATTTTTTTTAAATAAATAAATGACTAAATATAACAATTTTTGTTTCATTTGTTTAACTAGGTTTTCTTCATCTATTTTAGGACATGTTTGAAAATAAGATGATGTTTTGTTCATATAAAAATATAGAAATTATATATATTATATATTTTAAAGGGTTGACAAACTTTCAAGCAGGACTGTAAATGAAGGATGAATTCCTATGAATATTTTTTGTTGCTTTATTCTTGGTAACATTTTTTTATTTTATTAAGGGGAACTTTGTGGAAAAACCCCATGCCTTAATGGAGGAACCTGTCTAAAAGATGCACCGGACAATCCTTTCTGCCTTTGCCCTGTTGGTTTTACTGGAATAGATTGCAACATAACTGAAAAGGGTAAGTTCAATAAAACAGGCACTGGACACTGTGGGGGGTAGGGGGATTGTTCTTTTCTCTCTTTAGGCATCACAGGGTAACTTGTTTGCTCAAAATGACATACTAAGTAGGTAATGTAGTTACAAATAGCTTATAGCAACCAATCATCTGGCAGAATTCACTGGCTACATGATTCTGTTATTGGTGTTTGTTATGGGTTACCCAACGGTCACAGCCGCAGCATTTTATATTTTTATTACATTGTGCTTTAGAAATCTTTTGGTACAAAAACCTGTGTGCAGTCTTTCTCATTCTCTAAAATACATTTTCCTTGAATGGAACTTAACCAATTTTTAGAGGCTTCGCTTGGAATGGATTAGAAATCAAACTAAAAAGCTTCTGGCCCAAAATCTACCCCTTGTACTTCAACAGACACTCCCTCTATTACTAGCCCACACATAAATACAGAGAATAATTGCACAGAGACCGTATTACCATTACCAAGAAATGTTATGTACCGTAGGTTCTTTTATTGTTTATAAATGGTTTATTAAAATATATAGACCATGCCATGCATTGTCATTGCATTCATGCAGTGTTTTAAATTTCTGTTACATTAGATACAGTGGTGTGCAAAACTATTTGCCCCTTCCTGATTTCTTATTCTTTTGCATGTTTGTCACACTTAAATGTTTCTGCTCATCAGAAACCGTTAACTATTAGTCAAAGATAACATAATTGAACACAAAATGCAGTTTTTAAATGAAGGTTTACGTTATTAAGGGAGAAAAAAAACTCCAAATCTACATGGGCCTGTGTGAAAAAGTGATTGCCCCCCTTGTTAAAAAATAACTTAACTGTGGTTTATCACACCTGAGTTCAATTTCAAAGGTTATAAAGCCATTTCTAAAGCTTTGGGACTCCAGCGAACCACAGTGAGAGCCATTATCCACAAATGGCAAAAACATGGAACAGTGGTGAACCTTCCCAGGAGTGGCTGGCCGACCAAAATTACCCCAAGAGCGCCGAGACAACTCATCCGAGAGGCCACAAAAGACCCCAGGACAACATCTAAAGAACTGCAGGCCTCACTTGCCTCAATTAAGGTCAGTGTTCACGACTCCACCATAAGAAAGAGACTGGGCAAAAACGGCCTGCATGGCAGATTTCCAAGGCGCAAACCACTTTTAAGCAAAAAGAACATTAAGGCTCGTCTCAATTTTGCTAAAAAACATCTCAATGATTGCCAAGACTTTTGGGAAAATACCTTGTGGACCGACGAGACAAAAGTTGAACTTTTTGGAAGGTGCGCGTCCCGTTACATCTGGCATAAAAGTAACACAGCATTTCAGA
The DNA here is from genome assembly GCA_038501925.1 of Xenopus petersii. Classification (NCBI taxonomy): domain Eukaryota; kingdom Metazoa; phylum Chordata; class Amphibia; order Anura; family Pipidae; genus Xenopus; species Xenopus petersii. Next base: position 113,671,625 of record CM076676.1, read on the forward strand.
AAAAGAACATCATACCAACAGTAAAATATGGTGGTGGTAGTGTGATGGTCTGGGGTTGTTTTGCTGCTTCAGGACCTGGAAGACTTGCTGTGATAGATGGAACCATGAATTCTACTGTCTACCAAAAAATCCTGAAGGAGAATGTCCGGCCATCTGTTCGTCAACTCAAGCTGAAGCGATCTTGGGTGCTGCAGCAGGACAATGACCCAAAACACACCAGCAAATCCACCTCTGAATGGCTGAAGAAAAACAAAATGAAGACTTTGGAGTGGCCTAGTCGAAGTCCTGACCTGAATCCTATTGAGATGTTGTGGCATGACCTTAAAAAGGCGGTTCATGCTAGAAAACCCTCAAATAAAGCTGAATTACAACAATTCTGCAAAGATGAGTGGGCCAAAAGTCCCCCAGAGCGCTGTAAAAGACTCGTTGCAAGTTATCTCAAACGCTTGATTGCAGTTATTGCTGCTAAGGGTGGCCCAACCAGTTATTAGGTTCAGGGGGCAATTACTTTTTCACACATGAAAATGTAGATTTGGATTTCTTTTCTCCCTAAATAATAAAAACCCTCATTTAAAAACAGCATTTTGTGTTTACTTGTGTTATCTTTGACTAATAGTTAAATGTGTTTGATGATCAGAAACATTTTGTGTGACAAACATGCCAAAGAATAAGAAATCAGGAAGGGGGCAAATAGTTTTTCACACCACTGTATATATCTCTTGTGAGTACTGCACTACTTAGTGTATCTCCTTTTTTGCATTGAAATTGCATTGATTGTAGATACCATAAATGTTATATCAATAAAACCTAATTGGAGAAATCCCTTGATGCAGGCAGATGCAAGCAGGTTCTCCTGCAGGAGGTGGACTGTCAGTTGGAAGACAGATTTATGGGCTATCTATCAAACCTACTTAAATTGCTAGGGGTTACTAGTGTTTGTATTATGAAATTATTTAAAGGTGAATATGGAAATATTTTCATCATATTTTGTTTGCAGAAGTTGTCAGTGTGTCTCTGCTTGCAATGTTATTGCTGCTAAAGCTCCTATTACGGATTTCTGGCTACAACCAGCTTATTACCTGTTAGCAGTACTGTGGGGTAATGTGAGGTGCAAGTGCCAAGCATCCATGCCCTTAAAACTAGGGATGCACCGAATCCAGGATTCGGTTCGGGATTCGGCCAGGATTCGGCCTTTTTCAGCAGGATTCGGATTCGGCCGAATCCTTCTGCCCTGCCGAACCGAATCCTAATTTGCATATGCAAATTAGAGGCCGGGAGGGAAATTGCGTGACTTTTTGTCAGAAAACAAGGAAGTAAAAAATGTTCTCCCCTTCCCACCCCTAATTTGCATATGCAAGTTAGGGTTCGGATTCTGTTCGGTATTCGGCCGAATCCTTTGTGAAGGATTCGGGGGTTCGGCCGAATCCAAAAAAGTGGATTCGGTGCATCCCTACTTAAAACCAAAGGAGAGGGCTCCTTACCACTCTGTGACTGCTGGTGCTTTATGTCTGCATACCATAGAGTTAAATGGCATGTAGGGAGCAGGAATGGCAATGTATCTCCCTCAACCAACTACTCATAAATGAATTGCTTCCAAAGGGTGGAAGTGATTCACATTGAGGTGCAGGCCTTTGTGCTACAATTTGCATATAGATCTGTGACCACTGTTCAAAATGCAGAGGAGGGTGCATTCTGCTCGGCACTTTGCAAATGAGCCCCACAGTCATTTGTCTTCTGGCAATCCTAAGCCCTGTCTGATAACCTGATGATTATATAGATGGGTGCAAGTTCAAAAAAATCATGGACTGTGCAGCAATAAAAAAAATAAAAACCACTGAAGTTGCAATTCCAAATCTTCATTCACTACATGTACTTTATACTGTATTTGTATGTGACTGTTATTACCCAGCAATTACTCTTTCCAGGAAATATTATTTTTTTAAATCTACGCATAAAAAGCTTCTGTTCAATATATGTATCGGAAAAAACATAAATGTTGCTGATCGTCTGTATAGTATTAGAGTTGATGCGGAGCTGAGCGGTGGGGGTTTATAAACAAAATATATTTATGCTTTTATTAAAATTTTAATTTAGATACTTATAATATTTAGGGATTTGCAATTAGTAGAAAGCTTACCAGTGTTCTTTTCACTTGTTAGGCCCTTGCGATCCTAATCCCTGCCAGAGCAATGGGGAATGCCAAGTACTGTCTGATTCTGGGAGAGGAGACACCTTCGTACAGTATTTCTGCAAGTGCCTGCCTGGATATGAAGGACAGAACTGTGAAATCAGTAAGTGTCATTCAGTTAATAAAGAAGCAGCTGTCTGTTGGCGTGGTTCAACATATAATAAGACCCAGTCTTGCCAAGTCAGTTTGCTAGAATGACAGTGGGGGTTGGACGCTCTAACAAGATCCAATCTTGCCAAATGCCAAGCCGATGAAACTGGACACCAATCTTATGGGGTAGGTAGGGCTGTGAGGCGAAGATGAAGAGTATAGAAAATGTTCAAAAGTGTATGCATTATTTTAGTAAATATAGTCACAATTAGCAATATGTCACTATCAGTTAAAGATTCAAATTAATTTTCAGGAGCTTTCTGGAACCCTTTCCTTCCCTCGGCCTGCTTTACCTGCTCTGGGGAGGGTGTATGGTTCTGCTGTTAAACGAGTGAGGAACCATTGGGATTCTAGTTCTAGGTCCTTTCCACTGGGCCAGGTGAGCAGCTAGCAGGCTTGCTTGCTATCTTTCATCTGGTCTTTACCATCCCTTCCCTTCAACCCTTGGTTGGGTGAAGTCAGCCAATCAGAGTTGACTTTGCCTTTTTTTTTTTTTTTTTTCTGGACAGTATGGTTTATAGGATTTACACTGTGTAAAGAATCTTGTTTTTATAAAGTCGCATGAAAAAGCTGTGTCATATTAAAACTCATGTTATACCTGCATTATTTTTTAGACTAGAGCAGGGGTCCCCAATTTTTTTTTACCCGTGAGCCACATTCAAAAATAAAAAGAGTTGGGAAGCAACAGAAGCATGTAAAAAGTTCTTGGGGTGCCAAATGAGGGCTGTGATTGGCTATTTGGTAGCCCCTATGAGCAGGGCCGCCATCAGGGGGGACAAGCGTACCGGGCCCGGGCATGAAGGGGGGCCCGGCAGCGCTGCATTTTTTTGAAGATCCGGGCCCCCCTTACGAGCGCCCGAGCCGTACGTCTTGCCTCTGTGCTGCCGAATGCGGAAGTGCCGAAAAGCCGAAGCCGATGCGCCGAAAAGACCCGAAGTCACGGAAAAAGCCGAAGTCACGAAGCGCCGAAAAGACCCGAAGTCACGAAAACAGCCGAAGCCGAAGTCCTGAAGCAGCGCAAAGACCCGAAGTCACGAAAACAGCCGAAGCCGAAGTCCTGAAGCAGCGCAAAGACCCGAAGTCACGAAAACAGCCGAAGCCGAAGTCCTGAAGCAGCGCAAAGACCCGAAGTCACGAAAACAGCCGAAGTCCTGAAGCAGTGAAAAGACCCGAAGTCACGAAAGGAGGTGAAGTTGAAGTACTGAAGCCATGAGTTCAATTCTACTGAACACCAGTTTGTGTATTTTTTTTTTTTTTAATCTCCTGGCCACCAATGTATTATTTTAATATTCTATAGGCCCCTGCAACCAATCTTTTTTTTTTAAAACATGTTTTTTTGGGGCCCCAATTTTTTTTTTAACTCGTAAGGGGCCCCTGACGCCAATGGTTTTTTTTTTTTTTCAAATTTTTTTTTTTTTTTTCAAATTTTTTTTGGGGCCCCAATTTGTTTTTAACTTGTAAGGGGGCCCCTGCCACCAATGTTTTTTTTTTTTTCAAAAATTTTTTTTTTTTCTCAAATTTTTTTTTGGGGCCCCAATTTGTTTTTAACTTATAAGGGGGCCCCTGCCGCCAATGTTTTTTTTTTTTCAAAAAAATTTTTTTTTTTTAAATTTTTTTTTGGGGCCCCAATTTGTTTTTAACTTATAAGGGGGCCCCTGACGCCAATGTTTTTTTTTTTTTTCAAAAAATTTTTTTTTTTTCTCAAATTTTTTTTTGGGGCCCCAATTTGTTTTTAACTTATAAGGGGGCCCCTGCCGCCAATGTTTTTTTTTTTTTTCAAAAAAATTTTTTTTTTTTAAATTTTTTTTTGGGGCCCCAATTTGTTTTTAACTTATAAGGGGGCCCCTGACGCCAATGTTTTTTTTTTTTTTCAAAAAAATTTTTTTTTTATTTTAATTTTTTTTTGGGGCCCCAATTTGTTTTTAACTTGTAAGGGGGCCCCTGCCACCAGTTTTTTTTTTTTTCAAATTTTTTTTTGGGGCCCCAATTTGTTTCTAACTTATAAGGGGGCCCCTGCCACCAATGTTTGTTTATTTTTTAGTTTTTTTTTACATTTTTTTTGTAGGGGCCCCAAGTTTTTTTTAACTTATAAGGGGGCCCCTGCCACCAATGTTTTTTTTTTAAAAAAAAAAAATTTTAATTTTTTTTTTTTTTGGGGCCCCAATTTTTTATAAGGGGGCCCTGACCATCAATAGCTTTTTACAACTTGTGTGGGGGGGTTACTTTTTTAGCGCTGATGTCTGTGTGGTCTTTTAACTGCGATGTGGAGTGGGCGGGAAATGGGGTGGAGCTTGGTCGTCAGTGTGGGCGGGGCCCAGGGGGCCCCAAAAATTTTGTTGTACGGGGCCCCGTGATTTCTAATGGCGGCCCTGCCTATGAGGACTGGCAGCCTACAGGAGGATCTGTTTGGCAGTACATCTGGTTTTTATACAACGAAAACTTGCCTCCAGGCCAGGAATTCAAAAATAAGCACCTGTCTAAAGTTTTGATCCTATCCTTATTTAGGTTGTGCCTTCATGCACTCCAGCCTGTCCTTTTGCCTCTGGCCGCCGCCCACTTAGTTGCGCTCCAGCCTGTCCTGCTTTCGCCTGCTCCGTTATACTCCGCCTGTCCATGTGCCCAGTGGTGTAACTAGACCCCTAAGGGCCCCGGTACAGAAATTTACAACTGGGCCCCCCTAAAGGGGTTGTTCACCTATCAGTTAACTGTCAGTATGATGTAGAGAGGGATATTCTGAGACAATTTGCAATTGGTTTCATTTTTTATTATTTGTGGTTTTTGACTTATTTAGCTTTTTATTCAGCAGCTCTCCAGTTGCAATTTTAGCAGTCTGGTTGCTAAGGTCTAAATTCCCCTAGCAACCATGCACTGATTTGAATAAGAGACTGGAATATGAATAGAAGAGGGTCAATATACACAAATTAGTCATTAAAAAAGTAACAAGAGTAAATGTGTAGCTTTACAAAGCATTTGTTTTTAGAAGCGGTCAATAACCCCCATTTAAAAGCTAAAAAGATGTAGAAGAGGAAGTAAAATCATTCAGAAACAATAAAAAATAAATAATGAAGACCAATTGAAAAGTTGATTAGAATTAGCCATTATATAAAATACTAAAAGTTAATCCAAAACATTACATGTAAAATGGAGGTTTCATTGTATTATAATGATATAAGGCATAATGTACCCCCTACTGTAAATGATAAGGATATTAGAAGTCACTGAGCGGTTCTGTGACCATATAAAGACACAAGGCTGCAGGCTAAGTTATACAGGGAACTCTGAGTATCACTCATGTATTATAAGGGATAATGTACCCCCTACTGTAAATGATAAGGATATTAGAAGTCACTGAGGGGTTCTGTGACCATATAAAGGCACAAGGCTGCAGGCTGAGTTATACAGGGAACTCTGAGTATCACTCATGTATTATAAGGGATAATGTACCCCCTACTGTAAATGATAAGGATATTAGAAGTCACTGAGGGGTTGTTCTGTGACCATATAAAGGCACAAGGCTGCAGGCTGAGTTATACAGGGAACTCTGAGTATCACTCATGTATTATAAGGGATAATGTACCCCCTACTGTAAATGATAAGGATATTAGAAGTCACTGAGGGGTTGTTCTGTGACCATATAAAGGCACAAGGCTGCAGGCTGAGTTATACAGGGAACTCTGAGTATCACTCATGTATTATAAGGGATAATGTACCCCCTACTGTAAATGATAAGGATATTAGAAGTCACTGAGGGGTTCTGTGACCATATAAAGGCACAAGGCTGCAGGCTGAGTTATACAGGGAACTCTGAGTATCACTCATGTATTATAAGGGATAATGTACCCCCTACTGTAAATGATAAGGATATTAGAAGTCACTGAGGGGTTGTTCTGTGACCATATAAAGGCACAAGGCTGCAGGCTGAGTTATACAGGGAACTCTGAGTATCACTCATGTATTATAAGGGATAATGTACCCCCTACTGTAAATGATAAGGATATTAGAAGTCACTGAGGGGTTGTTCTGTGACCATATAAAGGCACAAGGCTGCAGGCTGAGTTATACAGGGAACTCTGAGTATCACTCATGTATTATAAGGGATAATGTACCCCCTACTGTAAATGATAAGGATATTAGAAGTCACCGAGGGGTTGTTCTGTGACCATATTATAAGGGATCTTATTTTCTCCCCAACCACAATGTATTGTCCACCCTAAATTCTTCCTACATTCTGTTTCTCCCTCCTCTTCTGCTCTCTCAGGGTTGCCAGGTTTTCATTTCAAAACCAGCCAAAGACTATCAAAAAATTAGCCAAAAAGTAGCCAAAAGCCACTTTAAAAGTATCCCAAAACTAGCCAAATTCGCAAACGGAAAATTCTTAATAAAATAAAGTAAAACAATAAGGGTATCAAATCCCCCACACACACACACAGACACACACACAGACACACACACAGACACACACAGCCCTAAAGAAGTATGTGAGAGCAGTGTATCACTATGTGTCAGTACTTGTCTATTAGTAACCCTTTCAGCTCACAGGCAGCAGTATAGACCAAGTGGCAGATCATTTCACTAATGTGCCCAAATATTACTGCTATGGCTACGCGGTTCCTGATCACACTGTGCTGGGGGGCCGCATTATTATTAGTTTCATGATGGAGGCTGAGGGCCAGTGTAAATTTGAAAATGGTCTGCACTTTGGACATGCCTGACTTAACTCATTCTAGTATTAAACGGATAATCAGAATATTAAGCATAGATCTGACAGTATACTACAACAAATTGATATTTAGCAGATTAACCATGTGGCACAAAGCTTTACAGCACCATCAACACCGCGGCATACCTACAATGATAAAATGCAGGCAAAAGTAAATATGATAGAGTAAATACAAATTATTACTATTTACTAATTATTACTGCAGCAACAGCCTAAACTGTGCCACACTGTCTGGAACCCTGACTCCGGTTGGGGACACAGTGTAGGCTGCCGCTGTAATAAGTAGCAAAAAGTAATAAATAATAATTATTATTTACTCCGGCCTTTCCCCCAAATCTCTGCTGCACCAGGACCCATTGAGCCCAATGCCTTTGCCTGCTTTATATCATTATCACATATACCCATCAGACAAATATCCCTGGCATCACAGACCACTGATTTAATATTGTGCAAAGCTAAAAAAAGCTCCAAACAAGTAGTGTAGTGACAATAAGCACATTGGCAAAATGCCAGGGATCGGCCACACACCAATAGGAGCATTCTCCCTCAGTGGTGTAACTAATGGGGGAGCAGGGGGTGCGATTGGGCCAGGGCTCGCCCCCCTCTAGTTACATCTCTGTTCTCCCTGATGGGAAAGGGGACTAAAAACCTAAAATAGAATCTTGTTTCCAGACCTGTGAATAAGAAAACTTTCTTTTCCAAATGCCTCGCAAAACTGTGCTTAAACTTTAATCTCCAGGCTAGCAGCAAGCATGGACAGGGATGTGTGCATTAGAAATATGGGCGCTGCAATGTGCGACTCTGTGAGTACTTGAAACGGTTGAAACCTGAGCTGAAAGGGAGCAGCATATTTACTTATCTTATCTGGAAACCCCGAGGACATAAATTAAACATTAAGAAAATCCCTTAGCTGTCTTCAGCACAACTGCGTTCCTGTTAGCCGTCTCCTCTTCTGAAGCAGTAACACATTTCTCTATTCTCTTCACGCGAGACTATGCTAATGACCTCTGTAAAAAAAATTGGAAGTGCTGTGAGCCGCACAGTAAAGGCAGCGCAGCAGGATGGCCTGTCAAAAATGGGACTGGACACTGCGGGCCCCATAGCGGATGCAGGGGCCCTGGTGCAACTGCACCTTTTGCGCCCCTGGTAGTTCCGCCACTGCATGTGCCTTCATTCACTCCATCACAATCCTTCAGCCTTTCCCTTTCTGAGGACTCCCTCATTTCCCTTACAGATTCTGATAGAGGGGTTGAGTGGTGGGTTCCCTACGGTAGAATGAGTTAAACCTATTAACCGTAAAAATGTCCTACAAGAGGCTGTTTACCTCAAATGCTACTTGAGGGGGAACTCTCACCCAGCCTCATGACTGAAGGATCTTTATTCTTGTAGTTACAGGTACCAAGGGCTTGAGGTGTGTTTTTGAGAAGTGAAAATATGGTGAATAAGCCATATTTAACAAACATCAAATAGTTAGATAAATAACAATGATACCCAGCTGCTGATGATTACTGCCAAATATTCTAATACTATTCACAATCTTCTTAATGTAACTTTCCCTTTCTCTATATATCCCCTTTAGTCAGTTCATGCATCTTAAAATTCTCTCGCTTTTCTGTGAAAGATAAACAGAATTTTTTAATCAATTTCAATACAAATTGTCCTAGTAGTTATTTGGATTTCAGACATCAATAAACTGAGGTCCTTGGTTTCAGCTGCATGACTCCTACAATGAAACTTCCGGATATATTTTGTAGCTGATAAAGTGAGTGTGTTGTGGCATTTTCTGTGGGTTACACCCTCATCTGGAAATATTTTCCTGAGTTATTAGATGCTTATGTGCTAATGTGTCATTCTTTGGCCATCTGAGCAGATTTTCTTTATTTAAAGTGATACTGTCATCAAAATATCACATTTGAATGTGTGTGGATAGTGTGTAGTTTAATTGAAAATGGAAAAAAATGATAAACTTTAAAAAAGAAGAAAATGCTTTCAACTTTTAGTATGTTAAAGAAATGTTTTTATTGGCCTTTTTTTTACTTATATTTTTTTATTATTTGCCTTTCAGTTCTGTTGCTTTCCTACTTCAAATTCAAAGAGGTTGTTCACCTTCCAAGCACGGCTGTTTCAGTGCTTTAGATTTTTTCTAAAATTGAAGTTTAAACTTAAAGGGGTTGTTCGCCTTAAAATTAACTTTTAGTATGATGTAGACTAGAAAATGAAAATGTGAGACAATTTGCAAATGACTTTAATTATTTATTTATTTTAATTTTTTTATCTATTTATTTATTTTTAGTTTGCAATTTCAGCAACATGGCAACTAGGGCCCATATTAATCTAGCAACCATTTACTGGTATGAGTTATGGAGCATTTTTTCTAGATGGGGTCAGTGAAAGCTGGAAAGAGTGAGAAGAAGAAGGCAAATTATTCAAAAAAGAATAAAGAGAAAATGAAGACCAATTGAAAAGTTGCTTGAAATGAGCCGTTCTTTAATATACTAAAGGTTAACTTAATTGTGAACCACCCCTTTAAATATTCCTCCTCTCTCTTCAGTCTGGCAGCTCATTAATCCAGACACAGATTCTGAACTGTTAAGATTTTCTGCATTAGTTGATACATTTCTCAGCAGCAACTGTGTAATATTAGCAACTATAATATCAAGTATAACAGCTGCCTTTAATGAAACGCAAGGATTATGCTAGGCAGGGCCAAAAACGAGAAATGTATCAACTAATGCATCCGATCAGAAGAGTTACAGAATTAGTGACCTTTCAGTTAAATTAAACTGTAATCCTACGGCAGGGACCAGACCGATGAATGTCATTCATACAGTACAAAAGAAGCCAAAAGCTAACGAGGGACCCGATTGCTTTGTGTCAATTTGCAGATAAATGATACATTGTAACCAAAGATAGAAACTAGGAAATTCTGCAGGTATCATTGTGTCACCTTAAATTTCTAATCATCTTTGCCCCTCATAGCGCTGAGGATCAGCCTGAAATGTCAGTAGCAACAAGGGGCCATGAAAGCAGGGAGCAGCCCTCCCTGGCACCTGTAGTAATATTTATCAATTGGTTGTAGAAATTCTCCCTGACCCCTGAACACTGTATTGCTGCCTCCATAAAGAAAGGGACCTTGATATATGCTTCTGTTTTGCTTTTGACACAACAATCAGCTGCAAAGGTACTTCTGTAACTTGGAAAGGCAACAGCAGTATAAAAGCTTTGTGCCTTAATTTTCATTTGGCCAAACGAATCTGCCAAAACCAGTAGTAGGCTGGTTCCATCCAGACCTGTGCTGCTGCACAGAAAATGCTAAGGAATAACTCTTTACATAAAAAAAGAAATTAACCTAGAAAATCTAATCAAATGTACACTTATGGCTATTTGTGTTCCTGTGAATTTAAAAAAAGCCAGCAATTAGCAGGCCTTTTTTCCCTGTAGAGGCATAGAAAACTGTATTGAGTGGTTTGACTGCTCTAATGCAATAACCATGTGTGGCCCAGGCACCATAATAGAAATCTGTGTCATCAGTGTAGTTTGTCTGTCCTTGTGTGTGTTCTAACTAAACAAATACATTTTGCCATAGTCACTATATAGTTATGTAGTATCTATCTATCTATCTATCTATCTATCTATCTATCTATCTATCTATCTATCTATCTATCTATCTATCTATCTATCTATCTATCTATCTATCTATCTATCTATCTATCTATCTTCAATGTTCCAAACAGTGCATCAAGTGTTACCTTGCCTGGGTGAAGGTCACTTAATGACCAAAAACCTTGGAACTGTTTTTTCAGTAATCAATAAATCTTATTTTTCAATTCCTGTCAAGTGAGACTATAAATACATCTATTATTATTCTTCTTACACACACACACATATATATATATATATATATATATATATATATATATATATATATATATATATATATTGTTACAACTCTGCTACCAACCCTTTGTTAACGTTAGTGTCGAAGAGAGGCAAAACGTTGAACAAATGCTGATTATAATTTAAAATCCTGTCTGTTTACTACCTATTACCCAGCAATTATAAATTGTGTCCTTAAAGTGTTTTTTGATTTGTTTTGATTTAATGCATATAAATATTTTTATGATGTCTTCGGTTGTTTAACATAGATTCATTAAAAAAATCATTCAAACATAAGCCCAAGATTTCTAGACCTTCTAGCCGATTAATTATGTGAAGTGATTATGGTACGTGCTGGAGGCCATTGCGGGACAAGCAGATTGTACAGAACACATGACTCAAACATTCCATTGGTTATAATCTGTAAAAAAAAAAAAAAAAAAAAAGAATATTTGGGTTGCTTGTGTAATGTGTATCCTAAACTGTAGCCAATCAAGTCATTAAAAAGGGCACAAATCTAATATTCGCTTTTACTTCCACTAGGAACAGCTACAGAATAAGTTCAAGTGCTATTCTAATGCCATATTCATTCATCCAAATGGAAACTGAAGCATTTTAAAATCTTTCTCATTCCAGAGGAATACAGCATTGAGTTGATACCACAGTGAACCATGATAAATTATGTGACCTGTATTATATTGTTCCTTTCTCATGGTATTCTCCTCATTTGTTCCAGATAAGAACCAGTGCTACACAAACCCCTGCAAAAATGGGGGTATCTGCAAACACCTTGGTAATGACTTTTCATGCAAATGCGCTTCACCATACATAGGGAAAGTATGCAACATCCGTAAGTATATGTTAACATAGCATAGCATGTGAGTGATTGCTTGTGTGCTGTTCCCTACAGTGCTCTTTGTCACAGGTATCTACCTATAATGGTGACTCAGAACAAACCACTGAACTTTCATAATTCATACAGTAGAACCCCAGGCTGGAGCTCCTGTTATTATTCAACCTGCTATAACATATTATGTAATTTCTATGTTTTGTTAATCATAACAATGATCATAGTCACAATCTGAAGAGACTTTTGTTAAGAAGAAAGAACCCCACTTATATCAGATTACCAATTATCACCGGTTGCTTGTTAAATACGTATTTCTCAATTTATCTTAATTTACTGTGCAACATGAATCCTTAATTACAAATTTAATTCATTCACCAATGGTCCATGATGCTTATTCATTCATAGTGATTAAAGTGCAGTGCAATAAATTAAAAATGATCAATGAATTAACTACTAATTCAATGACATATTTTATCATGGAAATTAAAGTGCCGTGCAATTGCAAATAAATTAATAAAGAAAAGGACATAAATTCCCACCCTTCCAATGATCCCCAATATTCAATTAATTAGTTTGTCTTGGTGACAAGTGATAAAATGAATGAAATTGGATAACATGTATTAATCTAAAGTGCAGTGCAATAAATAATCACTTAATTAGATTCACAGTTGATAGTTTAATTATTAAAAAGAAAAGGAGAATTGATATTGTAGCCGGTAAGTCAGTTTAACAATAAATTGTATCCACCAACTGCTCACATTGTATGGATAATAGATGAGAAAATGAAGTAAAGAGAGGTGGAGTTGTCCCAATATCTACTACCTAATTTATTTATTTTCCTGGGACACCACAAAGCTTGGAGATGACAGGGTAACCGGGACTGTGGTCTCGTTTTTTTACCTGCCCTATACTCTGTACAGTGGCGTAACTAGATGTTACTGGGCCCCACAGCAAATTAATTTTAGGGCCCCAAACATATCCAGAGGTTGTCTGGTTTTACCAAAATGTATTGAAATTGTATATGAATTCGAGCCTCATGGGGCCCCCTATACCTCCTGGGCCCCCTGCAGCCGCAGGGTCTGCTTCCTTTGTCGTTGCGCCCCTGACTCTGTAAGAAAGCTGGCTAAACCTAAAAAAACACACATCTTCGGCCCCTTAGAAATGTAGCAAGAAAAGAGTAGTTCAATGTGAAGGAAGCAGTTACCTCCCCAACGCTACCCCACCCTTAAGGTTTTTAAACTGAAATGGTATCTAAAAGTTAGTAAAATTCAATCTATTTCCGCATAAGGCAATTAAAAATAGAGGAGAGAAAAATCTCCGCTGACCCACGTTTCGCAGTTGAGCTTTGTCAAGGCGAAGTCACAATCTGTTAATGTGTAGCTCTACAGGATTTATCTTGCATGAAAGAAAGTTTTGATAGTTATAGCCTCATTTAATTTATGGATTATTTATAGGTTGTGCCAATGCATTGGGCATGGAAGGCAGGGCAATTTTGGATGCCCAGATAATATCTTCCTCTCTGTACCACGGCTTTCTTGGTTTACAGCGCTGGGGGCCGAACCTGGCCAGACTCAACAATAAGGCCATGGTAAATGCCTGGACAGCAAACAGCCTTGACCAGCATCCATGGATTCAGGTACTGTTGTTTTGTCTTCTTAGCCAAACAATATTTATTTCTTTATGCACTGAAATTTAGAAGCAAAAGTTCGATTATTTAGCTAAAATATAGACCCCTTGAATGAAAAGGTACAAAGTTCAGAGATCTAAATTGTAAAGAATAATAGACAGTCTGCCACAGAGATAGTTATAGAGGGCTTTCCTCTTCCTTTATAGGGCCAACTTTCACTTACTTCTGAGTTTATTCTTAGGGTAGTTATATACATTTTTTTTAACAGGTCAATCTGCTAAGAGAAATGAAAGTGTCGGGCATCATCACCCAAGGAGCCAGCAGAATGGGCACTGCTGAATATGTCAAAGAGTTTAAGATGGCATACAGTGTTGATGGGCATGTCTTCACCTTCTATAAAAGTGAAGGGAAGGACAAGGTAAACTTCTTATTCATACGTCTGTATTATTTCTGAAGACGCAGTTTCATAGTTTTAAAGGACCAGTAACAGAGAAAAATTAAAGTGCTTTAAAGTAATGAAAATATAATGTACTGTTGCCCTGCACTGGTAAAAATGGTGTGTTTGTTTTAGAAACACAACTATAGTTTATATAAACAAGCTGATGTGTTGTCCTGGGGGCAGCCATTCAACTACAGGATATACAGTAGATAACAGATAAATTCTTAAGACTCCTATTGTATACTACAGACTACAGAGCTAATCCCCTATCTGCTATGTATCCTGTGTTTTTTCTCCTTTTTCAGCTTTGAATGGCTCATGGCTACACAGCAGCTTGTTTATATAAACTATGGTAGAGTTTCTGAAGCAAACACACTAGTTGTACCAGTGCAGGACACCAGTTCATAATGTTTTCATTACTTTAAAACACTTTCATTTTTTGGTGTTATGGTTCCTTTAATATACGTTTTCCAATCCGGTTCAGCCTTCTGTTCTGTTTGGTATGGTGTGATTCAGAGAAAGGCAGTACAACCAATGTTGTTCTTGGTAAATTGTGCCTAAATGGGAACTGTAGGGCTTATTTACCAAATCCATAAGTACAAGAGCACATTTTGACTGCTTTGTACTGCTCCTTGTACATCAGACACCCGAACATAGATTGTAAGCTTTGTAAGATAAGTGATAACTTTGAAATTCCATCTATACATCACTGTGTATAAATAGCAGCTCTACAGTAGAACAAAAATAATCATAGTAAAAATGAATCCATTCGCCTCAAATTGTAAAATGGCATGATCATTCTTGTACTGTAAAAGGTCCTCATCTTCTTCCTACTTTTAAAGTGTTGCGGTCACAAATCCTTGTCCATGAGATTCTCTTTTGAAAGGAGGCATAACCTGGCAGACTAACTCAGCAGCAAAGCTCCCTTCCATTAGCTACTTATAGCTCACCCAATAGCCCTCTTCTGGTGTAACTATTACAGGGTACAGTTTGTCACAAGTCTTTGAATTACATCATAATTTATTTATATAGTACCCGCAAGTTGTGAATTATTCCCTTTTGTCCTGACTGGTCTTACCAATGACTGGCCAGATCCTCAAGGTATAATAACCCCCTATTGTTCAAATCCTATCCTGTATAGACAATGTGCAATTTGAAATTTAGGAAGTGCTGGTCAATGAGATAAAACTGCATCTTCTGCAGTAATATTGCCATACAATGCCCACTTATACCGGAAGTTACCCAGGGGCCACTTTTCCAGAAAGCTCCAATACCAGAGTTTCCCAAATAACAGATCACATCCCTGTAGTAGCCTATACTTGTACTTTTATATCGCTCTCCGTTTTTGTTTTCATTCTGTGAAACTGGTTATAGTCTGCATTACATTTTTAGGGAAAAAAATTGGGGGTGAGCCATTTTAAATCATAAATACAACACTTCTGGGAGATTCCTCATTCAATATTTATTCCAAACATATGTGTTTTCTTTGCTGTAGGCTGGGATTGTTCTCATGCTGCCTTGGGGAAAAAATGTCCAGTGTTTTAGAAAAAGTGGCTTTAGTTTGCACAAATACCTTTAAAAAAAAGTTTCTATTGAATCACTTCTACAGTGACTTCATATATGTTAAGTTGGGACCTTACAAGTAGCTCCCAAAAATGAGAGCATTTAGCAGCAAAGCTTAAAGACAAAAATGAGTGTTAAGTTTGCCACACACATTTTCCATAATATAGGGCAATTTAACAACACTGAGATCATCTGTGCACTGTGAAACCCTCTGATTAAATTGATCAGTTGCACTGATGACACTATTTTGCACATATTAGGGGTGTAATACAAACTCTCCAATCATTTAACGGAAAGCAGGGTGTAACTATAGAGTAAGCAGAACCTGCAACTGTTGGTGGTCCAGGAGCTAGACCAGGGGTGCACATAAGGTAGATTGGGATCTACCTGTAGACCTTTAGCAAACAGCTTGTCCTGTTTCATGCTTTTCATTCAGATATTTATTATGTTAGGGTTACATCAAAAATAGTAGTTTATTAAATACAGCAATATATATTTCCTTAGAAATTAATACTTAAGTAATATTTTCCATGGAACAGAATGCTAACATTGCTTTTTATGGATGTAGATCATGATGGGGCAACACCACTTAAACACCACTTAAAGTAGACCTGTAGATTTGTAAAGTATGAGCACTCCTGAGCTAGACAGTGCCCAGTGGGACTGGCAGCTGCAATATATACACAACCTTTTCTTCATACAAAGATATGCCAGCGCTAAAAGCTTAGGGGTAGACACCAAAAGAGATACAAACACAATATAGTGTAGTAGTTTCAAATTAGATGAGGTATGTAACCCTTTGTGCAGTTACTATACAGTGTGATTTGAGGTCTTCCACCGAGGGGTTAAAAAAGCCCTTCTTCCGTGCCCTTTATAGATAATTTGGCCACCTCCTGTGTGGGGTAATGGATACTTACAAACGTTTATATTTATCACCAGCATGTAATAAAAATCCTTTATCCCACTCTTGATAAGTTCCAGGTTTCTAAAAACATATGCTAAAATCGTGTAAAAACTTCTTTAATAGAATAAAAGGATAAAAATACAAATTGCACTCATGTGTGTGCTTAAAATAAGCATGAAAAACAGTGTCTCACCAACAAACGCCAGGCAAATTGTAACATCTTAAAGTGGATGGCAGGACCTGAGAACCCCAATGCGAACTGTTTTTCATGCTTATTTTAAGCACACACATGTGAGTGCAATTTGTATTTTTATCCTTTTATTCTATTAAAGAAGTTTTTACACAATTTTAGCATATGTTTTTAGAAACCTGGAGCTTATCAAGAGTGGGATAAAGGATTTTTATTACATGCTGGTGATAAATATAAACGTTTGTAAGTATCCATTACCCCACACAGGAGGTGGCCAAATTATCTATAAAGGGCACGGAAGAAGGGCTTTTTTTAACCCCTCGGTGGAAGACCTCAAATCACACTGTATAGTAACTGCACAAAGGGTTACATACCTCATCTAATTTGAAACTACTACACTTTATTGTGTTTGTATCTCTTTTGGTGTCTACCCCTAAGCTTTTAGCGCTGGTATATCTTTGTATGAAGAAAAGGTTGTTTACATTGTGGTCGATCTGAGGGAGAACAGGTGTTTTATCGGCAAAGGGAGTGAACTGCAGAACCTTGGGATCTTGTTTTTTATCTACAGCTGCAATATATGTCCATGGAAAATGTCATGTCTTGTTCCCAGAGTTTAGGGGCCCAATGATCTGCAGCGGGGTCCAATAACTCATTTTTTTTTGGCCGGGTCATTCCCCTGCCAAAAGGTCCATGCAGAACACATCGCTCATTAAAGCATTAAGTAACATGTGCAATGTGCCTTTTAGGTTCCTCTTTGTTTGCTGGGATGCTACTGCTATGGACATGGCTGAGGTTGTCTCTATATATTCTGTCTAGATCAGTGATACCCAACCAGTAGCTCGTGAGCAACATGTTGCTCTTGAACCCCTTGGATGTTGCTCCCAGTGGCCTCAAAGCAGGAGCTTATTTTTGAATTCCAGTCCTGGAGGCAAGTTTTGGTTGTATAAAACCAGTTGTACTGCCAAACAGAGCCTCAATGTAGGTTGACGTACACGTAGGGCCTACAAAATGGCCAATCACAGCATTTATTTGGCACCCCAAGAACATTTTTCATGCTAGTGTTGCTCCCCAACCCCTTTTACTTATGAATGTTGCTCACGGGTTCAAAAGTTTGGGATCTCTGGGGTAGATGTTTTCCTTAACACTGTATAACATTGTATCTTATATGTTTATGATTTTAAGGGACTGGTACTTGTGAACTTGATTTTTGTCTAGTTATTTTGTTTTGATTAATGTCCAGACTCTTACAAATCCTTGCATAAAGCTAGCATTGCTGGGAAACAAATTCACTGGATTAATTTGTAAAGAAGTTAAGAAGTGTGATTTACATAACAAACAAAGCACCTCTGTGTATTCGCCTGTTTGTTCTGTTGCATTGCCTCCTAGGTACCGGGTAATCCAGTGCATGGATAAAGCTCTGTTGGACAAGGTACACAGGAGAGTAGAATCAGGGATATCACCACCTTACACAGCAACTCTGCAGTAATTGCTGACCCACTGGAATGTATGTCTCTTAGATACAGTGGAAGGCTTATTAAAGCCTTATGCTACACACATAGCTCTGTTGCTTTTAACTCTAAAGGCCAATCAAAGGCGAAATCACTGGCAGGTGCCAATGTTAGGACCCCCCTAGCAATTTCTATTTTTTTCCTATGATGGTTCTTCTCTTAGTTAAAACTTTTCTGGGGGAAAAAGAAGCATGGTGTTGCCATCTTTTTTTTTTTTCTCTCTCGCTCTCTTATCCATTGCTAGATTACCGTATATACTCGAGTATAAGCCGACCCGAGTATAAGCCGAGGTACCTAATTTTACCTACGAAAACTGGGAAAACTTATTGACTCTAGTATAAGCCTAGACACAACTACAGCCCTGTCTCCCAGCAGCGCACATTCTGCCAAAGCGACCCCCCCAGCGATCAACCGTGCTGTGTGATATTGCCATTACTGTTAATCTTTCGTGTAACCAACAGAGGGCGCTGTGTGATATTGCCATCACTGTTAATCCTTCATATAACCAACAGAGGGCACTGTGTGATATTGCAGTCACTGTTATTCTTTCATATAACCAACAGAGGGCACTGTGTGATATTGCAGTCACTGTTATTCTTTCATATAACCAACAGAGGGCGCACTTTTATTCTTTCATATAACCAACAGAGGGCGCTGTGTGATATTGCAGTCACTGTTAATCTTTCATATAACCAACAGATGGCGCTGTGTGATATTGCAGTCACTGTTATTCTTTCATATAACCAACAGAGGGTGCTGTGTGATATTGCAGTCACTGTTGTTCTTTCATATAACCAACAGAGGGCGCTGTGTGATATTGCAGTCACTGTTATTCTTTCATATAACCAACAGAGGGCGCACTGTTATTCTTTCATATAACCAACAGAGGGCATTGTGGGATATTGCAGTCTCTCCCCAAGTGAACTGTTGGTATAGGAATGATTAAAAGTGACTGCAATCTCAGCTACTCGGGGGTACCGCTGACCCGAATATAAGCCGAGGTAAGCTTTTTCAGCACATTTTGGTTGCTGAAAAACTCGCCTTATACTTGAGTATATACAGGTAAGACTTGTGTATTCACAGCGTAGTATGATCTTAAAAATGTGGAGAAAACTGCAAGCACTCCTGGAACCACTCGTAGGTAAAAACAGCTTTTATTTCAGTCAGCTAAAACATAAAGTCCTGACGCGTTTCGTATCTCACCGATACATAGTCATAGGCCTAATGAACAAAGTAACATAACGGCTTTTTAAGTTACTAGACCAGAAATGACATATTAGATGACACTGTATCTAATTCTCGTCATTTCCGGTCTAATATCTAATATGTTATTTCCGGTCTAGTAACTTAAAAAGCCGTTATGTTACTTTGTTCATTATGCCTATGACTACGTATCAGTGAGATACGAAACGCGTCAGGACTTTATGTTTTAACTGACTGAAATAAAAGCTGTTTTTACCTACGAGTGGTTCCAGGAGTGCTTGCCGTTTTCTCCACATTTCTTCACTCACCCCAGCTACGGGTTCGGGGCGATGCACCCGGGCCTCCCTTCGAGTTTGGTGAGTGTGTTTTTCCTAATAAGCTGTGTTTGAGTTAACTTGCGGGATTGAACACATGTGTAGGACCCGGGGTTCTCGTACACCCGGGTCATAAGAGTTTAGGGGTGAGCTCAAATGAGTTTTTCTCACCTTTTGCAATTTTAAAATGTACATTTAAAGAATACTTTTTCCCCTGGTCAATGACTTGAAATAAGATTATTTGAGCCGTCAATTCCTTTTTTTGTATTGATCTTAAAAATGTCACTCTACTGCGCATGTAAGTTCATCCAAAAATTACTGGGTGGTGCAGGAGAATCAGCTTGAGGAATAAACGTAGCAAATGAATTCACTGAGGAGAGCCTACTATAATGGCACCCAATGAATTTGCTTTTCCTTATCCTTAAATAATTTATGCACTGAAATGCAAATGACTCATTTGCATCTATGAGGGCAACTCTCCATCCACAAAAAATTAGCACATATAGAGGGCAAAAAGGTGTAATTTGCATGTCTCCACTAGTGATGTGTGGGTTCACACGAAACCCGCTGTGTCCCGTGGTTGACGACCAGCTGGGTGAGTTCAGGTTGAAATTTGGCCAACTACTGCAGGTTGAGGTAGCCGTATATGTAGAGATCCACTCGTTTAGCGACCTTGCCAAACAAGCGGATCTGTCCCCGATATGCCCACCTTGAGGTGGGCAATATGGCACCGATCCGATCGTGGGCCCTAGAGCCCAGCGGTCAGGTCACAACATTGAGCATATGGGAGGTAGGATTGAGGACCACGTCAACAAACCGATGTAGCCTTCGAACCAATGAGATTTTTAACTCTGCACGATCGACATCTGGCCAACTTTTGGCCAGATATCGATCGGGAAGCCTGTCGAAGGGCCCCATACAATGCCCAATAAACTGCCGACTTAATCTGTCTGTAGCCTATATCTACTCGTGCATAGAGAGCTTTAGGTTTGAGTGGGGTCAGCCTGGGAACGTACATTCCTTCTCTGCTTTTGATAAATTCCCTGTCTTAGAATTAGAGTTGTGTACAGAAGTAGCTTAGAGAGCAATATGACCCTGTTACGGGTTGGGTGCGTGTCCTACATTTTTCAGGTTAGGGTCGGGTGCTGGTTGAGTTTTTCCTGACCCGCATATCACTGGTCTCCACCCATAGGGGCAGATTTACTATGCTCAAGTGAATAATTCGAATGAAAAAATATTCGAATTTTGAAGTAATTTTTTGGGTACTTCGACCATCGAATTGGTCAAATTCGATCGGATCGAATGATTCGAAGTAAAAATCGTTCGACTATTCGATAATCCAAGTACTGTCGACTTCATACTTCGCCACTTTAAACCTATAGAAGTCCAATGTTAGCCTATGGGGACCTTCCCCAGCAGTTTTTTTGGGTCTAATAAAAATCCTTCAATCGATCACTTAAAATCGAAGGATTTTTATTTGATCGTTCAATCAAACGTTTTGCGCTAAAATCCTTCGTATTCGATATTCTAATTTGAAGGATTTTACTTCGAAGGTCGAATTCGAGGGTTTTTTAAATTCGACCATTGATAAATCTGCCCCATAATGTTAAAATATTTTATAATTGGTTTTAAAACAGCTCAATGTGTGCAGCATGAGGAATGTGAATACTGTTAAAGAAGGCACTTTCCCTCCATTTTAAATACAGCTGTGGGCTTTTCAGACCCTCACTCTAACCTCTCCAGTGTTTTGTCATAATATATTATAACAAAGAAATAAGGGTCAGCTGAAGCACCGAAACACAATGTGCAACACTGCATAAAATGCCATTGTCTGACAGGCCAGCTATCCACAACCATCTATATCCTTTCCCATAGCTACCCTTTGTGTTATTGTTCATTTCTGTCCTAAAAAGAGTTTTATTTGGCTCCCGCAACCACAGGAAATATTCAGATGTGTTTGTAACAAAGTATCTATTCTTTATTTAAATAGTGATAATGCATACAATGGCCCAATTGTAGTTGTTCTACAACCCATGAGGAAGCAGGCACTTATTAGTTAGAGAGAAGAATTCCCTTTTAGTTTTCTTATCACAGATATTTTGGCAAAATCTATGTTGAGACCTTGAGGCTTGAGAAGTTAACATGAGTACAAGCGGAATGCTCATCAGTATAGCTTTGCAATCCAAGCGTGCAAACCAGAAACCAGGGGAATGCAATCTAAAGAAAGTTTATACAGTTTAACTCTTTCACTGCTGGCAATGGGTTTTGTCATGACAGCTGCTGTACCAATTTGTGGATGTTTGAATAATATGTTGTACATAAATGGAAAAAAAAATATTTCTTATGGAGGCACCTCTGGGACTAAGGGACCATGGGTATAGCACAGTATGTGATTAGAGCAAACTACAGTCACAAGGGAATTATTAAAATGTTATTTAGTTTGGATGTCTTTTCTATTTTATTGCCCTTTTAAATCATACCCCAAAGCCTGCCCCCCCCCCCTCCATTAGACCCCAACCCTATTCCTAGCAGCAAGCTAGGGATGTGATAGTAAATCTTTGCTGAAGGTATAAAATGTCAAGAATGGAGTTATCCATGCAAGGGGCTGCCAAGAACGCAGTGGGCTGCAGACACATGGGGAGCAGCAGTATCCTCCCACCATCTGCTGATTGGTTGGTTGCACTGTCAATCTTTTCACTGTCAATCATGAAAGTTTATGAAAGTACTATAAGATTGTATTACAAAAATATTACTTTATTTGTATAGAATTAAATTGCTTTGATGATCTAGATTCTTTATATCCCCTTTAATAGTCTGTATTTTTTGGTTTTGTTCTAGCTGTTTCCTGGAAACATAGACAATGATGGAAGGAAGGCAAACCTGTTCAGCCCACCAATCACTGCGCAGTTCGTCCGTATATATCCTGTGACATGCCGCGTTGCCTGTACTCTTCGCTTTGAGCTCTATGGCTGTGAAGCAAGCGGTAATAAGTTCTTTTTTTTTTTCCAGAGCAATCATGCTTTTCATTTTGTCATTGCTAGTCTAATGCTTTGCACCTGGTATGGCTTTGCAAATTTACTCCATGAATTTAAGCTTATTTCAAAGCATTGTTCTATATTGCTTTGCCCAGTGTCTCCATCTAATGGTGCACAATAAAATTGCAAATTTTCTTCGGAGCAGCATATGCTATAATGCACAGATATGCCTGTGATAGAAAAAACAAAAAACATGGTTAGGATGCTATAGAGAACTGCTGGTGATATACAGCCCAGTTATACTGTCTGGGAAACTTTTTTTTTTGGTCCATACACAGTCTAATGTTCCGCCATTTAAGTTGTAAAGGAATCACTGACAAAGAAAAAAAGACCTAGGTATTGCAACTTTTATATTTATTACAATTAGTGGGGCTTGTTAATTTGCCACAAAGAGTATCTTAAATACAGATAAAGTCTGCTTGTTTGATAGTCCCCTTAACTGTTTATGTTCGATATTGCTTTACATATGTCATGCTTGCTGTGGCCTTGTGATGCTGAGCTCTGTCCTTTCTCCCACCTTTCTATGAACTGCTTTGTTACAGTGTATTTCAACACGGTAGGTTGCTCTGACCCGCTCGGAATGAAAACACACATGATTTCCGATAAGCAAATAAAAGCATCCAGTGTTTTCAAGACCTGGGGCGTAGATGCCTTTACATGGTACCCACACTATGCCCGTTTGGACAAGATCGGCAAGACCAATGCTTGGACTGCACTTGAGAATAACCAAGAACAATGGTTGCAGGTAAGGGGATATTTATTGTTGATTTACTCATTTACTTTGTGCTTTTTGTTATTCTTCTTTACCATTGAGCAAAAAACAGATTTACATTTTTCATTTGCATAGCTTTTGCACTTTATTAGCATGGGAAATAGCTGCTCATAATTTAACTCATAATAATTTGACTCATTCAGTTACTATTTAATAATATCTATATTTTTAAACAATAAATATAAATGTATTTTGGTTTTGCATAGACATTCCTGATTCCCCAGATTAAAGTACCGTGAACCATGGTGCTCTGCTGAACCATTTGCCAATATCATTATACTCAAAGTGTAATGCCTTAATAATCTTTTAAGAGGTACAGACACAAGTATCATGTCTGTTTGCCTGGTCCAGTAACCAATCTACATCGTTTTAATAATTAGGGATGCACCGAATCCAGGATTCGGCCGAATCCCTCTGCCTGGCCGAACCAAATCCGAATCCTAATTAGCATATGCAAATTAGGGGCGGGGAGGGAAATTGCGTGACTTTTTGTCACAAAACAAGGAAGTTAAAAATGTTTTCCCCTTCCCATCCCTAATTTTCATATGCAAATTAGGG
The DNA here is from genome assembly GCA_038501925.1 of Xenopus petersii. Lineage (NCBI taxonomy): Eukaryota > Metazoa > Chordata > Amphibia > Anura > Pipidae > Xenopus > Xenopus petersii. Next base: position 113,695,522 of record CM076676.1, read on the forward strand.
TTCGGTATTCGGCCAAATCTTTCGTGAATAATGTTGCAAATGTTGTTTTGTTTGCTATCATTTACTAGACCAGGGCAAACTTGGGCCTTGTTACTTCACACTCCAATCTAGTCTTTTTTTGTGGTGGTACCCCAGTGTTGCCTTTAAAGATATTAGTATTATTTTAAACTCTATTATAGTAAAATATATCTTGTTTCTCTGCAATCCTGCTTCAGAATACTATTTTATACTGTTATTTGCTTGCTGTTCAACCCCCCCAACAAATATTAGAGGAACTTTACCTGCAGTGGTTTTCTCATGATGATCTCCACATGGGTGCCATTTTCTATAAACACTGACATGATACATTAGTGTGTATCAGGACGCTGCTTCAGACATGTCAGTAAAACATGCGTATGATGTTGAACGGGTTGGGATAAGTGTTGTCACTGCTCTGCTGTAATCAAGAGAATAGGGCTGTTTATTTTCCCTCTTTTTCGGCATCTTCCAAATCTGGTCTCCATTCTATGCATACTGTCTGCTGATGCCCCCCTTTATTAAAGGAACAGTAACATCAAAAAATAAGTGTTTTAAAGTAATGTCAATAACGTCACTGATGCGTTTGGGTGACAAAGAGAGGCAGAGAGCTGGCGGGCTGCTTAGTGTGGCTCACGCTTGCTGCTCTCAGCCTTGCACAGTTGCACTGAACTGAAGACATTCTTTCTATTACTGTGAAAGTGTGAAGCTTCCTGCTGGCACAGCCAGGTACAGATCTGAGCCGGGGGCCATATGTTTTGCTGTTGCTGCTGGGCTCTGGCACAGATACATAAATACTTGGGAGCAATATGATGTGATCAGATTTATTTTTGGCTGCTGCTGGCACAGGTAAAGATTGGGGGCAATATGATGGCACGCGGGCCGCCAGTTGGACAGCCCTGCTTTCATGGATCCAGCCTCCAATCAGGATGCTATAAAGGCAAGTTCATTCTTTCCACCCTCTTTTATAATTGTTGCTACATCAGTGAAAGAAAAGCTTGTCCATGGCAATATGTTGCACAAGTAATAGATGCAGACTGTTCCTTCTTTCCAGTCCAATAATCCCACAGGAAGAAATCACTTGTCTTCATCATTTTGCCTGTGTTTATTGGAAAGAGATGCTCCGACCACAAAGAGTGTCTCAAAACTATTTTCAGGGATTTCTGCTCTGCCCTCATCCTTTTTTTGAATTAAAACTCCCAGCACCCAGTGATGTCTTTCAGCTGGAGGCATCCACTGTCGGCATTAGTCTAAGAAGTAATTCCACTACAGTTAGGGTGTGTTTGTAAAGTGTGCTTGATGCCCTAGGCCAATGTCTGACTCCCCGTTATACGGAAACCCGTTATCCAGAAAGCTCCAAATTACGGAAAGCCGACTCCCATAGACTCCATTATAATCAAATAATCCACATTTTTAAAAATGATTTCCTTTTTCTCTGTAATAATAAAACAGTAGCTTGTACTTGATCCAAACTAAGATATAATTAATCCTTATTGGAAGCAAAACCAACCTATTGGGTTTATTTAACGTTTACATGATTTTCTAGTAGACTTAAGGTATGAAGATCCAAATTATGGAAAGATCCGTTATTTGGGATAACCCAGGTCCAGAGCATTATGGATAACAGGTCCCATACCTGTATCTATTTACCTTGAGCACATACCAAGTTTGGCTACTGATATCATTGGACCTTCACAGAACCTACAACTTGCCTTGGTTTGTTGCCTTAGAGCAGGGATCCCCAACCTTTTGAACCCATGAGCAACATTCAGAAGTAAAAGGAGTTGGGGAGCAACACAAGCATGAAAAATGTTCTTGGGGTGCCAGATAAGTGGAGTGATTGGCCATTTAGTAGCCCCTATGTGGATTGTCACCCTACATTGAGGTTCTGTTTGGCAATACATCTGGTTTTTATACAACCAAAACTTGCCTCCAAGCTAGGAACTCAAAAAGGCCACTGGGAGCAACATCCAAGGGGCTGGAGAGCAACATGTTGCTCACAAGCTACTGGTTGGGGATCACTGGCTTAGAGCATTTGGAACTAACAGAAAAAAAAGTGTAGATCGCTGTGCCATGGACTGTTTCTCTGCTATGGCTTACGGTGGTGCTTTTATGTGATTTATGTTGGAGTTCTTAGTACATGATGATGATGTGAACAATTTCTTTGTTGTCTGACATAAAGGTATATTATGTTGGCTATCTATGGATGAATGTATATTTATGAACAGATGCTTGGGCTGATTTCCTAACATGGCCAGTAGAGGGCACTGTTTTATTAGACTAAAGAAGAATTTTGAGAGCAACAAGTGCTGCCATTCCTAAGCGTGGATGAATACCGTAGATTTAAATGTTTGGGTGTATTTTATGTCATTTTTAAAAATGTTGTAACTACAGTTATATGTTGTGCTGCTGTTTAATGACTGTTGTTGTGTTTTTCCTTTCGTACATACATGATGGCGCATGGTTATTTTGTTTTTTTTTTTTTAGGGTTTTAAGGTGTACTATATCTATGGTCAACATTCCAAAGCATCCTGCCAAATAATATCAGTGATATCAGTGTATACTGCCAGCCCAAGGGGAGACAGACCATTTGTGTCAGTTTGTGCAGGGAAATCATTGCAATCTGCCATAAGCCTAAAGGGACACTGACATGCAGAGGTGGATTATTGGCAGGGCTGTTTTGACCGCAATGAGGCACACAAATAAATAAATATTATATATTATTTATTAAAGGTCGATTGTTAGAGTTTTTTGTACCCTCAAAATAATTCAAATGAACTCACTACTCGAATTCTGCGAGTTTGAATTGCAAAACCCGATTTAATTGAGTTTTCCGCGGCGAAAAAACACAATTCGGATTCTGCGAGTTTGAATTGCAAAACCCGAATTAATTGAGTTTTCCGCGGCGAAAAAACACAACTCGAATTCTGCGAGTTTGAATTGCAAAACCTGAATTAATTGAGTTTTCCGAAGCGAAAAAACTTGAATCAATCTAAGAAAAAAAAAAAAAACCTTGCGTAAAACACAGATTAACGTCTTCAAATGGTTGAAGGGATCTCTGCCATTGACTCCTATATGGATTCGAGCTATATTCAGGGTCGGGTATAAATAAAAGTGAGTTGTTTTTTTTAACCTGAAAATGTGAGTTTTGACCAAAAAAATCAACTCGATTTTTTGTGGAAAACACAACTCTAACCTTAATGAATAACAACCCCAAATATCACTGCTCCTTTGCTTTATTTACAGTCGCCCCCCCTTGCATTGCTGCATGTCAGCAGTAGGAGATCAGGCGTCCGAAATGGGGTGAATATTGTATTGCAGTAGTTTGGGAAAAACAAGGTGCCCCAGAATATATTGTAAATGACTCACCAAATAGTAAATGTGGTCCGGGTGCACCAGCCCCAGTCCCCCAGCTTTTGGGAGTGATACGGCACAGGATTTGAAGAAGAAGCAGGGCCGACCGGCACTCAAACGGATCCACAGGACCAGTGAAAATTAGTTAAAAAATATCTTTTATGTACTCAAAGTTAAAAATGTATATTTGCATCTCCATCCGCCCTACACGTTTCGCACCCACCTAGGGCGCTTAATCATGGGCTCTCTGATTCCGAGATCATGGGCTCTCTCTGAGAGCCCATGATTAAGCACCCTATGTGGGGGTGAAATGCGTAGAGCGGATGGAGATGCAAATATACAGGGATAACTTTGTATAAATAAAATATATATTTTCACTGGTCCTGTGGATCCGATCGGCCCTGCTGCTTCTTCAAATCCTGTGAATATTTTATTACCTTTAGCTGAATTGATAAAAGATATGAGTATGGTGGGATTTGGGAGTTCTTGGTTGAGGATCACGTCTCTATCACATACTCAGAGCTAATGTCGAACATGGTGTTTTCTCCAGTACCTCCTGTATCTTGTGCCACTGTCTCAACTGGCATCTGCCTGTCACTGTGCACATGGGCAGCTTCCAATCAAGTGGTAAAATCTGCCCGTGACAAGCACATGCCAGTGCTCTATAGAAGCAAATACAGGCGTAAGGATTATCTTTATAGAGAACAGGTGGATAAGTGATGCTCTGTGCTGTTTAGACTGTTATGGGGGAATGTAAAGTTGCAAAGCGCAAAAAATTTGTGCCGATAAGACTAAAAAGTCACATCTCACAATGTAATATTGTTCCTTAAACTGTTATTGCGTTGCGAATTGTAATTGCGCAGTCTTAAGAAGTGCTTGAAGGTGTCGTAATCTTTTGGAGTAAACATAGCGACTTTTTCAGTAAGAAGTTTTATTACATTGACTGCGCATTGTCGCAAACTATAAAATTTGCAAATGGCCTTCCACTGTCGGAAGTGGTCGCTAAACAGTTTCGGCATTCGGAAAAACTATACATTTTTCCGAGCAAAGGCATAACTTTTTGCATTGTGAATAGTTTTTCCGTTATATTACATTCCCCCCTTAGACTTACAGTAAGCTGGCCATAGACGTGCAGGTATATCCTTATTTCTGATGTGTGTTGTAGTCTCCCTACAACTAACCATTCAGATGAACAAACCAGACAATGTTCCGGCCATTAATTCACAGACAGCAATCATACAAAAATTATATCTGACAAATACAGTAGTAGTGACCCTGTCTAGTTACCCACTGATATCGTCAGGCAATACATGCAGAGATCTTATCGTTAACTGACAGAAATCTTCTCTCCTGTCTGATCGACTAAACGACCGATCGCCATGGTATGAAAAGTGTTGGGACAAACGATACATGGTCCAAAGATCATACGAACCTTCATTTAGTATGACTTTATATTTGTGTCTATGGCCATCTTAAGGGGCTGATTGATGTGGGTTTTCACAGCTACCTGGTCACTGGTTTAAATTACTTAAGAGCATATTTAGAAAAGTGGACAAAAATAGCTTTCTCCAAAATATCCCCCTTAAAATACCATACAAGTAAATACAGAACTGAGGTGTTCCTCTAAGGTGAATTTTAGTGAAATGAATTAAACTCTTAAGGAAAAAAGACAGCTGTATGTAGAAGAATTGGGGAGTGCCAATACAACTTTTGAAAATTGAGTTTTATTAGTAAATATTGCTTAAAATAGACATTTTGGGGTTTATCTACTGTTTCTACTTCTATATATATTTTGTATAAAATTCTAAATCTTGTGTGTGTATATATATATATATATATATATATATATATATATATATATATATATATATACACAAATTTGGGCAGCCATATTGTCAACCTTAGAAATGGACATTTTGGCACAAAATTAACCAGAATTAACCACTTTTGGGGGGTGAATCAAATTAAATTTATGATGGCAAGCAACCATGGAACCCATGGACAACTAAAGATTTCACATACTGAAGGAAAGAAACGCCTCCTTTCACTCCTATATAATGGGAATCTGCAGAAAACAGGAAGAGTCTGTGCATGTATTAAAGGGAAATAAATATCTCAAGCTTAAATACCAAAATAACTTAAAGAAAACTTAGCCAAAGGCTGTGGATTGGTTGAGGACTGACTGGTTGAGCTAATTTGTAGGTTGCTGCTACTGTTGCACCATGGCTGCTGACTTCTCATTTCTCAGCTGATGGTGTGTGGTTGCTAGCTGGCTCTTTGGCAGTTGATGGTGCATAACTACTCCGTGTCTCACAGTCGTATTATCATGGTGTCAGGGTTTTTGGTCTCTTTGGCAGTTCGTGCATTATTGTTGGACCGTGCCTACATTCCCTGATACTTGCTCATACAGTCCTGCAGCTTCCTGACAGCTTGTATCCTCTCCTGACTGCTTCTCTGTAGCATTGAAAACGGACTGAATAAATTCCACATTTGGACCACCTCAGCAGCGCTCAATCAGCGCTTATTTAACGGAGCAATTCATCAATATCAATTATCATTCAGTAACTAATCCTTGTACATTGACTTTTGTCAAACTTTAAATAAGATGCCATACTGATGAGTTATGGGAAAACAGTCATAATATTATGTAGTTTCTAGTACATGTAAATATAAAGTGCTTCCATACCTAAATACTGCTGAATAACAGTGGGTGTCAGCCCAAGAGCTGCTCCCCTGGCTATTATAGAACACCCAATTGAGGGGGAAATGTATCTAGAGCAGTGTTCCTCAACCAGTGGCTTGTGAGAAACATGTTGCTCATCAACCCATTGGATGTTGCTCTCAGTGGCCTCAAAGCAGGTGCTTATTTTTGTTCCTGGCTTTAGGAAAGTCATGGTTGAATAAAAAACAGTTGTACTGCCAAACAGAGCCTCCTGTAGACTGCCAATCCAAATAGGGGATAGCCAAGCAGAGCCCATATTTGGCACCCCCAGGAACTTTTTTTCATGTACTCTTTTAATATTTAAATGTGACTCATGGGTAAATAAAGGTTGGGAACCACCGATCCAGAGGAACCACTTCACTTATGTCAATGTAACTGGCTCCAGAGCCTTCACATTAGAAAATAGAAGTTATTTATTTTAATTTCTTCCTCATTAATTGACATATATGTGTAATACAGAGAGGTCTTTAGGTCAGTGTTTTATTGGAGTCTATATTGGATGAGGTTTAACTGGTTGGGGTGAGGAAGTACAGCTTTGTAACCCCCCCATTCATGATTTGATACAGTACATATTCAGAACAGTATGTTTCAAAATGTTGTACCCTATATCTACATACAGTTCTACTTAGAAATATGGTTTATTTTGCATTTAAATTCTTTTCTTTCTCCCAAAACAAACACTTTGTCAGTAAGCCTGTGATGTCCAGAATGCTGTTTCAGCTTAAAAACAGATGTTTTCAATGTGGCAGTTGAGTTATTCCATTGCAGACTGTGCCCATTTTTCTACTGACTCCTTTGCATTATTTTAGCGGTCCACTATTCTTTCCTTGGAGTTATAACCTAAAGTGCTCTTGTCTGCCATGGCTACTTTTGCCAGGTTGTCTCTATTGCTTTCTTTAATTCCTGTCCCTGGGAGTTCTTCAAATTGCAGATATTATCTTTTGCAGGCACATTTGCTTTACACTCATACCAAATGTTTAAAGCTGCTTTAGGGTCAGGGCACACACTCGGATTCGGGGAGATTAGTCGCCCGGCGACTGATGAAACTTCGGGCGACTTCAGAAAACGAAGCGATCCGATTGCCATCCCACCATCGATTTACATTCTAGCCAGCAGGAGGCAGTTCAGGGAGATTAGTCACCCCGAAGAAGAGGAGATTTGTTGCCAAGTGACTAATCTACCAGAATCTGAGCGTGTGCCCTGACCCTTAGAGTTAAACTGTGATTGTTATGCAATATTAATCTTTTATTATAATACTTATGATCCCATGCAAGTTTGACCAAAATGACACTCTAGAGTGGCCACACATGTATAAATGGTTGTGCAAGTACGACCAAGGATGTCCAAGCAACCCGACCCAATCTGTGTAATTATCACCATGTTTAAATATATGAAACCTTTACAAAACATAGCTAAAATTCTTTTGCCATCTGGATTAATGTATAACATTCTGGAAAACTGGAGAAACACACTTCCATAGTCCTTATTAATGTGCCTTTCCTCTGTAGATCGACCTCCGAATTCCTAAGAAGATCTCCGGAATTATTACACAGGGAGCAAAGGACTTTGGGAATATTCAGTATGTGGAGTCCTTCAAAGTGGCTTATGGTGACGATGGCAACACCTGGAAGATTTACAAAGACAGCAGGACAAAAGCAGATAAGGTATTATTGTGACTAATACTGTTTTGAACAAACAAGCAATGATAAAGTGGGGCAGTTTCACCTATTCCGGTCTCTCTGCATGTTTTGGCCCCTAATGGGGCAGTTTCATCAGACTGTGCCGCAGTACCATTGGAACTCCGTAAACGTGACCAGAAAATCTGGCCTGCTGTTGGCTCACTTTTTGTGTATGTATAGGGAGATAACCTGGGACACATGTTCTGCTCATGTAGCCCATTGGCCAAAAATAGTTTTCATCACCTAAAATGGTCTTCTACTTTGTGAATTTCATAGCTTTAACTGCTGCCAGAAAGCCAGTTCCTGGGATCACAATTTCTATTCCCTCTAAAAAGGCTGCTGGGGGCAATAAATGACTTTTGCAGTTGACCGCATAAATCTTTTCTATCCATTTAAACATGCAGTCTTGCTGCCATGCTCCATAAACACAAACAAGTAGCAGATGACTTTGCACGCATATGTATACTGACTTGTCCCATTGGAAACAACGTACTTGCTGATGTACTTGCTTCTGATGTCCAGAGCAGATCTGGCTGAGCAAAAACCAGTTATGGATGTAACCATATCTCTTTATTTTAAAAATGCTGCCATTTTTGATGTGGCCCTTGTAAACAGTTTAAAGTGAGAAGTAATAACTAGAGATGGCGCGAACTGTTCGCCGGCGAACTTGTTCGCGCGAACATCGGGTGTTCGCGCTCGCCGGAAGTTCGCGAACGTCGCGCGACGTTCGCCATTTTGGGTTCGCCAATGTTGGCGCTTTTTTTTGCCCTCTCACCCCAGACCAGCAGGTACATGGCAGCCAATCAGGAAGCTCTCCCCTGGACCACTCCCCTTCCCTATAAAAACCGAAGCCCTGCAGCGTTTTTTCACTCTGCCTGTGTGTGCTGAAGAGATAGTGTAAGGAGAGAGCTGCTGCCTGTTAGTGATTTCAGGGACAGTTGAAAGTTTGCTGGCTAGTAATCGTTTTGATACTGCTCTGTTATTGGAGGGACAGAAGTCTGCAGGGGTTTGAGGGACATTTAAGCTTAGGTAGCTTTGCTGGCTAGTAATCTACCTTCTACTGCAGTGCTCTGTATGTAGCTGCAGTGGGCAGCTGTCCTGCTTCTGATCTCATCTGCTGACTGCTGCAATAACAGTAGTCCTTGTAAGGACTGCTTTTATTTATTTTTTTGTTGTTTTACTACTACTACTACTACTACTATAAGAGCCCAGTGCTATTAGTCTAGCAGTGTTGGGGAGTGGGACTGGTGTGCTAATCTGCTGCTCCTAGTAGTTCAGCAGCACCAACTTTAATTTTTTTTTTTTTTAATATTCATTTTTTTTTTTATTTTACTTTTTTTTATTTTACTACCGCTGTAGTAGTGTATAAGTTGACCTTTTAGGCATTATTTGCCCTGTAGGCATTTTTTGCCCAGTGTGTTATTCAACCAACTGCCATCTAGCTGTGTGACCTTGTTCACATTCTGTCTAAATATCCATAATATTACCGTCTCCAGAAAAAACACCGGAGTGACTTTTTTCAAGCAGCCATAATATATTTTACGTAATCCGTATCCATCGCTGTAGTAGTGTATAAATTGACCTTTTAGGCATTATTTGCCCTGTAGGCATTTTTTGCCCAGTGTGTTATTCAACCAACTGCCATCTAGCTGTGTGACCTTGTTCACATTCTGTCTAAATATCCATAATATTACCGTCTCCAGAAAAAACACCGGAGTGACTTTTTTCAAGCAGCCATAATATATTTTACGTAATCTGTATCCATCGCTGTAGTAGTGTATAAGTTGACCTTTTAGGCATTATTTGCCCTGCCCAGTGTGTTATTCAACCAACTGCCATCTAGCTGTGTGACCTTGTTCACATTCTGTCTAAATATCCATAATATTACCGTCTCCAGAAAAAACACCGGAGTGACTTTTTTCAAGCAGCCATAATATATTTTACGTAATCCGTATCCATCGCTGTAGTAGTGTATAAGTTGACCTTTTAGGCATTATTTGCCCTGTAGGCATTTTTTGCCCAGTGTGTTATTCAACCAACTGCCATCTAGCTGTGTGACCTTGTTCACATTCTGTCTAAATATCCATAATATTACCGTCTCCAGAAAAAACACCGGAGTGACTTTTTTCAAGCAGCCATAATAAATTTTACGAGATCCGTATCCACCGCTGTAGTAGTGTATACGTTGATCTTGTGGGCAGTATTTGCACAGTGTTTTCTTCAAACCGCCATCTAGCTGTGTGAGCTTGTTCACATTTTGTCTAAATATTGATAATATTATCGTCTCTAGAAAAATCACTTGAGTTACTTTTTTTCAAGCAGCATTCATATATTTTACGTAATCTGTATCCACCGCTGTAGTAGTGTATACGTTGATCTTGTAGGCATTATTTGCACACTGTTTTCTTCAAACTGCCATCTAGCTGTGTGTATTATCGTTTCCAGAAAAACCAACTGAGTTTTTGTTGTTGTTGTTTTTTTAAAAATAATGCCAGGCAAAGGCAGGCCGCCACGCAGAGGCCGTGCTAGGGGCCGTGCTGCTATGCAATCCTGTGGCCCTAGCAAATTGCCCAGTTTTAAAAAGCCAATGACCCTGAACTCCCAAAATGCTGAAGAGGTAGTTGACTGGCTTACACAGCACACCCCATCCTCTACCGTTTCTAACTTTACCACAACATCCTCCTCATCCTCCACTGCTATGGCCACCCCACGTAACACTTCCTCCACCACCGGTGCCCCTTCTTCACTGGAGTCAGAGGAGTTATTTTCCCATGAGTTTCTTGAACTGAGTAATGCGCAACCATTATTGCCAGAAGAAGATGAAGGAGATGAGGACGTTACACCAGATTTAATTCTGGCAGAGAACACGACAGAGATGGACATAATGAGTGATGAGGAGGAGGTCCCCGCTGCTGCTTCCTTCTGTGATGTGTCAGAAGAAATTGATGCATCTGAGGAGAATGATGATGAGGAGATTGATGTTTTGTGGGTGCCTAGTAGAAGAGAGCAAGAGGAGGGTAGTTCAGATGGAGAGACGGAGAGTCAGAGAGGCAGTAGGAGAATAAGACTTAGAAGAAGCAGGGAGGACAGCCCGCAGGGATCAGTAGGGCAACAACATGTATCGGCACCTGTGTTCAGCCGGCCAACGCACCCGCCATTGCCGCCAATGCCGCCAACTTCTACTGTTACCGCCAGATCGCACACTTCCAAAAAGTCAGCAGTGTGGGATTTTTTTAATGTGTATGCCTCTGACAAAAGCATTGTAATTTGCAATGAGTGCAGTCAGAAACTGAGCCTTGGTAAGCCCAACAGCCACATAGGTACAACTTCTATGCGAAGGCACATGAGCGGCAAGCACAAAGCACTTTGGGAGCAACACCTCAAAGGCAACAGGCAAACTAAAAGCCACACTCCTTCTGGTCCAGCATCTTACTGCTCTACCTCTGCTCTCCTTGACCCGTCTGAACCACCCTCCACTCCGCCTTCCACCTTGACCACCTGTTCCCATTCCCAGTCATCTGCCACCAGCCAAGTTTCTGTGAAGGCCATGTTTGAGCGTAAGAAGCCAATGTCTGACTGTCACCCCCTTGCCCGGCGTCTGACAGCTGGCTTGTCTGCACTCTTAGCCCGCCAGCTTTTACCATACCAGCTGGTGGACTCTGAGGCCTTCCGCAAATTTGTAGCAATTGGGACACCGCAGTGGAAGGTACCCAGCCGCAATTTTTTTTCTAAAAAGGGAATACCACACCTGTACCAACATGTGCAGAGCCAAGTTACTGCATCTCTGTCACTTAGTGTTGGGCCAAAGGTCCATATGACTACTGACGCATGGTCCTCCAAGCATGGTCAGGGCAGGTATGTCACCTACACTGCCCACTGGGTGAACTTGGTAATGGCTGGGAAGCAGGGAATGGGTAGCTCAACAACAACAGTGGAGTTGGTGTCACCGCCACGGATTGCACGCGGTTCTGCCACCACCTCTACTCCTTCATCGCTCTCTACCTCGTCTTCTTCCTCTTCTTCTTCTTACTCTGCTGCTGGGTCCTCCTTCTCCTCCTCCACACCTGTGCACCCCCAGCTCCCCCTAGGCTATTCGACGTGCCAGGTACGCCGTTGTCACGCTGTCTTGGGGATGACGTGCCTGGAAAGCAAAAACCATACCGGATCTGTACTCCTGTCATCTCTGCAGTCACAGGCCGATCGGTGGCTGACCCCACACCAACTGCAGATCGGAAAAGTGGTGTGTGACAATGGAAGCAATCTGTTGGCAGCGTTGAGACTGGGCAATTTAACACATGTGCCCTGCATGGCACATGTGTTAAATTTAATAGTCCAACGTTTTGTCTCCAAGTACCCAGGATTCCAGGACGTTCTCACCCAGTCCAGAAAGGTGTCGGCCCATTTCAGACGTTCCTGCACAGCCATGGCACGCCTTGCTGACATTCAGCAGCGCTACAACATGCCAGTCAGGCGTTTGATTTCTGACAGCCAGACTCGCTGGAATTCAACGCTCCTTATGTTGGAACGTCTGCTGCAACAACAAAGGGCCGTCAACGAGTACCTTTTTGAACTGGGTGGTAGGACTGGATCTGCAGAGCTGGGGATTTTTTTCCCCCGTTACTGGGTGCTTATGCGCGATGCCTGCAGGCTCATGCGACCTTTTGAAGAGGTGACAAATATGGTCAGTCGCACCGAAGGCACCATCAGCGACCTAATACCCTTCGCTTTCTTCCTGGAGCGTGCCGTGCGACGAGTGACAGATGAGGCTGTAGACCAGCGTGACGAGGAGCTGGAAGCGCACGATTTCTGGTCGGAATCACCAGAACGAACCCAGGCACCTGCTGCAACGCAGGGAGAGGTGCCAGAAGTGGAGTCAGAGGAGGAAGGTGGCTTTGTGGAGGAGGAGGAGGAGGACCAACAGGAGCAGGCTTCCCAGGGGGCTAGTGGTGACCTTTTGGGGACCCCTGGTCTTGTACGTGGCTGGGGGGAGGAGACCGTGGATGATGCAGTCCTTGATAATGAGGAAGCGGAGATGGATAGCTCTGCATCCAACCTTGTGAGAATGGGGTCTTTCATGCTGTCATGCCTGTTGAAGGACCCCCGTATCAAGAGGCTTAAGGAGAAGGACCTGTACTGGGTCGCAACGCTACTAGACCCTCGGTACAAGCATAAAGTGTCAGAAATGTTACCAACATACCACAAGTCCGAAAAGATGCGGCATTTACAAACCAGCCTGCAAAACATGTTGTACAATGCTTTTAAGGGTGATGTCACTTCAGGAACTCATCAACATTCCAGGGGCAGAGGTGCCAGTAATCCTGCCACGAGCACACCTGCAAGGACAAAGCCCTTTGGCCAGTCTGTAACGTCAGACATGCAAATGTTTTTCTGTCCAAGGCAGCGCCACAACCCTTCTGGATCCACCCTCAAAGAACGCCTCGACCGGCAGGTAGCGGACTACCTGGCATTAACTGCAGATATCGACACTCTGAGGAGCGATGAACCCCTGGACTACTGGGTGCGCAGGCTTGATCTGTGGCCAGAGCTGTCACAATTTGCCATGAACCTCTTGTCTTGCCCAGCCTCAAGTGTGCTCTCAGAAAGGACCTTCAGTGCAGCAGGAGGGATTGTAACTGAGAAGAGAACTCGCCTAGGTCACAAAAGTGTCGATTACCTGACCTTTATTAAAATGAATGAGGGGTGGATCTCGGAGGGTTACTGCACGCCGGAAGACTTGTTCTGACTTCTATGCAGCTGTCCTTCTCTTCAAGCCTCATGACTCCACACACAGCTGTCCTTTAGCGTCCTCCTCCCTCCGCCACCGTTACAAACTAGGGTGTGTGCTTCAGTGGCTGCAACCAAAAAAATGCATATTTTCTGCATTTATATGGCATAATTTTTCTGGCCTCTGTGCTTCAGTGGCTGCAACCAAAAAAATTTATATTTTCAGCATTTATATGGCATAATTTTTCTGGCCTCTGTGCTTCAGTGGCTGCAACCAAAAAAATTTATATTTTCAGCATTTATATGGCATATTTTTTCTGGCAACTGTGCTTCAGTGGCTGCAACCAAAAAAACTGGGCAAACAATGTCTACAAGGTCAACGTATGGCGAAAAATTACTATTTTCAGCATTTATATGGCATATTTTTTCTGGCAACTGTGCTTCAGTGGCTGCGTCCAAAAAAACTGGGCAAACAATGCCTACAAGGTCAACGTATGGCAGTTGTTTAAAGAGAACAGTAGATTACTAGCCAGCAAAGCTACCTAAGCTAAAATGTCCCTCAAATCCCTGCAGACTTCTGTCCCTCCAATACAGAGCAGTATCAAGCAGATTACTAGCCAGCAAACTTACTATCATCTGTCCCTGAAATCACTAACAGCTCTCCCCCTACACTATCTCTTCCAAGCACACACAGGCAGATTTTTCAGATACATTTTTGCCCTTGATCCCCCTCTGGCATGCCACTGTCCAGGTCGTTGCACCCTTTAAACAACTTTAAAATCATTTTTCTGGCCAGAAATGTCTTTTTTAGATGTTAAAGTTCGCCTTCCCATTGAAGTCTATGGGGTTCGCGAACCGTTCGCGAACCGCTCGCATTTTTGCGCAAGTTCGCGAATATGTTCGCGAACTTTTTTTCCGACGTTCGCTACATCCCTAGTAATAACTAGTTACTTTCAAATCATTATACAGTATATTCCACCAAAAATATTTTTTATTTTCATAATTAAAATGTAATTCTAAGCGACTTTCCTATATAAATTGATTAAAAATGTTTAGTGGTTTTATAGTTATTTGTAAATAATAAAGGAATATCTGTGCAGAGCTTTATAGTCTCTACACTTCTGGTTCTGATTCCTGAAAAAATGTAGCAAACGCCAGCTGATAAAACGAGAACTGTAGTGGATAGTTCACAATTAAAAATTGATTTATTCACAGTTGTTAATGAAAAATATGTGAGGTCCCAAAGCAAATATTTTCTTTCCAGCTGCAACCAGCACAGTCATGCTATGAGTCACATTTCAGTGACAGATTTCACCTGAACTAACTGACTTATTCCAGCATGAGTTAGAAATTGGCAATGCACTACTGGCAAACAGCATTGCACAGTTGTTTGCAGCTGGAAGAAGTGTTAGGTTGAGGGAGCATGCTTAAAAAACTATTTATATCTCGAAAAGGGCAGAGATCACCTTTAAAGGAATATTAACACCAAAAAATGAAAGTGTTTTAAAGTAATGACTATATAATATGCTGCCCTGGTACAACTAGTATGTTTGTTCAAAAACTCTACAATAGTAGCCATGCTGTGTAGCCATGGGGCAGCCATTCAAAGCTCTGTAGTGTACAATGGGATTCCGTAGAAGTTATCTGTTATCTGTTGTGTATCCTGTGCTTGAATGGCTTTCCCCATGGCTACATAGCAACTTGCATAGGACAACAGTACATTATATTGTCATTCCTGTAAAACACTTAAAATTTTTGGTGTTGCTATTACTTTATTTGCTTCCAGTAATGTCTAAGTATTCCTGTCCCTCTAATGTGCTCCCAGTAACATCTAAGCATTGCTGCCCCTTTTATTCCATTGTATTACAGGAATACTAAACCTATAAAAATAATTGTATTTTGACATGTAATTCAAGCTCCAAGTAGTATGAGTCATGCACTTCATACCAGCTGTTTAACCTCTATATAGGAGCAGATGTGTGCAGAGGACTGTAAGGACATGACATAATGTGCCTTATTCTTTTGCAGATCTTCCTCGGAAACACTGACAACTACTCTCACAAAAAGAACCTCTTTGACATGCCATTCTCCGCCCGTTTTGTGCGTGTGCTCCCGCAGTCTTGGCACGAGCGAATCACACTACGAATGGAACTCCTGGGCTGTGATGATTAAAAATAGGCCGAGACATTGCCGACTGCAGTGTCCCAGAATTCAAATTCTCTTATCACTGTCTCCTGTATTTGAAACACCTGCTGACTACTAAAATGCCACTTAATTGTCACCTAAATCATCTGGGTTTAGGGGTGGGGTGTCCCTTATGTGTCCTGTTGACAATCCAGAAAAATAACCAATAGTGGAGTCGTCATTCAGCCCTCAGTATAACACGGAGTGTCTCAACTGAAAAGGCATGCCAAACCATAGTCAATGGCACTTCCCATCAGAGCAATGAGGGAACAGGCCCTTTGCTACAGAGGTGCCCTGTAACCAAAATAATATATTTGTTTGTGTGTTTACATCAGGAGTGTCATTTTATGACCCACCAGTTTTTTGAACGACAACATCTAGCATTTACCACAGCATGTTCCTTCGAACAGTGCCTGTTGTAGTTTAACAACAGCTGGTGGGCCATATATTGCACATCACTGAAATACTGCAATTTTTTTCTTATTTGCCGGCCATCCAGAACCCAATTCCATACTGTTCTGGGAATTTCCTTGTGTAAGTTGGGGCCCCCGACCTTGAATTACTGCTCAGGGCCCATTTTTCTCTTGCCCTATACTACCAATCTCCGCTGATCAGAACTATGTAACAACCTTACTGGCCATTCTAAGAGGGTAATGTAATAAATGGAGCACAGTTTGCTCTGGTCTAGTTACCCATAGTAACCAGTAAATGCTTCCTGCTGATAGGTTGATGATGGTAACTAGTCAAAGTATTTGGATTACTTACATGTGGGTTGGTTTGCAGCTACCCTTGTGGTGGCTTCCCGACGACTGGACTCCGCTCCAGACAAAATCACAACGTCCAAAATGATAATAGATAGACAGGAGCCTTTACAACCACGGGTAGTGTTTGAATAAAAAATGTATACACCAACAGATGAACGGCACTCCAATAAAAAACAGGCTTTTTATTACTGGGTAATGTGGAAATACATAGGCCTTACGCGTTTCGGGAACACCTTCCCTTAATCATAGGCTTCAAGCCTATGATTAAGGGAAGGTGTTCCCGAAACACGTAAGGCCTATGTATTTCCACATTACCCAGTAATAAAAAGCCTGTTTTTTATCGGAGTGCCGTTCATCTGTTGGTGTATACATTTGCGGCAGTGGGGACACTGCGGACTGAGCACCCGACCTCAAAGGGAAGCAGCGAAGTGGTGGTGAGTTGGAGCGGTCCTAATTGGTGTTGTTTTGAATAAAAAAAGTCTTTATTGCCAAGTATGTTTAAAAACATAAACAGGTATCATCCTAGAGCTCTTTAACTAAACCATGACTTTTTTTTTTTTTTTTATTCAAACACTACCCGTGGTTGTTAAAGGCTCCCGTCTATCTATTATCATTTTGAATGTGATGATGGTAACTAGATCTGTAGCAAGCTTTGCACCTTCTATGTCATTGCCCTTAATCACATGTACTCATGCACAAACCTTTTTTTTCCTGTGTGATCCATGCTATCCCTTTATGCACATTTGTTTTTTGTTTTTTTCGCTTACCAATTCAGTATTTGAAATATTGAAAATTAATATTGTAACCATTGGGTATAAAGCTTTCCTAATTTTGTTTGTATTTTTTTTAATCAGGTTTAATGTTATTTTTGTGAACTTGCACAATTGTTTTGGCTTATGATGTTCTTTGTGCTAAAAATATAAAATTATGACCAACCTGTGAAACTTCAGCTCCTGTTGAACTAGACTACCAGTGTGTGTGCCTGAGGAAGAATGCTGACGGTTATATTTTACAGGAGGTTGACAACCAGGGGCTATCAAATGCCTTTTGTTGGGTGCGTTTGCAGAGGTAATAAACCAAATATCCCAATATAACAAAAGCTATATCTATTTATAATTTGTGATGGTAATGCGGCCGCTCCTTCCATTTTCTTTTCATCACCTATGGTGACTTTCTCTTGATGCAGTTAAAGTTTATGTTCATGAACCAAGAGATAGGATTTATATTTAGTTTCAAACAGGTCCTGAAAATGCACCTTACAGAGGAATTTGTAGATGGAATTCCATAGATAAGGAAAAGCAAGAGAGGTGTGGTGGTTGGTGTAATAAGTCTATGAGAAACAGAGTAGACGCCTAGCAACATATAGAGGAATAAATTAAGAGATATAATGAGTTGTCAAGGGATGAATGGGTTTAAACGAGAAAGAAGCTTTGCTTAATGGAGAATCATAATGTTAAGCTCCCCATAGACGCGAAATTATCGTGCGGTTAGTGGTATTCGAACGATCGTACATCTTACGATTTTTCGGCCGACATCTGTCGGGAAATTGATCGGCCAGGTCAAAAAATCTTTGTCGGTCCCAGTGCAATGTATCTATGTTTGCAGGGCCAAGCAGGCAGCTCCCCTTTGTTTTCCTGGCAAATTGGTCTCACAATCAGGATCTGATTTTTTAAAACTCTCAACGTCTATGGCCAGCTTAGGAGCGCAGAATAAAATAGACCTAAAGAGTAGAGATAGGAGTTGTAGTAGCTGCTTGTGAAGAGAGAAGTTCTGACAGGCATATTAATGTGATCTGAGAAGGAAAAAGGAAGTCAAAGACTTCCCAAGACAACTTTCAAAATAAACAAGTTTAATGGCATCATAGAAAATAGTGAGTGTTTATTATTGTTATGATCACCATCATTTATTTATATAGCGACCGCAAGTTACGCAGCACATTACATTCATTAACAAATGGGCTCTTAACAATAATTTAACAAACAAGGGCTGCAGAATAAAAACAAGATAAGAGGGCCCTGCTTACAAAAGATTATTAGCACAGGTATCATCATCATTTATTTATTTATATAGCGCTGTCAAGATACGCAGTGCTTTAATATATGGGATCTATTATCCAAAATGCTTGGGACCTTGGGTTTTCTGGATAAGGGATTTTTCTTACCTTAATGTAAACATTAAATAAACCAAATAGGAGATAAGGATTAATTATATCTTAGTTTGGCTCAAGTACAAGCTACTGTTTTATTATTATAGAGAAAAAGGGAGATCATTTAAAAAAATGAATTATTTGATTAGAGTGGAGCCTATGGGAGATGGCCTTCCCATAATTCAGAGTATGGATCCCATACCTGTATTATTAATAGCACGTATTTCTTAAATGCCAGAATCTCCTGCCATAGAAAGGTTTATACATTGAGTATCCAAATTACAGAGGATCAGATCTGGGTAAAAAGATATTGGTTTATTTCTTTTACCTTCAGTTTTACTATAAATGATTTAATACATTCCGAAGCAGATAGGTAGGAGGAGATCTCTAATTTTGCTCACTGCTTTGTGCAGAGAATCTGATGTAGTTTGTGCCCCACTGGGTCGAATCAGCCCTTGTTTTGCATTTAGTGGGGAAACTCAATTTAGAAAATTCAGATGAGAATGTACAGTAACTGGCCACAGTGTGAGAAAAAGTAAATGTGTCATGCTCCAGACATTCAGTATGACATAAAGGAATAGATCCAATGAAGGCCACAGCCATCTGAATGTAAATATATGTGAGTGTATCCAGATATCTATCCTGGGGAACTATAACATGTCCTGCAACCAATTTTACAATGTTATCTATATGGGTGGGGAGTACATGTGGGAATCATTCAGTGAACACGATATGAATGATTTAGGCCTGGCAAGTGTATTAAGAAACTAAGAGAACACACTTGGACATCAAGGTGGGAAACCAATAATAAAATAAGAGCCCTAAAATGTAATTAACCCACATCCCAGTGGGAACTGCAGTCAGTATCAGTGGAATGCATAATGATGAGATAAGCAGATGCCATTGCTCCCCAGAGAGCTCCACATGAGGCACGGGACAAATTGACACTGATAGGATAAACAGGGATCAGATTTTGTTTTCTTATCTTTTTTTTCTTTTTTCCCTTTAAGCGATATAGCTTGTTTGAAAACAGGAACATTTCCTGGCTTTACAAAACCAATCTGAAACCATTTCCTGATTATAAAAAAAAAGGAAGAGTTTAGTAGATTTCAGATGAGTGCCATCCAAAATATATATATATATACACACACAAACACTCCATGTGAATGGACCTGAGAGCCTGGACCTTATTTGTATGATATTGAATCTAATTTTGGACACTGCACCCCAGTGCTTTAATGCTAACAACCTGATTAAATGCCACTGGGCCTTTGGTTGGCATAAAAGATACATAGGGCTTTTGGATTTATGACCAAGGGGCAGGCCTTATTTGGATGAGATATGAGATTACCAATACAATATGAAATATGTCCCACTGACTTTGTTTGCAGACTCTTCTAGACATTCTGTCTCTGTTATGCAACTTGGAAGAAGTTGTAGCAACAGTTGCCCATGTGTGGCATAGTCCTTAATGCAAGCTTCAGATTGGAGGAGATAAGAAAGATTAACAAAAGCAGAGCAAACAAAACAGTTTTAGGGCTCAACTTGACTTACTTGTGCAGAGTTTGGCAGAGCAGTAATGAAGTGGGCAGGCTGGGGGTCCCGAATACACCCTGTAACTTATGGTTAGGGAGTGCTGTGGGTGCAAGATACAGCTGTCCCCAGGGGTGCTGCTGCCATGAGGTGACTTGAGAAACTCGCCTCAGGCAGCAGAACCTCGCAAGTAAGAAGGAGCAAGAAAAAGCCAAAGGGACGGCTGCCTTGGGGCAACAAGGGCTATAGAAACGTCCCTGGCAGTCCCCTGTACTTACTGTCCACTTATGGCTGCCAATACATACAGGGTTGCCTTGTGACCAACACTACTACACTCTGCACCTTGCAATGAGGTGCAGCAATGCCCCAGATGTGTCCATGGCATAAATAAATGAGCCCTACAGAATACCAGTACACTGGTTGCCTTAATAGATACTAGGATTGTGGTGCCTATGGCAAACAAAAATGGGACGGACCTCTGAATTTCATGCAATTATTGCTCACGTGTGCCATGTCTGTCGGTTCCTATTTACTGTAATGGGAAGGAATTTAAGCCAATTGCTGATATTGTGTTTGTGCCACGTTTTATTTCTGAGAAGAAACACAGCTACAAAACACTGCGTGTCCTGGCTCTTAAAAATACATTTTATGCAAACTCCAAGTCTTAATTACCACCTAAATAGTGCCATTTATAAATGTGTTAAAAAGCTAACGGGGATAATGGGAAAACACTAACAATTTTTAACGACAGTATCCCTTAGAGATCATCAGGGCTCACGTTTTCATATGTTCACTTTCATAGCACAGAACGCAGGTCTCAACCCAAATTAACCCCAGTGAATGTGGAGCTATTGCCAGGGGGAATGTCACATTTGAGTGATTATGTTTAGTTTATAAAATGCTTTGACGTGTGGAGGTTATAGATGGGAGGGGGGGCACCATGATAATTAGCTCTCTAGCCTCAAAGAATAATCCCTGGACTTGCCTTAAACATGAATCCGTGTTTAACTCTGTAATTGTCTGCCCATGTCAGCCCATTGCCGGTCATTGCTTTGATCTGCATTGTGCCTTTCCACCTCTGCATCAGCCAAGGGCTCACAAATTGTATCCAAACCCGCACACCCTGGCCTTCAAATGAATAGAAGCCCGGTGCACAATGATGCCCTGCTTGCATCTGCCATGTGTGCCAGTGAATTTAGCCAAGGGCTGGGCAGGGAGTATATGCCCTGGGCCCTTATTGACAAGAGTTATGCCAGGAAATGGCATTTGCTAAAGTGTCATAATGTACCTTTGTATAATATTTGTTACATTATACATTAGGGATATCCAGCCTGTGATCTTGCAACTGCTGGATCTGTAGTCCACTCGCCAGATGGCTGATTTACATTGTGCTTTTGTTTATTTATATTTTTTCCCACCAACCGCTGCCTTCCAGCAGTGCTTTGGACCCTTCTGTTCTGAACTCGGCTTTTGCAAGCCACCACCTTCAGTAGAAATCCTGGCTCTCTTTCTTCAAAAAAGTATTAAATGGCTGAAATCATGACCGCTCTGCACATGTATTCCATTACTGCATTATTGCTGGGGTGGGATAGGATGTTGCAGATTAAATTCATTAGGAATTATTCATGTTCATTTTCTGCATCATTGTTGATGCGACCAGGGGTGATTGCCTCTTGCCAACCGAAGCAGCTCCCGAGATGCTAGAAATTCGGCAGGGGAGGCAAAAAGCTTGTTTCTTAACTCACCTCATGTGGCAGGTCATTTGAGATAGAGGGAACTCAACCAGCAAAGAATACAAGAGACTGAGCTACACATGCAGTGCTCAGGGGTATTGACTCTATTTATTGCACCAGTAGAGACTGCAGGGTCACTGTTTCTGGGGAGATCTTCCTTTCTGGCCATGCAGTACCAAAGCATTTAGCACTAGCCAACCCTAGCCAAAGCAATGCTTTATCCATTTATCCATTCTTTCGCATAGGAAAGAATGAGTTACACCAGCTTTAGGGTGGTGACAGACGGGAAGACTAGTCGCCCAGCGGCAAATCTTCTCTACTGTGGACGACTAATCTCCCTAAATGCCTTATGAATTACCGGCGGAATGGCATATGAATCACTTGCCGAAATTGCCTCACGAGGAAACGTCGGGCGACTTTGAAAATCCAAAATGATTTGTATGCCATCCCACCGGTGATTCATATTCTTGCTGGCGGGAAGGCATTTGGGGAGATTAGTCGCCCACAGTAGAGCAGATTTGTCGATGGGCGACTAATCTCCCCGTGTGCCATCACCCTTAGTCTGGAGAGTGAGGCCTGTGAAAAGGAAGAAAGATGGCTATTGGGTTTTTTTTTGTTTAATTTGTTAAATTTCCTAAATCAGTCAGACATCTGCAGGTTTGAAAATCCTGTTAGACAAGGATCCCATTAGGGTGTTGATGCAATCCTAGTCTGAAGGTTCTCTGTAGGCCTGGAGTATGATCTGATAAAAATTATTTCAGCCCATTTTGATACAGCATTTAGGTGGTCATATCTGATGTATGGCCAGCTTTGGCTTTACTGAAAACTGCTAATGACCAGACATAGGCATATGTATTTATAAGATCAGGACTGCCCAGGCTCAGACGCTGAATGTGGCCCTCTGAAGGATTAGTATATCCCCTGCCTGTTTAAAAGCTCCATAGACTTCCTTTATCAACTAATCTTAGTTCAAGGAAAATCATGGATAGCACTGAGTTACATGTTTTGTTTTCAAAGTTCAGAAGTGATCACTATAAGGGTCCTTTAAATTTAAAACGGGTTCCGGCTTATTCTCAAGGATATCACAACAGAAGCCTTTCAGCACCTGAATGATGAACAGTGATTTCCATTTCTGCCCCATCTGTCTAAACATCCGAGGTTTGATTGTATACATTAAATTTGCAACTTTCTCATCATAAAATTATGATTTTTTTTTCATGGAGAATTGGGTGATTTTTGAAGTACCTTCTAAATGTGGATGAATATTTTGAAAGCTGCATTGGGAGTCAGAGTATGTGAGTAGTTTAAATATGATTTGGCTTCAGATGACTAGAGGAGTTAATATACCTGTGACATATTTTTGCTTTACAGAATATTCTTTGGATGTTCCAGAACCACAGTAACTATTCTGTAAGATAAACAGGATGACATTATGCCTTAAGATTTCGTGTGTATTTTTTGTGTACTTTCATCTTAATCCCCTGCCCAACTATCATTTTTATTGCGTAACAGCACACACTCTACAGCAGGATCCCCAACGTTTTGAACCCGTGAGCAACATTCAGAAAAAAAAGGAGTTGGGGAGCAACACAAGCATGAAAAATGTTCTTCAGCTGCCAAATAAGTGCTGTGATTGGCCATTTGGTAGCCCCTATGTGGATTGTCAACCTACATTGAGGCTCTATTTGGCAGTGCACCTGGTTTTTATACAACCAAAACTTGCCTCCAAGCCTGGAATTCAAAAATAAGCTCCTGCTTTGAGGCCACTGAGAGCAACATCCAAGGGGTTGGAGAGCAACATGTTGCTCACGAGCTACTGGTTGGGGATCACTGCGGGACAGGTATGGGACCTTTTATCCAGAATGCTGGGGACCTGGGGTTTTCACAGATCAGGGATGTTTTATATTTGGGATCCCCATGCTTTATGTCTACTAAAAAATCAGCTAAACAATAAATGACCCCAATAGGATTGTTTTGCCACCAATAAGGATTATTTATATCTAACGTAGGATCAGCAGGAAGAGTGACAGCTACACTTCACTTCCTCAACTGCCCATTCATCATGCATTGGCAAACAACCATACCAACCAATATCGGTAGTACATATATTGGTCAGGATTGTCATACTTGTATCAATGATTGTGGGAAACTTTATTTTGTACAATGTTATTGGTACATGTATGCACTGCTTATAACTTCATGAGACCTAACCATGTAAAGCTGGTCAAACACTAGCCAAGATTGTCTGCCAGGTTGGCAGATTATTGATCCATGTATGTTGGCAAAAGAATGGCTTCCTCAGTTGATATCCAATCAGGAGACCAATATCAGTTTGGAAAAGGAATATGCTGGCTAGTTCTTCTCAGGTGCTCTGCATTAGTCATTTATGTGAGCCGATTTGGCGACAGAGAGTAGAGATCAGCCCCTTTGTTGTCCTTAGTATATAAGTGTATTTATGTAAAGCTGTACAGCCAGCTTTATGCTCTGATGTCTAGAACAGTTGTAACACATATTGGGTCTACAGGTTTTTTTTTTAACAAAAAATAAACCTCATCACATGACTTCCAGTAGATACATTGCCCCATGCAAGCAGAAAAAATATTAACTTAAAAATAACAGCACGTTCCTATTTTTTTTTTTCCAAAACAAATTCTGATTTATGAGAGAAATAACTTCTACTATCTGTTAAATAGAAAGTGAGAAGGATATTTGTCAGTTGGTGCGGAGGTTACAAGTGTCTCCTGGAATCACATAAATCCACCTTCTGACTGACGGTCTGTAATGATGGTTATGCAGACACCATGACGACCGGAATACAATGCTGACTTTACCCCCTATATATCGTGTTTGCAGAGAGAGCCCATAAAGTTGGAACAAACAGCTACATAGGAACTGTTTTTGAATCTTGGAGTTCAACTTTCTCTCCAATGCAGAACTTGCATGGGTGTGTAAAAAAGAAAATAAAATGTAAAAAAGTAAAAGTTTCTTACAACAATCACACCACATGTTTATCAGTGTTGCGCCTAGGTTTTTGCCCCTCTGGGCCTTAGTGGCCCCCCATGAATTCGGTGTTAAGGAAGGAAATAATTATTATAAAATGACGAAAACCAATTTCAGTTGCTTGGAATAGGGCATTCTATAACATGCTAAAAGTTACCTTAAAGTACAAGAAGTCTGAGCAGTTCAAAGCAGAACACTGCACTGTACACACCAATATCCTTTTATTTTTTAAATTATCGTACTGTGTGAGTAGTCTTCTAAAGCCAAATGCTTGGGTTTGACTCCGACTAGTGACTAATCACACAGAGATTATATATTATCTGTGTGGCTTTTCATAAGCCCCCCTACAGTTGTTTCACACACTACAAAAACATACAGATAGATTAATGGGGTGTTGCCACCTTCTGGCTGCATCTCCATCGGGGACTGGATGGGAGATTTTGATGATTTAAATTGATTCAAATGGGTTGTTTGAATCTTCCACCTGTTGAGTCCTCACTGGAGGTGATCATGTAGAAGCAAGAGAAGCAAGAGCAGCAAGGGCTGGAAGGGGTGAGGGTGGTCAGGAGGAGATGGGGAAGAGAGCAGGGGGATCCAATCTGGGGCCTAGAGCAATCAGCCCATGCGGCCTAGCGGCTCAATTTCTTTAATGCCGGCCCTGCCTCTTTCTAGCTTTCAAATGGGGTTCAGTAATCCCAGCAAGCAAAACTATTGCCATGTGAGGCTACAATTGTATTGCTATTGTTACTTATCTTTCTATGCAGGCCCTCTCATATTCATATTCCCATCTCATTCGAACCACTGCCTGGTTGCTAGGTAAATAAGAACCCTAGCAAATCCGCTAGCTGCTGAAATACCAAACTGCTGAACAATAAGCTAAATACAGTAATCTAAAGGTGGACTAGCCCTTTAAAATGTAATATGTTTGCTGGGCACTTGATGCCGCTTTCCCAGCCCTCAGAATAGAAGTACAACGTAGCAATTTGCCCTTGCAAACCATAACTTAACTTTTACCTTGATGTGGTTGTGCTTTTGCTCAGCAAAGCGTTATTATTATGATGTGAACATTTAAGAACAAAAAGGGGAAACTAACTCTGTATTTTACTTAATGAGCTGTTTTGCACGTGGACCTGATTTGGTGAATGTGGGTGCAGAGTACTTGTAAAGTGCCAACAACACAGCTTGGGCATGGCCCAAAACAAGAATAATAGAAAATATACAAATATAATGAGAATACTTTTATAAGGAACGGATGTCCTTATCATACTACTCAGGCATTCTCACAATAGATTTAAACTAACTGATACTAAATCACTTTGAAAGAACTCTTGCATCCAGGGTCTATTTGTTCTCACACCTTGCACTAGCGCTGCCTAACTTGCACATCTGAATGATACTCAACTAAAGGAGGTGGGTATAAGAGTTACCTACTTCTGTCTGCCAATCTTAAATACATTACTGCTGACCACATGTTGGAGTGCAGAGACCTGCAGCAAATTTATCAATTGCGGTGCAGGGTGCAAAGTGCAGAAAACATGGAGGATAGTGTTTTTACTTGCACCCTGTACTGCAATTGATAAATTACAGCTCTGGTACATAAATCACACTGAACAACTGATTCAGCATGTAATTAAGATGCACAATGTTGCCTGTTAAACATTGATTGATTTATTTATATTTTGGTGTATTTCATTCATGCTGAGGCTACAGTTACCATAATATCAATTTGTTTTAATCAAAGCTGTAACTTTAAAACAAACCTACAAGACAGATTGGTGGTTTGGCCGCACAATGTATCCTTCTTTAGCAATGTAGTTTAACTGTGTAATTAAATATGCCATAATTACATGCTCTGCTAAGTTTTACTGCATGCATATAATTCTTTTACAGACATGATACTTTATTTTATTGTAAGAATTTTTGTGACTTTGGCCACTAATAATTTGCCTTCCTGGACTGCACAAATGTAGCATTCCCATGTAATTCAGATTACCCATTTTCATTAACTGCACTACTGTTATACAGTATTTATTTACTTTTATTAATGGCACCATTTTGGAATCACTGTACAAAATAAGCATGGGAAGGAACTGAGCTGTTAAACCGTTATTTATGAGTATAGTTATAAATCAATGAAGTGTTTTCTTCATCCTATAATAAGTATATTTGTAGGAGAGTACTCATTCTGGGAGTTGCTCTACATACATACTGTAACCTTGTTGTACAGATGGAGTGTTGGGGTAAAATGAGCAGTTATAACAAGTACTTAGTAATACAAGTAGTAGGAATTATCACACATGAAACTTTAATTCATATGGGCATTTTATAAATCATAGCTTTATCCAAAATTCAAAAAAATCAACCATACCAAAAGGTTGGAGGTGCTCTATGGTCCTTGAGTTCCTCCCTCCATCATTGGATTCAGAGGAGGTGAAACATGCATCCAATTATGCTAAATGCTTTAGGAGGTTGGAGCTCATGGACCATGGATCACTGAGGTACCTCTGTTTATTTGGTAAATTTTGGATACATTTATGATTGTTTCAAATAAACATTTCACGTGTGCATACTATTTGTATTATTAGAATGGGCAATGTAAGCCCAAGAAAGTCATTACTGTTTTTAAAGGGGTTGTCCACCTTTATGTTAACTTTTTGGATGATCTAGAAATTCATTTTCTGAGAAAATTTGCAATTGGTTTTCACGTTTTATTATTTGCAGTTTTCAAGTTATTTTGTTTTTTATTCAGCAGCATTCCAGTTTGCAATTTCAGCAATCTGGTTGTTAGGGTCCAAATTGCTTAGCTTATTGTTTGGTACATTGTCCATTTATTTTTGGTTGAATGTATATGTGATGGGGTCAGAGGTACGTCACACTCATCCTTTGGAAACCCTCCAGCCATCACCCCAAGCTGCCCTGCTGTTGTCTAGAACTATATGATTCAAAGCTGTGCCTGGGGGATGATGGGAGCCCAAGGTAATTTTGGAGTATCAAGAGGTCTCCCTACAAAACAAAACAGGGATTGTTTGTCCATATATTACAATATGACGGTCAACTGCTTCAAAGTCATCCCTGGTTTGGTTTGTCTAATACTAACTTTAATCTGATACTTGATTATGGGTGAGTGCAGAGGGCCACTTGCCTTTGTCTGTATCAATTTTTTGGTCACAGCCTCATTGCACCCCCTCCTAATGTGTGTGTGTGTGTGTATATATATATATATATATATATATATATATATATATATATATATATATATATACACATATACATATATATAATAAGTTAAGTGCCACATCCTGCTGATTCTTTGTTTAGGATATTATTTTCCCCCTGGGACTTTGTAGTACAATAATCAGTCAGTTACAGAAATGTAATTTGCTATAGAGTAGCTTTCACATACTTTGCTGTTGTGCCTGTTATACAAACAGGTGGCTCTGACATTTTAAGTGTGGACTTATGGGACATATTTATCAAGGGGTGAATAAAAAGTTGGCATCATTTGACCAGAAACTCATTAGCTCTCTTTTCACTTTGTGTTTTTTTTAGAGGCACATTTAGCAAATGGTAAACTCTGTTTCACCCATTGATAAATATGTCCCATTATCACACTGAGATTGGGTGCAGATTGGTTGCAGTTGTGGCTAGCTCAGAAGTGGTTACAAAGAGATAAAAATAGAATACAGAAATAGATGAAAATAAAATACAAATGTTGCTCAGATCTCCGTGAAAGTGCCTTACAGAATATCAACAAAAATAGCTGTTAAATTATGAAAACAGTAAGCAATGCTTTTAGCACAGGATAAGTCTGTGTTTATGCTGAACATATGTCAATATACAGTATATTATTGTAGCTTGGCTTGTAACACTCATTCTCTACACTGACCTTTTCACTGATACAGCAAGGGATTGTACTCTGCCCCCAGCTCTGTGCTCTCTTCTATGCTCTCATTTATCTCTGTTTTGTTATGTTATGTTATGTTGCTATGTTATGTTGCTTATTTCTGCAAGCAATTTACTCCCTCTGTATCCCTGCTGCATACTCCCTACTAAAAATATAGGAAACAATGGACTTTTAAAGGATGTGCTGTCCCTCAGCTTCCAAAATACGAACTCTTCTGTCCTTTGCATTTATCTTCTGAAAAATGGCATGTCTATGTAATAAATAATAGGCCCATAAACACACACCTACTTACCTGGGCAGAGATTATTCAGCTCTGGGAGCTTCATGTTTCAACATATTTATGATACTAATTTGCCCTGGAAATGTTACCTTACCCATAGACTATTTAAAGCGCCTATAGTTGTTTTCTGCTGAACTGGTTGAGCATACGTAGGATAACACATGTTTTACTCAGGAAGAAACACCATCAAGTGCACGGGTTGTTTTTAAAATCCATAATTAGAATGTATAAAGTTCCTGGAAAGCATTTATTCCACCCAAGGGTAAATTATCCCATTTTTTTTTCATTCATTTGGTTTGCTCCTTTCTATTTCCGTTCTCTTCTAGAGGAAGAGCTTTAGGAGACACGACTGGGCACCATGTGGCTTCACAGATAAAGCAGATAGCGCAAATCATTATGTTTACTTTAAAGGCATACATTAATGAAAAGCAGAGGGAGCCTGTATAACAATGTCTGGTTTTACAGTGGATTAGGAAATGCGTCTGAGAGACCTGGCACCTAGAGGGTCAAAGAACACAACTGGTCACTGTCAGGGGCCCCATGCTAATCAGTCCTGTCAGCACTCGGCTTCTGCTGATAGTGTTTGTGGGGATTGTGCAGAGGGTTCAGTGAGTGGTATCCGTCCCTTCATGCTGTGCCAGGAAATACCCAGAAGCAAGCTTGTTGGGTCCTGTAGTGCACTGACTATCTGCTGAATATCTCTCTACATAGACTATATAATGCCTTATTTACCCTCTGCTTTAACTAAAGGCCCATTGTTATAAAAGCACCATGCAGTACAAGGCAGAACACAAGGGACCTGGGTTTTCCAAATCTGCCTTCCACCAGAATCTTTTTAGCCATAAATGAATTACATAACAATGCTCATCTACAGTCTCATAGCTCCATATATACTGTAGGGTATTTAGGCTCATAAGTATTAACATTAACTTATTATTGTCATTTCTCTATATTGTTTTTAGTAGCTGTCTCGTGGGCTCTTATCTGGCCATGGCACATTCTCTGTGTAGCTTGTATTTCTCATTCTTTTGCCCCCAAGCCATAAGGCTCCTGAATACTCAGGGACCGGACAGATCTCTCACAAACACAAACACATACACAATCCATCCTTATTATATACCACAACATTACACAGCCACTGTACGCCATTGTATAAATAAATAGCCACTGGATACAATTGTTCTCTATGAGAACATCTGCACTTTATCGTGTTCTTTATCATGTTCTTACTACTATCATATCACAATGATACACCCATCATGTCTGACATTTAGCATCATTTACTAAACATATTACATCTGCTGAGTGTGCATTGTCTTGTCCTGTCCCTGCACTATGATGTCCTGTCTTGCAGGAGTTGCATATTTTTGCACTTGCACTTTTTGTCTGTTGTCGGGTACGTCTATGTTGTGTGTAGCACTGTGTACTGTACAAACGTATATGGATGAAATGACAATAAACTCACTCTTGACTCTTGAGTGGGGTTCTCCTACACTCCATGAAAAGTCAGGTAGGTAGTCTGGATCCTGTTAAAACCAACCGTAGTTTGCGTGCCTTCAGCAGGGGCAGGAACCTATGGGAAGTAGGTAAATATATTATGGACTGCTGAATATATTTTTGGTGTATAATAAAGGAGAGTGAAATATGACAAATTTTTCAGTGGAATAAATAACCTTATACAGGTTGGTCATCATTTCTAATTGGTGCTCAGTGATGTCATTTGTGTCGTATTAATCAAATATGTGCAGATTTATGTACCCCTATGTAGACTACACTGTCATTCATACATTTTGTTCTACCAATTGCACAGGTTGTTTTTAATGGAGTTTTAGTTATCCTCTATTTTTGGATTATATGAAACCATTTTTCCATATAAGCACCTATGGACCAAGCCCTAAACCTGCCCCCCTAGAAACTGGCACTATCATATATCATCTATAGATCATATATCCTACTGCAATGCCCAGTGCTATCATCTTATGGAAATGCTTTAGAGCTAAGGTGACACATACAATTTTGGCTGCCATATTTTTCCTATACTTACTTTGTAGAACATACCACAGCTTGCCCCCAACTGATCTCAAATGTAATCACATGAATATGTCTGCATGGGGAATATTTTTCCAGAAGATGTTCGGTTAACACAATCCCTCTTTTTATGAATGGGGAGCATTGACAGGGAGATTTGCCTCTGCATTTCAACTATGGAAAAAAAGACAGAATTCCGAAAACCTGTATGTGTGCCATAAACCTCAAGATGACAACTGCAGCTGTCACATGAGTTGTGTTTCAAGTTGTATCATTAGAAAGGAAAAGTATATGGGTAACACAAGCCTAAGGGTCCACACAGAAACAGACCAATAAAAATGTTTATGAAGACTGGAACATTTGTGAAGCTGAAAACTACTTGACGATATGATAGAAAGTAATTCTAGATCTTTTAGCATTTGAAACACCTACAGTAGTTTATCACCTGTTTCTGCTGCTATCATATTTATCCAAAATGTCTGAATTATTGGACACATCTTATTCATAGTATGCCTATAGCTGCTATGTATTAATTTGAATTGTTGTGCCTGAAAATTGTAAAGAATTGTACAGGCATGATATCTCTCAATTTAGAAAGCCAGTATGCAGAAAGAATTGCAGGAAGGACATATCCCACAGAGACCATTTAAAATAAAGAATTCTATTTTTCTTAAGATATTTAATTTTTTTCTGTAATAAAACAGTACCTTATACTCGATCCTAAGTAAACTGCTATTTGGTTTATTTAATGTTTCAATGTCTTTTGGTAAATTAAAGGTATGGTGAGCCAAATTAAAAAAGAAACAGATCCTAAGCATTCTGGATAATAAATCCCATGTAGTATATGATAAAATTGTATTGTAATTATGTCTGCATTCTATAACAAGATGCCTGTTGGTTCAGCTTTCCATGGTTCTGTGCCTGTAACTGCCAAATTCCTTACTTTTTACTCTCTAGTTATTGGGCACTGCCAGCTGGGAAAACATGACATTTTTTTGTTTTTCCTTAGGGCTAACTGTCTGGGAAGTCTAGAAGTTGATCAGAAAAAGCATTCCCAAGAGAGACCAAAAAACTGGGCAATAAGAGTCACAGACAAGGGAGGATTAGGCCAAAAGTAGTGACATGGTGCACTATTGTTTCAATATGCAAAGACAAAGTACATAAAATATATGGGGATTATATTGGTTGACAGAAAATCTCTAAAAGTAGCCATTTTCATATTAATTAAGTCAAACCTGTCCAAATTGCTTATATCAGATTTTTTTTTTTGTTAAACAACAATATTCCAAATTGTTTAGTCAAGACTAATTTTTTTAAGAATGGTTTCCCTTACACTTTGGCAATGGCCTGATACAGAACATATCTCTTACTTCTAAGAGACACATCCCTAGACTTGTATTCCTAATGGCTGTGCAATATGACCTGGAATATGCGGGGCTGACTCTCACTGCAGGGTCCACTGTGTTAATAGAAAGTAGCCTGTCAGTAAAACTAATTGCAATGAAAATGGAGAGTGGCCCAGAGCCGACCCTTGTTAAGTTCATGTCAAATGTGACAGATGTGGGGCAAAGGAATGCAAAAACAAATGTCTACAGTTCTGCCAGTTGGGTACATTGGGAAAAAGTCCCTTAAAAAAGCTCTCACTTTCGCATTCTGTATTGCTTCTAATCACTGCTATTTTATTCTGTAAAGTAGTATATACATGGTGCTCCCACATTCAGTATGCTTTTCATTGTACATATGCAAACATTGTGAAAATTACTGATTTTATAATAGCTGAGATCTCAAGAGTTGTTTTTTAGCAGCTGGTTAAAATGGATTATTTGTGCAAGACTATGCTCCCTGCCAGAAAGAGAGAAAGAGGGAAATTTCTTTATAAAATAGAATGTTCAGTGGAGGGTTACCTGATGTTTACCCATAGTTGACCTCAAGAACACCAAATATTCTCATGCAACCTGATTGATTGGTCTGTGGGCCAAATTACTGCATTGTGTGTCATTTGAACCATACAAAAAGTCTGGGTACACTTTCAAGCCAGCTCATAATCTCCCAATGTGCTAATGCAGCAAGCCATTGACAAACCAATTTATATTTAAAATAAAAGTTGCTTGACAATAGAGTACAATGTTAAGCTGGCCATTCATAGGGAGATCCGCTCGTTAAGTAATGTCATCAAACGAGTGGATCTCTTCCAGATATCCGCATCTAGAGGTGGGCGTTATCAGGCTGATCTGATTGTGGATGCTAAGGCCCAATGATCGTATCACAATGAGAAGAGTATGGGCAGTCGGGTCGACTACACAACAGACACAGCTCTGGAGGGACTTATTTGGACCTCTTTATCTTTAGTTTGAAGGGTTTCCTAAAGTTGTTGGTGGTACCCACTGGCTAATTACAAGTCGTGCATTTAAAAGACTCTCTGTCTCATTCTCTAGCTGCCATTGGCTGTTTGAGATCATTAGGAGTTCTAGATATGCAATCACTGGAGGGACACTGGTTAGCTATCATTAGAATGCAGTATTCCCATCCCCACCAAGATTCAGAGGGCCCAATAAAGCTTCTGGTTTCATTGCCACTGTATTGGGTGTCCTGAATTAATAACATCTTCAGAAAAGGACAGAGTTTAGTTACAGGAAGCTTTTTTTGGACTTTACTGTAGTAGCTCTAAAAATGTGTTACCCTGTGGCCATTTAGATTATATATATATCAGGAAATATTAGAAGCATAAGGGGACAGACTGGCTGGTTGTCTGCATAGGATCCAATAGCATATTTAAACCAACACTCATATGTTAATATTTTAAAAAAAAAAAAGCAAGACCTGGAACTAGGGGTAGGCTCAGTTGACAGCTGCCTAGGACACAGCTGGGGGGGGTACACAAGTCTAAAAAAAAATTATGTGTACTCTCTTAACATACATGTACAATGAATTCAGAAATGGGCAAACTGGAGCGGTCCTGAGCAGAGACCTGGGTGGATGGGTGGGTTTGGGATGCTGGCAGGGTTGTCTTGAGCACTAGTACATCTTGGCCTGGCACTGAGAGGTACTTTTATACATTTCCTGGAATATAAATGATTAAACCATCAGACAACTATCTAACTTACTAAGAAAGTTTAAAGAGGAAGCTTTAGGAATTTAGAGAAAAGGCAGATCTGCTCATATCTGTCCCTTCTTGTGTGTACACTGACAGACAAGGCATTGGACAGTCAGCACACACACACAGGTCAGATTTTGTTGCAAAAAACAAAACAATGCATTTTCATGCCAAAACCAACCCGTTGTAGACAGGGCAAATCAGCTGTTTCTCGGCTGGCATATCTATACTAGTGGATAAAATGTTTTGTGTGGCCAAAAGGATAATTAACACTGACCAAGGATTAGTCTTTTTATCCTTGTGATCTTGTCTGTCCCTCTCCTTGCTATTAGCAGGACTCACATGATCAGTGTGTGTTGTTCCATATCCATTTCTGTAGAGAGATAGATTGATAGACAGAAATATGGCAGAATAGTAATAGGCTATCATCATAATGATAGTGAGCTAGAGTGTAAGAATATAACTGCCTTCTGCTTTCTTTACAGAGAAAAACTTAGGAGCAGATTAAGTGGGTTATGGCACACGTGCTGCTTTTTGGCTAGCTACAAATTGCCCCAAAACACTGACGTGAATGGGAAACCACTAAAAGAGCCAGTACATTAACCTGTTATCTGAAAAACACAATTACACAAAAAGGCCATTTCCCATAGACTCCATTTTATCCAAATAATCCAAATTTAAAAAGTGTTTGCCTTCTTCTCTGTTATAATAAAACAGTACATTGTACTTGATCCACACTAAAATAGAATTAATCCTTATTGGAAGCAAAAGCAGCTTATTGGGTTTATTTAATGTTTGCATGATTTTCTAGTAGACTTAATGTATGAAGATCCAAATTACAGAAGATCCATTATCTGGAAAGCCCCAGCTCCAGAGAATTCTGGATAACAGGTCCCATACCTGTACTTGTTTTTAAGCTAAAAATTCTCAATAAAAGTGGAAAGAACTAGCAACGTGCATTTCCCAAGCAACTCAGCTGGAGCTGCAAGAGATGATTTTAGACAGGGTCAGACTGGGCCAGAGGGCCCTGACCCTCGTGGGCCCCGCCGACCCAGACCTGCTCCCTGCCTTCCTGAAATCGCCTGCACTCCCTGACCTCCCCCAGTCCTGAATGATATGAGTGGGGGGAGGTGGGGTTTGCAACAGTTGCAGCTGATGCAATTGGCCCCATGGAGTTGGTGAAGGGGGCGTTGGGGCCCCGGGAGGTGTGTGTGGCCACTATTATGGAAGCCCTGATGGGCCCGGGCCCTCCCAGTCCGACACTGATTTTAGGCACTGTTAAACCAACTGTGTGCCATCAGCCATAGTCTTAAAATACATCTTATAGAATCAATACCTTTTATGTTAAAGGCTCCTTAGTATTTAATACACAGCTGGAGAGTTTTGTGTCTGATCTACTGTAGTTGTGGGAGTTGAAGACAATAGCTGACGCAGCACAAATTCCCTTTAGATAAATACTGTATATGAGACAAGCTCTTCAATTTTATTTACTAGTACTGTACAAGGAAATAAATGAAGGGGGACAATATGCCCTGAGAAATGGCGATATAAATCTTGCACACTAGCTATGAATTGGTTAATATGTATTATAATATTTGAGCATGCCAAATAATTATCAAGTGTCCAAAAAGAACATTAACCTGAAAAAAACTAAAAAAAGTATATGTGGCAGTCATGTAACCCCTAAAAGCAAATCATGTTTAAACCTGTACTTTTCTAGTTCAGGGCTTCTTACTAACAGCTGTTTATGCACCTCCTTAGGGTGCAACCACCACTGCAGAACCTTGCCATGCATCCTCGAAATATACAATAAATGGGACATACCAGGGGACAGAGCTTGGAATGTCTGACACGAAATAAGGAATTTCAAAAGTCTGCCAATGGCCACAACGTATGACCTGTGTAATGATGAGAGGTCAGGTTTGGAGGGTCTCTGGTTTCACAAAAGACAACTCTATTTCTTCTGCATTATATTACGTATATTAACATATAGGGGCAAATTCACTAAGATGCGAAGTTCGCCACAATTCGCCACACTTTGCCAGGCGTATTTTCGCCAGCGCTCTGCAAATTCACTAAAATCCGAAGTTGCGCACAGGGGTATCGTAAGTTTTCGAAGTTGCGCTAGCGTTAATTCGCCAAGTGAAGCGAAGTTTCGCTAGCGATGGTTCATTTGCATATGGTGCGAAATTCAAATTTCAATGGAGAAACACGTATCACCACTTCAAATGCCTAGAAAACCTTCAAATCAGCAAATAAGAATTTTATTTTGCCCTACACATGTGCCCACTGTCTAGGTAAGTTGCCATGAGTCTGGAAATGTAGGGGGGAAGGAGGAGAGCCCCAAAAAAAATTAGATCTTTTTCAGCCTATCTCCCATAATGTAGAAAATACGCCAGCATTTTTTGGGACTTAGAAAAAATTTTGACTTTTTTTGAAACAATCCCTATCTACTCTATTGCGCTTAGCCAGGTCTGAGGTGGCGAAGGAAGTCTAGCGTAAAAGGTAGCGTTCAGTACACTGCGCAAGTTAGTGAATTTGCGTAGTTACGTCGCTAGCGAAAATTCGCCTGGCGTAAGGGTGCGAAGTAACACTAGCGAAATTACTCCAGCGTTCGTTAGTGAATTTGCGCAGTAGCGAAACATGCCAAACGCTAGCGAATTAATGCTAGCGTTCGGCGCTTCGGCGCTTAGTGAATTTGCGCCATAGTTTCTTGTTTAGGAAGAAAATATGTTTTGTGTGGAAAACGTATTCAAGCTTTGATAAACCTGACCATTACCTGACATGCAGAATTACTCATGTTTGTCAATGTTCCTGAAGGTAGGAGTTAGGCTAGGGCCCAACTGGTAACAAAATGTAGTTTGTGCCAATTCAGTACTAGCTACATCAACTAAACATAATTAAACATGTAATGAGGATGATAATTATCCACTATGGGCATTTTTAGACTTTATTTCATGTTACCATTTAGTGTGAAGAAGAGTTAGGTTACAAAAATAATCCAGGACTGGATCATTATCACTCTTATGACATGGGGTTGTTACTAAGGGGCATATTTATTAGCAACCAATCACCAATTAGATTTGAACCGTCACCAATAAGTTTGAAAACAAAAGAAAAGCCAGTGAGGTTTGTCTTTAATTTAAATAAATACTCCCCTAAGTTTGACATCCATCTGGCTGCAACATAGCTACAGATAGTGGAGTCCAATGCTGTCTTTGTTAGTTGGTGAGATCCTGAGAGCTGTAGTTCAGCTACATTTAGAAGGTCCATGCTTACCAACATCTGCCTTAGGAAAATGAAGGGGAAAGTACTAAACATGCAACATGCTCAGTAATTTCATTAGAACCTGGAGGAAATGAATCCTTGGTGAGCTGGTACCATTTGTGTGGCAGTAGTGTAGCTAGTATTATACCTCCCAACATCCCCCCGTCAATAGCAATTCTAACAAGCAAACTTTGCTGCATGGGGGTGCAGGGGTTGCCACTGCTCTGAGACCTAGGAACCTCAGGGGGGCAGTGGGCTTAAAGATTGGGCAACATGGTAGCTTTTGTGGGTAGCACTTCTGCCTTGCAGTGCTTGGATCCTAAGTTGGATTCCAAATTCCTACAGGCTCCTGGTAAAAATTGACCATTCTGTATGAATATTACATAGACCATAACTGTAATATTCACTGGGGCAGAGATTGATAGAAATAATGTGCTGTATAAATGTATCTGTACTATATAAATAACAGACAATAATGATAGCTCATTCTTTCCCATTATTGGTTTAGTATAATTACAATCCACAATTATACACTCGGGGTCATGTGGGATGATAATAATGGTGGTGGTAATATAAAGGCAACCAGTGGTGTAAACATTGGGGTGCAGGGTGTGTGAGTGAACTGGACAGACCACTGGTTGACTCACTGGGATAATAAACCACAACAGTAAATAAGAGTTCTGCTGTCCAGTTGTTTCTGACTATGACATTTGAATCCTACACAGGTTTTGTTCGAGGAGATGGCCTGTGTAAAGCACTCGCATACAGCAAAGATTCTTTTCTGGACCTTCCAATTATCAAATAAAATTCCTTTGCACAAATCTTCCATCTATCCCATGTATGTGGCACCTGGAAAGTGAAATCTGTTTTTCTTTTGCTGTTTGTACGATAAATGCAGGAAACATATCTGGAACCTTACCGGGAAACCGCTTCACCTCTGAGTTATTGTTTTTGTTTTATGTTCTATGATATGATCATGACAGTCAGATATTCCCTCTGAGCGTCTAGACTCAAACCCATTCATTATTGTCATGCCGTGCTGACCACGTTCTTTAAAAATGATCTCTGAACAAAGGAGATGTAACAAGTGATGACAAGAATGAAGAACCTACACAGAGCAAATACTTAACCATCAGCAGTAATTAGATTTCAGGTTCTTGGGCCAAAAGGGAAATGTCACATTTTTTAAACCAGGGGGCATGCTGCAGCTTTTTCCTATATAGAGAAACAATGGGATGACACATCTGTTTAAATGAAAAAATAGATGGTTAAAAATAAAAAGTACTTCCCAAACATATTGCCAGAGCATAATGTCAAATGTAGAGTGAAACTCTGCCAGGAAAACAGGGGCATGCATCTAAGATTAATGGTTATTTTTATATTATATAGGTCATCATTTAACACAACACTATATAAGAAATTCTTGGCACCGTGGTATCATCCGGCCTCAGTTTGCTTACAACGCAGCCTAATGTTGCAGTGACAAAAACAAATTTTCACCTAGTAACACGTATGACAGTTGAGGCTGAACAAAGGCTTATTGCAATAGCGCAAAACAAATGTTTTCACTGAAGGTTTTAGGAATGGGGGTCCTAAAAGGTTTTGTCTTGAGTCAATTTATTTCTAGTTTTGCCATTACCTTGCAAGTTTGACCCTTCACTAAGCAATGAAGCTGTCTCCAAGTAGCTCCAGAAGGGTATTGGGATTCTCTCCAGGATCCCAAATCCCAATTAGGGCTGTCACTAGCATTACACTATTATAGGGATTATTTATAAAGCATTGCAATGTTAAAGGTAGAAAATAGGCACAAATGCCACCATGTTTTTTTTAACCAACAGTGCAGCATTAGTTGCCACAAGTTGTAGGGTAATTGCAGGTGCCAGCCATGTAGCATGTGGTAGTGATGTGCAGGTTGGGCCAAAACCCACAGTTAACCACCTGTTGGGTGAGTTTGGGTTGAAATTTGGCCAACCATTGTGGTTACGATTGGATGCAAGTCAGACTGGGGAAGTACACTCCACCACTGTCTCAGAAGATTCCTTGTCTTGGAATCAGAGGCATGCACAGAAGTAGCATAGAGTGGGTATGGTTTGGGAGCAGGTCCTACAATGGCAACATTTTGCGGGTTAGGATCGGGTGCGGTTTTAGGTTTTGCGGGTGCGGGTTGAGTTTTTCCTGACCAGCACATCACTAGTGTGTGGTGCAACTTGGGTGGCATTGTAAACCATGATCAAGTTGTGGCTGAGTTTTGATGGTGTGTCCATGCGAGAGTAGAGTGTGTCAGTTCAGACGCATTACTGGTATTATTAGGTGCAAGTCAGTTGTTTGTGTAAGTGTAACATAAAAAAAGACCTTGGAATTAACACCTCCTCAAGGCACCCTTGCATCTGTGCTCCTTGTATTTTCCAACATGCACCACACACAGCACAGCAGATGAATTTTGGCACTGCATAACATTCTTTGATAGTAAATCTGTCCTTTTAACTGTTAACAGCAGTAACCTTGCATTTCACACACTTTTGCGTTTAGTGCTCAAGACAGTCTCCACTTTTCCCCATACAAAGAATGATAAAATATGTACTTTTATTCTCTTGTCATTGTTATGAGTGAAATCTCATGAATGAATGGTGTTAGGGCCACTTAAGCATGCAAAACAAACACACCACAACTGGATTTTCCTAGATCCTCTGAATTATTTGCTTAAGTGCAATTTCCAACTCATGTTTGTCCCTTTTTCCCATAGAGCCGAGCAAGATAACACTGGAAAAGCTTGTGCCACTGGCCAAAGTCAACATGAGAAAGTGGCGCTAGACTTGTCTGCCATGTGAAAGTGCATTTCCTGCCATGATTTGTTCGGCTGATACAGAGAAGCTCTTTGACAGTTTTATCACTGCATATCTAATGAAATGTCACAGAGCATTTCAGATGTTGCAATGCAAAACTGAGTGGTGTTTTTAGAAGAAGCCTGACTAAATGTCTGCTACAATGAGAGATATGTCACTGATAAGCCTTGAGACGCCGCTGAATTGATATTTATCTGTTTATTTTGTCATCTAATCTTGTTTTGTTTCTGTCCCGCCAACTTTGTTAATCCTCCAGTTTCCTTCAGTGGGAGAATTCTGAAGTCTGCTGTGTATATTGTGAATGCTTGTTTTTGTTTTATACTATAGCAAACAAACTTCAACATCACTTCTCAGACACATGCTAATTATATATAGGGTCATCACATGGAATCATATTGTCCTACTCATCAGTGATCCCTTCATTGCAGCCGGTACACTTCTAACCATGAAGGAGATGAAAAGACCGAACCTCTTTCTTCAAAAAGTTATTCTTGCATAGTGTACATCAATTACAACAGATTCCAAGAAATCTTCAGGGTAGGGAAGAGTAAGAGAGTACAATGGGGGCTGGTGCTATGATTTCAGAATTTTACTCCACTTCTCTTATGTTAAAGGTCAAACGCACTCAGTGTAAATGCCAGCTGCCATTTGTTGCCTAGCACCACATTTAAATGGAATGCAGAAAAGTAGAATCTTCCTTCTTGGAACTCTGACAACTGCCAGCAGAATGGATTCTACGTGGTTGGCAGTTAAAGAGTTAAACGTTTTCCCACTAATGGGAAGAAAGGTTAAAGATAATTCTAGGAAAGGTTATTTTGTTAGAAAAAGGGCTTTATGTATCTGCATTATTGTATGTTTTGTATCAATATAAAGCTTGTTCTGCAAAAGTAAAAAGTTATAGTCGTAGAATGCAAGAAAATAGTGCCTCTACTCTACTGGCCTTTGACATAGTTTGCCATTGAAATGTCTTAATGTCCTTAATATATTGATAACAGGCAGCAAATTTCATTAAGGCGCAGGAGAAGTTTGCAAAAAATCCAATGTGTTCAAAGTGCACCACCAGTGTGGGAGCACAAATCCCACAGTCTTAGAGTACAATAAATAATCTTCAAATTTGCTATTGTACTCTAGTAAGTGACAAGGGGCTGTTTATGGTGTCTATGAATCTATAATCATCATATTAGAAGGCTTCAATATAATACATTGGTATCACTTAACAAGGCTTTGGAACCATTGAGCAGGTTGTTGGCCCAAACTATCTCTTGAAGGGCCACATCTGGACTGCAGTGGGGCAGCCCTGGTTCATAGGCTGGGGATAAAATACACAGAAAAAGATAGAAGCAGCAGAAAGAGACAAGAGGAAAATCTGCAAGGCTTTAATTTAACCATGAAAAAAAGTACCTTGTAGTATTACATTGTAATATATATCCTAGAAAAAAAAAAGTCTCTTTTTACCTGGAGCTGCTGGGCATGATTAACTTAAAATAAGAGATGCCTAATTCTTGGTTTTTTTTTACGTCCTGTTTTGTTTCAAAAACCTTTGTGCTTTCAAAGGTCACATACACAGAAACAGGTCAAATAATAATGCTGAGTGTTTTCTATAAGGAATATAATAAGCAGTCCAATGAGCTGCTAAACCTTCCGGTATGATATGTATTATACCCCGACTCCTTCACGCTAATGTCAAAGAGTGCACTATACATGTTTCAGGTGCAACACGTTAATAGAAATTAAGGTGACTAAAATTTCCATAATCTTCTACTTTTCTACGGTTGCAGCATCCGCCATGGTTTAGCTAATGACAATTACACAAGGAAGCTCTGAAGCATAATCTTCCAATTTCACATTCACTTTGTACTGCTTCGTTTTAATGTCTTTGGTATGTTAATGCCTTCGCCTCCAGCAAGCCATTACATTCCAGCCAATCTCAACCTTGGAATTTCCAGTTAGTGCTGCTCTAGACCATCCTCTAGATCAAATTTATAGTCTGGAATAACTGACAGCACAAAATGAACTTCGTTTATAAACCCAAAGGGAACAAAATCCGATCCTAATGATCCTCATTAGAATTCCTTTTTTTTCATTGCTATTCTACAGCGGAAGTGGTTTCAATGCCCTTGTAGCTGTACCTTACATTCTTCATATCCTACCCAAACTAAACACACATCTATGTGTATGTTAATCCTTCCAAAATAAACATGAGGCAGCAACAGATTGAATAACCTATGGCAGGAGGAACTTTCCAGCTTGCACAAAGATCCAATACCATATGGCAACACAGGATTTTTATTTTCAAAGGATTTCCTGAAATATTATTTGTTATTATTTGCTAAAAACAAAGATTTGAGCTATATGTGTGTTGTTCTTGGCAGCAGTAAATCAGAAAACCTGCTGGCAGAGCCCAGACAGATATGAAGTGAATTCACATCCACGGAAAGCAGAGAGAGGAAGAAGAATAAGAGCTGTGTAAGCACAGCATGCGGATCATGTTCCAGGGCACCTTTAGGTGAACTGGGCAAAACTGACTAACAATGTGCACATTATTGAACAAACGTTCCTGGTCATCTTCTCTGCTTCTCT
This sequence comes from Xenopus petersii, assembly GCA_038501925.1. Classification (NCBI taxonomy): domain Eukaryota; kingdom Metazoa; phylum Chordata; class Amphibia; order Anura; family Pipidae; genus Xenopus; species Xenopus petersii. The sequence continues at coordinate 113,738,372 of CM076676.1, forward strand.
CAGAGCCACCTTCTCTTCACACCATCTACATCCACTGCCACCTCCTGGTTTAAACCCTTCTATCTTGCTGCTCCTTACCTCTGGAATTCCATCCCTGAATTCCTTCGTAAGGAACCCTCTCTCAATCTCTTCAAGAAAAAACAAAGAGCCTACCTTTTGGATCACTAGAACATTAGCCTAGTCCATTGCCTACTGACTATGCTTTAGCTTGTGCACTTTTTCATCTCCAATTGTGCCTGTATATTAGCCTCCCATCCACTTAGACTGTAAGCTCTACGGGGCAGGGACCTCCTTCCCACTACGTCTCTTACCACATAGCACTTAAGATGTTTGTCCTGATAAGATTTCTGTGTATATTGATTGTGTGATTTGTCTTCCCCTGTGTACTTTTATATATATTTTACTTTTCTGCACTGAACAGCTCTGAGGCTCCTTAACATCACTTTACAAATAAAGTTATACATACCGTACATACATATAAGCAGCATATCAAAGAATGTGTTTTTTAACATAAGATTTATAGAACTACCGTCTTGTCAGCCAAGTGTTTACTGCTGCTCTTTATTCTACGGCTTTTTTTAATCTGATAAAAGAATCCACTTTCATGCATTGGGTACCGATGACATCAGTGCAAAACAGTGATTCAATCACACGCAAAGACACACAATTAGACACGCACATATGCAATTACACATACACTGTGAAAAAAATCAGAAATGGGATCAAAAAGCAAGTTGCATCAGTGGAAAACAGAGACAGCTTTTGGGCACATTTGACTGGGTAATTCAGCCAGTGTAGGACACCAAAATCCATCTCTGCTGGACTGCTGCTTCCCATATACTTTAACAGAAGACACCTAAACCATTTGTACAGGCATTTCTCAATCTAAAACCGTGCAGTCATTTGAAGCTGTGCGCCATAAGCCCTAAATTTAGTATTGGCCTGGGGAAAATAGTGCAGTGGGCGCTCCTTGACAAGTGCCATGAATAGTGATGTGCTCTTCAGGACAATGCACCCAACCCTAACTTGCAAAATGTTGCCATTGTAGGACCCACACCCATCCCATTCCCACATCTTCTGTGTGTGCCTCTGGTTAAAACACAGGGATTGTTTAGGAGCAGAGGAGGGTACTTTCCCAGTCTGACTTGCACCAAACCCTAACATGGTTGACCAAATTTCAACCCGAACCCGCCCCAAGTGGCAGTAAACCACCAGGTCACCATGGATTTTGGGTCAACCTGCACATCACTACCATGTAAGGAAATCATGCCTGGTTTCATGGAAGGCCAGTAGCAGAGAGGACCCTTTGGGGAGGAATAGAGATAAATGTACAAGTGTGCAATATTTGTTACATATTTTCAGTATATATATCAGGAATGTACAACTTGTGGACCACCAACAGTTGTTGATCTACAACTTCCAGCATCCTACTGAACAACATGAAAGCCATTTGTGACTAACCCTGATTTATATTATAATTACCCTAGCTTCCAGGATGAAACTTGAAATTTCCATTTACATGGAAAGTAGGTGGGGCCACAAAAAATGATGCTCTCCAAGCAAATCTCAAATGCAGTATGTAAAATTTGGGAGAAAAGTTGTATGAATAGGTTGGTTACAGGCAAAAACTGGGGTACATTAGGTGGGTACCAGTAAATTCACCTTAAAAAGTCCTGCTATGACCCCCTGCCAGGCAGCCATCACAATCTGCTGAGCAAATGTATTGTTTTAATATAGTATGATGTGTGTAGATGTATCTGTGCATTAAATCACATGTCCATTTGCATGAGTTATTGTGTTATAATTTAATATGGTAATTCTGCAACTGACTTTAAGGATACACCTTGGCTATTAGTTATGGCTAAAAGTCCCCACGGCACAAGATTACAGGCAGCTACTGACAATAGCTTGGTTGTCTGACCTGTGAACTAAGACACCCTGGAGACAGGATGCTGGGATCTTATTACAATTTGTAGTTTATTGCATGTGCTTCTTGCACAGACAGAGTGGCTGCAGAATTTGGCATTAGTTGAGAATCGTTTAGGAGTGTAGAAGTGTCGTTGCCAGATGGTCATAGAAATGAATCTTTCCAGTGCTTCTATATAATTTTATCCAATATTTTGGTGTACAGTAAGAGAGAATTAGGCATAATCTGGCAGAGCATTCCATATAAATTTATCAAAATTGGCAGGACCAAATACTATTGTTTCCCTCATTCAGGCCGCCAATGATCTGAAAGGTCAGATCTACAGGAAGCGAAGAGAAGCTGCAGCTCATCTTACTTGATTTATTTGTAGAAAAATGGCTGCCAGGTTTGTTATACCTTACACAACAGTATGAAATCACCACCAAGAACTATGTTTAAATATTCAGGCATGAGGATGTTTTGCATATTATAGAGCCGTCAACTCGCAAAGGATCAGTTATACAGTGGCATGTCACCCTTCCACGGATTTAGTTACCAGCAGGATAATGATTCTAAACATCAAAGCTATGCCAGGCTTTCCTGAATGAACGGAAGAAAACGGAGCCCTGACCTGCATGGCTTCCCCTACACAATATCTACATGGTGATCCCAGGGAATATCTTTGGGAAAATCTGAAAAAAGCTAAAGATAAAAGTGGGATGTTCAAAAAGAGTGTTGGAATAATATGTAGACTACAAAAATGTGTCTAATTAGTGCCTGGCAGTGTGCATGCAAGCTGTGTTTAAATCAAATTATGTCCATGCTATAGAATGAGACTTTCTCATTGTGAGTAAATACTGTAGGGACCCAAAAGGTTAACTTCCCCTATGAATTTGAATTACTTAATATTTCCCTCTTTTCCTAAGTCTTGATACTTGGGTGGTTAAGTATTCGCTATTGGTTGAGGGAGTGTATGACTACTTTCTGTTACATTTTAGTTTAGTGATTGTGTAGCTCTGGTTCTAAAGCTGGTCATAGATATAAAGATTTGATCTTTCGAATCCTCAAACGATCGGACTTCCCCATCTCCTGCCACTAACCTTTCAGATCAAATAAAGTACAAAAGAACAGATTAGCCGATGTTCTGCCCCTGACAGCAATCGCACAAAAGTTATGTCCGACAAAAGCTAGTGACAGTCTCCCACTGAAAATCGTCCGATCGGCAATAAATGCAGAGAAATTATCGGCAGCCAACAGAAATGTTTTAACCTGTCCGATTGACCAAATGACCGATCTCAGTGGGACGAAAAATGTTGGGACTCTCCACACACGGTATGAAGATTGTACAAATCGAGGATTCATGTGATCGGATCTTCATGTCTATGGCCAGCTTTACTCTTTGGCCTTCACCTGCCTTTACAGGTTGGATGTCTGCCTGGGAGCCTGGTTCAACAATGCCCCATTAAAGAGTTCAGTAAAGGGACAATCGTTTTAGAGAAGTCAAGGAACAGAGACCCTGTCATCAAGGTTAGAAATCAAATGTCACGGTATGTTCTAGGAATGTAAGCTAGGTAGTTTAGCAGAGCAGCCTTGTGCTCCAACTTAGGATCGATAGCTGGAGGTAGCTTTCCCTTAGGCATAACTGGTCTTAAGGTGAAAGAACAGTCATAGATTCGGACTGGTTTTGAACTCCCTGGAAATTTCTACTCTAGGGGATCCAGACCACTAGCTGGTAACATTACAGGTGTATCTTACAGCCTACCCGTCTCTCTGTAGTGGTGCCATTGCTTTGCTCTATATATGAGTTATTGTTGCAGTTCATCTGTGGGGTGTTTGACAGTAAGCCATGTTGCTTTATTACAAACACATCTTTCTTTCTTCTCCACCATTGTGAGAGCCCTGCTGAGAAAGGGAGTCCAATGTAACTGATGTTCTACCAACCTAAGCTACAACTAAACAAAAGTTTACAGAGTAAGAATAGGATTGGGTTACAATGTGAACATACTTTTTTTGTGACGTAAGTCCTTAAAAACTATTTAATCTTATTTGTGGTGCACTGTATTGTATTGTATAATGGATAATGTAGCTCCAACTGTAAAATATAAAAAGTTATATGACCTTATAAAGACTAGCTTAAGCTGGCTGAATGCTATTATGTAAGTTATAGTACTTCAAGACTCTTATCCTTATATTTTTTAACATATATGGTATGTTCTCTCTTACAATATATCTGAATTGTAATGGGTATGGGCACATACTCTGAGCTTTTCACATAAGAGTATTTTAGAAGAACTTGCATGTGTAGGATATGGATGTGTGCTGGGTATGTAGTAATCTGTATATCTGAAGGAAATCCAAACAGAAATGTATTATTATATTTGTCAAACTCTGACGTCAGAGAGTGATAAATATAAATGTCACTTGCTCTTGTGTGATATGACTTGACATGAGCTAATGGCTTCCTATTGCTTTGTATGTGAATAACAGTGTTAAGGTAGGTGACCAATATTTCCATTACTTTAGATGGAGCCTGTTAGAAACGAAAGGTTCATTAAGAAAATCTTGTATTATATGTATTTTGAACTATGTAATAATTATTCGTTTCTTCGGGGATGTTTAACCTTTGGGTTTCCAGCTATTGTAAATCTATAACTCCAAGTAACCCACTAAAAAAACCAAATAGGCTGCTTGGAGCTGTTAAAAATAGCCTCAGGGTCAAATGTGGAAACATCTGATTCTAAGCAAAGCCCCCCATCCCCTTGGTTTGAGCACCAGCCTTCTAGCATTAGCCTTTTCTCAGCTGTAATTGGCAGCTAAAAGGTACCCAGCAATGCACCACTGCGCAGCAGTTTTTGCCAAAAACAAACAAAGGATATCAAACATAGGATTATATATTTGATCCTCTGGCCCAGATATTTAGCTGTTTGTGTCATGCCAAAGTTTTATTGCTCAGATTAGCATCTCCATGAAGCACTTTGCGAGTTACCAGACCTATAAAATAAACACACGCATGTTCATACTGGTGCTGTTCTTCAGGCGAAGAAAATAAAATTAGCTATGAAAACTTTATCTTTCTTCCCTAATGTATTTTCTTTTAACAGCAGAATTGGTCTGTATGAAATGGAAGCCTCTTAGCCTACGTGAGAAACTGGTCCAGTGAGCTTACGTTTGCCTAATGGCAGAGACAGTCACAATCTGTTGGTGGAAACATAAAAGGGCCCTATTGTAGTTATGGCTCTTGTACCATTTAAAGGTTCTGGAGTCTTTATTCTATTACATAATCATTTTAATGTTATCTGCTCCACTCTACATGGATACTACTGACTACTTTCAAAGCATATGTGTTATTAAATCTGCTCTGTTCCAGCAGTCAAGGGGTTAAACACCCTGTGTGTTCCTGGGCAGACATTGTGATTGCTAATGGCAGGAGCTGCTGTCCATGGTCAGTATGGTAGGTGAGGGAGCCATGGGTTCAAATGGAATTCATTTCCCAGCAAGTGTTTAAACAGAGCTCGGAGCAGCTGGTCCTGCATTCTGTCAGCCTCACATCCATGGGGTGAAAAATGACAAGGCACACAGCACTTTGCACTGACGCAAAAGGAAGAAAGGGCCCCAGGAATCTCCTCCTAAAACCAACATTCCCATCTTCAAAGCAACAAGCTTCCCAAACAAGAGCTAGAAAGGCTAATGCAGTTTGGAAATATCTTTGTGACATATCTATACAGAAAGAGCAAAAAAGGTTTTGTTAAAATTGCCAAAAAAATAGATGTCTTGGCATGAACCATCATTTGCTTGTAACCACTTCAAATACAACTAACAACACACACAGGCTATTACCCAAGCAAATTACAGGCCAGCACACTCTCTGTCACAGCCGTAAACTCAGCAACGGGGAATTTACAGCTAGGAGCTCAAATGGCAAGTGTTCGGCTTTATTCTTTGATCAAGGCATATCAGTGACTGTGTCATTCTTTAATTGGTGAAGCAGGTCAATTTACACTCCTCACAGAGTTGCAAGATGTGGGTGTTCTAAGGAAGCGACTGATACACGTGTAGTAAATGAGCATCTGTAGGCCATGACTTTGGTGTTGCATTCGTTTACAAATACAGCATAGACCATGTCTCAGCTTGTTAAAAAAAAACAAATTGAGATCATTGCCTAATGATAGTAGAATTTCCTCATGTTAGATCTCAAGGCTGCAGGGACATGAAGTACAGAGGGAGTTTTATTGAGGCAAACACAGTTGAAATCAACCCATACAAGTATGGGAATTATTCATTAGAACACTTGGGTGTATGTGCCATTTGGATTATCTTAAAATGAAAAGCTGATATTTTAATTACCAAAGTTCATCCCTTTTGCTTGTGCTCTCACACAAACCAGGAGCTTGCATACTTCATCAGCCAATGACTGTGCAGAGGAGTGTCTGCTACTCCCACACTTCTTCCCATTACAATTAGAACCTGCATGTTTATTCTCATTCCTGTCCTGTAAGCAAGTGCACAGTCCATGATAAAATGGAGGCTGAAGTTAATAGATTCGAAATGGAAATACTTACAGAATATGTATAAGCTAATTTGATAAGATTGTTTGATATAGCATATATTAGAATGGAAATGATTTATTATGTTTTCTTTTAGAACATTGATATCCCTTTTAAGGCTATTAAGAAAAACATAAAATTAGGATGGTTGTGGCATCAATATGAAATTAAGATGAATTCAGTAATATCAATAACAATTCATTGTTTTAGAATTAAAGGGAAAAAACAACTGTAAAAAATCAAAAATGTATTTGTTTATATAGAACATTATGGCTAGTGACACACTCCGTGAGATTTAGTCACCCAGGGACAAATCATCACTTCTTCGAGCGGCTAATCTCCCTGAGAAGGCCCTGCTAGAATCGAAATCGCTGGGGGGGTGGCACTCTGAAGTCGTCCGAAGTTTCCTCAATGATTTGATTCTAGCCGACCCTGGGTGACTCCTGTGTCGCTGGCTGACTAAATCTCCCCGAATCTTAGCTTGTGTCACTAGCCTCAGTGAAAAGACAATGGCATATTTTGGAGATCAAGTTAATTAATGCTGGGTAAAACAAAGATTTGTTTTTTTTCCAATTGGCAGGATTCAGGTAGAACAGTGCACTAGTGTAAAAGAAAGATGGGTTTACTGGCAATTTACATTCCCTAAAGCATTCATCCAGTGCACTTAGAATTGATACAATAGTTTGTAATATTCCACCCATGCTGCTGAGAAATGTATCAACTAATAGAGCAGATTGTAACATTTCAGAATCTACACCTGGATTATTTAGCTGGCCGACTCAAACACCAGATGGATGAACATTAAACTTTAAGGGCAAGGTCACACGTGGCATTTTTATGTTGCGTTTTTTAAAAACGTACAGCAACATGAAGCCCTATTGAAAATAATGGAATACACACTATAGCAATTCCCAGGGGGCGATTACGAGCCAACATCAGCCACAAGACGCCAGTATTTGCATTTTTTTTAGCAGAAACGCCAATACGCCAAGAAAACACCATATTATTAAACTCTATGGGATCCGCAGGTTTAGATACACTTTGCTGTATTTGCCAGTATTTGCATTTTTTTTAGCAGAAACGCCAATACGCCAAGAAAACACCATATTATTAAACTCTATGGGATCCGCAGGTTTAGATACACTTTGCTGAAATACACTGCGTATTTTCAACATGGCGGCCAAACTCTCGTGGGATGGATTTCGTATATATGTATTTATGCCGTTGTATGCTAGTAAAGTAATTACGTTACGTGTTGACAAGCAGTACTGCTACATTCTGCGTATAAATTGTTTTCCGCAAAACTTTATTAAAATTCTTCTGAGTGGAATTGTGGGGAACGTGAAAAAACAGAAATGCATGTTGGGAAAAGAAAATTACTGGCTGAAAAACGCATATGATCATGCGTGTGTGGTTTCATTGGCGTATTTTGGAAAAACTGTAAAAAAATAAAACATGGAAAACAATTGGAAAAAGCCTTTATTTCTGGTGAACAATCTGCATCAAAAACAGTGTTTGGAAGGTGAACAACCCCTTCAAAACTAAAAAAAAGTTTTCGCTGGTTCTACAAAAAATAACAATGATTCTATGTAAGCAACTGACCATGTAAATAACGGAAAAGGATTCAGAAAGAAAATACAGTCCCTTTAATCCTTATGTCCTGGCAGAGTCCATTTCTAGTTAAGATCATTCGCTGTTCATTTCCTGCAGCAGATTTATTTCCTTGATAAATGACAGTTGGATAAATAATGAAACTGTTTGTATACTATTGAATTTCAGTCCAGAACCCAGTGATGTATGCTGTAATAGATGCCACAAAAACTTGTACGAGCCAAGAATTCAACATCCACTAGCAACTTTTAAATGCACAGCTGTTTAAAAGCAATGGATGCCAAATGAATAAAGCAAGAATTTATCTGAGCATGTACATACTAAGCAGAAAGCAGAAATTGTGCCATATAGAATGTATTCCTGCAACATTATACAGATCATCAACATAACTAGAGAGACTAATGATGAGAGTTATTCAGTTATACACTATATGACCAAAAGTATCCAGACACATTGTTAAGCCAAAAGTATCCCTACACTCCATTTAAATTGTCATGTCCTCAGTTGGAACATTCACTGTTGAGCTTCAGACTTTCTCCAGAAGTAATGTCAGCACAAAATGGGGTGTTTTGTTTTATAGGTGATCAGAGCAAACAAACCAAACATCACTATGTGCAGTGCATTGGCAGAAATGGATATTGAATTTCTGGTAGTGTGAATAAAAATTCTAGGTTAGTCAGATACTAGGAAAACACTACCTGCCCAATTTCTTGATGGTAAAGCTGGCCATAGACGCAAAAATCTGATTTTCAGAGTGTGTGTGGAGAGTCCAAACATTTTTCGTCCCATGGAGATCGTCGTCTGATGATAATTTCTCTGCACGTATTGCTGATCGTACGATTTTCAGTCACTAGCTTTGGTCGAACATAACTTTTGTACGATTGCTGTCAGGGGCAGAACATCGGCTGATCTGTTCTTTTGTACTTTATTTGATCCGAATGGTTAGTGGCAGGTCGGGAGATGGGAAAGCTCGATCGTACGATGATTCATACGATCGGATCTTTGCGTCTTTGGACAGCTTTACTCTTAGGTACAGGAGACATAATGGTCTAGGGCTGTATTTCATGGTTCAGGCTAGGGTCTCTACCACCATTGTAGTCTCTCGCTCTAATCTCTTCCCAGAAAGTCAAGGGTTGCTATAGCAGCATATGGAGAGCCAATTTCTTAATGTAAGACAGGAAAGTGTCTGGATACTTTTGAGTGTAGCTTTTGCTGAACTGCCTGGATTCTCTGGAGGGTTTAGCTAAATTATGAAAAAAAAGGAAGTGAATTAATATTTTTGTAAGGAGAGATGGTGCATATAGCAGCAGTGGCATAATAACTTCTGGGAAGGGACTGTGACTGTGGGAAATCAGGTATAGTAGGGAAGGGTGGTGCCTATAGTAACAGTGGGATAATAGTCTCTGGGAAAGGACTGTGGGGTAGCAGATATGGTAGGGATAGATGGTTCCTAAAGTAGAAGAGGCGATAATAGTCTCTGGGAAGGAAGTGTGGCATTGGGATAGCAGCAATAGTAGGGAGAGATGGTGTATATAGTAACAGTGGGATAATAGTCTCTGGGAAGGGAGTGTGACTGTGGGATAGCAGGTATGGTAGGGAAAGATGGTGTCTATTATTATAGTAACAGTGGATAATAGTCTCTGGGAAGGGAGTGTGGCAGTGGGATAGCAGGTATAGTATGGTGCATAGTCGCATTAGCAATACTAGTCTCTGGGAAGGGACTGGCTGTGAGGGAGAGCAGCAGGGCGCAACGTTACCTGCATTCTGTAAGGCGGCGGGTGTATAGCCTGTGCCTGCGTTTCAGCTGGGGTGGGAGGAGAGGAGCGCAACATGGGGCAGTTATTTAGTTCAGGCTGGGGGAGTGGGACTGTGGTGCAGCTGTTACTGGCAATTATATCATCCGCACTAGAGTTGGATGCGACGCTCGCTCCTTTTGGCACCTTATTCATTCATTGCAACATAAGCGCTGCGCGCGCCCGTGTGACTTTAAGAGGCTGAGTCTAGGGGCCAAGTGAGGGCTTGGCTGTTGTGACGCGCTCCCCCTTCCTCTCTGCCAATCAGCGCTCATTATTAGACTGGAGCCCAAACACATTTTACTACAGACTTCCAGACCCCAAAGCAGAGGTGCATTGGAAATACAAAGGGCTTGTTAGAGACATCCAGAAACAGGGCAGGTCACTGAACTGTAAGTATGAAGCAACCCTCCCTTACCTGACTCACAAGAAACTTGCTCAGTAAGACCCTCTAGGAACAGCAGCCCTCTCCCACCTCACTGTCAGACACTTCTCCTTCTCAGCCTCCCTTTACAATCACACTTCAATTGCATCGCAAGGATATGAAGACAATTAAAGGGATATAGAGAGGGGGGACAAGTACTAACAAAAGGCAGTCAGTGAGATGTATTATTAGATTATTATTATATTCAATTGAACAGGAAAAAGAGCAACCTCCCCTCATTTGCCTTCTTAATGTCTGTATTGCAATAGTGCTCTTTGTTGTGCTAATATCAGTGTTGTACAATCCTGTGCTCCTTCCTATTATCTTGCTAATTCCCTGCACTCTCAAAATCACTGGGTACAGTCAGTTATACATATGAACTTCAGGAGTGAATGTTTGTATTTTACTAAGATATTTAAATAGCTGTTTGTAGTTTGCATTTGTTTTGTAACACCCGCACCCCCTCCCCAAAGAACATTGAATTCTCTCAGTTTTGATCATCACCAGTCAGACAGCAGGACCTGTTTGTATCTGCCCTCGTTGTCTTTTGTTAGAAGGAAGCGTTTGGAGTTCAAGTGTGACTATTTAAGTCATTTCTTTTGTCTCTTCTTTGCTCTTCCTTTATTTCAACTCAAGTTTGTATTTGGAATTGTTAGATTACTTTATATCTGCACAGTTCCAAGTGTGGTACAGATGTGTATATGTAATATCCTTTCTATCAGCCACACTAACATACATACACACATGCTCTTTCTCTCACTCTCTCATGCACACACATTGCCACACACCCCTCACTAATACTAACACAGACACCACCTCTACACACAACTTTTCTTATCCAAACATGTGGCACATGAAACACACTTGCTTCACTGGCATTTTCACATTACATTAGCCACTCACTGACATAGTCCTACATGCTTTAAACTCAACAGGCTTAGTTAGAAAAAAAATACAGCACTCAGGCTCAGTTAGAGTAACTGATTTTAATAGACCAGCAAAAGATATTCCAATGTTTCAATCCCATCATAGTGATCTTCCTTAAACCCTGAGGAAGATCACTATGATGTAATCAAAACATTGGAATTTCTTTTGCTGGTCTATTAAAATTAGTTACTCTTTGTACACATTTTAGCTGCACCCAGGCATGCTGTGTTTTTGATAGGTGGTGCACTCGGTAAACATTCATTCACATGCCTGTGTGCAGGTCAAAAAAGTCATATTTACCACAATCAAAAGACCGCACCAATCAGGTCTTGAAAAAAAGTGAAAAAATATTTATTCAACATTTCGGCTCCTCACTTGAGCTGTCCTGAAGATGGCTCAAGTGAGGAGCCGAAACGTTGAATAAATATTTAAACACTTTTTTTTAAGACCTGATTGGTGCGGTCTTTTCATTGTGGTATATATATATATATATATATATATATATATGTATATATACACACACACAGACCGTTCTCCCTTGGAGTTGGCACTTGATTTCAATCTCTCTTTCTAAATCAGTCCTGTCTTGATAGGACGCTTCTCACCATATGGAAGAAATTTAAACAATCTCGGAGCCTGATTCAAAGATATTAGTGGATAGGCACTGCAGCTTGCGATAATGGAGATGGGTTATTAGCTAATGAACCTTTACGAAAAAAGAAAAAATATACATGACGGCATTCCAGGTTTCCACCTCTTTAGTAATGTAGTGGTGTCATCTTTTGACCTTGAGGGCTTAACTCCCCTACTTAGAATTCCTTTGGAATTAGCTCTGTTGCCGTACTGGTTAGCTGGTTATACATTGCCTTAGCATATCTTGTACAATTTCCTTCTTGTGTGCACAGGTCAGCACCCCATTAAACATTATCCAGAATAGGTTTTTATGGAAACTGAGCACATCTTCATGACTTCCTTAGGTAATAAGTAAACTAAAGGCTAATTTGATTTTAGTTTTGACTATTGCCATTGTGGGCTACAGAGTTACTTATTTTTCTACACACATTTCTGCTTTTGAATATCTACAGCAGCAGCAGCAAAAGGTTGACTGTGAAACTTGGGTCTATATTCAGTTTGATAAGAAAATAAAGCTTGTGGAGAAATCTGGAGACAGGACATTAATCGCTCCCCTCACATTGAATGTAGTCTATAATTCTGCATCTTGTCTAAATAGCCATGGCTCATAACATTATCTTTGTGGGATGTTACCTTCTTGGCTGTAAGCTCTTAAAATTAAACACGCATTTCAGCTCTTACATCAGTGTAAATGTGTGTATTGTTGTACTTGCCAATGCCATATGGTTATTGTAGAGTGGTGCACAGTATGTTGGAGGTTTATCAATACCACATAACCACAGTACATCACAAACCGAAAGTTGTTAGAAGATAAGTAGGCAGTAAAAATAGTTCAGGAAACTTCAACACACGTACAATAATCAGAAACTTTTAGTAACTGAGGCAGAGTTGCCTGGCAACATGCTGATTGGTTGTTCTAGTCTAGATCAGGGGTCCCCAACCTTTTTTTTTACCTGTGAGCCACATTCAAATGTAAAAAGAGTTGGAGAGCAAAACAAGCATAAAATAGTCCCTTGAGGTGCCAAATAATGGCTGTGATTGGCTATTTGGTTGCCCCTATGTGGACTGGCAGCCTACAAGAGGCTCTACTTGGCACTATACTTAGTTTTTATGCAATTAAAACTTGCATCCAAGCCTGGAAATCAAAAATAAGCATCTGCTCTGAGGACACAGAGAGCAACATCCAAGGGGTTGGAGAGCAACCTGTTGCACACGAGCTACTGGTTGGGGATCACTGCTCTAGATTATAGGTTGTACTGTATCAGGGCAAAGTTTTGCCCTTATTTTTATGTAGACGTGCTTCAGAAGGATATTGGATAGGAGTCTGCACAATATACACCAGGAAGAATATATAGTACTATAGAATGACATCTGTGATTTTCAGCTTGTAAGAGATTCGCATAGTCTCAGGTGTGCAGGGAGTAATTACTTTGTTAACCTAAAGAGTGTTTCCAAATGCACAGATCTGGAAGCAGACCTTAGGCAATATACTTTGTTATCCTGTGCCTTTACGTAACATGATGTAAGAGTTAGGATTCAGTGGGGGAATGTGCTAAGAAGGTGGTGCCCAGTGTCACATTTTCATAACATAAACTTGAAACTAAAATGGGCAAGGTATTGCCCTTTTCCCAAGGTCTTACTTGTGCCATAGTTCTAGAAAAGCCCTATGGCTTTACAGCAGTTTTAAAATGTGCCCTCACCAGCAGAGCTTCAGCAAGAGCCACAACATGACCAGTTTATGCAAGTGATAATGTAGTTGCTGACACCAGTACAAGGACCCCAGCTTCAGAGAGCTGTGTATGATGTTTAAGATGTTTTGCTTATGGGAAATCTTTTATTTGGGCTCCTGCTCAGGAAATGCTCTGTAGGGTTGCTAAAGCACTGAGAGAACAGGCGTGTTTAAAAAGTTGTCCTAATGTTCACTAATATAAGTGAGTTATTATTAGGGTTGCCACCTGGCTGGTAAAAATTATGCTTGATGCCAATGTTATTAACAGGGAAGAAGGTTAAAAATATAGAAAGGTGTTCTTTTTCCAGAAAAGGTGGCAACCCTAGTTATTATGCAAAGGAGAAATATAAAGATGAAATGTGCAGGAGCTTAGAGAAGATGCTTTACTGTTTCTCTGTTTATTAGCAGAGTTACCAGCTGCAGAGATAAAGGACCTTTTGTTTTCGTTTCTTTCCCCTGGTTCAACTGTAATAATACTTGGGTTGTTCCAGTTTAATGGTTTATCAGGTAACCCACCTCCTTACTGTGTGCTGCCCAGGGCTCCCAATATTATGCACATTGCTGTAGAGGTCAAGGGGTTAAGAATACGAGTTTCATTTGTGCAGCTGTTGCGGTCTCAGCTCCCATCGTTAGCAAATCCGCTAGTGGAAAGAAGTATGAAACCTAGCACCTAGCATTTTTTGGCTCGGCTCATTTCCTATTATAAAAAAAAAACCTAATTAGTTTGAAGTTGTGAAGGCCATTTTGTCGCAAAGAGACTGTAGGATCCTGAAAGCCCAAGTGTTTGAACAAGAAACCCTTAGATACTTTCTAGGCAGCTCTTTACTGCCTAGAAAGTATCTAAGGGAATTTCAACCTGTGTGTTATCAGCTGGTATGGAGCCAGTCCTCCAAGAGCTAAAGCTGGAACGACAGTGGTGTGAATATACATGTCATAGATGAATGGAAAAGTATTTGCCAGCCCCTATAGCTTAGGCATGGAAGACATCAGTGCCAAAATCAGCATCCAGTCAAGACCATGTTTGGAAGTGGTACATACTGCTAATTTTCCAGCTTCTGCAAAAGTAATTCCTTGACAGCTGTACTTAGAGTTGAGTAGCCTCTAGTCATACAGCAACCCATGCCAGCCATTTTCATTGTCTATTATCTGGCAATCCAGTCTCGGAGTTCCTTCATTAGTATGTTAATAGTTCAGGCATACAGTGAGCTTTGTGACATGGTTTTATCCACCCAGCGAGATGAATTCAACACACTTTTGTCTCCTAGTGGAAATGTTGGAAAGTTCATATCCTACACTGAGCACAGTCCTCTATGCGTTTGTCGGAACAGGACGGTTATAGTCTGTATATCGTCTGTATATCGTTTCATTGCACGTGACCATAATGCAAAGCAGATGATGTGAACATTCGGGGTGAAATATGCTACGCCCTACCAGGTCTTGGATAGAAAAAGACAAATGATTTATTCCTTAGTACCATACAGAAAGCAATTCCAATTATAAATAGGTGTGTTATATTGATATTTTACACAGCGTGACCTAATATAGTGTAAATATTTTGGGTATGATGTCAGTAATTATATATATATTACGCAAGATTAGTTCCTGCTCTCCTTCTCAAAATGTTAAAAGCTCTCTCCGAGGCCTTATTACTTTTCTGAATAATACAGCTGAAAATAATTTGAACAAGGGAAGTTCTTGCATATATTTTAGATACACAAACTCTTGGGAGATTACCCATATTGGATATTTGACACCACCATGATTTATGGCGTTTAAAAAGCGACAGCTGTTTTGCTGCTCAGGTTTACACCAATGGACCCAACCCTGTGTCCTTTGGAATCCGTGATCTGTAATGGAAGCAATTAATTAGGGTGGAACAATTATTAATTCCTTCAGCTGAAAGTTATACACCTGAGTCCGATCTATTGTATGTCATTTTCTGACTGAGGCCTTGACCAGAGACTCTTGAAGCAACAGAGCCCCTTGCTGTTAGAAAACAATGTTTCTGTTTCTCCTGCTTGCTTTCATTTTGAAAAGGTGGCAATATAGCTTCCTCTTAGTAGGTTTAATGCACAGAGGAAAAAGGACCTTTGGTTACTAAATTGAATGTAACCTCAAACACTCAACAGACCCACATTTCCTTTTTTGTATCTTGATTGTATTTTTACCAGGGAATATCAGTATAAGACACCTAGGGGCAGATTCAATAAGGGTCGAATTTCGAAGTTAAAAATACTTCGAAATTCGACCCTCGAATTGAAATCCTTCGACTTCGAATATCGAAGTCGAAGGATTTAGCGCTAAAGATTCGATCGAACGATCGAAGGATTTTTCGTTCGATCGAACGATTAAATCCTTCGAATCGAACGATTCAAAGGATTTTAATCAAACGATCGAAGGAAAATCCTTCGATCAAAA
Source organism: Xenopus petersii (assembly GCA_038501925.1). Lineage (NCBI taxonomy): Eukaryota > Metazoa > Chordata > Amphibia > Anura > Pipidae > Xenopus > Xenopus petersii. Next base: position 113,754,357 of record CM076676.1, read on the forward strand.
AAAGCTGAGCAAGCCTATGCGGACCTTCCCCATAGGCTAACATTGACTTCGGTAGGTTTTATCTGCCGAAGTAGGGGGTCGAAGTTTTTTTTAAAGGGTAAGTACTTCGACTATCGAATGGTCGAATAGTCGAACGATTTATACTTCGAATCGTTCGATTTCGTTCGACTTCGATCGAATTCGATCGAATTTAACCAATTCGATGGTCGAAGTACCCAAAAAAAACTTCGAAATTCGAAGTTTTTTTTATTCTAACCCTTCACCCGAATTTAGTGAATCGGCCCCCTAGGGTATACCTGTAATAGATGAGGAGTAATGTGACCCCTTTTGTAAAACATAATAATTACAAAGTCATTGAAGAGTTCTGTAGGAAGGGGGCTGCAGACTCAGTGCTTTTATACAGGCCATGACACTCTGGGGTGCATAGATGGAGAACAGACCAAATATCATCTATAATTATGCATGTATAAGCTCACTCATGCAAAGCCAGCTATTGGTAGCCTCCCCAGTCACTGAATACCCCTTTTCCTCTGGGAGGTGACCTCTAAAATCTTTATATATTAAAGATTGTGTAACCATTATAATTTAATACAGGTATGGGACCTATTATCCAGAATGCTCGGGACCTGGGGTTTTCCGGATAACGGGTCTTTCCGTAATTTGGAACTTCATACCTTAAGTCTACTACAAAATCATGTAAACATTAAATAAACCCAATAGGCTGGTTTTGCTTCCAATAAGGATTAATTATATCTTAGTTGGGATCAAGTACATGCTACTGTTATATTATTATAGAAAAAAATGGAAATCATTTTTAAAAATTTGGATTATTTGATTACAATGGAGTCTATGGGAGACGGCCTTTCTGTAATTCGGAACTTTCTGGCTAACGGGTTTCCGGATAACGGATCCTATACCTGTACTTTACATTATAATAGTTACACAATCTCTTAAAGTACACAAGACTTAATGAGTCATGTGATACAAATATCTGTTGATACAATTATAGGTTCCATTATCCGAAAACCTGTTATAAACCTCCCATAGAGTACATTTTAAGCAAATAATTAAATATTTTAAGAGTAATTTCCTTTTATTTGATTCTAACTCAGTTGTATGAATCCATATAGGTGGCAAAATAATCCTATTTGGTTTAATAAATGTTTTAATTGTTTTTTAGTAGATAAGGTATTTAGAGATAAATTACTGACTATTCCCTTAAAGGAGAAGGAAAGCCTTCTTTCACTTGGGGGTGCCAAAGGTTAGGCACCCCCAAGTGATTGTATATACTTATCTGAAACCCCGGACCGATGCTCCTATCAGGAGAAAACTGCCCGGGGTTCTTATAATGAGCATCACGTTGTGATCCTCTTCCGGCTTTATGCGCAGTAGAATGTAAAAGCCGACTTTTTAGTTAAAGTTCGGCTTTTCGCTCTACTGCGCATGCGCAACCACAAGAAGAAAGAAGAAACCGGAAGAGGATCGCTCCGTGTTGCTCGCTGGAAGAACTCCGAGCTGGTGCAGTTTTCTGCTGATAGGAGCATCGGCACGGGGTTTCAGGTAAATATATACATTCACTTGGGGGTGCCTAACATTTGGCACCCCAAGTGGTTTTAATGGAAAAACCCAGGTCATGAACATTCTGGGTAATTGATCAAATACCCGTATAACTAAGCACTGTTTATAATAACACATTATTCAGCTGATTCATGGCTCGAGTGTGTGATATTTAGAAAGTTGGACAGCACAGTGACAGTGATTAACTTTGCTGGCTTGCAGCACTAGTGATACAGGTACTAGTATGTTGAGCCCATGCTTGTGTGCATTTATGTACATCCCACATACAGGCAGGTTAATGGACTCGTGATAACTTTTTGATAACTATTGAAGCTTGTGTGTATGTGAAGGGAACCTTAGATTGCAAGCTCCTCTGGTGCCAGTGCTGATACGAATATTGTGCAATCTATAATAATTTGCCAGTGCTGTATAAATAAAGGAGAACAATAATTTAAATGTGCTGAGTAATTCTGCTGGAATCTTTCTTATATTGTTGAAATAAAACATTCAGCATCCCTAGCTACTAGCTAGTGGAAGACGCAGGGGTTTGTAGATAAGCTGGAGATTGGGAATTTCTGCTTTGGTATATTCCGTTCAATTACCTCTTTGTAATGTGTCTCGCATGAGACCCCATTGAAATGAATAGGCTGCCAGGATTAGTAGCTTCAGCTAGATGAGTGATCATCTCATTGGGGAGTCCTTTAATTAGCTAATCATTGAGGAATGCAACTAAATACTTGCCCACTAGGCACATTCTTTTTATCCTTATAGGCTTTTTACATCAAACAGGAATTTGTTTCCCGAGATAAAGATCAACACTCAGGCTCTCTTGGGATGAATCCTTCTTTCAGTTGGTTTGACCATCTTGTAGGTATATAGACCTAAGGCGCAGCATAGAGAATTAAAATATTTATTAAGACGTGAACTGATTCCAAATATTCCTAGAAACACGGACATGGAGAAACAGGCTAAACGCACAAGCCAGTAAAATCACAACATATTATATAAGCGATGTCTAACCTGTCTCATCTTCCTCTGTTGTACCATTGTCTGCCAGGGGATGCTGGGAATTGTAGTACAGCAACCAGAAAAACCACAGACTGAATGTCCCTGCTTCACAACCATAAATGCAAGTCCTTATGATCTTCTTATAATATATACAAATATAATATTCCAAAAATAGGATGGCTGTTTCTTTCTCTTGCATTGTTGAATATATATAGTGGATAAAGTCCCCCTGAGCAAGGCCAAAGGTCAAGTGTTTTATACAGGTCAAGGTGACTATTAGTAATCTCATATTTTACAAACGTGGGTACATTATTTATTAAAATACACAAGCTACAATGAGTCATGTGACAGAAATGACATCACTAAGCTTCGATTATAACTGACAGCACTAAGCACACTTTTAGATTGTAAGCTGTTTTGGGTAGGGCCTTCCTCACTTCTTGTGTCAGTTATTGGTTGCTTTGCATGTAATTCTGTATGTTAAATATATAAACCCATTTATTTTACAGTACTGCGGGGTGTTTTGGTGCTTTATAAATATAAGTTATTATTAATAATAATAGTAATAAGGATATAATCTACAGGATATTCATAGCTCTTGTTTATAAATATTCTCATTTTAACATATTAATGATAACAGTATAATGCATACTGTGCTGGACGCCAATAATTGATCATATTTCCTTTTTTGTTTGTTGCAGTACAAGGGTGTGGATTCTGAGAGCGCAGTGGATTGGTCGACAATGCTTGCCGAATTTGCTGTGATTCTCCTAGTGGCCAGTGTTTGTAAAGGCCTTCCATTCTATAATGGATTCTACTACGAGCATATCCTCAACAACAAAACAAATAATGGCAATGGAGAGGGTAGGTATGATATTAACAAAGGTTAACAATAATGATAATAAGTAGTTTTGGTTTTCTGTCTTTGTTTTTTTAGCATCTCCAGGCATCTGTCTGTACACAAATAAAATGGAGAAACGGTCAGTCACAAGAGGCTGTGTGACTAGTGAGGCAGTAAGCCAGGCATCCAGTTTATAAGAGGGAACGACTGGTATCATTTTTTAAAGAGGGAACCACTGGTATCATTTTTGATGTCCAAAACTCTTGCTTAAGATGCAATATATGATGCCATTTAGATGTATATGTATAAACATGCTTATTTAACATTTATTTTCCATTGCATACAATGGAAAGTATGGGGACATAACCTGTCGTGTACATCAAACATTCCTTCTCAGCATACCTATATTTGTATACATATTAGTAGGAACTGCTCTGCTGAATGGGTGCTTTGGCAGAGCTATTCTACACAGACAGACTTCTGTACATAGGGCAGAACAGTGCCGTCTGCTAATGGCCACAAGGTACAAGTGCCTCTGCTGTGCTAAGCAACAAGGCTGTTCCATAGTAAGGTAGGTTTAAAAAAGACACAATTCCATCAAATCAAACCTTTTAAGTCTATGTATAACCTGCCTTACTGCTAGTTGACCCAGATGAAGGCTAAATCCCCTTATATTTTTATACATAGTTATCATTTCACCCCTCCAGAACCTTTTCAAATGTGAACAACCCCAACTTGGCCAGTCTTTCCTCATGGCTGAGACTATCCATACCTTTTATAAGCTTAGTTGCCCTTCTCTGGATGCTCTTCAATTCATTAATATTCCATTTAAGCAGTGGTACCTCCAACACCGTGGCTGTTAGGATGACTCCCTAAGGATGAAACCTGCTCACCCCCTTTCTGTTGACCCTAATACAGACAAGTCAGAGATTTTCTCTGTTGTAATACTGGATGGTCTAATGTAGAGGCTTAATGAGGAGCAATGAATAAAGTAACATCTGCTCTTATGTGAAAGGGTGTTTTGTATACATTCAGGAATACTAAATGTTCCTAAAGAGCCATCATTCCTTTGTACGTGTACCTTTATGTTCCTATAGGAGCTGTATTTTTTCTTTAGAAACTTCTTTCTTTAGAGCTTCATCCTTTACATACAATCTTTGGCTAACAATGGCATTCACCAACATGTGTGTTATCTAGCAGACTGACTCTCATGACTTTTGGATATTTTACATTTTGGTAATCACCTTTGAAGGCCATAGAGCATTGATTTCCTGTTAGGTCAATGAGGGGGTCAGAGGTGAAGGTCAGAGTCTTGTTCTGCTGAAGGCCAATACAGTTGCCATTGGGAGGTACTGTCAGACCATATTTTTTAAGATAGACTAACTAAAGAAAAATAGTCTGGAGCCGTAAAACATAACACAGCTTTTAACCTTTTTTTAATTTTAACTGTTACAACAACAGAGTACAACAAACAGAAGTGCAGTGTGTATGTGTAGGCCTACTTTGAAATAAATTAAACACTGAATAACCCTATTAAATGCTCGTGTTGTGATCTTCCCTCTCTTGTCTTGAGTGTGTGACCGCAGTAAGGCCCATGATAAATCATCTTGCTGCATCTTGCTCGGTCTTGCCTGTCACTCCTGGGGCGTCTATACAGCCCTCGCACCTGCTGGTGGCTTCCTGAATGTATGACCGCGGTAAGCTAACCGTTAACTTACCGCGATCGCACATTCAAGAAGCCGCCAGCAGGTGCGAGGGCTGTATAGATGACGTGACAGGCAAAGCCGTAGCATGCAGGATGAAGAGCCGCATGAGGCTCCGGAGCCGCAGGTTGCCTACCCCTGGGGGGATACCTAATAGCCAATCACATGACTTATTAGGCACCCCAGGAACAATTTTCATGCTTGTGTTGCTCTCCAACTCTTTTTACATCTGAATGTTGCTCACAGGTATAAAAGGTTGGGGACGCTCTAGATCTTGAAGGCACATCACGTGCTAATTAGTATAGTAATGTTACCAATCTACCATTCAGATGACTCAATCTTCAGAATGTAGAAAGACTTTTTGTGCTAAGACTCTCGTCAAAGAACCAGCAAGACATCAAATATGGCGGTCTCAATGATACCAGAAGAACCAAGTAACCACATGGCTACACGATTCAGCCCTAAACAAGCCATGCAGCTGGTTCTGAACTCTTTGCTTGTTTCCCCTTTTATTTATAAAAAAGATCTGAGCACCTATGTATTTCCTGTGACATATATCATTTATTTGGGGTAATGGGATTAAGATAACAGTGTAGCACTAAATGCTTTGTCAGTAAAGTATCTTTTAGTGCTGTATGGCAGGCTGGCAGTGCACAGTTGCTCCCTTAGGGCTATTCCACACGGGGAGATAGCGACGCGTTTGCGGTCGCGGCGGCAAAGCGCCGCGACAGTCGCCGCGACCGGCGCAGGCGACAGTTTTGTATGGGCGCCTATGTAAAAACGCCTGTGCTAACCACACGAGGCGATGCGCTTTTCAACAGTCGCCTGAAAAAGCCTGGCGAGGCATTTTCAGGCGACTGTTGAAAAGCGCATCGCCTCGTGTGGTTAGCACAGGCGTTTTTACATAGGCGCCCATATAAAACTGTCGCCTGCGCCGGTCGCAGCGACTGTCGCGGCGCTTTGCCGCCGCGACCGCAAACGCGTCGCTATCTCCCCGTGTGGACTAGCCCTTAGAGACAAAACTTGCAGATCTGACCTGCTCATTCCTATGGGACAAGCCTCTTAACTGCACCACCTGCTGCTCACACTGGGAAATTTGGCCCCATGTTTGATTCTCAAAATTACATCCCATTTATGTAGAGCTCATTATACTGCAGACCACTTTTGCAGTACAGCCTTATGCCAGCAATACTACTGACAAAGTTTGGAATTTATAATTGTTGTAAAAGTGGTAGAACACTTGCTTAGCTTAACCAGGCAGTAGCTGGAAGTGTTAGCAACTCTCGCATGTTAGGATACACTTGTTCTCACTGCATGTAAAGCAATACAGAGCATAATCTTCAATAGCCTGAAAAAAATGCCTTTAAAGAATACAATATAATTGCACAATGGTTGCCGATCATTAATGTAGTGTGCGCCCTTGCCTTTTTTCCGCGTCATTACTGTGTTAGTGACTGAAGGCTAGCGACTTCATTTTATGGTCTTTCATTCCACTCTCTGCTCTTCAATAGTCATTTGTATTTCATTCCCTCAACTCCCCCATAATTGCACATCGGAACGGCGATAATGAATCATGTGGATGCAAGTGATATAAAGAAAATAAATGAAGCGCTCAGGTCCCCACAATAAATGAAAATAAACGATACCATGAAGCGGCTTCTAATCTTACAGAAGCAAGCTGGCGTCAGTAAATAGCTAGGCGGTGATCCCTTTCAGCTGTGCGCCGGCCAGAACGGTAAGCTAAACATACAGCAAGGAACCTTAACAAATTAGTGTAAATTCCCCTTTTATTATGTGTACAAACAAACTGTGGGATTGTATCCTTCTAACCACCACACATCCATTTAAAATAACAAAAAAAAAACAAAACACCCCTTGTGCTTTGAGCCACAAAATATATGGATGTCTGTGATGCTCTGAAGTATACATTTATTGTAAAGGTGTTTTTTTGCATCCACACGGTGAATTAATGAACAACAAACATTGACTGGACAATATACCCTTTCTATAAGAAGAATACATTGCCTTTATTTTTCTGTTTAATGTTATAGTGATTGTTGGTATAGATTATTCTGTCAAGGTTCCAATTAGGGTTTTTTTTATCCACATATTTCTTCTGTAAATAGGAGCAGACATTCCGGTTGCTCTGAGGAGAAATTCTTTAATCTCATCCATAAACTCTTATGTGAAACAGTGGCCTCTAGCAGCCAAACATTTTTTGCAGCAATAATGGATTGGAAGCTATCACAATAAGGATACAGGGCCTGACTTGCAATCTATGAGTTCTGGCAAATGCCAGAGGGGCTGCTGTAAGGGCTGGACTGAGAATTAAAATAGGCCCTGGGATTTCAGGTATACAGAGGACCAAATCAGCCCACACAGAGGCCCAAACAGCCCACTAAATACTGACTTTCTATGGCACCTTATAGGAGCCCCTCTGGCATTTGCCAGAACCCACAGATTGCCAGTCCGGGCCTGCCATAGACAATCACTGTGAAGTGGGCTGGTGAGGGACTGGTTGGGCCTCTGTGTACTTGAAATGCCAGGGCCTATTTTGACTCCTAGCCCAGACCTATAAGGATGTGTTAATGGCCCAGCCGGTTGCTGCTAATTGTTACTAGCACTGACAAACATATCTACCGGAGTCGCTGCTATAAATATCAATGCAGCTTTATTAGAACGCACAGTGTGACAATAATATGGCAGTGGGTGTGCAAAGAAACTTACGTGTTCCGTGCCTGTATACTCGGCACTTCCTCAGGACTCCGGTGGATATGTTGGTCACTGCTAGATGCGGGTAAAAGTTTTGTGAAGCAATGGATTAGAAGCTTCAAGTGTTGTACTAAGGCTCTTTCACAGTGATGTAACTGGATATTACTGGGCCCCACAGCAAACCCTCAAAATGTCTGACCAGTTTTACCAATATTTATTGATATTGTAAATGAATTAGGGCCTCATGGGGCCCCTATACCTTCTGCCCTCCCTGCAGCCGCAGGGTCTGCTTCCTCTGTAGTTATGAACCTTCTCTTTCACCTTCCTTCCTCTTTTCACCACCTTCCTCTTTGACTTCCTTATGCAAAATAGGTCAGTGTAGTGCTCCTTTATTATCACTAGCACATATATTTTTATATGCTAAAGAAATGGTCCCAAGGTATTTTTTTTAAAATAAACTATGTTGTGCTTCACATGGAGGCCATTCATGCCCAGATTTAGTCCAGCAGTTTGGCATTTTTCAACCTTGTGTTTTCTTGGTCAATTAGCCACTTTGAGAACTGCTATTGTATAAAAATAATTATCTTTTCTTATGGGAGAAAACAATCCAGGTTATTATACTATCCACAAGGGAAACAATGAAACCAATGTTTTTGCTATAAGTAGCAGCGGATAAATTAATCTTGAAATCCATGAATTTCTTGTACTCCTTTTAAAGGTAGATAAGCCTGGATTACACAGCCTTCGTGTACAGGGGCATGAGTCAGTTTTTATGAGCCCTTCATTAAATCTCTTATTTAATCTCAGTTGGTTTGTCATTCATCACGGTAGGAAATGAAAACATAAGCCAGTTGTTTGAAGACTTTCTGATAGCATCTGCAATGACCAGGGATGCACAGAGATCAGCTAATGAGCTGTGAGGGTCTTCAAGACTGGTGTGTGGGGAGTTCTCTATGAATGACTGAAGTTGATAGAAACAGATTATTTTTCCTGTTAGACCTGAACTTTGTTAACGAGCACCATCTAGTGGACAAATGTAAATATAGACATTGAAAGGACTAGTGTTTAATGCACATTTCTATAGAGACAAGAACAATGCTATAATATTTTAAAGAACATAATTAGTAGGACACTCTGCATGATAGTCATCTGAAATGGTAAAATAAATGTATTCTGTTAGTCAATTTTGGTGTTAGAGCCCGTTGTTGGCTGGCGCACAGTCAGGAAGACAGCCCTACCCATATAAGTGCTCATCTGTGCACTCTGTGTTTTCCCCAATTCATATGGTATTCTTTCCCTTTTAGTGATTCATTTCAATGGCGTGAGGCTCGTGGTAAACACTCCAGATGACCCTCTTTTTGGCTACCGCGGTGGGAACGTTACCCTGCCATGTACATTTCATTATGAGCCCAAGTTAAACTCCACTAGAAGGCACCGTGTCAAATGGTCAAAACTGCACAAGGATAACACCAAGGAGAGAGATGTGTTGGTGGCTATTGGATTAAGGCACAGGAGCTTCGGGGAATACAAGGGGCGAGTGCATCTGATTCAGAATAAGCCCAATGAAGTCTCCTTGGTCATCACTGATTTGCGTCTGGAGGATTATGGAAACTACAAGTGTGAGGTCATTGATGGACTAGAAGACGAAAGTGGAATTGTAGAACTGGAGTTAAGAGGTGAGTAGCCTTCATACAAGCTGTGAGCAGGATCAGATAGTTCTTTAACAGGGCAAAGTCCATTTATTGTTCACGTATACAGACTCTTCGAGTAAAGCAGCATAAAACAAAAATAAAACAAAACAAAATCCTTGCCACACTTGGGCTCTAAGTAATACTCTGTGTACTTTCCCTCTCTACTACCAGTCCCTTACTGGGATTCCCGGCCAAACACAGAAGTACAACTCCATAGAGTCACGGTACCTTTACAATGTCCTTTTTCCTTCTGGAAAAACAAACAGCCGCTCCAAATGGCTACACAGGTGCCAGCTCTCAGCCCTCTCAGCGTGTATCTCAATTTTACTCCCCTCTACAGCAACTAGCCGATCTAGCCTACTAATTATTCCCCCGGTGAGACTTTCTAGGGGAATTAACCCACTCAGGACTGCTGTACATATGGGAGTAATATAGGGGGAAATATATCTGCCTTCAACCTGTTCTCCAGCTACTGGTTCACAATACATTCAAGTAAAGTACTAAAAACTCCAAATCCAAAACCAATTTTCATGTTCTGTGTCAGAGCCAAATGGTATTTTTGGCAATATACCCCTCACTTATAATGGCTGCCTCACTAATTAGTCAGACTGAACTCCATGTGATCTGATAATTGACCTGAGGCCCCAGCTTGAGAACAAGTTAGGGTGATTGATTTTTAGCAGAAATATGATACTGTAAGCTATTTAAAGGAGCCATGACCAAAGTCCAACCAAATGTGGGGGTATATTCATTCATATTCTCAATGTGTTTAGTCGATGATATCGGTAAATGCATAAAGAAAAGTCAGGTGGCTCATATGAGAGCCAGCAACCAGAAAAAAGCCAGAAAAAGCTTTGTATACATTCAGAAAAGATGCACTTGCATTCAGTAATTCTCTAGAATGGGACATCCTTTGAGTGTGGCCATTTATTCCCAATTGAACTTCTGAAGCTTATGTGTTCCAGGGAGGCTGTTGAATATGATTATAGGAAGTAGAAAGTGCAAGCTGGCAGTTAGTCAGCCTCAATGTGCTACTTTCTCTATGTATATGATTGATATTTTGTAATAGTATTCTCCATCATAATTTAGTTTCTTTTGTGCATCTTCTAAGGCTGAGCATAAATATTTGAATAGCGATATGGAACCTGCAGACTCGATTACCATTTAATTCCTAGGGGGTTGAAGATTATTTTCACATTGATTCTTATTAAAACAGAAGAGATTTGTTAATGTAAGCAAAGAGCACAGTCAAATAACTGTCCAGCCACCTCTAACCGCAGACTAGAGAAAACTCTGTATTACAGAATCAGTTGCAATTATAGCAGTTACCTTTTGCATGTGGGCACTGTATATAGAGTATGCGAGTGTGTATAATATATTATTTGTGCAGGCATATTGCTTATGAAAGCAGCCACTGGATGTCACTGTTTACAAAACTATACAAATGTTTCCTGTAGGTATAATACACAGCCTGTTGCTTGCCTGCTCTGTCAATGGAAACCCATATAAAATAACAGCTATAAGTCATAGAAGGGTGTATAAAATAAATAAATAAATAACCTGCCTGGAGTCTGTCTGTCTGTGAAAATAAATATACCCATTGTCTATATCTGTTAGGATATAACTTCCCTTCCCTTTGCTTGAATACTTAATCTAGGCCATAGAGGAAGGCATCGGATGTTTTATTTAGAACTAGTCAATAAATATTACTAAGAATCAAACTGATACATGCCAAGGGAAAATAGTTGGCAGCTAGTGATGTTTGCTTGTTGTAAATAAAATGTTCCCAATTTATAAGCAGTATTTATTGCCATTTATTTTTCCTTTGACATAAATCATGAGTGCAGATTACTTTGTGCCCAGAGCACTTCTCTTCTTCAGTATCAGCTGGAAAGGCAAAAGCTATGCTATTACTGGCCTCAGCCTATGTGAGTCTTTGTTCAATGACATGGGTGCAGCTTTGTCCCAGTTCTGGGAAATAATTAGGAATTCGCTTTAAGCAATCTAATTCAGGTACAATAACGAGGCAGATGAAATTCTATATTATCCTGTTAGAAAATGGACATTTGGCACAAAGGGAATATGTTTCCACCGTTTTATAAAAACAATGAAGCAACATTTTTCATGCAATAGCAAACTATGGATTTTTTTTATGATCCTCCTGGTTTTAATATTGGGTTGAGTCAGGGCTGGGAGCCCTGGTCATTGTGTAACACAGGATGGCTGTAAATCACAAGAGCATGATTACTCTGTGCCCAGAACAAAGCCATGGGATAGAGATTTGCTCAAAACCTCCTAGAAATCACCTCCCATGAGGTCTCTGCAATATTGTAGCCCATATTCCTATGTATCAATAGAAATATACAGAAAAGCAATGTGTTGTGTCCATAGTAACATTTTTAAGAAATATTAAATCTTATTTCCCATATATTGTTCTAACCATAATATTATTATAGAATGTTTAACAGTAATTAGAGCACCCAATACACTACGGGCACATTTACTTAGCTCGAGTGAAGGATTAGAATGAAAAATACTTCGACCTTCGACTACGACTTTGAATCAAACGATTCGAACTAAAAATCGTTTGACTATTCGACCATTCGATAAAGTACTGTCTCTTTAAAAAAAACTTTGACCACCTACTTCGCCACCTAAAACCTACCGAGCACCAATGTTACCTATGGGGAAGGTCCTTCGATCGATGGATTAAAATCCTTCGAATCGTTCGATCGATCGTTTGCTCAAAGCATTTGCAGTAAATCCTTCTACTTCGATATTCGAAGTCAAAGGAATTTAATTCTAGGGTCGAATATTGAGGGTTAATTATTCCTCGATATTTGACCAATAGTAAATGTGCCGCTACATGTTAATGTTATATACAGGGCTGGTGAATCTGTTGCTCCCATAAATTATAGCAATTATATATGAGCAGTAGAGTTAATAAGCTTATGGTATGCAAAGTGATGTTCTGTCCTCTGTATGTGCATCTAGAATTACTTTGCAAAGTAAATGTCATGGCCAACATATGCTAAACCTGTTGATCACTGGGCTTTGTATTTCTTTAGCACCTAATAATACATAGTCTAATACACCCACAGTGACTGTATGTAGCTCTTGGAACACCTTAACACAATAAAGAACCTTATTAAAAATGCCATATTTGTAACTAAAGGGGTTTCTCTGCAGGTGTTGTCTTTCCCTATCAGCCTCATGGTGGAAGGTACCAGCTTAACTTCCATGATGCCAAAAAAACTTGTGAAGATCAAGACGCCATGATGGCTTCATTTGAACAGCTCTTTAAGGCCTGGGAGGAAGGACTGGATTGGTGTAATGCTGGCTGGTTGATGGATGGCACCGTTCAGTATCCTATTACTTTACCCAGAGAACCTTGTGGTGGGAAAGAAACCGCCCCTGGTGTTAGAAGCTACGGAGAACGCCACAAGCAACTGCACAGATATGATGCTTTCTGCTTCTCTTCTGCTCTGAAGGGTAAGGAATAGTATGGGAACTATACAACTTTACATTATCAGTGTTTGCAGAAATTGTCCTTTGCAACTACTATGGTGCCCTTCCCATGATTGAAGGTACCAGTCAAGTTTTTTTTCCAGAGCTTTAGTCTTTATTTAAGCTCCACTTTAAGGGAAAATAATAATCTATCACCTACTTACAATTCTTGTATATTTGTCCATGAAATAATGTGAGTATGAACATGTAAAGCTTTCATGTTTCTTCTTTGGTAGATCCTTGTCTAATGAGTTTAAATTGTCCTATCTTGTAGGAAAAGTTTACTATCTAGAGCACCCTGAGAACATGAATTATGCTGAGGCCAAAGCAGCGTGCCAAGACGATGGAGCACAAATTGCCAAGGTCGGACAGCTCTTTGCTGCATGGAAATTCATTGACTTAGATCGCTGTGATGCAGGCTGGTTGGATGACGGTAGTGTCAGGTATCCCATAGCCTTTCCCCGTCCTAACTGCGGCCCCCCTGAACCTGGAGTTAGGAGCTTCGGATTCCCAACAAGACATATGAAGTTTGGTGTCTACTGCTACAAGATGAGTTAAATACAAAAAGATTTGACACTTTGGACCTTGTGTGATATACATTCCCATTACCTCAGGATGAACCTGAATAACATGGAAATGAATACATGACAATATATGTCTTGAGACAGTATCTCAGGCCAACCAATGACATGACATAAGCTTGGATATTATGTGTTTTTAACAGATATCATTATTTTCTCCCTAAATGACAAAACTACACATTTCCCTTCTTGAATGATCTATTCAACACATTCCACAAAGATGAAAATATATTAAAAAAAACACTAGATGGCTGGTTGAGACTCGTGTCTCTGCCTTCTGGCTCAAGATATTATTGACCAACAACTTAACAACATCCCTTGTGAGTGAGCTTTCTAATATACACATGGTGAGACATCAGTAGAGAGATGCCAGTAGGCACTGACCATTGTTGCTGGCAGTTCCTCGTAAATTCCTCATAAAACTGACATATGTTGTTGGTATTGCCACATCCCAGTATATGAGGATGAATTTAACATCCTCTTATGCTGAAATTCTTCTGTCTTGGATCAGATGTTACAGTACTTTATTGAGACCCAATTGTTTTGGGGCTACCTCAGATATAAATATAATAAATGTGTTCTGTGGCATGTTTTTATTTTGTTTGGTCCTAGTGGCATACAGCTTTATACATACAAGGACCTAGGACGAATAACTCTGATACATTATAAATCCATATACACAACCCTTACTTGGAACCTTGTCATAAACTTGGCATGTTGGGTTTTATGTAGGTAATAACAAGTCACTGTTTGTATTTACAGCCTGCCATGTCTACTTGAAGTGGAATCGCCAACTTTACCAATTCCTAATTGAACCATTATCTGATTCAGTCTGTCTGATCTGTTTAGATAGGAGAGCAAATAGGTGTCAACGGCACAAAAATCAGTTCAACGCACTCCTATTTTTGCCAAATGCATTAGAGTAAAGAATAATTCTGACGTGCAACAATGTTAATGCACGCGACTATTCTGACACGTGCCCAAATTTTTTTGACGAAGCTGATTTTCCGGCGGCGAATATTATACGAAATGTATTTGCCGGCAGCAAAACACAAATTTATTCGCCCATCGCTGGTTCTGAGATATAATTCTGTGAGCTCACTGCTGCGGGCAGGTAAAGCTATAGGGGGTGTAGTTTATAAGAGATAGCAGCACTGATGATATAGGCGCTGATATAGGCACTCTGAGTGCAACAGACATAGCAGAAAGAAAAAGGCCCTTCCATGGGCAAGTTGTAGAGGCACAACTGATAACAGTGTTGGCAATGCCAGTCGTTGTTGATATCTCTTTAGGGTACATATGGTGCATTCTGACTGCAGAATCTGACATTTATAAGGCTATAATTTGCAAGTTGATATATGTATATATATATATATATATATATATATATATATATATATTATCTAGGGAGTTTCATTCCCACTATAATAAAATATAAGGATAATAGAAGTGCTTTTTTACAGGTCATGGGACTCTGATGTGACTTCTAGTATCCTCATATTTTACAACGGGGATGGGGGTACATTCATTTTTTATAACAGAAAGTTTCAGTGAGTCATGTAAAAGAAATCACACTAAGCACCATTATAAGGATATAATCTGAAGTATAAATGTATCCAGGCTCACATAGCTTTCCAGATAAACCTCTTGAGGTCACTGTCCAGCTATTTTCCAGTTAAAATACAAATATTATTATATGAACATGAATGCATTGGGTTATATAGCCTGATCCTGTGGAGGGGGGAAATTATATGCAAGATAAAGATTCTAGAATAGTCCCTCATTGGTTTTTGATTCAAATGATAATGTGTAAGATTTGTTATTTAATAAAATGAGAGAAATAAGGGGTCTATCATTAAGACGGGGGGCAGAAGTGCAAGAGGAGCACTAAGGAGGTGCAAGAGAACACCACTTACTACTCATGCAAAGAGCACGTCAGTAACCTTTGCGGCCTGCAGTCACTGCGCTCCCTAACGTGTGCGTCTGAATGATGTGCAAATTAGATGGTGCAAAACTTTGGTCTTTATTGAGACTATCTTTACGTACACCCTGTCCTACTCTGACTCTGAATATCTTCTCAAGAGGTAAAATTTGTTTTAAATACAGAGGAACTTTTTACATTTATCTTTATTTTTAACACTCTGTAATATAAAGTTTTGATTTGTTTTTATACCTCCGATATACTATATTGTTTATTGTATTATTCTGATTAAAATGTTACCCCTCGAATGATGATCTTAATTAAATATTAGGCATGCCAGACTGTTTGCATACAATATAAACTAAACATCGGCACAGAAATATGGTGGCCCTTATTGTGATCCTTATTGTGACATACACTGTTCACTTGCACTTACCCCTCATTACACTTCAGCTCTTTTGCTTTAGTTCCAAGGAAGCGCTGTGCTTAAACAGGAGGTAAGTCCAGCTGTATCTATGTAAGGGTCCTGCAATGGGATGACCATGTACTGCCCCAACACAAGGCTCAGCCACAAATCTTGTGTTTCTTTTTTCACAATGAGTCTCACCTCTCCCCTACACATCCCATGATATACTTAGTAGGTCTGCAAAATAAATATTTTTACATAGCTGCCTTTTTTTTAATTAAACGTGGTGAAAAGGCAGCCCCCCAATCCCTATGTAAATAACAAAGAACTGGCAGCTTTGCTGATGGACAAATGTTAGAAGATGCACTTGGCCTGGGGCTTATATCATAGAATGCCAGTGTGAGGTCAGTATGTGTTTTTCATTCGTCTATGAAGTGTGCTTGTTCCAGGATCCAATATGTGAAAGTGTATGTTCAGCAAACAGTGCCGAAGATCCGAGCTGGATTCCCTGCTGTACAGAGGCCACACTGTAGCTTTAGTTCTAAATAGATGTCCACGTGGCAGGCAGAAATAAGGGCCCCTTCATAAACAGGTCTCCTCTTTATACACTGCCTGGCGAGCATCCAAGCTGCTTGAATGACCGACCCAGTTTGACTAAAAACCGCAGGGGCTCAAGGTGGGCAGGGGCAGATAGATAAACAGAGCAGATCTGTACACAACCACTTAGCTGAGAAAGACTCCTCTATATGAGCTAGCCTGAGGTTTTGTGTCATGCAGCCCAATTTGTAAAACCTTCAAGATCTTTATTTTAACCCCTGTATGACTTGAATGCATGTAAAATAAATACAACTTCCCCCCCCCCCAGCCTCTTTCGATTCTTTATTAATGATCACAACTAATAGGCATGAAACAGAAGGGATGTTTCATATATTGTCTGAGCAAACCATTACAACAATTACCTGTTCAGCTATGGTGTTCATTGCTATTTATAATACGAATTTTGCAACAAGAGGTAACGTAGGAGTTAACCATGGGTCCACGTCTCCGAACAGCACAATTTCCTACAAAGAGTTTGGATATATTCCTGTCTCTTACTTCTTCATGCACCCATCCCCGAATCCAACCTTTAAGTAACAGCATGTTTAACAAAGTGCATGTTTAAATGACACATTCTAGGATTCATATAAACTGATATTTTATTTTTTTAAAAACTAAATGGTGCTATTGTTTTATATGGAAATACTTTCAGTATAATGATTATTGGCATTCATTTTACAGCATCTCAGTGTTTTATTTAAGTTTTATTCGTTCGACTAACATGAAAAATGGTCTAAATATCGATGAAATAAAAACGACAAATAAGCACATTCTGTCACTTTGTGGTTCATGTACCTTGCGTTGTCGCATTAACTTGGAATGGAAATTAGAGCAGCTAAAAGAGGAAATCTAAATTCATAATAGGGGTCAGTTTAGGTGGGGATTTACGATGCTTTACAAACCATCGGTGTCAAAATATTTTTATGCTTTAAGGGACATGGGAAAAGGCAGCTTATGTATTAGCATGTAGGAAGTTTACGCCAGGTGTAAGATAACATTTTTGCTTGCTGCCCTATTGCCAAACCCATGCTGGTAAATACTTTGGATTGACAGCTTTCATCTCCCCCAATGAAACCTCCCATCTCCCAGCCCTTGGGAAAAAAAACCCTGTAACCCTGCTCATACTATAGGAAAAGGTTGACCTCTGCAGGCTTTGCAGTATAAATACAACTACGGCAATTGCCATTTTATAACATAATTTCTGCCCCCTTCTAGGAGCCTTAAGGCCCCCATACACAGGCCGATAAAAGCTGCCGACAGACTGAGTTGACAGCTTATTGGCCCGTGTATGGGGCCCTCCGACGGGCTTTCCCAATCGATATGATGATGATATCTGGCTGAGAGTAGGCCAGATGTCGATCGTGCAGGGTTAAAAATCCCATCGGATCGTGGCCGCATCTGATGCACTGATCCGACTGCCTGTATAGCCTCATTCTGATCTGATCGTTGGGCCCTGGGGCCCACGATCGGATCAGCCTGATATCGACTACCTCAATGTGGGCATATCGGGGAGAGATCCACTCGTTTTGCAATGACCCCTCTACAAATAAACAGCCTGGAACATCCACAACTCAGTAGTTTTAGGCTATGAAGTTATTAACTGACTAATATTTTGTGGAGATGCCTAATGGCTGGGTTATATGGCCTGTTCCTGTGGAGGGGGAAATTATACTCAGTGTGTTTCCAGAACCTGATGTTTTTCCACCGCAAGGTACAGATACAGGTCTGTAAGAGCTAAATTTAGAAGCTATCTCTTTGATACCCTATACTTGTCTTATAAGACTTACTACACGGAAAGGCCAACATTTAGAAATCTATTAAAATAGTCCTAACTATATTTTTACACTTTAAACCTGCGGAATTATTTAACAGGATGGGGTAAAAACATGATTTGTTTGCTTTTTTATGCAATTATAAATCAAATCAAATAAAGCCATGCATGACATTTCAAGCTACTGAACTCCAGTGCATAATCTTGTAGTAAAAGATATGGGATGGGATCTACAATGCAAAATACTGGGGTTTTCTGGATAACTGGTCTTTCCTTAATTTGGATCACTATTTTGTAAGCCTGTGAAAAAGCATGTGAATATGAAATAAACTCAATAGCATTGTTTTGCCACCAATATAGATTCATGCAGCTTAGTTAGGACTGAGTATTATTACAGAGAAAAAATAGATCATTTTTTAAATTTAGAATTATTTGCACATAATAGACTCTATAGGTGATGGCCTTCTCATAACTTGGAGCTTTCTGGAAAAAAATCAGATATGCCTGTGGTTCCATTTGGGAAGGAAACAAAGAGGAAGGAAATCTTTTCATATCATTAAAACAGAAATAGAAACCAGGTGCAGTATCAGGAGTTCTAATGTGTAAGTAAAAACTGGACACACAATCACCAATAGGATCTATAATTGCTGGTCCTCCCTTATGCCTAAAGTGGTTTATCATATGGTCATACTTGGCCTCCTTTTTGCACACAAACATACACTCTCTTTCGCTCCTAACTACATTACTTTTCTTGCACGCTATCACAATGCTAATAGTTTCAGCACACAAAAGCCAACTTAATTCTGTATATCTTCTGCAATATATAAGGGAGGGGAATATTGCCCTTTGGCGGTTGAGGACTCTAACATCTGGAGGACTCCAGTTTGCCTAGCTCTGATATATAACAGAAATGAGTTAATTTACCACTGCAACAAAAGATAGGAGCTCTTCTTAAAAGAAAAACATTTTATACGCAGGATCTAAATAAAAGGGACAAATTTACCAAAGGGCGAAGTGCCCGTTGCTAGCGAAAATTCGCCAGAAAGACAATCTGTAGGGACATTGCCAATTTACTAACAGGTGTAGAGGACAATTTGCTAGCGCAGGGCTAATGAAGTTTTGCGCCCTTTTGCCAGGCAAATTTTCTATCAGTCAAACGATTGTTACTACGCAAATTCACTTTACAAATTAAAGGTATACCTGGCGAACTAATAAGATGAAGCTACATCCTCCTCAATCTTATGTCAGTGACATCATATCCTGTCTGCAGAAAAGTCATAAAGAAAGTCAAAACGCTGGCGTTTTTTCATATTTTAAAGTGGGATTATGTTTAAAAGTTGTAGCTGTTAAATATATTTTGACGTTTTTTTTTTAACCTTTAGAAGCTCATGCCACATTTGTTTTTTGGGTGGGTCCATGTCAAGGACAATAGAGGATCTTTTTTGTCTTTATTTTGCTTCCTTGGGCATTTTTAATAAGTGACCACTTCAAGCAATTTCACCAACATCTCGTGTCGGACTGGGACACCAGGGGCCCACCCAAAAACCTTAGACCAGGGGCCCACAAAAAATACTTAGACCAGGGGCCCACTCTCAGTATTATTCTTCCTCTCCTCACTCAACCTCTATTCTCCTAGTCTCTTTTCTACATACTATAACCTATTATTCCATCTATTTAGCCTCTTTGTTCTCATAGAAATAGGGAATGACCATGAAATAAGTCAAATGTTTAGAAGCATGAGGGCCAGTCCGACACCGATAAAGACATACTGTATCTATGACATATATGTTCCGGCCCTATTCAAATTGCCTAAAGGTAAGTGTGTTAACAAAGTTTCGCTAGACAAAAAATGAACACTAGCGAAAGTTCGCTATGAAATGCTTGCGCTGATGAATTTTTGCTGGCGACACTTCGCCAGCGTTCGTCTGCCGAGACATAACTTTGCATTCTGATGAATTAGTGTATGCTCTGCAAATTAACGTTTGACAAAATTTCGAGGATGTGTGGCTGGAGCCTTCCGAGGTGAAAACTCACCCTTCAATAAATTTCCCCCAAAGAGTTAGTATATAATGTGTTGTTATTGTGATTGCCAAATGACCCTCAGAGCTTATTTGTGATACGATTACATATTTTGCAGGATGATGTACACTATCCAGTGTGGATCGATTTCAATGGTATCAAAAAAACTGAGAACACATGGGTCTGTCAGCTGGGGATAGGGTAACTAACACCACTAGTATTCCTGGACAGAGCTAAAGGCTGCTCACTATACAATCAAACATGCTTCTAGAGGACATACTAGAGGACATACATTGCTGATCTAACCCTGATCTTAGCTCATCTTTTCTTTGCAAGATCTGTGCTCTGACTTGGGCCCTTCCTTCCTGCCATCCATCACATGAACTACATACACCTCTTTATATACTCCAGGGTGGCACCTATCACTGTGGTGGTTGCCCTATGATTCTCACACCTCTTCCCCAAAGAACAGTTTATGGACAAATAGGTTCCATCTCATACTCATTGGGGGAACCTGACATGGAGAACATGGAGCCATACGATATGCAAACATCTACCACATGACTACAATTACATTTCACTTAGAAGAGGTTTTTATTTTAACTATAGTGCTCCTTTAAAATGAACGTGTTGATTTGCCTCCCTTTTTACTTGAAGGAACGTAATGAATTCCTCTCTTGTAGCAGAATGAACAGAAGCTATATTTATTAAGCTTACCATACTTTACTAGCGAATCTTCTATGCAAAGTTATTTCTCATCACGTCAGGGCTGAATGTTCTGTTTATTAGGAACAGAGACCACCACCTCCGTTGGAGGAACTTGCCTTCTAACAAAATGGATTTCTCACCACAAAAATATTGTTTTGTTTAATTGCATTTGATCGATGTCTGACTTCTAGAAAATGTACCTGTAATTATTCTGAAAATAGCGTGTTTGCAATTTTACAAGAGAATAACAGCACTTCATAAATGTCAAGGTAAAGGCTGATTATTTTTCTTTACAAAAAATTGTGCCTAATCCTGAATGAGCAAGTTCTTTAGAGAACCAATGTTCCGGTCACAAAAAATATATCCCAAAACTTAAAAATGGATTAGCAAAAAAAAAAAAGTTATCTTTTGTATTTTGCCAATGATTAAATTAAAATGGAGAAATTCAGAGATGAGTTTGATTAATCTTATTAATGAGGTAATGAATGAGGTAACTCTTATTAATATTAAATATCTTATTATTATACAAAACACATTTGCTGTCAACAAATTTGCCAGTGTAAATAAAGCAAAACTATCACTGCTGTAGACTTGGGGTTTTCTGGATAAGGGATCTTTCCGTAATTTGGATCTGCATACCTTAAGTCTATTAGAAATTCAAATAAGCATTAAATAAATCCAATAGGCTGGCTTTGCTTCCAATAGGCATTAATTATATCTTAGTTTGGATCAAGTACAAGATACTGTTTTATTATTACTGAGAAAATGGAAATGATTTTAAAATATTTGAATTATTTGATTATAATGGAGTCTATGGGAGATGGCCTGGAACTTTCTGGACAACAGATCCTATACCTGTACTAATTTCAGATCGTAGAGTATCTAAACCTATATGAGAGTAATTTCTAGCACTGGAAATATGAAGAAACACAAAACATTAACCCAATAAATCTATACCATCTTTCTTGACTTTGCTGAGCATATGCTCAATCCCCCTAAGATTATAACATAACATAATATTACATTATTAGCCCCTTTTTGTAATATGTATGTTTGATAAGTTTTAAAAGTGTTCTGTTATTTCTTATGACAGTTATTTTCATTCTATAGACACCTGTTTATCTGCGTGGTTAAATAACACAACCATTGTATCCTGCAGAGCTAATCTGTTATTTGCTATGCAAATATGTGCCCGGTTGCCCTATTTCAGCTAAAATGGCTGCCCTCATGGCTTCATGGTTAGTGATGGGCGAATGTGTCCTTTTTCACTTCGCTGAAGAATTTGCAAATTTACTGAATAATTTTCGAAACTACGAAAAATTTGTGAAAAGCATTGAAGTCAATGGGCGTCAGATTTATTTTGACGTGCGTCAATTTGTATACGCGCGCTTATATTGTCCAAATGCATTAAGGTCACTGGGCTTCTGAATAATTTTGATGCTCGACAATTTATTTGCGCGTGACTATTCTGACGCATGCCAAAATGTTATACTATTATATACATCATACTAAAAGTTAACTCAAAGGTGAACAACCCCTTTAAGGAACAAGCAAACAAAACTACATGGCATAAGTTTATATGACTGTGGCACATTTTAATTATTAATATTATTATTTCTTCATGGTCTTAGACATCATAATATCTAATAAATAAGGAGTTACAAGATAATATAGAAGCTAAATAAATATAAAGTACTATCAAATCTTTAATTGAAATTACACTGCATCACTTTAACAGAAGTTCTACATCTATCAAGGTTAAAGCTTTACAGGAATGTCAAGTATATCTCGGTAATAATGCTCCTTAGGTAGTGATGGTTCCAATAAGTGCTACCTTTAATTTTTTGAAAGCCGTGGTGTCTCAAATGCTGTTTTGTGCACACATTTTAAAAACTGTAATACGATTACAGTGATAGTTGGGCGTGTAAGTACTGAATTATGTGTGACTATACAAAATGGACTGTGCTTGGTGTGTTAATAATAACAAGGTCACAACTTAGAGGGAACGTTGTTTCCAAGATGTCCATGCACCCCTACTGTACCTTTGTCCTACAAAATATCTTTCTAACCCAGAAACCCATTATCTTGAAAGCTCAGAATTACGGGAAGGCCATCTCCCACAGACTCCATTTTAATAAAATAATTCAAATTTGTAAAAGTGATTTTCTTTTTCTCTGTAATAATAAAACAGTACCTTCTACTTGTTCTCAAATAAGATAGAATTAATCCTTATTGGAGGCAAAACAATCCTTTTGGGGTTTCTTAATGTTTCAATGACTAATTATTTAATTAGAAGACTTTGGTTATGGTGATCCAAATTATGGAAAGACCAATTATCAGGAAAACCCGAGGTACCAAGCATTCTGGATAACAGGTCCCATACCTGTAGTTACCTGTGGTATTGGTTTGAGAGAATGTGCTCATTTATTTTCAGAGAATGTTCTACTAATGGTGATAAAATGTACAGCAATTCCCTCATAAATCGAATACAATAATCCTATACAACAATTTAACAATTTTTTTTATCCTGGACTATTTGCTTAATTAAAGTTACTCTATCTATCCACACCCAGCCCTAAAACTGAAAAAGGAGATAAAACCAATCCGATTCTTCCCTTTTGATCTCCATTTTGCCTTTCCCACCCACATCCCTTAACTTTTTATTTTATAATTTTTTTGTATTAAATTACGGTATATATAAATTCCCATCACAGTTCACTACAGTAACAGAAGACGAGAGCTTATACCCCTAAATATATACCTTTTGCGGCATCAGGTGCTGTGCTGAAGGACCCACACCTGCATCAAGGGTCAAACTATCCAATGAAGAAAATGTCAGCAGCACATTGAAAGTTTGACAAAGTGTGAGGTTTATTGAACCCAAAACATAAAGCAGAAAGACAATGTTTTGGGCCATCTGGGCCCTTTTTCAAGCCTTGATAAAGGGCCCGGTGGCCCAAAATGTTACCTTTCTGCTGTATGTTTTGGGTTCAATAAACCTCACAGTTTTTCAGACTTTCAGTGTGCTGCTGACATTTTCTTCATTGGATAGTTTGACCCTTGAAGCAGGTGTGGGTCCTTCAGCATAGCACCTGATGCCGCAAAACACAAATTGTGCTGCCATGTCAATTTTGACGCCTGCGTCAATTTGAGTCAGTTTTGATGCCCGCATTAAAGTGAATGGGCATCCGAATAATGTTGACACGCGACAGTTTTGACACGAGAGACTTTTCCCGACACACATCCAAATTTTTTTGACGCTGGTGAATTCACGCGTGCCTGCCGAATTTATTTGCCCCTCACTAATTACTATAGATCCCTCTGATACCTTATTGCCCACCTACCATTCCATCCATATATTTTATTGGGCTTCAGATAATACATACTCATAACTTGGCCCCATGAGCCATACAAAGTGAGTATAAAGGGATATAAAACTAAATATATTGTTATTTCTGTGTCAGAGTTTTAAGAGTTGATCTAAAATATACCTAATATGAATGCAAATGAGCAACCATAACTGATGATTCCAATCTCTTTAAAGGTGAGATCTGGTATTACATTGTTAGCCAGAGCTTCATAAAATGTTTTACATCACTTGAATTGGTTTCAGTTTTACTGACAATATAATATGGCCGTTTAAGGCTTAGTAAATGTTTTCTTAATTTGTCATTTACAGATAAGTGCATCAAGCCTAAAAATCATGTTGGCTCTCCTCTCGTCCTTATAAATGTAGCAATTTTCACCCTGAGACCAGCTTCCTTGATGGCCTTTATGTCATGATTGCAGAGTATAAAAGAAAATGGCATCTCCCAGCTTGCTAAAAAATTTCTTGTGGCTGTTTTCTTGCAGCAAACAAGGTTGTCATGGAAACCCCAGAAATCCATGGCAGAATTCTCTGGCAAATGGCACATTATACCACTCGCCCTGCATGCATTACTATATTAGCATACTGCAGAGGTGGAAATCTGCTTTTAACATTAAAAACATTTTTTCATGTAAAACCTTTTTCTAATGCTTTTTTCTTTCTAGGTAAATTTAATCATCAAAGAAAAGTTAACTGTAAATTCCGCATCAGCATCAATATTTACAAATCAAATTATTTTATTTTAATAAATGTATGGGCACAGACCCATGATTAAAAAAAAATAGGCTCACTCCTAATCAAATCCTTCCCAGCTAAAATCTTTTCATTCTGTTCATTGGGACACTTCTTATCTAAGGGGAATGTTACAGGAGGAATGACCTCAGGACAGCCCTAACATATATAAATATTTATAAATCAGAGCTCCCAATTCAGAGGCTTGCATGCCTGCCAACCCCCCAGGGTATTTTCATACTTGCCTGCCTTTGGGTTGTACTAGACAGCTGTTAATGTCATAATACCAGTGTGCCATTTGAGATCTGGAAATCCATTATCCAGAAAGCTCTAAATTACAGGAAGGCCATTTCCTATAGACTCCATTTTATCCAAATAATCCATTTTTTTAAATTATTTGCTTTTTTCTGTAATTATAAACCAGTGCCTTGTATTTGATTCAAACTAAGTTATAATAAATCCTCATTGGAAGCAAAAACAGCCTATTGGGTTTATTTAATGTTTTAATTATTTTCTAGTAGACTTAAGGTATGAAGATGCAAATTACAGAAATACCTGTTATCTGGAAAATAACAGGTTCCATACCCGTAACCATCAAACATGTAGGATGTAAGCTAACTGAACCACTTCAAAACATCTCTCTTTAATCAAATCCCTAATGACTATCAATAATGGCCTTCAGGGGAAGCCATTTAGACAGTATTAGAGCCCGGGATGCACCAAACTCAAGATTCGGTTGAGGATTTGCACAAGTTCCAATACTTTTTACAGGACTCAGATTGGTAGAATCAGCCGAACCTTATGAGAACCCCTGAAGTGATGTGACGTTAGAACTCTGGACATTTGAACATGACAACTTGTTAATCATAGTCAATTTTTAAAATTTTGTTTAAATTTGAATATTTACGATTTTTCCTGAATTCTTTTGAGCAGCTGCTATTCGTGTGTATACAAAATGATAGAATTGGCACATCTCTAATTATAAGAAGTCATCCGTATTCCTTTACAACAGGTGATGCCATAGTGGTTGGCTTTTTGCACTAATCATATATATTTCTTTATTGCATCTATCGAAACACCAGCCAGACACACATACACTGACACATTCTACACATACACACAGTACATAGGCATTTAATAGGAAAATTCAGTAAAAATAAAATACAACAAGATCGCATTTTATTATACATGTATCACAATTTTTTGGGGGGATGCTAGAAACATTCTTTCTTTTGCCTTCTCTCTATGCACATGTTTTCATAAAATATTCACTTTCTTTTTCACAATAAAAACGATATAGAAGTTGTTGAACATGATATTAAACACAGAAGCGCTTTCAAAAGTCTTGAAGTCTATTGCAATCTTAATTTAAATAAAAAATAAAAACAATTAGTGCTCCAATTGTTATTTTTAATAAAGTTATTATTATTCTTTTAATATAAATAGGTGCACGGAAACATCATGCACTGCACGGTCCCCGAAAGAGCAAATGGGACAAGAAAGCATTTTGTCTCTGTCCTACATTGGGGTGGCAAGAAAATGGAAACTACTACACAAGAGACTTGGGTGCTGCTGGAGATGCAGGGGAAGCAGATAACTGGTGGATTTGCGGTATTCTTATTTCTTTATTCACCATGACCACAAGAAGTCACATCAATGTTTTTCTCAAACACTTGGACCTTATTAATTGTAGAAAGCTGCGTAATACTAATTTGCTGGCCTGTTGGTTCTGAGTCTACACCAGAGGCTTGAAAACATAATTTTGAAAACACAAAACATAAGTGTGGAAGCTCTTTAACTGTAGGTTTAGGTAAAAAAGAGGCTTAAAGAGAACACAGTTGAACAAAAACATATATGGTTTCACAAAAGGACATTGTAACAGTCATATGTCTGTAAAGTTTCCCATTTGCACAGTCATAGAACATTTATACTAATATAGGGCATGCCAGAATAAAAAGGGTTTTTAGTCACATCAGTTGGGCAATGAGACCCGAGAACCCAGAATTAGAGTGTTTGCAAATCGATGTTATAAAAGAAATTCCGGCTCAGCTAGGAACAGCAACAAAACATATTTTAGTCTACAGAAAATTAATGGCAGTCAACCAAAATATTTTCTTTTTTCTGCTACATGTTGTTTGGCTGCAGTCTGTTATGAAAAGAAACAATAGGAAAATACTAGTAGGTAAGGTCTTATTTAGGGATGCACCTAATCCTGGATTCGGTTAGAGATACCTCCAAATCCTATCAATTTTTGTTCAAAATGTATGTTTTTTTCCCCTGAATTTGCAGATGAATCCCATTATTATTTGGAGAATTGGGTATTTGGCCCAGTCCAACAATTATACATCTTTATAATTATATGGAAATGCATAAGAATCCTCACTTATATAATAAAACAAGCAATTACATGTATTAAATTGGAATGCCTTATATAAGGGGTGGTAGCCATTCTTACTGCTCAGAAAATTAGCCCCTTAGGGGCATGTTTACTAACATTGGAGATAAATATCTGGAGAGATTTCTGGAGATGTTGCCCATGGCAACCAATCAGCAATTAGATTTAAACAGCCACAGCCAAGTTAGAAAACAAAAGCAAAGAGCTGATTGGTTGCTATGGGCAACATCTCCAGAAATCTCTCCAGATATTTATCTCCAATGTTAGTAAACATGCCCCTTAGTGTTTATAAATGTTACAGAATCCTTTATCCTGTGTTTTAACTTTTATGCCAAGAGACTCAATGGCACAGGATCCAGTATAAATAAGGTGTTTATGCAATTTATGGAAAGATTTATCCAGACTTTCTAGGCTTCTTTGTATTCTATAAAATGCTTTTATTCTCTGATATTTAAGCCTGTTGGAAAAATTCAGATTCCTTTAACGTTGCAGAAACCGGGCTTCTCAAACAGTATTTGGTATTTTCAAAATTTCTTTCAATAAAATATAAAAATATATCAAATAGATTAACCTTTGATATTATACCTGTTAGAAGAACTATGTTAAACAGTCAAGTGCATTATAATAGTAAGTGCAGAAATAGTACAATTGCGTGCAAACATTCCAGAGTAAGCTTCACATAACCCCTCACCCAAAAACGTTGTGAACTGTGGTGATGTGTGCACCACCGGCAGCCGATTCCCATTCTAGTGACCGAAAGGCACGTGGCCTGTGGGATACTATGGTAATTAGTTCAGGAGAATAGCATTATCCAACAATACTCGCTGCAGTGTGGTTAATATTTACTACGGTTGGAAAATGCTGCCAGAGTTTTGGGCTGTTGGGATCCTTCATCATGTAATTAATCTGCATTTTTGAGAGCCTATACCATATTCAAATAAATTTGATTTAATATTATATTATAGTATTATATTTTTTCCCCTGGTGGTGTCACGGAAGTGCCTATGTGGGCATGTACAATCTGAACAAGATAAGACATAGGCCTATTTTGTGTAGATTACAAAAATGCACCTATAAAGGGTTCCTTTACATGCTAGATCTTACAGAACAGCAAATTGCATGGGAATGTCTTCTTATTCACAGCCCACTGTGATAATGTGCCCCAGGTGATTTTGCCATTAGGGAAAAGTAAGAGGTGGGAAATTATAGTACAAGATTGTACTTGTACTATAATTTCCATTTATGGCTTTTCGTAATGTCCATAAAGGCTTTCCACCAATGACAAAAGAGCTATGTCTGGGCCTATGTGTGTACATACAAATGCTTCCTGCATGCTGGATGTGCCAAATACAACATAAAGGAGGAGCCTGTTAAAAGCAGAAATAAGCCATTGTTACTCCTCTATGAAGCATTTTAAATATTCCTGTCACAGCTACTGCGTTAATGTTTTGCGTATCTAATAACTGCCTCCTGTAATCCGTATACAACTGCGCAAAGAGAAAAGACACACACGTGTACATATAATGAAAGGAAAGGGGGATTATGATGGTACTAAGTGTGAGAACATATTGTGACAGCTGCTTCAAAATCAGTTTTCTTTTAAAACATATATTTTGATTTAAAAGTACTTGTGGGCAATGCTTTCTTCTAATACCTACTTCCACCCACCCCTTTGTCCTCTCACACCGGAGATACATTCAGCAACAGTTCACAATTATTTATTCAAGGTTCTTGGCGTGCAATGTGTTTTTAACATTTAATATAGTTATACTTTTTTTTTTATTATTATTATTATTATTATTCGGCCAGCCTGGAGTTTAAATAATAAAAATATCACATTATACTCACATTATAGTTAATCAAGACAAAGGGAAAATAGTCTTTATGGCACAATGTTGCCCTTCTATTTCCACTCAAAGCCACTCTAGCTTCCTTAAAACCCTCTGAATAATGGCACGACATGGCCGCTCACAAAGGCCCTTCTCAGGCCATTAGTAAAATTGTTGAAACCTAATTTGCTTTGGTGTTTTTTTTTTTTTATATACAGCTTGGGATTTTCTTGAATATAAACTCCTTACATGACAAACAAATTCAAATTGACATAGCTAATATAAATGTTCTTTACAATATTTTTGTTTTGTCTATTTCCATTTTAATGGGCCTTTCCCTGTTCAGATGTGGCAATTGCTCTCGACCGACTTCTGGGGCTTCTCTTGTGTCGTCTGTAAGTGGAAACTGCAGGGATTGAAGCAGAGGGAGAAAGAAAAAAAGCTTATAAGTAGTGGTCTGTGTTATACTGTGAACAGCAAATGAACAGCATTATCCATGCCTTTCGTGTGTGGGGGAAAGGAAAAAGAAAGATCATATGTATATCTCACTGTAAGCAAAAAAAAAAACACACAACAAACTGTCTCACATTAGTCTGATTGCCAGTGTTAAGGCTTTTATGAGCGGCTGGCATTAGCATTTGATCTTAGAAAGAACAGAGAATTGTGGACTAAACTTGCATGAGAAATTACAGAGGCTTGAGTCCTGCAATTATACCATTCATGTTGGGCAAACTGACTAAATGTCATTTTCCATCAAAAAAGGACCTCAATATTCTGAGCTGCTGACCCTTTCAGCTAATAACCCACGCATAAGGCTGCCCACTGTTAAAAACCGAGATAATCTGGTAATTTATACACAATGACAAGGTATTGCATTCAGATTTTCTC
Organism: Xenopus petersii; assembly: GCA_038501925.1. Taxonomy (NCBI): domain Eukaryota; kingdom Metazoa; phylum Chordata; class Amphibia; order Anura; family Pipidae; genus Xenopus; species Xenopus petersii. The sequence continues at coordinate 113,784,590 of CM076676.1, forward strand.
CTACTGACAAAAATACCTGAGCAGATTATGGACATTTACAGGGCAAGTGCCAGAAATGAGAATTACAAGTAATTATATGGAGTAACAACTACCTTCCAACTCCCTGGCATGAGAGTGCTGTCAGGCAGAGCTAAGACATACTGCACACAACTCATGCAAATCCTTGTGCTGAAACAGACATAACAAATGTGGTATGTAAGATGTAACTACAGGCCCATCAATCTGGTGCTAAAACGTATTCAGGGACCCCCCTTGTGACTCTGCTCAAACATACATGCTACATATCACCACCCATTTCATACTGTATTTAGGACTGTGTTTTGGGATCTTCACTTTACAGCTTTTTGTGGTTAAAGATCTAACTGCTTGCATGCCTTCCTCAGGACAGTGGACCCCGGTGGTGCTTTACATAGCGTATAGCAAAGAACGGAGCATCATGGGGACTAATGTCCATCAATTAAAAAATACAATAATTTATTGAGCATCATTAAAAATCCCAACAGCATATCATGGACAAAAACCTAGCTGCTCGCTTAACGCGTTTCGTGGCTTCCCGCCTCTTCATCAGAAGTGGTGCTTTAGCCCTATAGTTACACCAATCAAAAGGTAAAGTACCTTGTAAAAACAGACATGTTGTAATATACTTACGATCTATGCACAGTATCCTGGGCTCATCCCAGTGCCCAGTTGGTAGACACCGGATTATAGGAACATGGCGTTGTAGGTAACCTTGGTTACATTGATACCGCACTAAGGAGCTGATTTCATAGCGCACTTTCTTTTTTCCTAGCGTATAGGCATTTTGCACTGCTGGAGGATCACTGCAAGCCACTAGAAAGAGGAAAATGACAAGAACAACTTTCAATACTGTGTTGATATCTGCTATGCTTATAATATAAATGGCATCCAGATAAAGTCAATGAAGGGATGTACTGTACATGTGCTTTGTGCGCTCTACCTCACACCAGATATACAGCTCTAAGATAATGGAAATTTGATTTAGACCATGGCTTCTCATAGAGTTTTATATTTAGAGGAAGCTACTCTTCAATGCAGACAGGTGAAGCTCTAACTTTAGCGTCACAGAGAAAATGCCTGATCTGCCCTAAAACGAACCTTGCCTACTAACAGCGGTGTATCTTAGTAGGGTCTCTGCACTGAAAGCACAGAATAGAGCCTGCAGTAGAAGAAGGAACCACCAAGTAGAGTTAGAATATGCTATCGATAAAACTGAGCAAAAACCTGAATCATACAAATTGTTTGGACTTTTTTCCGGAATCGCTAAATTTTTTGGAGTTTTTGCCAAAAACCCTGAAAGGGCTAAACCCAGCACAGACCACGATAACTTCAAATTGGGATTGGTGCCTCTCTCATTGACTTATAAAGGGCCTCAACAGGTCCTTTATTGCTTTGCTGCATCAGGGTATAATGAAATCTTGAAAAATTCAGGGTTTTTTTTCCATAAAAATTTGAGTTATTGCCCCAAAAAGCTCGGCCAGATAAATTTGAGGTTTAGTACATAACTGTGTGTTTTGGTGCCACCTCTTTGAGCTTCTAAAAAACACAGTGCACTTTGCCCTCAAGAGCAGATACATGTAGATAAAGCATAAAAGAACAATTGAGCTGATTTGCAGAAGACTTTTTACATCTGCCAACACTGTTTCTAAGCTCTCGGCTTGCCCAAATTAACCTTGCAAACCATGCGAGTTCAAAGAACAGACTCTCAGGGTGTCAGTGACTTTGAGGGGCTATATAAATAATACTGGCACTAATTAAAACCTTCTGTAAATATCTATGCAATGTCTTCTTATTATCTCTACTAAACTTTATCCATGGGGATTTATGTGCAGCGGCATGTTTTTCTCAGTCTCGGATGCTTAGCAACAATATCTAAAAGGGTTTCTTTGAAGAAGAAAAATAAATAGGTTCCTATTGAAAACTCACAAGGAGTTTCTCTTTTGTTCAATGCTAGGAAAACAACAAGAAGTAAGAGATGGCCAAGGAAACCAAGGGTTTTTTGGCAGACAGGAATCCAAGGTATATATTAAAGATTACTTTTAAAATGGGAGTGCACTGCCCTGTTGAGTGAATATGATGTTCTGTAAATCTGTTCTCCATCATGGCAATACCAAATAAAAATATCTAAATCTGTGGGGGCTGCAGTGGTTGGATAGAATGGATAGAAGTCAGAAAAGAGGAATGGTCAAGGAGATAGAACATACAGTATATAGAAAATTAGTTTGTAGCTACAAAATCAGCTCTTTACCTGTTCCCTTTTTGCATGTAAATGGCAGATGATAGTTACATGGAACATCATTCCATTCTCCTCTTTCATGCCAGATCATCACAACACAATCTTCTCCAGTGGTAAAGAAGTTATCTGGTTGGTTTGGCCTCCAGTTTTCATATTGCTAATGGTTAAAAACCAAAGAGCATGAAGATTATTTTTAAGTAGATAATATTCCACTAAATGCATTTTTTCATAGCTAGATACAATGTTGTGGCTCTCAGGGGCACAGAGCAATATGCATAGGTCAACTTCATATTTTTTGTATGACTTATTCCATTGCATCAACATGGTGTTACATTGCATCTCTGGTGCATAGATGCAGTCAGAAAATTCTCCTACGGCATTGTTTGAATACACAGCATAGTTTTCCTTTACCATGACCCCAAATAAGGTCCTTGAACACTAAAGGGAGCAAAATGTCACCCCTTAATGCTCATTCAAGAAGCACCTATATGCATTTATATGAATGTTGTAGGGTTCCTTCATTATGGATACATAGATCGCAAGTTTAGTAATTTGACTGCAGGGAGCTCCATAGCTCTGACCTCCACTAAATCGGAGGGGTCCAAAGGCCACTTATCACCAATGTGCTCTTGGCGTACTCGAAAAGCCACCAATCATGCTGGACTTCTGTACCAAAGAAAACATATCATGGCATCATAGTAACAAAATAACAAAGCACAGCCTTAGCTTTAAACCCATGTCTTAATTCAATTATTGTAATCATGGCAACCTAAGTATTTCATTAGGTTTTAATGTAACACTTTGTTATATTTTCTGATGTACCACTGTATCATCTTTATTCTTATAGCTATCTTTATCAGTTTCCACTTACCATTGCAATCCCCCAAGCTTTAAGGGTGGTGGCAAATGGGGAGATTAGTTGCCCAGCAACTAATCTCCTCAAACTGCCTTTCCACCGGCAAGAATACGAATGTCCTGCAGGATCGCTTCGGATTTCCGAAGTTGCCCGAAGTTGCCTCGTGAGCCTGTGCTAAGCAAACCTTTTTATCTAGTGTTTTAATCTCAAAAAATCTAAGTGGTTTGTTATTTCTTAAGCTGAAAAAGGCAAACATGGGCACCAAAGCTAGTGAATGTGTGGTCCATACAAGGTAAATAATTATATTCCCAGTCATAGATAACCGCCCTGCATATTGGAATCCTATTTATCTCATGATTAAAACAATAGGCAAAAAAAAATAGGTAAAAAATAGGTGCTCCTTTAAAATGAAAACACTTTAACTGTCCATTGAAAGAGTAATACGCCAAGGTAAGGGACCATGACTTATTGTTCCTTTAATAGACAATTATGAGTATCTACATATAGATGACGTTACCTTAGTACTTTCCATTGCTGAGCCTTGGTAGACAGTCTGCAACAGAACAATTCAATCTACGTATGAGCAGTACATGGCCCTCTGCTAATAAGGACTTCTCAGTCAATACCACAGATATGACACAGAAAGGCTCAAAGAATGATAAGTAGAAATTATATATTAAAGTACCCAATATTGTTGTTGTTTTATTTCCATCTTACCAAGGGGTTTGCATCTGACCAGCGGAAATCATTTTCAATTGTTTTATCATTCAGCCCAATCCACTGATAGTCCTGAGCGTTACCTGCATTGAGACGATGAGATGTATATAATAGAAGCATTGGGTATACATCATTCCTTTGCACAAAACATGACATATTTTTGAATTAACAAAGAAGTTAAAATGGTTACTGCAGAACTCAACCTCTAAAAGGGCAGAAGGGCATTTACTCTGGGATTACCAGTTTGCTTCTTGGAACTAATTGAAGCGGCAGACAGGGGAGGGTTATACAGCTGTGATCTGCTACGCTGTTGACCTATTAGCCCTGGAGCTCATTAGGACAAGAATCCTATTAAATATATATGTTTACTTATTTATGGTTTACCTCTTTTTCTATAAATAACTAGTAAAGTATGGCAGTCTGCAAATCGTGGCGTATCCACATATTTATATTTATTAAAATGAGCAAAGCTGTTGCATTACTAATGTATAAAATAATTAATAAAACTTTGCCAGTGGGCCACAATATTATTTAAAACATGTAGACTTCTTAAATAGCTCTAACTAACTGTAGGTTTTGAACAAAGCCCTACTCAATGGGGTTACCCTTATTTCATTAAGCATTAAGAGCCATATATAGAATACAGAAAAATTCCTGTGCCTGGTCTCAAATGTGGTACAACACATTATCTTTAGCTTTCCCTAAAAGGGGCTACTTATATCCCCTGTGACTGCCTATATGGTAGACCTTGAAGAAATAGATTGTGGGGTACACTCAATGTGAAATACCCTTTTAGACTTATCAGTTTGGAAATACATCTACTAACCATAGTACTGTCACTTGGAATTTCTATTTTGCTGATTTCCTGGGTGAAGCATAGGCATGCTCTGCATTCTAGCCAAAACTATCTAGTGCCCTTCCCTGATATGGATCTCCCTTGTGCCTATCCACCTCACATCCACTCTAACAAATGTGCTGGGACTACACGTCTGAATATTTTTAATCCATGTCTATAAAATGGGGGGCTGGAGATAACAGTGATAACTTATTTATGTTTAGAAATAGAGCTGGATGAAAAAAATGTATCGGATGGATCGGAATATTTTTTATTTTCGGAAATAGGTATAATTTTACTTGTTTTATGCTTGCAGTGTTTTATTATTCCTAACCCCCTCTAAAAAAACAGAAATGCTGCATGCATGGAGCCCCTGCTACTCAAATGACTCTCCACCTTCTTGAAATATACAGTAACAGTTGCCATGTACTGTATGTCTCTAGAACCTATATTGTCAACTACAAATGGATTTACTGGGGAACATTAGGAAGCACTGAGGAAAGAAAGTCTACTGGTAAAACATATAAACTGAGAAAAGGGGCAGCTACAGAACCAAGAAAGAGTAGTGGCATACTGCCATGTATGCATCTAGAACTCACATGATCAGCTACAAATGGATTTACTGTGGAACATTAGGAGGCACCGGGGACAGAAGGAGGTCCAGTTAAATATATTGGGAACATCAAATAAATTGAGAAAAGTTGCACAAATGTGATGGGGGCTACAGAACCTAGAAAGAGTAGTGGCATATAGAGTTAAGGCCATCACTCTCAAAGAATGATCTGGCACTGGATTATTATGCATAAGCCACACATTGGAGCCAGCTTTGCCTGTCCTTAATTGCGTACCCCTTCATTAGGGATTCTTCTTGGATTTGAAGCACCTTAGAAATCGATGTGGTGCTGAGGTCAGTATTGCTGCCTCGGAGTCCTGTGTTCAAAGCCAGTCACAACACTATCTGCAAGGAGTTTATACAGTCTCCGTATACTTATGTGTTTCATCCCATACCCCAAAATCATACAGACATGTTAATTGTTTCCTAATATAAAACTGACCATAATGCGTATGTGAGCAACTGAAAGATGTAATGACTGTGAAATTTGCCTGCTCTACACAATCGACAGTGGTGCTATTTGGACTTTAAATGAACCAGTTTGAATTACTCACTATTCACAAATTCTTGCTCTTCAGATGAGAGAATGCTCGCTAGATGGGACTGGTGGTACCGACAGACATTCTCTGCATCCACCCAGGTTTCTCTCTCTGAAAAGTGTTTATAGCAGTGACCCTGGAATTTGGTCCATCCATCTTCACACACCTCGAGATCTGAGACAAAAAATTAAAGCATTGAACAGAAGGCATAAAATAAACACTCTGATCCAGAATTCCTTATTGTCCACCCGTTGTGATCTGTACCTGTTTAACCAGAATTGCTGTGAAATTAGGGGATGCAGAGAAAGTGGTAATACAACAAAGGTGTCTTCTACCTGAAATTGCTGTTAGAATGGAAAGACGTGTACATGCATTCTACAGAAATGTACTAATCAGTACTCATTCCTTGGCCTGATGTTTAATGATGTTTAACAAGAATATATACTTTTCAAAACAGGGTTTATTTTCATTTAGAATGATAAAATAAATACATCATACCCAAGTCAAAGGTAAACCCCATATGGTGGTTCTGACGAGTTTCCCCAAGTTGCCACCTATCTTCAACATGCGTGTTAATTGCTTTGTGACCATGCTCATAAGAAACCTTACTGACCATTGTTAGGGACTGGTTTTTGGTACTTTCATGAGTAAGAAGTATATATGTGTATATTTATTTATGAAACTGGAAAATATGCTTGTGGAATATAACATATTTGCCTGGAAAACTCATGACCTATAGTTGAGGCTTATGCAAGCGCCAAAAAATAACCTTGTTATCAGATTCTCTAATTACAGAAAGTTCACTCGGCGGGACCTTTCCATGGAGTGTAAGCTGAATCACCCCAATTATGCAGAATTACATTCAGAGATCATGGTGTATGGACAAATGTTAGCAGTGACATTTGCTTGTACATCTCAATGATTTAATTATCTAAAGATCATCCTATTACGTTACTATGAGCTCCAACCTGCTCAGTATGGCCTGCAGGCTTTCTAAGTTAGGGAAGGCAAAAAGTGTCTTGTAAGTCAATGAAAGTAGAAAATTCCATGTATGGTATCCATCTGTAACTAACCCAGTCTGGATTACTCTCTGATAGGATGTGTGGCCATTACAAATACTGCCCCTTTACACCTACAGCTACAAAGTTACTATGTAATAATTTGGTGTTGCGTTGACACCATAAAACTAAATTAGTTGCACTATGGCATCCTCCTGACACAGTCTGGTAGTTATTTTCATCTGTTTAGTAGATCATTCCACTTTGATATCCCAGGATGGGACCTTAACTCTGTTTAATACACCTTCTAGACTGCCTTTTACATCAGACGAATATGCTCTTACTAAGTCATTTATTGATAAAGGTGAAATAAACATTATTCATGTGGACAATCATTCTCATTTCAATAATACATTTTGAGGACATAGTTAATTTGCTGCACAGAACATTTCCTCTCTTCATGTAAGCATATATTTGAGTGAAGCTTCCATAATACTTGCAAAATTCCTTATAGACACTTGCAGGTCTTATTTTAATAAAGGTATCTTGCCCTCATTTTTCATAATACAACATTGGTATGGTAGCTCCCTTTCGTCTGAATAAACAGGGACACGATGATTACGAAGAGAAGGAATGATCTAGGCATAAAGTAATTATGTTAAAATAATAATTAATGGGCTATGTTTTTCCTTTAAAAGACAACTAATTTGACACAACAGCAGATTCTGGTAACATACCCTTTAATTAGAGGAAGAAAGAATAGGGAAAAGATTTATTTTAATGATGAGGTCCCATTCTCGGCTGTAAGTAAAAGAAATGCTGAAAAAAAAGCGAACGTGAAACAAGAAATGAAAGAGAAATGGAACCAAAACAAATTATTCAGCATCTTCACTCTTCTGTCAAAGGTAGGCCTGTATTAGGGATTAGCCCACCTAATCAAGGATATCCTACTGGTTAAAGGAAAGCAAGGGGAGAGGGATTCTTTTTCTTTTGGATGCATTTGTTAGTTAAATTAGCTCAAGCCACATTGGTCGTACCGATCTGACATAGGTCCCCTCCGTAGCTGGGAAGGCATAAGCATTTGAATGAGTCGATGCCATCAACGCAGGTAGCTCCATTCACACAGGGGCTTGAGTGGCACTCATCAATGTCTGTAAGAAATCAAGGGTCTGCCATTAGGACACCTGCTGCTTCCCTGACTGCAAAAAGGAGAGCGGGTTCTGATTACTTGTTCTGTGCTGTTCCAGATGCGGTAGCTACAGGAACAATATAATATATATATATTGCACACCTGGCATGAGATATATATTATATACTTGCACATATTCTGAAATTGAGGGGCTCAGCAGGAGAATATTGAGCCAGCTTAGGTTACTAGGAGATGCCGGTCTTTGCTTTGAGGCACACATTAGAGCAATCAGAGGTTTGGCGCCATGTTTGGTATGTATGATGATAAGTCTAGAACAATACTTGACTCTATTAACTTCAGCCTTTAATGCTTTGTGACCTGAATAATAATGCATTAGTGTAGCTGGTACTATAACTCACTCGTATTTGTTTGCTATTGCAATAGGACAATGCTTTTATCCAGGTTTGAACCAATGTTTTTCTAGTAGAAAATTTTGTTTGTTATTCTGTTTGGAAAAGCCCTATTGTATTTGGGATTTCTATAGTTATATTTTAATAATAATTTAAGGACTAACATTTTCTACTTTTACGGGCATATTTATCAAGGGTCGAATTTCAAATTGAAAAAACTTCAAAATTCGAATTCAAAAAGACCAACTGAAATTAAGTTGAAGTTTATTTGGGTCAAATAGGTCTGTTTTCGATCAAATAGGTCCGTTTTCGAATCGTACGAATCAAAGGTATAGCACATTAGATCGAATTCCATTCGAAGTTTTCCCCAAAAAAACCTTTGATTTTTCAAAGTCCACCAATTGACTCCAGATAGGTTCTAGGAGGTCGGCAGGTTTTAGATGGCAAATGGATGAACTCGAATTTTTAAAGAGACAGTACATGATACATTTCAATATGATACATGATACATTTCGAATTTTTTGTAAATTCTAACCAAAATAGGACTATTCCATAGTCGAAGTATCCAAAAAATATCTCGAAATTTGAATTTTTTGCATTCAAAAATTCACCTCGACCTTTGATAAATCTGCCCCTTAATGTTTTAAGCAAATGTAAGTAAAAGAGTTTATGCAAAAGTACTTATTTTTCAATATTTTTGAATTGTGTATTGAGCCATGGTCATGTAATTAGTTCTTGAGATATTCAAAGAAACCAATACACATACTAAGGTTTATACTAAACTCTAGGGCTGGGGTCCCCAACCTTTTTGTACCACATCAAATATAAAAAGAGCTGGGGAGCAAAACAAACATGAAAAAGGTCCCTGACGGTGTCAAATAAAGGGTTGGGATTGGCTATTGGTAGCCCCTATGTGAACTGGCAGAACACAGGAGTCTCTGTTTGGCTGAATATATGTTTTAATGCAACAAAAACTTGCTTCCAAGCTTGGAATTCAAAAATCAGCACCTGCTTTGGAGCCACTGGGAGCAACATCCAAGGGGTTGGGGAGCAACATGTCGATCATGAGCCACTGATTGGGGATCACTGCTCTAGGGCAACATATACATACATTAACAGCTAATAAAGATTCAAGCTATGTATGTAATAAGTTATGTTAAATCACATTAAGTTTTGTAGTTTGATTTAAAGGGAAGGGTCAGACATAATGGGACAGAGGTGTATAAAATATAAAAAGTATGAAATTGGAATCACTTGTTTTGTATGAAAAATCATTGCTGTTACACAGTTGTATATGACAGCTTCCTTAAACTGCCCCTGTAATACTATTATACAGTAAATAATTAGGAATAGAAAGCTTCTATTTAAATTCTGGGTTTTACTTTTTGCCTTAAATAAATTTCACTGTAGGATCATTTATCATCAGCCAGGGGGGAAACAGTTTCAATGTTATTCAAGTTGATTTCAATTTTGAAGCATAACTGCATTGTTGTTAAAAACTTGGGTGGCTCAGGGGTCTTTAACCTCTCTGGATCCCAAAGGACAAGAAATCTCATTCTTTTAAAGGGTCAACCTAGGTGCAATAACCACCTCATTGATTTTGATAAATGACCAAGTAACAGTGTGTTTATAAATACAGTATGTTGACTGAGTTTAAATGAACCTATAAGTACTTTGCAATTAAAACTGTACAATATCTCAATTCTGAATGTCGTAGTTGCCTACACATATATCATTTTGACATTTGAATCCTTTTGCCAAAGGGTTAAATGTCTCAGCATGCTCTATGGTTTGAGCGAGCAACAGAGAATTTGAATCATTTCAGAATGAGCACCAGCTGAACAAGTAATGTATTCTCCTTTTTTGCTCTTTTTAATTAGCAAATAAGTTTGTCAAGCGCGCAGTGAATGGGGAAATTAGGCATTTAGCTAAAGCGAGGCAGACAGCAGGGAATGGTGGGAGTTTTAATAGGCAGGAGATTAGAATTTGTAAGCTTCCTCTTTGCACCTAGCAGACCTGGTGCAGTGTTTCACACATATTCCCTGGAGAAAAACAAAATGAGGAGAACAAAACACAGCAAAACACAGCAAAGGGTCAAATAACAACTTAATTACCCCATTCATTAGCTCAGCTTTCATATTGCCAATACATTTACACACTAGGCTTATTATGATTAACCCGACCAAACACTTTTTTTTATCAATACATGACTACAAAAAGACTTTGCTGTTTGGCTGCCTGGGAAACAGGTCAGTCCTATATTTGACATATTAATGACATTAACTGGAATGTATGGGCACATATGTTCTAATTATAAAATGCCTGCTACAATTCCTGCACAAAAATACCCCAAACAAAAGTGGCATACAGCAAGAAAAAAAACATAGTAGAAAACATTCAAGTCAATTTTTATAGTTTAGTCAACTCACATATGTTTTGCTGCAAGCGCACTGTTCTGTGAATGACCGCATGTGATCTGCTCTTAGTAGATAATGCACATGAACAGAAACAAATATGCTCCCTTGTTACAGAATTCTATAATTGTCATGTAAAGATAAGCCCTATCTATATGTATCAATATTGTTGTTTCATAAACATAACCACCCATATTTTCATTACATTTGATACATATGGGTTCCAATTATAAATTACATTTATGACACTCCTATTTGGGAGTCAACATTTTTCCTTTCCTTTCACTCTGCACTTAATCTTTTATATCTGTTTGTTATGTAAGTGTCCCAACTGACTCTATTGTACAAATAATCCAAGGAGCACTCTCCACAAATTGCAAATTGACCGAGGGTTCTGGTTATGACTTTTAGATTGAATGCAAACTCCAAAGATCAAGTAAAGCCTTGGTACCACCCGCAGGGCTGATCCTATCCAATGTGGGGCCCAACTGGGACCATGTTGGCGGGGCCCCTAGACAAAGTGTTGCTGGCTACTGACACAGCAAGTATTTAGGAAAATAAGGGCATACAGGCACAAAATAGAAAGGAAAGGGGCAGTGCGGGGCCCCCAGAGGTGCGGGGCCCAATTGGGCCCAATTGGTCCAATTGGCCTAAGGCCGGCCCTACCACGAGCAGTGGCTAAGAAGAAAGGGAGGGACATCTCTGTGGATTTCAGTATGATATTTATTAATCCCCAACCCTCAAGGCTATGGTTTAGGAAGAATAAGATTTTTTGATCAAGCAGTAAATAAATAATCACAAACTTCTTTGCTATGCCACATAATACAAATAAAGTAAAGAACTCACTTGAGATTACATTTTATCCGTTTCATAACTACTGGGGATCCATTAGGATTTCCCATTTCAATTTTTTTTTTTCAAATGTTCCCCACGTAATGATTCATATAAAGATTAAAATTGCGAACATTCCCTAGTTAAATGAAAGGTCTGCAAAACTACCCATTGTACTCTCTATAGAAAAAAACCTCACAAACTTGATCTTTGCTAAATAATCCCCTTAAAGTTGATTAGATTGAACTCTGAAAAATGTTCATTCTTCAGTACCCTGCCTTATATACTGCATTAACTGTAATCTTTGCTACTTGTAGGTGATTAAAGTATTCATCCGAATAAATGAATCATTGTAAAGAAAACTCCTGTTTTTCTCATCTTTAAAGGTTTGTTATTTTTGTGTTATTTCTTGAGATGAGATGTATGCTCCTTTTTCAGGAATGGGATTTGTCTGTGAAGCTGCTGAATCTGGCATTATTCCAATATAATGCCCAGGTTTATTCCTATGTTTTTAAACAAATGAAGACATAATGTAAATCAATGCCTGTTTTTTTTTTGCAATGGATAGTGAATCTAGTCTTGCTTCTAAAAGATAACATTAAAAACAAAAGTAAAAGACAGGAAATATGTATATTCTTTATAAAATATCTAATAATATTTTACCTATATTACAAAGGTCTCCACCAAAACCTGCAGGACAGGCACAATATATTCTTCCTTCCTTTTCTGTGCATGTTCCAGCTCCACAGGGTTGATCAGCACATGATCCGATTACCCCTGTAACCATTAAAAATAAAGGGTTTTAATACATATTGTTTTAATGGCTCAAACTAAAAACATATTCTGACTCATGAAACAAAGGAACAATCCAGCCGAGTAACAGACCTAGGGAAGAACTTACTCCTGCTATAATTTTCAAGAGTCAGAACCAAAGAACAGAAGGGAATACATAAAATACTGCTTTTAATTGAAGTTACCTTTACAAATAACTCTAAAAGTATTTATCATTGTTTATTGATTATATTACTATGTTTATATTTTCTTTTATTATGCAAAAAAATTTGTTTTTGAATGGAGATCTTCTTTAATAAAATATTTCTTCACACATGCATGTTATTCGGAGGCTGTTGAACAAAAGAAATCCATATACTGATACAACTATCAGGATAAATCTGGTTAGCATTGTATATTTGCACTACTATTCAAAGATGGCTAATAATACTTTTGAGTGGTTGCATCCACAAAGGTTATTATAACATTTTATTCTTTCAACAGATGTTTTCTTCACTAAAATAATCTGGTACTCAGATGGCGAGGCCATCAAAAACATGTGGTGTGCCAGCTCAGTCTCCAGAACTATTGGGCAGAATATTTGGTAGAGCTGTGAGCAAAGAGAAGACACAGTAACACCAAAAAATGAATGTGTTTTAAAGCAATTAACATATAGTATAAGATTATCATGCACTGGTAAAAACGGTGTGTTTGCTTTAGAAAGACTAATATAGTTTATATTATGTGTAGTCATGGGGGCAGACATTCAATCTGGAAAAAATGAGAAGACATAACAGATAAGCCCTGTCCAATACAACAGTGTTTTATTTGTTATCTGATGTGTAACTTGTGCCCTTTCTTTCCTTTTTCAGCTTGAATGTCTGCCCCATAGCTACACAGCACCTTATTTATATAAACTATAGTAGTCTTTCTGAAGCAAACACACCAGTTGTACCAGTGCAGAGCAATAGTACATTTTATTTTAATTACTTTGATACACTTTAAGTCCTTGGTGTTACTGTTACTTTAAATAGTAAGCATACATAAACACTGGGCACATTTGCACCTGGGCAATAACCCATAGCAACCAATCAGTAATTAGATTTTTTTCAGCCAGCTGTGGGTGGACAGTGAAATAAACCATAGTTGCCATGGGTTATTGCCCAGGTGCAAATTTGCCCAGTGTTTATAAATGAGCCCCTCTGTATTGGAAGAATGGGTCACAACTACAGTTTGGTAAAGGTATACGCTGATTGGTAACATTAATAATGGAGAATGCACTTTGAGACATCACACTATTGTAACTGTGATGTGCTAAATAAGATCAACTGAATTATTAGGTGTTACTAAAAGAGATAGATTGTCACTCATTAACAATACATGGGATCTTCTAACTACTGTCACTGTCTTCACATCTTAAGCTTACAGTTGGCCTTAACCTTCTAATCATTATAAATAGCATAAGCGCAACAAGCTGGATTGCTGTTATTTTACATATGTGAAAAGAAATGAAAACCTTTTGTAGTACCTTCAGACTCAATTGTGATTGGACTTGAAGGACTGGCTGTTTCAATTGTGGGTTCATCTGTTACTTCACCGGATGCAACTGACGTAACTAACTCTGTTTCTTGCTGTGCTTCCGCAGGAGCATGTGTTGTTTCAGATTCTGATGTTTCAGATATTTCCCCTGATGATTCCGGTGCCAGAAATGTAATGTGTCCAGAGCTAGGTTCAGTGCTTCCTTCTAGAGTTGTTTCTTGCTTTCCACTGGTTTCATGAGTTGCAGATGTCTCGGTGCCAATATCACCAGATGCTGATGTTTCTATTGTGTATGCAAAAGTAACACCACCTAACTCTTGTGAAACTGCAGGTTTTGTGATGGCTTCAACAGAATCATCCGTAATAAGTGTGACTGATCCTGATGTATAAATGCCTGAACTTTCTAGACTGCCTTCATGAGTTCCTGATGGCAATGTTTCTCCAGAAGCTATTCCACTGAACTCAAGTATTACTGATGGACTACCTCCTGCTTCTTGAGTATCAGGCCCTTGAGTTGGAGGCTCTTTTAATGTGAAATCTATATGAGAAACAGTAGGGACTCCACTTACATCATCAAATCCAGATTGTAAACCACTCACATATTCAGATCCAGATACTGCACCACTTATGTCTGATAAACCACTAATATCTATATCACCACTGGGAATACCCCCTGAAATAAAACCACTTATGTCTATTAAACCTGAAGGTTGACCGCTGACATCCAAGATACCAGATATGTCTCCAGAACTGTCAACATCTCCTGAATAAAAGCCACTTATTCCAACAGACCCTTTTCCTTCCTCTTCTTTTTTTGGAGGCTGAGAGAGTTCCTTCAAACTTTGATCAATAAGAATAACACCTGATGGTATCTCTAAGATACCAGAGCCCAGGCCACTGATGTCAGGGACTCCAGAAAGCTCACCACTAATCTCTCTTATTCCAGAAGCCTCCCCACTAATACCTATATCTCCAGAATATCCACTACTCACAGAAATGATTCCTGATGATTCTCCACTTAGACCAGATAGCTCACCACTAAAATCCAATACTCCTGATGCCTCACCACTAAAATCCTTTAATCCTGACAATTCTCCACTAATATCAGTTACTCCTGACACTTCACCACTCAAGTCAATCATGCCTGATGGCTCTCCACTAATATCACCACTAATAAAACCAGAGATATCTCCACTGCTTTCTATTACTGAAGAAGTAACCCCACTAAGGTCAAATCCAGAAAGATCTCCACTGGACTCTAAGCCAGAAAGATCTCCACTTAATTCTATTCCTGATGATGCACTAAATTCTATTTCTCCCTTTCCTTCTAGCTCAGTTTCTGTTGGTTTTGTTATAGATTCTACCCATGTGGTATCCACATGTGTGATTGTTGGGAAGCCAGAGGCAATGCCGCTAACATCTTCTATACCAGAAGAAAAACCACTAATTATCTCAATTCCAGAAGCTGAGCCACTAATTATCTCATCTCCAGATAGTTCTCCAGAAGACAGACCACTGGTTTCTATTGGTACAGAAGACAATCCACTTATATCTGGAAATCCAGAAACTTGCCCTGATATGTCTTCAGCTCCTGAAGGAAATCCAGAATGCAGTCCACTAATATCAGGTTCACCTGATGGTTCCTCACCAGATATGTCACCTGATACATCACCAGATATGTCACCTGATACATCACCAGAAACATCACCAGATGGCAGTCCACTCACTCCCGAAATGTCTGTACCAGATGGAAATCCACTTTCTTCAGTTCCTGAAGGTTGTCCACTTAGATCTGCACCAGATACATCTCCACTAACTTCTCCAGATGGCACTCCAGATGGTTCTCCACTTATTGCGCTGCCTATAGCTGATGTTTCTCCACTTATATCTTCTGGAGCTGGGCTCACAATAGGAACAACTGAAGGACTGACTTTAGATAAAAAAAATAAATAATTAGAAACTAATTGGCTAACTAATTGACATGATTTGAAAATACTCAAAGGATTATAAAAAAACATTTTAATATTCAAAACAAAAATATACAATTATAACATTGGAATAAAATACATTTTTAGAAAGCTTTTAGAAAAGAGGTACACCCAACTGAATCTTCTGCAAGTGTGCCTTATTCACATGACATATTTTTTATTACTTTAAGGGGCCCATTTACTAAGGGTCGAAGTGAATTTTCGAATTCAAAAATGTCGAATTTCAAAGTCATTTTTAGGTACTTCAACCATCGAATAGGCCCAAATTTGTTTTGAATTGAAAAAACGTCACAAATTCGATGATTAGAAAATCGAAGTCAACTTCAAAACTTCACAACCTTAAACCTGCCAAGTTACTGTTTAGCCTATGGGGGACCTCCTAGAACCTCTCTGAGTCTTTGGCTAAGTTTTTAGTAGTCGAAGGGTTTTTTTGCACAATCCTTCAAATCGTTCGATTCGAAGGATGAAATCGTTCGATCCAACGATTTTTACTTTGCTTGAAAATGCCCGTTTTCGATCGAAAAAATACTTTGACTATTGAAGTATCGAATTTGATGGTCGAACTTCGAAGTTTTTTAACTTCGAAATTCGACCCTTAGTAAATGTGCCCCTAAATGTTGGGAAAGTAAATGTTGGGACAGGACACTGGAAGGATAATTTTGCTAGATGTATGATTCAATACACAAGACAAGTGAATTCAAATTCAAGGCCATTAACCCTTTGAAGACTGTAGCATCTATGGCACTGGCTATAAAGGGGCATGGTGCTGCTCCATAGATTCTGTGGGGGGAAATGTAATAAACAGTGCAATGTTTGCTACTAGTCTAATTACCTAAAGCATTACTGCCCCCTGTTTAAAAAGCAAACAGCTTATTGGTTGCTATGGGTTACTGCACTTGGTGGCATAAACCTTTGATAATGTGCTCGTTTTTCTTGGCTTCTCATTTTATAAGTAAAAAAAACACACTTTTCAATGTACAGATGAATGGGATCCATCCTTAACCTATGTAAATACACATACATCTAATACACTGAAAGTGTCAGTATCACATTTTGGCCACACCATGTAAGCTCATGACAAGTGTGCTATTTTTTGTTAACATCTTTGAGTCACTCTCAGCTGCAGGCTACAAGAAAATCAGAAATGCTGAGATTAAATGCATTGTCCTTGTATATTGTAATCTTAATTTGGGAATACAATCAAAATTGTAAGTATCCACTCATCACAAGTTTTAATAGTGCCAAGAAGGACTATTTTGGTAAACTGTGGACAAAATGACTACTCAAAGTGCAGCATGAGCTTTAAGATCCATGAGATAAACGTGATGTATAAATTAAATATATTTTAATTTATTTATATGTTTTACATGCTCTAATATTGGACTAGAGCATTAATTAGAAGCCAATAATTTACTAGGTTAACATTTTACCTGTTACTGATGGCTCAATAGTAGGAATTTCGGTGACATTTGCCATCCAGAAATCTGTCTGATTTTCAAAATCGGTGGTCGTCTCAATTTCTGCAGTTGGTCCTTCTCCAGAAGGTAATGTCTCTAATTCTGAGACAACCTGAGTCACAATAACTTCCTCCTTAATTTCTGGAATTTCTGGAATTTCTTCTGTAAATGTCAGTATTGGAGATTATAAGGCACGTTGTAGTAAAAAATAGGTGTTATTAAGACATAATACTGTTCCCAAACATCGCTTTTGTAGAATATCAGTTTATGTGTATATTTACAAAGTACAAATATTTCCATTATTTAAAATATTTTGTTTTCAGAAAAAAACATATTTCTAAAAAATTGCTTTGATTGGATTTTCCCACTGGGTGTTAATCACAAAACTTGCAGAATACATCCTATTGACATTGTGAATAAAACACAAAGCAACAATTATTATGGCCTGTGGGTTTCATATACCACTTCTCATAGTCAAAAGGAAGTTACCTATGGAAATTTTCAACATTATAATCTTTCCCAATTATTGTTTGTTAGAAAGAATTTGTTTGTTAGAATAATTCTAAAAATTCTAAATATAATATCTTGCATCTATAGGAAAACCATACATTTTTAAAGAATTGTTGTAAAAACAAAATTCAATTGTCAGTAAATGGGCCCCTTACAGTCAGATTTAAACTTGAACATTTTTCCCATTTATAAAAAGCTGAATTTGGGACAAAATATTTTTGTGAAATTGTGCATTTTCTGCTACTTACTTCAAAATTTTCTGGTTCTCACTTTTATGTAAAAGTTTGCGCCTGCTCTAAATTGTCTATTATAATCTATAGCACAACTTTCACAGGTTTTCCAGAACTTCCTCAAAATCGTAATTTGAAAAAAATGCCAAAATGTTTTGTCCACCCAGGAGAAATTTTCTGACATTGTCCATCTATGGAAAGATCTTGCTTGCTAAATAAAATATGTATTACTTGTTTTCCTATCAGAAAAATATCTTCACAAATAATAACTGCAAAAAAAGTTTCCCACCCTCCCAAGGAAAAAGGTGCTTATCTGTCCCTAATAGTGTTAGGTAGAAAAAAATTATTTGCAAATGTATCCAGTCAAAATAAAAGCTTTGTAAAATCATTTTTGTATAGCTGTTGGATGAAATATCATGTACATAGAAAATGACAGCATATGTTACAAAAGATGTAGCTAATGGTAGTAGTAATTACCTCGGAAACAAAAGGCATGGTATTTTGATAAAGGATCAGGGAATCCTGTTTGATTAGCATGAAGGTAGACTGTACGCACTCCAGGTATGTCCCCTCCACAGGCTTTGCGAGGTGTCACAATGGGGTAGCGGACACTTCCATCTGACAACCAGCCTGCTCTACACTTGTCCAACCCCAACTTCCAGGCCACATAAAGCTGTCCAGTGGAAGCCAATGTGGCATTTTGTTCATCACAAAATTCGTTTGCTTCTTGGAAAGTAAATTGGTCTGGTTGAGTGGCGAAAAACACCTCTCCTGTTAAAGAACACATTTATATTATGTGAAAACCATAAAAATTAATTTGTTTATTTATTGATAATTTTGTTAAAATACATGGTGCCAATGAAGATATGTTTTTAGATTTTCTAACATCCATGCACTTGAGTTGAGCCTATTTTCTTAAGAGAATCTTACCACTTTTCCTCTGAATCTGTGTTTTTATCCCATTTTTAACAATGTTACAACCACCACTGAATGGCAGCATACATTACATACTTTTCAGAGTAGTAGCATACTACAACCAAAACCAAAGTTGACCCGATAAGCCATATTGTAGAATACGGAGCACCAGTGGAGGCCAGAAGTAGTTCATTAAAAAAATAGAAATTTATTAGGCATATTTAAAATACAAATAAGCTCCTGATGAAGTGGCGTGAAGCCATGAAACGCGTTGAGCGCATGGCCCCTATCATGTCTGGGCACGCTACATTTGGATTTTAAATATGCCTAATAAATTTCTATTTTTTTTAATGAACTACTTCTGGCCTCCACTGGTGCTTAGGGATGTAGCGAACGTCGGAAAAAAAGTTCGCGAACATATTCGCGAACTTGCGCAAAAATGCGAGCGGTTCGCGAACGGTTCGCGAACCCCATAGACTTCAATGGGAAGGCGAACTTTAACATCTAAAAAAGACATTTCTGGCCAGAAAAATGATTTTAAAGTTGTTTAAAGGGTGCAACGACCTGGACAGTGGCATGCCAGAGGGGGATCAAGGGCAAAAATGTATCTGAAAAATCTGCCTGTGTGTGCTTGGAAGAGATAGTGTAGGGGGAGAGCTGTTAGTGATTTCAGGGACAGATGATAGTAAGTTTGCTGGCTAGTAATCTGCTTGATACTGCTCTGTATTGGAACAAAAAAATAAATAAAAGCAGTCCTTACAAGGACTATTGCTATTGCAGCAGTCAGCAGATGAGATCAGAAGCAGGACAGCTGCCCACTGCAGCTACATACAGAGCACTGCAGTAGAAGGTAGATTACTAGCCAGCAAAGCTACCTAAGCTTAAATGTCCCTCAAACCCCTGCAGACTTCTGTCCCTCCAATAACAGAGCAGTATCAAAACGATTACTAGCCAGCAAACTTTCAACTGTCCCTGAAATCACTAACAGGCAGCAGCTCTCTCCCTACACTATCTCTTCAGCACACACAGGCAGAGTGAAAAAACGCTGCAGGGCTTCGGTTTTTATAGGGAAGGGGAGTGGTCCAGGGGAGAGCTTCCTGATTGGCTGCCATGTACCTGCTGGTCTGGGGTGAGAGGGCAAAAAAAAGCGCCAACAATGGCGAACCCAAAATGGCGAACGTCGCGCGACGTTCGCGAACTTCCGGCGAGCGCGAACACCCGATGTTCGCGCGAACAAGTTCGCCGGCGAACAGTTTGCGCCATCTCTACTGGTGCTCCGTATTCTACCATTTCTCCATTAATTCTGGCTGTGGGGTATCGCGGCTAACGTGTAGCACACTGGAGAGCAGCTAAGTCGGAAAGTGCTCCCACTACCTTTTTGTTTTTTCTGATAAGCCAAAGCATCCCCCCTGTATCTTCTTATGTCTTTCTGCCTATCAACATGAAGCTTCCTAGAGCATCCTTTGGCTCCCTCTTCCCCATTAATGAGATGAAGTTTCAAAGCTTCCATCCTCCACTCCACTTTCCCCTTCAAAATCCTAGAATGGATTGACTCCAATCACTTGCTGAGCTTCCTGCATACGTACCATCTTCTTGACCCCTTCCAGTCAGATTTCTGCACAGGTCACTCAACTGAAATGACTCTAACTAAGATTGTTAATGATATCCATGTTGCTAAGGACCAGAGACACTATTATATTCTCATACTTCTTAATCTTTCTGCAACATTTGATACGGTTGACTATTTTCTCATTTTAAAATACCTAAAGATGCTTGGTAACAGTGGTTTTACTTTATCATGGTCATCTTATCTCTCTATGCGCACCTTCTGCACAAATGTTTTTAACAGGACCTCTCAACCTGTTAATCTCACTATTGGTGTATTCCAAGGGTATGTCTTAGGGTCTCTTCACTTCTCTCTTTAAATTCTCTCTCTTGGTGACCTTATCAAATCCTATGGTTTCTCCTATCACCTTTACACAGATGACACAAAGATCTCCTGCTAGTCATGGCTCACTGCCATAGTGGACTTGCTGGTCTCTAGCCACTGCAATATATCCTCACTGCTGTGACCAGTATCATCTCATCCACATCCAAATTTCTCTCAACCACTAAAGTCTCTCTTGTGCCTCCCATTAAACTTAAAGGGATTCTGCCATGATTTTTATGGTGTCCTTTCTATTTCTAAATTACACTGTTTACACTGCAAATAATTCACTCTACAATAAAGAATTGAAATCCTGAAGCAAGTGTATTTTTTTTGGTAATATTGGTTTGTAGGCAGCCATTTCGGGTCATTTTGCCTGGTCATGTGCTTTTAGAAAGAGCCAGCACTTTAGGATTGAACTGCTTTCTGGCAGGCTGTTGTTTCCCCTACTCAATGTAACTGAATGTGTCTCAGTGGGACCTGGATTTTACTATTGAGTGCTGGTCTTAGATCTACGAGGGAACTGTTATTTTGTGTTATGGAGCTGCTATCTGGTTACCTTCCCATTGTTCTGTTGTTAGGCTGCTGGGGGAGTAGGGGAGTGATATCACTCCATCTTGCAGTACAGCAGTAAAGAGTAACTGAAGTTTATCAGAGCACAAGTCACATGACTAGGGACAGCTGGGAAATTGACAATATCTATGTCTAGTACCATGTCAGATTTCAAAATTAAATATTAAAAAATCTTTTGGCTCTTTTGGGAAATGGATTTCAGTGCAGAATTCTGCTGAAGTAGCACTATTAACTGATGCATTAAAAAAAAACATATTTTCCCATGACAGTATCCATTTAAGAGCAAAATTTTTATCCTGTCTTGAAATCACTTTCTAGAGCAGTGATCCCCAACCAGTAGCTCGTGAGCAACATGTTGCTCTCCAACCCCTTGGATGTTGCTCCCAGTGGCCTCAAAGCAGGAGCTTATTTTTCAATTCCAGGCTTGGAGGCAAGTTTTGGCTGCTTCAAAACCAGGTGCACTGCCAAACAGAGCCTCAATGTAGGTTGACAACTCTCATAGGGGCTACGAAATGGCCAATCACAGCACTTATTTGGCACCCCAGGAACATTTGTCATGCTAGTGTTGCTCCCCAACTCCTTTTACTTCTGAATGTTGCTCACTGGTTCTAAAGGTTGGGGATCCCTGTTCTAGAGGAAGCACTTTGCCAGTCTTCCTTTGCAGTAACAAACCCTTGACCTTTGCACTTGTCACCCACATCTTTTGTTTCTGTCTGTCTCTTCTTCCTTATAGATTGTAAGTACTTTGGGTCAGGAACCTCATCCTAACTGTGTATCAAGCACTTAAGCATAGATTAATTTATTTTCATGGCCTAATTTTATAATAACTGTACCCATGTTTGTGCTTATGACTTGTAAAGCTACTTAAAGAAATAAATGCATACATACAATATGAAAAGTGGAACAAGCCACAGTAGCGTTAAAAAAGAAATGCTTAAATGAATCTGATAAAGCTGAATGCCAGATTAAGTTTAATTGGGGCTGACCTAATGTAAGGAAACCTTCTTATGTAAACAGCAACAGCCTGACTACAAATGTGTGATTAATGTAACAGGTTTAATTGCTGCATATTACTCAATGAACAATGTCTGCTGTGTTCCATGCAGCTTTACAGAGACCATTCCCAAATGGAGTTATAAACCCCCCAAAAAAAGGCAAATTATTTATTTGTCTTCTAGTGATAACCAACACTGGGAGGTATAGTCTACTGAATAATTCTAATTGTAGATCTCTGTTCGTTATGCTCAGGATTACCTTCCAGTGTTTCATTACATTAAGTTCATTTAAATTAGTGGTGTGGAATTTTTGCAGAACACACAGGAGATTTTGAGTTAAATCATATTCATCCAAGGTTTAAACCTGGCTGTCATTTTAGGCACACAAATGGTCTGAATTATTAATGAGCAAATTTAAGCAAATAACCGACTTTTGGCTGTATCTGACTGCTCCTCAGTTTCATTTCCAGAAATTGCTCTATAAACATTTTCTGTGTATAAGCTCTGCAGCACTCATCTCAAGGCTACATTGTGGCTACAGCTTATACTGTATTTATGAAGCTTACTTTTTCTTAAGCTTGCAAATTAAGGTATTTTAATAAAAAAAAAAACCTGGGAGCATTCCAGTCTTCCCCCTGTAAGCTGCAATATTAGCATTTTATTCAGACCTCCTGCTGAGCCATTACACAATTTAACTGGAGAAGGAAAGGTGATTTGGTTTCTCATGTTTGTGTGAATTTTTTAAACAGATTACATGAACTGAGAAAGTCGGGTCAACCACTACTGCTATGGCAGTAATTCTACTTCTTCCTTTTCTTCACATAGTTGTGAAAAAAAGTATTGCTCATTGATTGTGTTCTCTCATAGTCCAGTTCTGGGGTGTACAAAGCCATATAAGAATATCATATCCAGAAGGTACATCATAGATGGTCTCCTTTGAAGGTTTTCAGTTAACAGGCATAGGGTGTTATTTAAAAATATATAATTAGTGGTTTCCTTATTTTACTGCACAGGGAAGATATTAAGGAGTATTTTATTGAGATTTGTATCCTCTTTTTGGGTATATGGCAAACCCTAGTAAGCAGAAGATTCTATGGCAGAACATGTAGGAAAAGGGAAAGGTTTGCCATGCACCTTTTGCATGAACCCAGCTATTGATATTTACATACCATGAAGTTTATCAATGAAGCAGTACACATCAAAACGTGCAGCTGGGTTGACCACTCCATAATTTCTCACCCCAGGAAATCCATTCTTATCTCCATGACAGTTTTCTCTTGGAGTGACGATAGGGTATCTGAAGTAAGAAAGAGAAAAAAAGGCAAAAAGAGGCTGTGTAAAAACTTTTGTGACTGCATAAAAAGAAACACCAGCTGCTGAATATGTTGTTTATTAGACTTAATTAAAGCCCATTGCTGTCAATTTAGTATTAGTACTATTACACCCCTGTGATAAACAAACTTGCTACTAGCTGCTTTAACAAATGGTATGTGTATAATAACCTTTGCTCCTTTCCCTAAGTGGGTTTTTTATGTTGTTTAGCCAGACCTGCTTTTGGTAAGTGACCCCTATCATGAGGGCAAACAAACCAGAACCCTCTGTAACACAATACACACAATTGGCCCCAAGACCCTATGCAAGAGCTGTGTACTGTCTGGATTCTACCTTCAGGCTAAACTGGGGTTGCTCCCCAAATGGCACCCCATTGGCCCAGCAGTTTTAGTTGTGATTGGCATCATTAAAACTCATGGTCAGATCAGTCCTAATAATGACCCTCCTGGCTTATCATGTGATTGGCCCTTCTGGAAGCTGCCTTTGTGGTTGGCAGAGGAATCAAACCCTGTTCTGCATTTACGACAGGGGCTGTTCCCTTTCTGGCTTACAAAGTTGGCTACCTAGAATTTCAAATTGTTAGTCTTTATATATATATACTGTACATGGAGGACCACAGAGACTACCCAGCTGTAAGCCATTACAGTTGTACCCACATGCTCCAGTAACCAGTAATAGCAGTGCCCAACCCTGGCATCATCCACAAACATAACTAGTGAATGCCGGCTGGCTACCATCTAAACCTGTGATGTTGACATTGCCATGCTACAATAAAGAGCTGCATTCCCTAAAGGAGTTGCGTTGTGTGAGCCCTGCACTATGCCCACGTCTTCTCGTGGCCCCAAAGTGCAAGTTTGAATATAAGATACGCTGACAAATGTAAGATGGGACATGTTGCTTTTATAATTGACTATATTGTGAATGCATTGTGAATCAGCCTAGAGTACTATACAACTAGGTTGCACAATATGCTAGTACAGATTTGTCCAAACCTGACAGTTTGGTCTGATATCCATCCAGCATCACATTGATCAAATCCAGCTTCATAGGCTGCCTGGAGCTGCGCAGGGGTTGCAATGATAGCATTATTGACCAGACATGCCTTCTTGGCCTCAGTGAAGTTGAGAGAATATCGACTGGAAGCAGCACGGTAATGAAAGACAACTCCTATCCAAGAATGAACCATAAATATGACATTGATTAGCAATAAAAAAGAAAAATATATATATATACACATAAATAGGAAGTACAGTAAGGAAGTGCACACTTGGTATAGTAAGACAAATGCCTGGGTGCACAAAAATTCAAATAGACAAAAAATTTGGCACAGGACTTGTAACAAAAGACAAAGAGCATTTATAATTAGTGAATAAGAACGAATGTTTTGGACCCACTTGTGGTCCTGTACCCTTAAGAACCTGACAAAGGTCCACAAGTGGTTGGTTCTAATAATTATAAATAAACTTTATATACATATATATATATCTATCTATATATATATGTATATATAAAAGCCTGATTGCTGGCTGGGGAGGATTTAGCCCTCAGTGAAAAAACAGCGTTCAATGGACATTGATTACAGGTAATGCTAGAATGCACATAAAAAATAAAACAAGTTAGGGACCGCCATTCGGGGTTTACCTTGACGTGGTATGGTGGCTTGTCAATTTTATGATCATAACTTTGTAACAAAATAACCCCTATTTGGGTACATATGCAATAGCATTTATTATACATATATATATACTTTAAAGCCTTTAGAGTGCTCCCACAACCCCCCTGTTTTGATATTATATATATATATATATATATATATATATATTTATAAATCATAGAATCAGGAATGCACACTGGGAATTTAAAAAATCTTCATCTTTATTGTATCATCTTTAAAAAGAACAGGTCAACGTTTCGGTCCCCTGCTTGGACCTTTATCAAGACCCAGATTCTCATTTAAAATCACTTTAAATAGTTAAAAACAAAAACAATTTAACCAATCAGTGAACAGCCTCAATTTGGTGCATGACATCACAAAAACTCCTTCCTTCAATAGGTTAATTATATCAATGTGTATTTTTTAAAACAGCTATGCAACAAAAGTATCCAGAAAGCACATACTATATCGTTTTATTACAATGTTGCTAAAGTGTTGCAACTACAGAAGTTATCTCTGGCTAAGGAAGCAGGAAAGGGAGCAATATTCATTCAATCCATGTGGTGAGAGAGTATTTAATTTTTTGATCCAAAAGACCTCCCTCTGTAGCAATGCTTTTGATCTGTCTCCTCCCCTGCTTAAGGGGGGGACATGATCAATCGCAATATATTTAAATGTAGGGAGTCTGTGGCCCATTTCCAAATAATGTTTCGCTACAGGTTTATTGGTCTTACCATCTCTAAACGCCACACTTATTGCAGACCTATGTCCATCCATTCTCAATCTGAGCGTTAGATCTGTTTTACCTACATATGACAGACCGCATGGGCAAGTAATCAAATAAATGACATGAGTTGTTAAACAGGTGATATGATGTCTTATAACAAATCGTTCACCTGTATGTGGGTGTGTGAAACTACTACCTGGACTCATAAACCTGGATCAAAAAATTAAATACTCTCTCACCACATGGATTGAATGAATATTGCTCCCTTTCCTGCTTCCTTAGCCAGAGATAACTTCTGTAGTTGCAACACTTTAGCAACATTGTAATAAAACGATATAGTATGTGCTTTCTGGATACTTTTGTTGCATAGCTGTTTTAAAAAATACACATTGATATAATTAACCTATTGAAGGAAGGAGTTTTTGTGATGTCATGCACCAAATTGAGGCTGTTCACTGATTGGTTAAATTGTTTTTGTTTTTAACTATTTAAAGTGATTTTAAATGAGAATCTGGGTCTTGATAAAGGTCCAAGCAGGGGACCGAAACGTTGACCTGTTCTTTTTAAAGATGATACAATAAAGATGAAGATTTTTTAAATTCCCAGTGTGCATTCCTGATTCTATGGATTACTAAATATTTGGCATGGAATAGCACCTGGGTATATCATACCCTAGAGTCGGTGTGCTGGAACCATTGGAACCTATATATATATTTATATATATATATATATATATAACGGTCCAATGAGTATCTGCACTCCAAGGCACACTATTGTAGCTTATCCAGCTGGGGTGCACAGTTAAAATACATGCATTTAAATTTTCAGAAGAACCAGCACTCCCATATATAAAAATATTTGTTTTTATTTCTGTTGCATTCCAATGTTTCGGTCCCTGTTGGGACCTTTCTCAAGGACTATATATATAGTCAATTTGTAGCAACCGCACTCAAATCCGGAAACTTTCAGTTGAATTCGGGTGCAGGGTCCAAAGTATTGTAAACAGGATTATTTAGAAGACCCGCACTCCATTTTATGAAAAATTCAAATGTCTTTTATCATGTACATAAATCCGACATTTCGGCCCCCACTGAAAAAGGCCCCAATGGGGGCCGAAACGTCAGATTTATGTACACAATAAAAGACATTTGAATTTTTCACGAAATTAAGGGGGGGTCTTCTCAATAATCCTATATATATACAGTATATATAACTTTCCCTTGTTTGTTATAGTTATACAGGAGCAGTGACCAGCTCCATGTTGTAGCTCCCACCCTTCCCAGCTATAGTCAGGTGATCCCACTGGTGTCTAATAAAAGGGCAGCCAAGTTTGGGAGTTTTACTTTGAAAGCAGCAAGTAAATTGCAGGTAAAACTTAGTCCCTTTGTAAAATGTATAATGAAGCAATTGAATTCTTAATGAATCAGATGAAAATTAAGCGTAGGACTGGCCAGATATGGGATGACTTTGACATAGTTGGCCAGCTTAAATATATTGCAATATATGGACAAACAATCCCTGTTTTGTTTAAAGGGTAAGGCATTTTTCAGTAGCAGTATGCACAAAATGTCTCTGTCTTAAATATATTGATAATGGCCTGGGTTGAGTGCAGAGGACCTCTTGTAGTTGATTATATATATATATACATAATTAAGCATTGTTTTTGAATTGCTATTTCAAATTTGGCATTGGCCTGTAACCATTACATTTGGAAACATTCAAGGGATGTTTATTGCACAAACTGGACTATTATGAATTTATGAATGTATTTATACATTAGAGAATATATGGCCAAGCAACACAAGAAACGTAAAGTCAAAATACATCTTGTATATTTTTACTTTAACCATATAACTATAGATGGGCTAGCGATGATTGGTGCTTTGCTTAAATAAAAATATTTTTTTTAACATTATATATTAGTAATGGTTTTATTTCTTGAATTCCCAATATCATCTTAAATGTTCAGTATAGTGTATATGCATGAAATAGGGCTGGATACCGTATAAAAAGGCTGCCTGCTCAGGGTGCTGGTAGATATTGATAGTCCTATCTACTGTGTTCAGTTGAGCTTTAGGTAATAAAAAAATATCCGTAAACTGTCCCAAAAGCCCCACCAAAAAATGCAGTTTTTTTTCAAATGAATATGATCATTCTAGAAATAGTTGCAAATTTTCAAAAGTACACATTTTGCAAACATTATATATGTATATATTTAGAGAATTTTAATTCTGATGTTACTGGCCTTTTCAAATAATAAGAAGCTCAGTATTGCTGTCCTTGGATACCCTGGTCCTGTTAATAGAGTACAATGTCTTATTAACTATTTTAATTTGATTGTAAAGCAGTACACAACATTGTACTACCAATGGCTACATCAAGTACAACAGGGTGATGCAGACTGCCCAGGCTGATCTAATTGTTAACAATCACATTGGTTGTAGGCTTGGACTCCATGGGAATTTAACAGACCCAATGTTCACAGATTATTGGACTCATCCACAACTTACCCGTCTTAGCAATGTGTTTTTCTGGCTCAACTTCAGCAGGAGCAGCTGTTACAGGAACTATTTCCTCTTCTAAAGATGTTGTTGCATTAAACTCTGGACCCTCGGAGAATGTCACATTTACTGTACCAGGGGCTTCTGTTTGGGATAATGCTGTAATATTTTCTAGAGGAAATACTTCCTCTGTGACATTTTCAAATGGCCCTTCTGTTAGCACAAGCTCTGGGGTTGCTGTGAAAAATTCCTCAAGATCAGTAGGTGTGAGAGTAAAATTAGTTGGTTCAAGGGAAGCAATACTGCCACGAGCCTCTTCTTCTGTATCATTACGGGGGATGATGATCTCTAAACTTGGTTGTGTAATGGTCTGAATAGTGATATCCTCATCTGGTCCAGCTAAAAAAAATAAAAAATAATACAACTAGGGTTAACTAATAAAATAGTTTAGTAAAATGGATAAAAAAATGCACTGTCCATGAAACTCGAATCCAACCTCTAAAGCAGCGGTTCCCCAAATGTGGGGCTGCAACCCCAGTAATGGCAGGGGGTATTCTACCTCAAGGCCAGTTAGGCTGAGAACTGCTGAGACTAGTCATTTGGTGTTCTAATACAACTGAAAGCTCAGCTTGAAGGTCAGTCAGGATTATATTTGGAGTGAATAACAATTTGTTGTCTTAGATATTATAAAAACTATGTTTCAATGACTGGTAGACTGTTATTATGAAATTCTTTCTGTACCTGTTAAATGAGCTAAGGGTGGTCCCGAAAAAGTTTGGCAATGGCAACCATTGCATTAAAGTTCGGTATTCTCAAATGAATTTATTATTCCAACTTTATGCAGGTCTTTTTTAAAAAAAATATAAACAAATATAACTTTGAGAAATGAATGTAGAGACAAGTACCAACCTTTGTAGCAGATAGCATCATAGCGAGATAGAGGATTAGGATATCCAGTCTGGTTGGGGTGAAGATAAACTGTTCTTACTCCTACTAAGTTTCCACCACAGTTAGGCCGAGCTATTGATATAGGGTACCTAACACTGCGGTCTCCCAACCAACCCGCACTGCACACATCCATTCCACTTTTCCATGCCACATAGAGCTCTCCAGTAGTGGCCAACCTGGCACCAAGGCTCTTACATTGCTTTTCTGCTTCATCAAAAGTGAACTTTTCAGGAGATGTTGCATAAAACACTTCACCTACGGGTGTCAAAAACAGTCTAAAAATCACATAGTAAATAAAAGACAAGCTGGTTGCTTTCAAACATTATTATTTATATTTTTAATACAACATGACCAATACCATGTAGCTAGCTAAAAAGATAGACAGCCCAATAGATTAAAATATTAAGTATAATACCCTGCATATCCTCAACATAGCAATACACATCATAGGTTTCATCAGTCTCACGAACTCCGTATGTTCTCACTCCTGGGAACATGTCCTTGTCTCCATAACAGGCTTCACGTGGATTATGGATTGGATAACTACATTGGAAAAAAGGAAATATCACCATATGTTTGGGTGTAAAATGGAGCTTGAAATAGATACAGCTGTAGCAAAGCGAGGGGGCTATTTATCAAAAGTCTAATTTTAGAGCTTTGTGAGCTTTTCTATACCTCAGTGAACTCACAACTCGAATGGTTTCTAATTTAAGAAAAAACTTGAATGTAAAAAACTCGAATCAGTGTAGTCGTGGTGAAAAGAAAAACTATAATCACTCGAAATTGATAGAGTATTCGAATGAAACCCACAGACAAAATGCAGACATCATGTAGGCTATTAACATCTTCAAATGGTTCAAGGAACCTCTGCCATTGGCTCATACATTATTAACCTAAAAAAATAACCTTGAAAACTCAAATTTTTCAAGGGAAACGCAACTCGACCTTTCATAAATAACCAAATGTCTCAGAAAACTCAGTTTAAGGGAATACTGGGCTTGAATCTAAGTTTAAAAGGTTGTGCTTGTTCCACATAGCATAGACATAATTTGGATGCAAGGCATCTTCAAGAGACAAGCTTTATTATATTAGGAAATAGATCAAATATTTGCGGTATTTTTAACAGTATATCTTGACACTTTGTCCTCAGCCAGGGTTTAGTTAAAGATATATGCAAAGTTTGCACCTGCAAGCCATAGCAATGTTCCAGCAGTGTTTTTTTCAGGTCTAAGAATAGTTAGGAGTGGACATTAAAAGGTGGTAAGCATACGGCTCTATTGAGGCCTCCACTGGAGAATTGATGCAGTCTGCACTGTATTTTTGGGGGAAGCAGATCTCTGCAGTTCATTTTGGAATGCAGGGTCCGGAGACAATTTTTCAAGGTGCAGGGCAGGGTACAAAGTGAAAAAACAAGCAGATTGTACTTGGTTATTGCACCATACCCTGCATTTAAAGGTCCATGAAACCCCTTCTCAAGCATGAGTGCAATTAATAGGGTTTGTGCTGAACGTGCTTCTTGCCTGTTGTGTTGTTTTGTCATGAAAAATCTATTATTTTCATTATTTCTTAAAATAAACAGGGCCAACAGGGGAAACTGAAGCGACTCCATGTTTGGTCCTTGTGAGGTATATAATTCGATTGCTAGTTTACATTCCCCTTCCCTCTTTGGTATAACTGTTTTCTTAAAAGGAGTTCATTATACAGGGGGATTATCTGTGCTCTGGGAATCAAATTATCTACATTGCAAGGAACAAACATGGAAGAGCCTCAGTTCTCCTGTTTACCCTGTTTAGCTCAGAAAATAGCAAAAACCATAGATTTCAAGATAAATCCATCAGATATACAATATGGGTTTGGCAAAAAAAATCATTAATCTCTTTTAATGGTCAATTTCATCTGAAGTGACCTAATGCCTTTTGTTAGTAAATTATCTTTTGTCAGTTCAATCCAGTAGCATTGTTTACAAGTAGTGATGAGCAAAATTTTTCATCCAGGCATGGATTCGCACTTCGAAATTATGCACTCCGCCATCAGCAAATTTTTTTTTTTTGCCAAACTGCAGCAAAAATTTGCCACAAAAATTTTTGCACAGACATAAAATTACCAAGACAAAATTATTGCAGAGACAAAAAAAGTTGCCATAAGAAAAGCCGTCCATTGACTTTAATGCATTTGGCCAAAAAAGTCTGTGAGACAAAAAAGTCGCCAAGACTAAAAAGTCTGTGAGACAAAAAAGTCGCCTCAAGTAAAAATGCCCATTGACTTTAATGCATTTGGAGTGAGAAGAAATTGTTGTGGATTGACTTCAAATCAGCCGTTTCGCTGATTTTTTTGCAGTTTCATGACAGATTCGGGACAGATTTGCTGATCACTAAGAAACTGCCATTTTTAAAACTTCTGAATTAAGAGCTTACCGAACCGTCTGGTCAGAAAGCCACCCAGCATCACATTGGTGGTAACCATCATCATATGCTGCCTGGAGCTGCTCAGGGGTGGCAATGGTGGCGCTGTTCTGTATGCATGCTTTCTTGGCTTTTTCAAAGTCCAAAGTATATCTGGTAGAGATTGCTCTGTAGTGGAAAACAACCCCTGAAATAGAAAACATCTATTATAAAATGGTCACCACATATATCTTGCAAAAGAGATAAACTAATATCCCCAGCTTATCATTACCCTAAATAAGGATTGTTTTAAAATGAGGTGTTAGAAGGATTACAAAAATATTTAAATGCTTCTAGAGAATAACTGCTTAGTAAACATAGAGAGTTTTTAGTGTTAATTGGGCATGCTTAGCTTGCATAAAGGGTTACAGCTCCGATTGCTGTTATAGGGGCATGTTTACTAACATTGGAGATAAATATCCCCAGTGATGCTGCCCCAATCAGATCTTTGTTTTTGTTTTCTAAAGCTCCCCATAGACGCAAAGATTTCTCTTGCCGAACGACTGATTTTAGCGAAGTCAGACCAATTTTCCGAAATTATCGTGCAGTTAGTGGGATTCGAATGATCGAACATCTTACGATTTTTTTTGACCAGCATCTGTCAGGAAATTGATCGACCAGGTTAAAAAATCTTTGTCGGTCCCAGTGCAATCTATCTATGTTTGCAGGGCCAAGCAGGCAGCTCCCCTTTGTTTTCCTGGCAAATTGGTCTTTCTACTTGATGGATTGTACGATCGTTCCGAGATAATCGTGGTCTCACGATGACGATCGGATCTTTTACAAATCTCAACATCTATGGCCAGCTTAACTTATAGATGACTGTTAAATTCTAATTGCTGGTAATATATATATCCAATGTTAGTAAACATGCCCCTTTCTCTTGACTAACTGCCATCTAGGGTGGCTTCCTTTATCCTTTATAACAGCCCTCCATAGTTATTCTATTGTCTTTCATTGCAGTAGGCCAGATGATGGAATGGCATAACAAACAAGGAGTCTAACCTCGTCTGCTAGTCAAAGAAAACCATAAATGGAATATTCTGTCCTTTACAGAAAGATATTATAAAAAAGTCACAGCATGTGTTCCCCCTGGAGACATTTTTTAAGAATAACCTTTTCAAAATGAAGGGTTACTTTTTTTATTTAGATCAACGGTCACCAGCATAAAGTTCCAGGGGGTGCTGAATATGGGCTGCGATTAGCTATCCGTAGCCTCTGTGTGGACTAGCAGCCTACAGGAGGGCCTGTTTGACAGTGACAGTAAAAATAGCTTTTATGCAACTAAACTTGCCTTAAAGCCAGTAAAGAAAAAAACAAGCACCTGTCTTGAGGCTACTGGGAGCAACATCCAATGGGTTGAGAGCAACATGTTGCTCACAGGTCACTGGTTGGGGATCTCTAATTTAGATAGTAAAGTATGAGAGCAACTCTTATTTATACTGTATGTTACTTCTCTCAAGGTTTTCCAGCAATTCTTTCCTTTGTCTTTAGTGTTACATTTTAGTGGCACTTGAATAAAAGTACAGAGCTACTAACCTTCCCTTTAGAGCTAAAGGTTCCTGTGCTGTTTATTTGTGGTCAGTTCCTGAAATTTGTTCACATTCCAATCCAAATATGCACATTACTACATTCATATACACCAATGAGAGACTGGCACAATGCTATAGGGCATAGGCCATCCATGCACTTTCAAATAGCACATTACTACACTAGAAACTCAAGTAATATTCCAACAAGTCACCTTTCACAACTCCAATCTATTCTAAACGCGGCCGCTAGACTCATTCATCTAGCTCGCCGCTCAACATCAGCTGCTCCCATATGCATGTCCCTTCACTGGCTCCCAATCTCATCTAGAATCAAATTCAAATTACTTACACTCACATTCAAGGCCCTTAATAATGAAACCCCTCCCTATATTTCATCTCTAATCTCCAAATACACTCCTTCACGAAACCTACGCTCTGCTTCTGATCTTCGCCTCACTTCTCCTCTGGTGACTTCTGCCCATTCTCGTCTACAAGACTTCTCTCGGGCTTCTGCTTTTCTCTGGAACTCTCTGCCACAAGCTGTCAGACTTTCCCCTTCCTTCCAAACTTTCAAGCGCTCCTTAAAGACCCATCTGTTTAAAGAGGCCTATTCGATGTACCTTAATTAATCATTGCTGTATCAAAAATGACAAATTGTTTATACAATCCTAATGTCTCAATTGTACCCTAACCTTTTAGTTTGTAAAGCCTATTGTACTCTGTAATCCTTGTCTGCTATCCACCATTTATTCCCTGTTTGCTATAACTGCAGTAAAGCACTGCGTATCTTGACAGCGCTATATAAATAAATGATGATGATGATGATGATGATGATGATAATGTACTTCAACACTCCTGAATATAAAGATAATTTGCTTCCTATCAAAGCAGTAGAAAATGTTAAAGAAATGCCACCAGATTTGATTACTTGGCTTGAGTTTACTTTTCAGTGCTATGTCAAGTTAATGCTAAGAATTAATAATCAATTTACCTTTCACATTAACCTCTACTGTAGCTTGGCTGTCTTCTATTCCATGCATCACTTCACAGCGGTAGGTTCCTGAATCATTGGACAGTATGTTGGAAATTTCCAGGCTGACATCTGTAGGGGCAAGTGGGTAGGTGGGCATAGAGACTCGTCCATTGTAGGCTTCATTTACACGGACATGTCCATCTGTAGCTACCAGCAGAACAGTTTCCTTTCCTTTGACATGTTTGCTCCACTTGATCCTTGGTGTTAAGGGGGCTGTTGAGGGAGCCACAGTCACACCATCCAAAGCGTTGATGAAGAAACAAGGGATGGTTAGGGAATGTCCAAGTTGGACGTTCAGTGGAAGATCTAAAGGTATAATCACGCTCAGTGTGTTGTGATGGTCTAAAAGTTCACCCAAAAAAGAAAAAGAATATTATACATTATTGGAAGTTTTTCTGAGACTACGTGAAATCAGGTTCTAAAAGACAACTTAATATTTCTATTTATACTTGATACATGACAGTGTGATGTATTAGTGAACCTTATAATATCAATGACAATCAGTTTGCCCTGATGTCTCCCCCCTTTACAATGCATGTGACCATGAATACAGCAGGAAAGACAGGTTACAATTTGTACGCCATGGCTATACCATTGTTCTTAGAAAATGACCAAACAGACGGAGCAAACTTTGTTTTGGTATTGCATGACACACAGCACATCTCAGCAAAGCATTTGTTTAAGTGGACAAAAGTCTGTCTATTTAACCTGTGACATGTTGGGACATAGGGGCAAATTCACTAACATTCGTAGTTTCGCCAGGCGCAACCTCGCCGCACTTCGCCGCATTTCGCCAGGCGTAGTTTCGCCGGCGCTCCGCAAATTCACTAAAATCCGAAGTTGCGCACAGGGGTAGCATAAGATTGCGAAGTTGCGTTAGCGTTGATTTGCTAAGTGAAGCGAAGTAACGCTAGCGAAGGCTAATTTGCATACGGCGCCAAATTCAAATTTCAATGGAGGAATACGTATCAGCACTACAAATGGCTAGAAAACCTTCAAAACATCAAATAAAAATTTTATTTTGCCCTACACATGTGCCCACTGTCTAGGTAAGTTGCCATGAGTGAGGAAATGTAGGGGGGAAGGAGGGGAGCCCCAAAAATATTTTCGATCTTTTTCAGCCTATCACCCATAATGTAGAAAACACACCAGCGTTTTTTGGGACTTAGAAAATTTTTTGACTTTTTTTGAAGCAATCCCTATCTACTCTATTGCGCTTCGCCTGGTCTGAGGTGGTGAAGGAAGTCTAGCGTAAAAGGTAGCGTTCAGTACACTGCGCAAGTTAGTGAATTTGCGTAGTTACATTGCTAGCGAAACTTCGCCAGGCGTAAGGGTGCGAAGTAACACTAGCGAAACTACGCCAGCGTTTGTTAGTGAATTTGTGCAGTAACGCTAAATGCCAAACGCTAGCGAATTAACGCTAGCGTTCGGCGCTTAGTGAATTTGCGCCATAGTGAGTCTATAACCCAAATGTCAAGATAAAATGTGCTTCATCTGTGTTATAGGTTACGATTCTACTGGTCTAATCCTAAATAATGAACTGGTCAATAAGTACAGTATCATAAGTACCATAAGAATATTAGGATTTACATGTATCTAACATTTATTTTCTGCATTGTTCCATGTACAGAATACACACAAGAGGGCAGAGTTTAAAAGCAATTCAAGAAATGCACCAATCTTCCAAGGCAAACAAAATGCGCTCATATTTTTTTTTAGAAATTATTGGCTAAGGTTAAACATGTAACACCTCTGTGAAAATTTAGGGATTGCCCTTTACAATGTAGTGTTCTCCAATGCTCTAAAAACTTTATGCTCATGTGTCAGTGAATTGTGCAACAACAGTACTGAGAAACCATTGATATTGAGAATGATGCTCTTTTAGGGTATGACTAGCGCAGAGAGGAGCAAATGTAAACTTTCTCAAGGGGAAGCACAGGGTTGCCTGTGAATACTGACCCATTTAGTGAACAATAGTGGCAGGGAGGTGCCAAGTAAATAATTGAAGGAGGATAAAATATTGACTCACCTGTAACTTCTACGGATATCGCTGCAGCGATGACCCGCAAGCAAACGAACACTAATAGTAAAGTGGTCATAGTTTACCTGTGAAAACATAAGCATATTATATAATTGTAGAGAATCCACACAGTTCAAGATAGGAAATGCTTAGTATAAAATGGAACCTATATTGAGTTGAGTGTAGGTCAATTTTTAATCAGATCATTGCTTATAGATAATAAAATTTATTTTAATAAAATATCCATAGTAATAAGTCAAATCAACTGGATGTGTATTATCGACGTTTCGATTCAGAATTGAGAAAGCCAGTTGGATGACTAGTGAAACGTCTTCAAGGAAAAAGAAAAATACAGCAAGTCCAGTTGATTAGACTATAGATATACCATGACCTGGGTGAATGAGAACCTTAACAGACATATTTTAATAAAACGTAATTAAATTTAGCCTCTACAATGCTGGATTAAAGTAGAAGTAAAGCCTAAAAAAATATGCCTGTTAATATTAAACTTTTCTGTACAAGTCCAGTACAGTAACAATAAAGATCCAGGCCTTTAAAGGAAAACTATACCCCCCAAACAATGTAGGTCTCTATAAAAAGATACTGAGTAAAACAGCTCATGTGTAAAACCCTGCTTCATGTAAATGAACCATTATCATAATAATATAGTTTTTTAGTAGTGTGTGCCATTGGGTAATCATAAATAGAAAATTGCCATTTTAAAAAATAAGGGCCGCCCCCTGAGATCGTAAGATTCACTGTGCACACATACAAACCACATGTTAGGTCACATGAGCCAATTAACAGACAGAGTTCTGCCTTTTGCTTCCTCACTTCTTCCTGTTACAGTTAGTGTTGTAGTATTTCTGGTCAGGTGATCTCTGAGGCAGCACAGATAGAGTCACGAAATGGTGGCTCAAGGCAAGAGATGTAAAAGGGCAATATTTATGTAAATATATATTCCAGTTTGGAAAGATTTTTTAATATGTCATTCAATTTGAAATAAACTATCTGTTGCTTAAGTATTCATTTTGGGGGTATAGTTTTCCTTTAAAGGAGAACTAAATCCTAAAAATGAATACAGCCAAAAATGCCATATTTTATATACTGAACTTATTGTAACAGCCTAAAGTCTCAGCTTCTCCATAACAACAATGATCCAGAACGTCAAACTTGTCACAGGGGATCACCATCTTGGAAAGTGTCTGTGACACTCACATGCTCAGTGGACTCTGAGCAGCTGTTGAGAAGCTAAGATTAGGGGTTGTTGCAAATTATCAAGCAGAAAATGATGTTGTCTTATAATATAAGCTGATGCCGCCATGTACTAATTATCTGTATTAATTACTTATCAGCCTTATATTGTGAAATTTCTATTCTATGTGTACTGTATATTGTGAGTGGGTCCCTAAGCTCAGTAAGTGACAGCAGCACAGAAGATGAGGAGCTACTGGGGCACATATATTTACTGCTAAAGGGCTGTGGTTGCCTTTGCGCTGGTACAGAATCCCAAAACATAATGTACAACATTTCTAGCTACTTTAGTTAGGCTTTAGTTCACCTTTAAAGGTTGCAAGCAGCTTCCCTTCTTGGATCTTGTTAGGCAAACTTTTGCGTGTCAGTGACTTTGCAAATGCTCTGGCGGGTATTGAGAAGGGGTATTGACAAGGGGTTGTCAAAATATTTACACACAATGAGGTTGTTATAAAGTCCAATGCAGATTTCACTTGCTTCTGTATTGTCAGGGAAAGTTGTAATGTGAATCTGAATTCATTTATTGTGAATTTTATATTAAATATATAATGTGGGTTGGTCCAGCAGCCAACTACCTATGTGTACCTGCAGGCTCAGACTGGGCCGGCTGGATAGCCGGAAAAAACCCAGTGGCCCCCAGCTCTTGTGGCCGGCCCAGTGAAAGGTAGAGTACTCGCACACCTGTGCTGACAGAGAAAACTTAATGTCCAGCGATAGAGACAACAGCAACCTCCAGTCAATGTAGGAATAGAAGCATGCTGGCACACAAGAATATTGATGCTGGTTAAACCACGCAAAATTTTTAATGCATAAGTGAGGTGCAACGTTTCGGGGACACGGCCCTTTCTCAAGCATCGCGCTGGTCATCTTTCTGACGCCGACCTCCTGCCAGTCCTGGCAAAAATACAATAGCGCATCAGCCCATAGGTGCGCAAAGTGGCGTGACTGGGGGAGGTGTAAGCTATAGTTGCAGGAGGGGGCCCTCAAACAACAGTCCCGATGCGCATCCCCAGTACTCCCCATAGAGCGACTTGGCGGCATGCTGTCCAAAATAATTTGCCACCCAAGGCCCTACCACAAATCTGGGCCTGCCCAAACCTCAGGGCAGGAGGGAGGGATGCTGCCTGCTCCTGTGCAGTCACAAGGTAAAAGGGGTTCCCATAATTTGTTTCCTGCTATTTAAAGGCGAAGCCCTTCCTATACTTTCTCCCACACCAGAGCCGTGCCGCACAGGTGCCCTAGACAAGCCGGCCGGAGACGGCGCCGGCTTAGCGCGAGTACGCATGTGCATGGTGGCGCTCTTGTGCACATGCACAAATTGGTTCAAGCATGCTTTCGGGCACATGCGCAGGTGCGCAAAAAGAAGAACAGAGGACATACGTGCCTGGAGCCCCCCTAGCTTTGTGCCTTAGGCATGTTTCTACTCTGCCTACCTCTTGGCCGGCCCTGTCCCACACTACAATTCCCATAATACCAGACCTGCAACCCCACCACTAGTTTTCCCTCGCTCGTCTCTCATTCATGACCTTTTCCACTCCACCTGTGCCAGGCTTGTTACATAGGGCTTCTGTACATTGCAATTAATATACTTCAACATACAGCTTTAAAAACTGGAAACATACAACCCCTTATACATGAAAGTGGGAACTGCCATGTGCCAGCGCCATCACATTTTCCTAAAACAAATAACAGCTTTCACCTGGAGATCATTTTCCCTCTGACACATCATGATTAACAATGACATCTACAAACAGGACATGTATGCTGTAAAGTGCATGCAGTGCAGAATGCAGGTTTACACAGGCACAACATGCTTTGATAAAAAGTGCTGCTGGGATTGAGCAGTGTGATGGCTGAGCTGAGCTCAGGAGAGGTGGTTAGGAGAAAAAAATAGACAGCTAGAGCAGAGTTTCTATGGAAACCAGTAATGCTATCTCTTCGTTGGCTGTTAGACTGGAGGGTGTATTTAGTTAAGTTTAGTTTAGTGTAATCTGAGAAGAACTGAGCATGCTCATAAGTCAACAGCCAAAGCAAATTCCTGAGGGAAGGGGCCAAAGTAGGTTAGAGGAGTATAACGATTTCTAAGTGATT
Source organism: Xenopus petersii (assembly GCA_038501925.1). Classification (NCBI taxonomy): domain Eukaryota; kingdom Metazoa; phylum Chordata; class Amphibia; order Anura; family Pipidae; genus Xenopus; species Xenopus petersii. Next base: position 113,824,621 of record CM076676.1, read on the forward strand.
AAGGGGATGCTGCAGTCTTACCGTTAGCCCTTTAACAACCAGAGTGGCAGTTATCTAAAGATTCCAAAGAGGTTGTTCACTGATTACATTTTTGTGGAGGGGCTTTACATGTCCTTTAAGCAGCCTCTTTTTTTTTTTGTTGTTTGTTCAAACATAACAAGAAGGAGAGGTTTTTAAACAGAAGTTATTCTTGAATACCTTTTTTCTAATTCAAAGGAAAAAAATAAAGGGTAAACTCTATATGTGAACAGTGCATATCTCCTGCATGTTGATTTCTTCCTGTTATGAATTGATACAAAGATTTGACATTGTAGGCAGAGCCCAGCGGCAGTCAGTTTTCCAAATATAAAAGAGTCATAAGAGAAAAGTTTCTGTCGGTTCAAAATTCTAAACAAATGAACTAACACGGAATGTGTTCAGCAACTTATTTACTCGCACTAAGAAACCTAGAAAGTAAGAAACGCATTTAAACAAGAATCGAAACACAATTTTTTTTTTATATGGAAATGTGTGGACGGAATAATATTTGATATTTTTGCAGCTGTAGAAAATTGTACTCTGTGTGCTCCAAACCAAATCTGTCAAAGAGAAGCTCTGTGTGCATTTGAACTTGGTATCCTGTTTGCCAAAATGAGTTTTTCTGGCTGTTTCACACAATACGGCCTTTTGAAATTCACTCAGGATGAAACGTGGCAACATTGGGTAAATCAGTGATTACTGCTCGGCTCTTTCAATTTGACTTTCTGTTTACGCTTAGCAGAGAATATCACAATAATGAAAACATATTTGTACTCTTGTATTTTAGCGTTCTTTTTTTTTTTTATAATAGCAGGAAACTAAAATGAGGATTCTACTAAAACGGTGGGTTCATTATTGGTAACTCTACTGCTGGGGTGTCATCTTGATTTAGAGCAGTTATATGGCACTGTGTATAAGGAAATTAGTCCATGTTTTTTTTTCACATTGGGCTTTGCCACAGGGGGTGAATACAGTCCAAGAATGATATTTGTAAGTTACACATTTAGGGGGCTATTTACTAAAATGCAAATTAATCTCAGTTTTTTGTTAATGAAAACAAAGTCAACCAAACTCCCTTCCATGAATTGAACTAACTTATCAATCATTTTTCTAGAAAAAATCAGAGCGACAAAATGTTGTGACAAAACTGAGAGTATTATACTTATTCGTATTACACGATTGACGCTCTGAAAATCAACTTTATCAAATTTTCACTGTGAAAACGCTATATTATAAGATAATCCAGCACAGATCACAATGTCAAGAAGCAACTTTAGGGACATCTGCCATTCTACATGACCTCTAAAGGTTGGAGATAGAGGATTTTCAGAATTCAAAATTTTAGCAGTTTTGGGATTTGATAAATGTCTAAAAATTTGTATATAACCCCTTAAAACTTCAACCAGAAAAAATGAAGGTTTAATGAATAGGCCCTTAGATATAAATAACACATGATGTGTAAGAGATGAGGTCAGGACCTAGTGCTTCTCACTTAGGGGGTTATTCACTAAAACTCGTATTAGGTGCTGATTTACAAAAACTTAAATTAATCTCAGTTTTTTATGAGAAAAAGTCAACCAAATTCCCTATCACAAATTGAATTAATTTATCAATAATTTTTCTCGGGAAAATCGGATTGACAATATCAAGCATCAATTCATAGCCCAGGAGTACATTTCAGACAGTACACAGACAAATCAACATACAGAAATATACAGGCACTGCAATTGTCTGCCTTAATGTTATAAGTTGGGATGATGGGATATGATATGTCTACATACCATTACAAGTACAGGTATAGGATTCCATTATCCAGAAAGTTCAGAATTACAGGAAGGCCATCTGTCATAGATTCCATATTAATCAATTCACATTTCAAAAAAGTGTTTTATTTTTCTCTGTAATAATAAAACAGTACTTTGTGCTTGATTTCAACTAACATAATTATTTTATAGAGATGAACTAAATATTTTGCCAAGTTTCACAACAAAAATGATGCCCGTAGACTCCAATGGGTGAAAAAAAATTGTCACCCATTGACTTCAATGCATTTTGGATATCAGGTCCCATACCTGTATATGAAAACGAACACCTATTCCCAAAAAGAGGGCCCACCTCTAAGGTATGTAAGATATAGGTCAGACTTTTAGGGGGTTATTTACCTATACTAGACATAAAATCAAACTTTTAAAAAATCGTGAACTTTCAGAATTTATTTAACCCGGAGGATGAAAAAGTCCGAATAAGAAAATCCGGCACTTAAGACCTGTCGAGGTTGCATGATTTTTTGATGTGCGCTGGGTTTTGTGCAATACCCCAACGTTTTCAGAGTTTTCCAGAAAAAAGAATAAGAAATCAGAGTTTGAAAAAATTTTGAAAAAATTTGAAAAAAACAATGTGAAAAAAGATTTTTTCCCGCAAAGCTAATTTTTCAGGAAAATGTAATAATAAATAAGCGTAAAAAACCCGAGTGGAGTTTGCAGCAGAAAATGTTGAGATAAAATCGGACTTTAAATTGTACTGTTACCCAATTTTTGCGAAAAAGTAAGTAAAAGATATATCAATGTGAAGGCTAGATCCTATATATATATATATATTTCCTCCAAAGTCTATGTAACAACCCAAAGTGAGCTTAAAGATCCAGATGAAAGCAGTGTTCCCTGTGAAGGGAAATAGTGACATTACAAAATACTTTAAACAGAGCAATGGCACTTTTTGCTTATTGAAGTGAATGCCCAATTTAGTTCTATTTTACTGCAAAAGACATGCCACTGTCAGTGTTATAATCTGCTGATCTTCTTATTCACTTCTAATGCAAACACTGAGTAATTGAATAAAGAAAGACACACAGATGAATGAACATCCCGCCTACGCTCTGCTGTGCAGGTAAATTTCATGGTACAAAATGATGACGGCTCCAAATCCTTGGCAAATATTCATGTGAATAAACAGATGTTCATACCAAATGAATTTTCAAATCATATTTATACAACTCATATATCCATGCAACTTTTACTCAGGTACCTGTGATGCCTTCAGCAACAGCAATGTAGGAGTTTCATTATTATTCTTGAAATATTTTGTCTGGACAAGTTCTTAATCACAAGTACCCTGTGGTCCGGCAGTTAATTTATTGGAACTTTCCCCCGTACAGGTATGACATGCCAAATACAGTACTCCACTTTGCCTAAATCTTTAACTGTATGAATTTACATAGTGAAGCCAGTTGGCCTTTATGAGAATGGATCAGCTACATGTTCCCTTGCAGAGCACTATTTAACTCATTGTAATTATGAAGCATAAAAGTGTCAGCATAGAGATATGGCAGTTTGCATCAGGAATGAAGGAAGGAATTTCCCCCATAACAACTAGCAGGTTACAAAAAGGAGGGTTATGGGAGCATACCAAGGCTAAAATTTGCAGTATGCACCACAAGAATTCATTTGAAGCACTGCCTAACCTTACACATGGGAGGCTATACATTGCATCTGTAAGTGGCAGTTTATTCATTGTGGTGTCACCATATCAATAAAACTTTTTGCGAAAACCCGTCTCACAGTGGCACCTAAAAAGGGCAGAAAATTATTGTTGCTGCTCTTATATCCATTATAATGTACCAAGGTCGGCAAGTTTTTCAACAGATAAGTAGAGGAATGGCAGCTGTTACAGGTATCTCTCTATAAAGCTCTAAATCAATTAATATACAAAATAATGAACCTTCTTTTACATTTATGGGACTTGTTATCCAGAATGCTCGGTACCTGGGGCTTTCCAGATAAGGAGTCTTTCTTAATTTGGATCTCAATACCTTTACCCAAAAATGTTTTAAACGTTAAATAACCCAGTTGAATTGTTGTTTCTCCAATAAGGATTAATTAAATCTTAGTTTGAAACAAATACAAGCTACTGTCTTAATAGAGAAAAGAACATTTTTGAAAATTTGGATTATTTTATTAAATTGGAGTCTATGGGGCAAATTCACTAACCTCAGAAAATTCGCCAGTGACGGCTTTGCTCACAGCGCAACACTTTCCCAGGCGTAGATTCGCCGGGACAACTCTAATTCACTGAAATCCAAGGTTGCATCCAGGGCACCAAATGCTGGCGAAGTTACACTAGCGTTGGCTAAAGTAAGTTAAAGTTGAATGGACGTATATGTTGCAGCAAATACAATACATAGACTACACAAGCCCGGGAAATCTTAATAAAATAAAATAAAGTTGTTATATTGCCCTACACATGAGCCCAGTGTATAGTTTATGTGGCATATGTTAGGAAATGTAGGGGGGAAGCCGATTACCCCAAAAAAATTGACGCTCTTTTCAGCCTATCACCCTGAAAAAGGAAAAGACGGTAGCGTTTTTTGGGAATTTTCTACTATTTTTTTTAGGAACTCCTATCTAATCTGTTGCATTTCGCCTGTTCTGCGGTGGAAAGTCTGGCGCAAGAGGTAACGTTCAGTAAAATCCGAATCTTAGTGAATTTGCATAGTTACGTCCATTCGTCAGAGTACAAATTCGCCAGGCGTTAGGGAGCGAAGTCTATCTCGTTCGCTAGCGAAGTTACACCAGCGACCGTTAGTAAATCAGCAAAGTACCGAAATGACATCAAGCTGGCAAATTTTCACCCGTGTTAGTCACTTTGCTCATTAGTAATTTTGCCCCTATGGGAGATGGCCTTCTCATAATTCAGAGCTTTCTGGATAATGGGTTTCCAGATAATGGCTTGCATCCCTGCATAAGGTAAGTTCATAACCAGATACAAATACTGGCAAATATTTTAAAGTAGAGGAACATCATTTCTTATAACTAAATAACACATTTCTGTGTGTTATTAGACAGAACTGACATCACCAATAATATATGATGACCTCATAGAGATATTTTGCTGGTTAATTGATAAGGTGAACAGAGACAGGATTTCATTGCAATAGAACAGACTTGTTTATAATGATTGTAACACTGAAGGTATATTACTGATAGAAAGACCTTTCATTGAACTTTATCGTTCCCTTTTAAAGTTGACTAAGTGTTTGTGTAGTCAGTGTTCAGCAGCTCATCATGACAGATACGCCATTACTTTGTAGGCTAACTGACATATATGTGCTAAGTCCAAACAATATACGTAGTGTTTTGGCACAGGCATTGGAGACAGGTAACAGATCTATGTGACGGACTGTAACACACTCATTGCAGACAAGAAGATTCCACCCATTTGTACTAAATTCCTGGAAGATGCGTATGTGTCTCCTTGATTCCGTAGTCTCAAAGCAACCGAAAGTGAAAGTCTGCGTTGTAATGGTTTTATTGGTTAGATAAAATATGGATTAACATATATTGGTACTGGCTCCATTACCTGGAAACCCATTGTCCAGAAAGCTCTGAATTACAGGAAGTTTGCCTTACACAGACAAAGAATCCAAACAATCCAGATTCTTAATAATTATTTTCTCTTTCTCTATAATAATAATAAAACAGTACTTAAGCCATAATTAATCCTTATTGGAAGCAAAAACAGCCTATTGGGTTTATTTAATGTTTTAATTATTTTTTAGTAGACTTAAGGTATGAAGATCCAAATCATAGAAAGAGCCTGGGTCCCAAGTATTCTGGATAACAGGTTCTATACCTGTACAAAGAATATCATTGAGGACAGGCTGACAGGCTTTCCATGTCACATCCTATTTTTGCTATATGTTGGGTTAACAAGAGGTGCAAATTTTACTACTGGTCTAAGAACCCATGGTTTATTGCAATACGCTATACTGGTATGGGATCTATTATCTGGAATGCTTGGGACCTGGGGTATTCCAGACAAAGGATTTTTCAGTAATTTGGATCTCCATACCTTAATGGGGGAATGTAATAAAAGTCGGTAATGGAAAGGGTATGTGCAATGCGAAACATTATGCCTTTGCGCAAATTTAATATAGTTTTTGCCAACCTGGAAACTGTTTAGCCAATTTTAAAGTTTGCACCAATGCGCAGTGAATTCTTACTGTTACTGTAAAAGTTATGTTTGCGTCAGAAGATTACGACACCTTCAGCAACTTAAACTTAAAATTGCTCAATTAAAATTGCGAATATTACATTGCGAGATGTGAATTTTTATTCTTTTTGGTGCAAATTGTTTTTCTCTTTCTCGATTCTTATTAGATTCCCCCAACCATCTACTAAAAAATATATATTTAAATAATTTAAACATTAACTAGGATTTTTTGCCACCAATATGGATTCATGCAGCTTAGTTAGTATTAAGTACAGTAGACTGTTTGATTATTACATAGAGAAATTAAAAAAAATAAAATGGAGTATATGGAAGACGGCCTTCTTGTAATTAGAAACTTTCTGGATAATGGGTTGCAGGATCCCATACATTTATACCTGTACCAATGACAGATTTAATACAGTCTAGCAAAAGCTTTCAAAGCTCTATTACTTGTTAAGATAGGAATGACATTTTATCCATCCAAGAACCAAATGTATTAGATTTCACTATGTTTATTTGGATGTATCCAACTTTAAAATGGGCAGGGATAAATCAACCTTTAGGCAAATGGATATCTTACAAGCAATTCTTTTTCCCAGAATTCCATCTGCAGGACAAAGGCTTAAGACACATTTAAGAATTCTAATTTGTGGCACAGATCATTGATGGCTAAATTTGTTTGGTTAATGGTAAGACCCCCAGAGTGTTCCATGACACCTGGCCGAAATATATTTGGGAATAGATGACATTTAAAACAAGCATCCAGTTTATTCTGTTTTTTGTCTCCCTTTTTATGTAGAATAAGCAATATTTAGCATTTAAGCATTACTTTTCCCATTTGACATAAAAATGTCTTAAATGTAATTTTTTTTTACTTTCTGTTTGTTGCCTTATCACTGAATATAGCTTGTCACCTTTCTGCATTTGTTTTTCAAAGGAATGTTACATGATTACTAAAGGAATATTACAGGAGAACCATAATAGTTTTATTTCATTTTAAAGTGTTTATATCTGAGTAGGTGTCAACACAGCTAATGTGCTACGGCAACGTTCTTAGCATGGTAAAATTAGTTTCCTGAAAGGTAGATCCAGAGTCTAGAGTTTATTTTTTGGTAAATTACATCAAATACAGTCATATAATGGTTTCTCTATCCATCATTTTCCTAAATTAAACATGCGTACTAAATTGAACATTATGTTGTCACTTGATCCAAAAGGACGTTATTTTACTTGAGACATGAAACGCAAATGAAATGAAAAACAAATGTTGTACTTTGATGTGTTGGCAGTTCCACTGCACCTGATAATATTTGGGTTTCTAAAATACATCATGGATAATACAGTATGTTCCTAGTTGTGCAGCCTTGGATGCTGAGCTTCCTTATTTTCATAATATATGAGAGGAGCTGACAAACTGCCAATTTCCTATACCCCCCTTAATGGTTATTTTGCTTCCCCCTAGTACAGTACACTGGAGGGCTCATTTAGTAAAACGGGTGAATCATTGCGCCAGTTAATGAATGATTAGCTGAGTTTATGTTATTACTAACACATCAGCACCCTGTCAGTGCTTATTCCATGAGCTTAATGAGGACACGCTTGTGGGAAAACCTACTAAAGATATTACAGTACGTGTTGTAAAATTGAGTGAAGTCCAGAGATTTTTGCACCAATACCTTCCACTTCTTCACACTTTTATTAAAGAGAGAAGGCAATAACTGCATATAAATATTTTTCTGCATTTCCTACTCAAACTCTTCTCCCAAGATTGTAAGCTCTATGGAGCAGGGACCTCCATCCTTTTGCCTCTTTGACACTAAGCTCTTAATCTTTACTGTAACTGTACTTTGTATTCATATTGTGCTTTGTATTTATTTGTATTTATTATTGTAACAACTCTTTGTTTATTCTATAAATCAAAATATACATACATGCTGTGGAGCTGTGTGTTGTTCTGTTATGTTGATTTGAATAGGTCAGGAGGGAGTGTTGTAACTTTGCCTGTATGGACCTTTGCCCTGGTTTGGGCTAGAATCAGCATAAGCCAGTAAAGGAGTTCTGTCTTAAAAGGCACTAAATTAGCCCAGGAGCAGTAACCCTTAGCAACCAATCAGCAGGAAGGAATTTACTGGTCACCTGTTTAAAAGCAAACATGTTATTGGTTGTTATGGATTATTGCTACTGGGTAAACTTAGTGCATTTTATTACATATGGGTTAAGGGAGCTAGAATGCTCACAACGCACATTCTATCCCATAATGACACTCTACAGTTGGAATTCTGTAGCAAATTTTTCTGAGGCTCATGGAGTCTTGCTTCTTGTGTTGCTGGTGGTGTTATTACTGAGGTTACACATGGAGTAATTTGCCTGGGCATTCACTGTTTGTATACTTTTCAGGGAAAAATACAGAAGATGCTGGAGACCTTCTGGCTGTAGTTACCTACAAGGTCTGTTAAATCCTCCGCCCTGTCTGTGTCTGTGGAGCAAACCAAAGACTCTATGAGAAAAGCTGATGACAGAAGATTTTCCCTTTGGCATATAGACTGTAACTGGCAGCAATCCCAGCCCACGGAGGAAAAGGAAAAATCAGCTGCTTGAATTAACCAAGGCATTCTGTTCTAGCACAGTGCAGAGGAGCAGCATTTTCTAAGACTGTACTATATGACATGCTTTGTGCTGGGCATTTAACCACTTTCCACTTATTACACAGCTGTTACACTTCTTTTGGAGTTTACGAGCAATCAAAAGTTTAAATAAACAACTGAAATGAGCGTTTCTTCATTATGAAGCTATTTGAGGCATACATATATATATTATTAAAGTAGACCTGTCACCTACAAAGTTGTATAATGAATGTCCTTTGCAAATTAAACATGGAACACAAATTATTTGTTTCATTAAAATATCCATACCTGTTATAAATGTGTTTAAATATCTGAGCTGTCAATCAAATATTATCTGCCCCACCTCTATGCGAGGCAGTCAATTACTTTCACTTTCCATTCAGCAATTCCTACATTTCACTACTCTCTTCACATTATTTTATTTTTATTTATTTAATAACAGTGTCTACAAAATGGCTACTGCCAGCTTGCTGTGATTGTGTAATGTAACGACTGAAGGAAACAAAATTTAAATAATAAATATAGTGTAAGTAAAGTTTATTTTGCAGAACTAACATGATAGCAAATTATTTATAATTATTTCTTAGAGTGACAGGTCCCTTTTAATCATGTGCAACATTTGGTTACCAAAGCATGGGCCTTGTTTGTGGATATACAGTTCCTTGAGAAAGGTCACACTGTTGTAGCTGCAACCAGGTCTGGACTGAGAATTAAAATAGGCCCTGGCATTTCAGGTACACAGAGGCCCAAACAGCCCCCACCAGCCCACTAAATATGACTTTCTATGTCCTTATAGCAGCCCCTCTGGCATTTGCCAGAACCCACAGATTGCCAGTCCGGGCCTGGCTGCAACGTTAGACTTTACATTAAATTTATTTAATAAATAAATACCGTATATACTTGAGTATAAGCCGAGTTTTTCAGCATCCAAAATGTGCTGAAAAAGTCTACCTCGGCTTATACTCGGGTCAGCGGGCAGTAGCTGAGATTACAGTCACTTTTAATCATTCCTATACCAACAGTTCACTTGGGGAGAGACTGCAATATCACACAGCGCCCTCTGTTGGTTATATGAAAGAATAACAGTGACTGCAATAACACACAGCACCCTCTGTTGGTTATATGAAAGAATAAGAGTGCGCCCTCTGTTGGTTATATGAAAGAATAACAGTGACTGCAATATCACACAGCGCCATCTGTTGGTTATATGAAAGAATAACAGTGTGCCCTCTGTTGGTTATATGAAAGAATAACAGTGACTGCAATATCATACAGCACCCTCTGTTGGTTATATGAAAGAATAACAGTCACTGCAATATCAGACAGCGCCCTCTGTTGGTTATATGAAAGAATAACAGTCACTGCAATATCACACAGCGCCCTCTGTTGGTTATATGAAGGATTAACAGTGATGGCAAAGTCACACAGCACCCTCTATTGGTTATACAAAAGATTAACAGTGATGGCAATATCACACAGCACCCTCTGCACATGGTAGTGGGACAGTGGGACAATGCACACAGTAATCCATTTGGCAATTCTCTGTCACCATCAGCTTTGCAAAGAAGTTCGGTTAATCACTGGGGGGGTTGCTTTGGCGGAATGTGCGCTGCTGGGATACAGGGCTGTAGTTGTGTCTAGGCTTATACTAGAGTCAATAAGTTTTCGTAGGTAAAATTAGGTAACTCGGCTTATACTCGGGTCGGCTTATACTCGAGTATATACGGTTGTGATTAAATAAATAAAAAAAAATCATTTGTCAATCTTTACTGGGACCTGGGTTTTTACGGATAAGGGGTCTTTCTGTAATTTGATTTCCATGCCATAAGTCTACTAAAAAAACATTTAAGCATTAATTAAATCTAATAGGATTGTTCTGTCTCCAATAAGGATTCATTATCTTAGTTGTGATCAAGTACAAGGTACTGTTTTATAATTACAGAGAAAAAGAAAATCACAAAAAATTTCGCAAAACCTCAATATACTATGAGCTAACATCTCTAATCTGAGATAATATATACAGGTTAGTTTAGATCTGATGTGACCTAATAGTTATACTGCAATTTGATTGGATGACTTGTCTGATTTAAAGCATAATTCATTTGTGATAAAATTATGTCGTTATAGGAACATAAACTGGCACAACAGGGTATCTGCGAGTGGGACCTGCGTGGTTTTTAATGTGATGCAATGTTTTGAGGGTCATGTCCCTATAGCTGTTCAGAAAGGTGCCACTCCTTCAGACCAAACACTGTTTTAAAGAGTAGAAGAGGCTTGGGTGTGCTGGGGAAATTTCTTTATCCAAATAAAAAATAAATCCAAATTTAGACAAATAAGCAGAGAAATAATTTTCTGCAATACATTCACACTTAGGGAATAACACAGCAAAAAATGTCTCTGCAACTTCAGAAAGAAAAGCCTTTAAAGCTTTTAAAAGATATATGATCTACAAGGCAGGGACCTCATTCCCAGGGTCGGACTGGGTGCCCTGCCAACCCTAGCCCGCTCCCTACTCCAAGCTAGGCACTACTCCTTCACCCCCAATTCTGGATGCAGGTGCACACGCAGAGGGAGGCATAGGCATAGGCACTGTTCCTTCCTATTAGCATATAATCTTTAATTAATAATACAGGCACTTCCCTAATAATCACCAAATATAAAGATATAACAAACATGTTCATATGATGAGATTTCTAATGAATGGCTTCAGACTCTGTAAGTGTAATTTACTAAATGTGGAATTGCAGATCACAATGCACGGAAGAGCTAGATATTGCTAACACATTTTAACACAATGGGATATTTGCTGATTAGAAGCCCAACAAATTGTAGAGAGTGACCTATGCTGTGAATCAATATTTTGCTGTGTCAAGAGCCGTGCAATTAATCCTTCTAAACAATTCATTTACTGTGCAATTATTCTACAGGTATTCTAGGGCAGAAAAATGTACAGGTTTGGATAAATGTGTTTTCCTGCAGAGAGAACTGCTTATTATTCCTAATTGTTGGTACTGTATGCCAAACCCTTAATTTGGAATAAAACAGAAATGTCTTCTACACCAGAATCTGTATGTCATGTCTCTTTTAGTGTGTATTAGGGCTGTGTGACAAGAGTCCATTCAAGAACTTATTCCTCCTGTAGTTAGTAGGCTTTGAAATTATGGGTTGTAATAAGATTTACCCCAGGAGGTGTCATGCGATCTAAATTGTACATACAAAGTACAATATGCTCTAATACACATTTAATAGAAATGACTGCACCATAAACTGCTTTGGCCATTGTGTTATACATTTCTGGGGACACTAACCTTTTAGTTCTAGGGCCACTGAGCTATAATCTACTAGAGCAGTCAGAGAAATGGGTGGAAGGTATAAAAGAGCAGGGGTAACAAAGAGAGAGATTAGAAAGAAGATACATAATATTGCAGAATAATTTAATTTGAAGGTAAGAAGCTGTTAATTATATATGAAGATAATTATATAAAAAACAAGTGTGTAGAAATTTTGAACAATGGGAAATATTTGCATGTGTTACTGTAGGTTGAAATCATAAAGCATAAGGAGATTCCAAAAATCTAGATGGAATAAGGTGAGAGCACAATGCTTTTCACTTTGGTTTCACAGAGTAAGAAGTGCGTTTCCTTATAGAATGAAGAAATAAGGATTTAGAAACAGTGCTTATGGGGAATAACAAAAAGATAGGAATCAAAGTAACCTTAGGGGAATGTGGTGTGTCCCATGGTTAAATCTGAGAATGTTGGTATTACGCATTGAGTCAAACTTAGTGGAAATATTTTTGCTTTAACAAAGATAAAAGAGATAAATGTTATTGAGAAGGATTCTCTTAACATCTGTGTCAGAGCCAAAAAGGCCGATATGACCAGTATTGATTGTTGATTAAAAAGTTATCAGAAACCTTATATTCTTAAGGACTTGTTTACATATGTGGCATTGCTGAGGTCAAAAATAGGTTTCATTATTCTAAATGTTAATTCATTTTAAATCACAAGCTAAAATAAAAACCACAAAGCATAATGCTGGATAATATGAAATAACTATTACTATCTTGGATAAACACTGGTGAACTGCAGTTGCCATTTATTGTTTGGCGCTTATAGGTGCTTATATAAAACCCACTGACCACTTAATCAGTAGCTGTATGTGTTTTAAAGGCAATAACCCTATTTACCCTCAAAGCATGAATGTCACATTTGCAGACCTCCAGCTGCTGTAAACTATTAATAATGCCAGTATCCTGAGCCAGCCAAGAGTTCAGACTGCAAACTGACATTTATTTCTTTCCAAAATCCAAGAAAGTGTTGTTCACAGCAAAGCCATAATTAGCTGACTAATGTCCTTTGCCTTGTATTACTTATATTTATGTCAATCATTTTTTTTTTTTTTGCAAAATTTATACTTTTTTGTTTCCAACTTATTAAAAATAGTGACTGTGAGAATCACCTTGCTTTGAATTGCTACTGATAAACTTGAGAGCAGCAGGCTGAGTGGAATGGATGAAGAAATTATAGGATTCAAGGCATACACTGAAGGTAATTTAGTTTAAGTCTACACCACCATGATCTGACTTGTGGTCTTGTTATGAGCTAAGGGAGCTTGACAAGAGGACTTTGGGGGTCAGCATTGTCAGAACTAATAAATGATATTTGATGGAGTAGACGCAATTGTGGTAGGTTCAGTGTAATTGTGTCAAGAGAATCAGCCCATTGCATAAATGATGATGCCAGAATTCTGGAGAAAAAACAGTGCATTGCGGGAGAAAAGCATGGCGATTGTGCTCAAAATGTAGGTTAATAATCATCATCATCATTTATTTATATAGCGCTGTCAAGATACGCAGTGCTTAATAATGACTAAAGTATGCTGCAAATTGACATGGAAAGCTTCAGAATTTTAAAAATTTTATCATATAATTTTATCATATATTGGTAAATTATTCACTCATGTAAAAAGTATAAAGAGTGCCAAATAAACCAAAAATGTAACAGAAAAAGAAAGGAATTTTAATTTTTGTGTTTACCATCTTACCCAGGCATAACATTTTATTTCATATTGGTGAAAATATAGTTCACAGAAGGCTAAGTAATTGCAATATTTTGGGTTGTCTCACCCAACTACAAATTTTTTCAAAAATGTAAATGAAGACCAGAAGAATAATGGGGCTTATTATTTATCTCAATACTCTCAATACATCCTGCAGCATAAGATCTTAGATGGGAAATAATGTTATAGCCACTACAACAACTGCTGGACCACAAGGTTCCTTTTTAAAAAAGTTGATTGATTCCATAATAGCTGGTGAACTGCCTGTTCACTAATGTTCAGTTGGTCAATCTTGGTCTATAGACTACCTGAGTCAGTCTCAACCACGTACACCCTGATATCACCAAGTTCTGCTTTGATATATAAAGAGCTATCTTTCTGCAGAATATTAACGATTAGGATAGACCTCAGAAAGCAAAACTTTCGCATCTCTTGACTTTGGATATGGAAAAAACATAGGTATCTAATTATTAAAGACAGTAAATGCATAAAATACTCTTACAATCAAATAGTCCTATATGTGGAAGCAGAGCATTTTATCCATTGATTGTACTGGAGCAGAAATGTTACGCATTGCACATGTTCTGCTAGAGCTAGGCAAAGTGTTAACAAATATAGATCCTTTCACTTTATGTGCTAAAAACCTTAAAGGCAGTGTGTAAAGTACAATAAATGGGCCTTGTATTCATGAATTGCAGGCAGGGTGAGGCATGAGGCATGTAGTCATCTCCACCTCTTGCTCTTGCACTTCTTTCCAGGGATAAGTCAATGGCCCTCCAGTTTCTACAGCATATATAGTTTTCTACCCATTTTTGGGTAAAGCAAAAGTTGTGCTCTGTTAAGGTTCAGATTAGCAATAAAAAGAGTGACAGAAATTACATTTCTTAATCACACCCATAATACTTTCTATACAAACCAATATGGTATGCCACACTTGTTGCATATAGCACAGACGTTGGCAGTTCCCAGATATGCAGGGTAAATCAGCAGGCAAGTTAGGAAGCTAGTCCCTGCAGGCTGAATAAGACCCCATTCATAACTTATAAATAAGGCTCAAAGAAACCTAATGTACTGCAGTCATACGGCACATGCTGACACCTTCCCTCATTGTAAGAGTAATTGACTTTAAAAACTACTGGGCAAATCTAGTTGACTAAAACAAATTTACCACTAATAGATATATCATGACCTTGATGAATGGAAACCTTTATAGAGACACTCTGCTCAAATATTTTCATGGTTTGAAGACAAACAGGGTCCACAACTTATTGGAACATCTCCTCTAGATTAGGACTTTGTTTCAAGTGTCATTATGTATGCAGATAGCAAGACAATGTTTCATATAGCTATGGAGTGGCTGCAGAGAATTCTGCCCAAGTTAATGAGAAAAAGAAATGATGTATAATTAAACTTTAAGTCATTTCAGAAGAATTATGAAATCCAAAGGAAGGTTAAATATGGCACAAAATAAAGAGGAACCCCTATGCTGAGACAAGCCAGAGCTTAAATGCTCTTCCAGTATTGATAACTGACATATGCATTCACTGTGGTGTAAATGCTCTAAACCAAACTTACAGTTTTGCACAAGGACGAGAAGACCAGAATTTCAGTTGGACCCCCCCACTAAATTTTAAGGTTTTTAAATAAAAAAAAATGAATTTCCTTTTAGAGGTATGTTGTGTAAAAGGTAGATCGACTCTGTAGGAACACCAACTACTTTTACTCAGTATTAATTTTAACCAGTTAAAAAAAAATTGTGTATAGTCTTATTTAGATTTTTCTTTTTACAAATTATTGTAAGGAATTCTTCTTATAAGAGACAAAATGCATACAGATGTCATTATAGTATTCACATTTCCTTGTTACACCTTTGGCTGTAAGATCTTTTGTGGATACTCAGTATTGCTAATGGGAACAATTATAATTGTATTGCCATGTATAGAATAATAAAACATGCCAGGCTGGGGAGCTCCTCTGATAACAAATATTGGAAATGAAATATTCCTTCAACTAAATAGTTGATATCCACTTTGCTCAACTATATTCTTCCAGACTCTGGCAATGCAGACATTCCTACATTTTCTTTTCTGATTTAATTTGAGACTAAGCAAAAATACAGAGGCTTCTCTATAAAAGTTTTCCTTCTGCTCCTCTGCCAAAATGCCACATACAGCTTTCTGGCTATTCACTATTGTATTTGTGTGTGTGCAATCTTTATAGCAGTATAGCTTCAAAGCTTTCATTGCAACTTTGTTCTCTGATATAAATCATAGTGGGGCATAGAGCTTACTCCCCATCATATGTTTATATAGGGGCACATTTACTAAGGGTCGAAGTGAATTTTCAGAGTTAAAAACTTTGAATTTCAAACTATTTTTTGGGTACTTCAACCATCGAATAGGCCTAAATTCGACTTTGACTTTGATTAGAAGTGAAAATACTTTGACTAGTCGACCATTCGTTAATCGACACTTTGCCACCTTAAACCTGCCGAAATGAAGTGAAATTGTTCAAATTGTTCGATTCGAAGTACGATCATAGTACATATGATGTTAAAAATACTTCGACTTTGACTTTGAATGTCAAAGTAACCTATTCGATGGTCGAATTTCCAAGTTTTTTGCACTTCGAAATTCGACCCTTCATAAATCTGCCCCTTAGTGTTTATTCTGTTATGGGGTCTTCCATATACAGTACATGTATTTGGCCTTTGACTTTCTCTGCTTTCATTAACTGAGACATAGGGAGGAATTCACAAAAGTGTTGGTAAGTACACAGTTGTTAAAGTTTCAACAAAATTGTAAAAATGGTGGCATAAAATTCACTCTGCAGAACCACATCGAGTTCAGTATTGTTTTTTTTTTCACAACATGTTTCGGATATACATATTCTTCATCAGGTGCCAAGCACCCGATGACCAAGAACCCAATGACCAAGCACCCGATGACCAAGCACCTGATGACCAAGCACCTGATGACCAAGCACCTGATGACCAAGCACCCGATGACCAAGCACCCGATGACCAAGCACCCGATGACCAAGCACCTGATGACCAAGCACCTGATGACCAAGCACCTGATGACCAAGCACCTGATGACCAAGCACCCAATGACCAAGCACCTGATGAAGGATATGTATATCCAAAACATGTTGTTAAAAAATGAAACAATACTGAGCTCGCTGTGGTTCTCTAGAGTGAATTGTATGCTGATCTTGGAAGTTTGGTGGCTTAACGGTGCCACTGCTCTGTTGAGAGGAACCCTGTTACATATTGGAGTGTGGGACCACCAAAATTTAAAACTACTTGTAAAAATGTAAGGACAACAAAATCACAGAAAATATCTTTTAATTTTATGGATTTGTTGCAATGCCGCCTAAAAAGCCTTAAGCCAAATTAACCTATCAACATTTTCCCCTGACATTTCCATTATGGCAGAGACATTTTGGTGGAAAAAATGTCTGTAAAAATGTTGAGTAAGACCAATTTTCAAAAAGGTTGCACGCCCACTTTTTAAAATTGTCGGTGTGGTGGAAAATTGACAGAAAACTTGTCTTTGAATAAGTAAACGCAAAATTTTTTATACAACATATTTACTAGATTTACTTTTACCAGCAATTTTATGAATTCTCCCCCATTAGGCTTTTTTCTTACTACAAACCATATAAATAGGAACAACTGAGGTGAATATGAGGTCTGTTTAAGACAGGGAATGTAATAGCCCCCCTATTGACTGTGAAGATTCTGATACAGAACTGTAAACTTCATCATGTACAACAATACATCGACTTCGATATTCAAAGTATTTTAATTCGATGGTCCAATTTCAAAGTATTTTTTTTTTAATAATGAAACAAGTTATAGTCTTGTTTCATTATTTACAAAAATATTTTGAGGGGCATATGATATTTGGAAATGTCATTTCAATTAGAGATGCCACCATTTTTAATGAGTTAATTTTCTTAGACTGTAATAGATGCATGGCTAAAAGAGGGAAAATTCAAAGTAGAAGGGGAACTCCGCTTCCAAATCAAAATTTGATAAAGAGGCCCACATAACACAGAAACCTAATATACCCATCACAGTTACCTGTTTCTTCAAAAAGTATGAATAAATTATATTTTCTATGCTGGAATCCAACTGTTTAAAGGAGAAGGAAAGCTACGGATGCATTTTATTGCCAATAGACTAGCTGCAATAGTGCAAGCTAGAATGCTATATTTATTCTGTAGAATGATTTACCATACCTGAGTAAAAAGCTCTAGAAACTCTGTTTGTTTAGGCTAGGAGCTGCAGTATTAACATGGTGTGACATCACTTCCTGCTTGAGTCTCTCCCTGCTCTGTGCTCAGATTACAGTAGAGAAGGGAGGGGGGGGGAGAGGAGCAAACTGAGCATGCTCTTGCCCAGGGCAATGAGGTTTAAGCTGAAGGTAGGAAGTCTGATACAGAAGCCCATGTATACACAATAGAAGGAAAGAAATGCAGTGTTTCTTTTGACAGGGGACTCAGAGCAGCATTACTTTGAGGGTTTACTGGTATATTTAGATGGGCCTTTCTAATAAGGCTTACTTAGTTTTAACCTTTCCTTCTCCTTTAACAGTTCTTTTCTTTCTGCATCATTTGAAATCCTGACAGGGAAGGAGGGACTAAACACTGACAAATTGTAACAACTTCTCCACAGCTTACAGACAGCAGGAACTACATAACCCACAATGCATTGCACTGTAAGGTCCCTTTCCTTATTGCAATGATGTGTGCAGGGAATTGTGGGGTTTGGAGGATGCAGGCTGAGGACAGCTGTCTGTTGAAACAAAGTAACAGTAGTCAGCCAGCTCAGCAAAGTAGTCAGAGAGATCAGCAGGAGAGCAGGGGGCTAGGCTTAGGGAACCATTACAAATCATGAAAAGTCTGCATATTTTTTTAATGATGTATATTATGCAGTTGCTTGAAATTATGTTTACTTTTCAAAAAGTTTAAGTTATGTTTTTGTGGAGTTCCCCTTTATGTGAAGCCTACTATGTACGGGACATCTGTTCCTACTGTGGACTTCTGCATATAGATGATCCATTTTCTAAGTGGGTGTTTTATTAATATTCAACCATAAGGATTGGGTAAGTTGTTTTAAAACAACAAAACCATGTTCTTTATCATAATTGCATTTTATCTTTCAATATAGTGCATTGATCGAATATTAATAAACTTGTCCCTAGCTGATATTGGGTATTCAGTCAATAAATATTTAGCAAATAATTCCTGGACCACTCCTTTAGTGGTCAAAGAAAGTGAATATTTGATGACATATTGTACTGTATCCAATGTTTCACTGATCAAGGTCCTAATAAGGACTGAAATGTTGGATGATATACAATTTATATATAAACAAATACCTTCTTTGATCTTTAAACGATTGCTGGCTCAAAAATTAATTTATATTACAAATAAATACATCTATGTATATATATTTAGAATAAAAACATTTATACAATAAATACATTAAAAATATATACATGGGTAAAAGTAACTAAATAGTGCATGATCTTGCTACCCAAGTAAGGAATAGAATATTGAGGCAGCTCTTTTTTGAACGATTGTCTAATTGTTAGTTAGTTGTGAAGCAGTCAGGACCAGGAGGTCTATGTTGATATTTTCAGCGATGTGTTAGTGATGGTCTGCCCCACACCTGCCCACCTCTCTCTGCTCCAACCTTTGCACTGGTAGCTTGCTTTGCAGCAGATTATGCTTCAGGTAACATTGACAATAGATAGTGATGGGCGAATAAATTCGGCAGACATGAATTTGCGGTGAATTTCTTTTCGCTTCTCCACAAGCAAATGAATTTGCGAAACTGCAGAGACAATTTGCTGGCAAAAAATCCACTGCACCAAAAATAAATTGCCCAGTGTCAAAATTGTTGCGTGCATAAAAATTGTCGCACATCAAAATTATTGGGACACCTATTGACTTTAATGCATTTGGCCCAAATAGTCATGCATATAAAAATTGTCGCTCATGTCCAAATTGACGTGCGTCAAAATTATTTTGACACCCATTGACATCAATGCGTATTGGGAAATTTTTAGCCATTTCATGGTAAAAAACAGTATTTGCAACTCATTTTCATTTTTTATTTGTGTTTTTTTGAGTTATTTAGCTTTTTTTTCACCAGTTCAGTTCAGCGATCTGGCTGCTAAGGTACAAATTACCCTAGCAAGAGACTGGAATATGAATAAGAAAGGACCCAAATAGAAATATCAGTAATACAAAATAGCACTAAAAATAAATGTGTAGCCCTACAGAGCATTTGTTTTTTAGATGCGGTTAGTGACCCCCATTTAAATTTTGGGAAGAGTCAGAAGAAGAAGGCAAATAACTGAAAACTATAAAAGTCAATTAAAAATCTTCTTAGAATTAGCAATTTTATAACATTCTAAAAGTTAACTTAAAGGTGAACCATCCATTTAAGTGGTTGTTCTCCCCTTAAAATACATTAATAGAAAAAGTTAATAGTAGTCAACTTGAAGGGATGTGTGTGGTGTTGTTATATTACTGAACACTGTATGCAAAGACACCAAAGATTGCACACTGATCTTTATATAAAATCACACATCTCCACAATCCCTTTATTTAAATGTTATAAGGATATATCTATATATATATATACACCCACATACAAATATTTTTAAACAACAAAAGTTGGACACTAAAACAATTATGTTTTTGCAGAATAATGTATAAATTATCTTAGACATACTCAATCAGTCTGGTCATGTCCCAGATCTGCTCAAATTCTGCCAAGTCTACCCAACTAGGAAGCTCATCCCTTATGTAGAATTCTGGGCCCCCTGACAGGAGTTATGTCTAGCCTTCCCCCAAATGGCAGTCCTGGCTGAGTTCATCGCTTATTTGAATATTTAAAATAAATAAATAAATACATAAATTTTATATATATATATATATATATATATATATATATATATATATATATATATATATATATATATATATATATATATATATATATATTACACATGATCTTGGTTAAAAATAAGTAAATACCTACAAGAAGATTGATCGGCACACCAGCTTGTGTATATGGTGTTGTTCCATTTCCAGTCACTGTGCATTCCAAAATTTCGGCCCTCGGTAAGACCTTCATGAAGGATTCCAATGTTTTGGCCCTCACTAGGACCTTTACCAAGAACAAAGGTCCTAGTGAGGACTAAAATGTTGGAATACAAAGTGATTGGAAATCAAACAACACTGTATACACAAGACTGTGTGCCGATCTATATATATATCTTTTGCACTTCAGTAGATTTTTGGACTGTCCAGATAAAGATGTAAAGATGTAACGAATGGCTGACATAAAGTATCAAAGACACACTACCCATTGAACAATGTGTGCTATGCCCGGTCAAGTCAAAAAGTGTCCTATGATATCATCACTATTTTACTTTGAGCTATCTTATATCACATTCTGTGATATATAAGTAGAAAGTATTGCAGGTTTCAACAACATCAGCAGGGTTGTTTGTTGCCTATCTCAGCTGTAGACAAGCAAGGCTGCATCAAATGCAAATCACTAATCTAAAAAACATATGCAATGCAAACAAACGTCCTTCTCTCATATTTAATATACATTTTGCCAACCTGTAGCACTTCAACCTCTAGTAGGTAGATTGTGCACTGAAAAAGATAACTGCATCTTTAATCAGTTGTTACAGAATAGGCTATGGTCTTTTACAATGTGCCTTGTAATACATTGTTTAATGAACAATATTTCATTGCATTGCATTTTTCATTTTTAGTTTTCATGAATATTTATCCTAGGTACAACTTTTATTTAATTTCACCATTAATGTTGGACCTATGTTTTCCAATGATTGACCAATTAAATTCCCATTGATTATGAATATGGGGAGGCACATTTATCAAGGTTCGAATTCATGTGAGTTTTTTAACTATTAATTCCAATTATTCCGCAAGTACTTTTTCAGCCCAGAGTATGATTAGTTGCAAGTCATTAAGCCTGTTCACAGGGGCTCCACCAAAGTACACAAATTTCTTTCCATAGACATTCCTCCAGTTTAAATAAAACCGTCCTTAATGTTTACATTACAGGACAGCAACAAGATGCAACGTTTCGAGTGGCACCCCACTCTTTATCAAGAGTTTTTTTTAACTCACATGAATTCGATTTTATTTGAAATTCAATTGGGGGGTTATTTATTAAAAAAATTGAATATCCAAAACTCTGACAAATTTTACTGACTCTAATCAAATTTGATTTGAATTCAACAAAACTGGAATGTCAGGAAGGCTACAAACATCTCCAAATTGGTCACTGGATCTCTACCATTGACATACATCAATTCGGCAAGTTTTCGTTGGCAAATATTCGAATTCGAATTCTTAAGGGCCCAGAGTATGATAAATCTTGAAAAATGAATTTGAATCTTCTAAAAAAAACTTTATTCGAGTTTGAATAATTCCCTAGTCAAATTTTACAGTTTTGACCAAAAATTCTAATTCTAATTTTCAATTCGACCCTTAATAAATCTGCCCCTATGTATGTTATACTGTGTTGAGTGAAGTAGATCAGTCAGTAAATTATATGTTAGGGTTACCAGCAATAACCAAGAATACTAAACAGATATGAAAAATACATAAAGCTTCCATATTAAAAACATTAAAATGTCTAATCATAATAGCATATCAGAGTAAAAAATATATAGTAGACCGATATTAGTATGCACATTCAAGCACATTCACCAATAAAACCTGAGCTGAGGTCTGTTTGGTGTTTGGGTGTATTTAATGACCGATTAGAAAAGAACAACAGTATTGGGCCAGTAAATATTTTTTGAACCTGAGAAACTGGGGACAAAGTGTCAAAGTACCAGCAAACAAATATTGTGTTTCTCATATTCCAGACATTGGCTGAGTACTAGTGGAAAAGTATAGGAAGGTCTGAACTGAGCATGCCCAGTAGGAGTGTGAATGTACTGTATCCATTTTAACTGCAGGAAAGGAAATAAAAACAAAATTAGAAATTTGTGGGCACATTACCCTATGTTTAGTCATAATCAGGCCTGTTTATTTTCCCTCTTTGGCCACACTGTGGGTGCAGTACCAACACTCTTAGAAAAAGATAGAGCAGAAACTGGCACTAAATGAAAGTAGTTATTTAATGAAACTCAAATATTATTTTCAAATGACAAAAATACTCTATAGATTCAGGTATATTCAACCTCCAAGTCATTGCCGCACACTGTATAACTCCCCCTAGCTGTCAGGGCACATTGGCATTTGTAGTTCAGTGACAATTGAATGGCCACAGGTTTGGCATGGCTGATCTGGAAAACATGCTGATCCCATACCAATCAGTTTGAAATATATTTTAACTTGGCATTTGTTTCATGAGTATTGGCCATAAACCTTCTGAAGCCAGAATTTTGTGCACACACTATAGAAATGCCATATACAGAGCAAACTCGGTTGGCTCTTCCTTGCTCCACTTCATATCAGTCAGCATAATAAATCAAAATGTTTTCTATATAACCAAGAGTGGATGTGCACCATGCTAATATTCATGCCTAAAATACATACATTCATAACGTGGAAAAACTCTCTTTTCAGCAGGACTGTGGGGCTATTGAAAGTAGAGACTCAAACATTCTGTCTCTCATTCATACACAAGGAGTCTGTTCTGTTTCTCACAAGCAGTTTAGTGATTGCTTAAAAGTAAACTTGTAAGGTTTCCGTTGTCCCATTGAACATTTTCCCCCTTCATTTATAACGGTCACATTTCTGCTTTAATTTTTCTGTCTATCTTTCTCGCTCCCTCTTGCTTGCCCTTTCTTAGATTTAAACAAACTTTACTTTTCTTGGCTACCCTATGAGCCCTTAGTAGCGGAGAGCTGGCACACTCTATGTGGTCCAAGGCTCTAGATGAACAGTGCTTTTGTTGATGGTGAGAAGCTAGCCATCAGACACACAGAGCTTGGTTGTTAAGCAAGGAGGAGGATGGGGGAGGAGGCGTAGGGAGTGGGCTGGCGTCATCTTGTGGGAGAAAAAAAAAAAAACAACAAATTTTGCTCCTATACACAAACCGTCACAGTCAAGTGGGAGAGAGCTAAAATCAAATGAAGACATTCGAAGCACTGTGCTTCACCAGGTTAACGGTTTGTGGACAGGAAGGAAAAGTCATCACTCCTAAATGCCATTGATTGTAAATTTTGCAGAACCCCTTTATTTATTATTGTCTCTTCACTTGGTTGGTTTTCTGTTCTGGTAAGTTCATGGTGAATTCTTTGATGTCAAATTTATTTCTACAAGTTAACTTAGAACACTGAGAGTCAGTGACGTAACTAGTTGTTACTGGGCCCCATAGCAAATTAAATTTAGGGCCCCAAAATATTTATAAGTTGGCCTATTTTACCAAGATATATTAAAACTGCTCATTAGTTAGGGTCTCACTGGGCCCCCTACACTCCTGGGCCCCCCTGCAACCGCAGGGTCTGCTTCCTCTTTATTCATTTATATATTTCTCTGATTAAATATTCAAGGGAATGACAAAATTAATGTATCATAATCAAAACAATATTTTAAACCAAAATGGTCAAATCCATAATGTATTTGAAATAAAAGTCTGCTTTTCAGAATAGTCACAAATGTTCCCCCTAATTTGTCAGTTCCCTCAGTGACTCTATCTGTGCTGCCTCAGAGATCACCTGACCAGAAATACTACAACACTAACTGTAACAGGAAGAAGTGAGGAAGCAAAAGGCAGAACTCTGTCTGTTAATTGGCTCATGTGACCTTACATGTGGTTTGTATGTGTGCACAGTGAATGGCAATTTTCTATTTCTGATTACCCAATGGCACATACTAATAAAAAAGTATATTATTATGATAATGGTTCATTTACATGAAGCAGGGTTTTACACATGAGCTGTTTTACTCAGTATCTTTTAATAGAGACCTACATTGTTTGGGGGGTATAGTTTTCCTTTAATACAGTATTGGAATGGTCGCCATGTTGGGTTTCTCAGCTCTACCCTTGACAGCACACATGCAGAGACACTGGGCATGCAATATGACTTTTGTGCATGCCCAAGGGTCTCAGTTGGGTGGCTGCCAGGTTGGCTGAATATGAACCATCCCACAATTCATTTTGCAGCCTGTTCCTGTAGCCCACCATTCAACTGTTCAGATTAAAACCTTGTGAATTTATTGTGTCCTTTATCAGCACAACATAAACAGGTATTCCCAGATAAATATAAAGCACTGCGTATCTTGACAGCGCTATATAAATAAATGATGATGATGATGATGATGATGATAAAAGCACTTAAGTTCTTGCAAAACTATGTTTCCCATCATTCTCTCATCATTCGCTATTGGCTGACTAATAATAGCACAAGCAACTGCTGATTTAATATCCTTTGACATTCAGCAACAGATCTGACTGATTTGTTATAGCAGAAGCTTTGTTTAAAAAATTAAAAAAAGCTTCTTTAAAACTGCAAGAAAATTATAATAGACAGTGCCATGTTACTGGTATCAGATACATCCTCGTCCCTATTATATTTGGGATATCTGAATAAATCAGGTAACCTATACAGGAATGGGATCTCTTATCTGAAAACCTGATATCCAGAAAGCTCCGAATTCCATCCGAGGCCATCTCCCATAGAGTCAATTTTAAGCAAATCCTTCTTATTTGGTGGCAAGGCTATCCCATTGGCTTTATGTTAATGTGTAGATGTTTATTAGTTGGCTTAAGGTATGGTGATCCAAAAACAGGAAAAACTCTTTATCCAGAAAACCCACAGGTCCCAAGCTTTCCGAATAATAGATCCTATACCTGTGGTACATTAGTGTGTTTGATAAGGGATCTGTTATATTTAGATTTTTAAAGAAAATACAAGGCAATAACAGATGTTTCAAATTTGCACCAAACTAATTTTTTTTTTAAACTACAACTTAAATAAATAAAATAGAATTAATAATTAAGATAGAAAAAAAAGTTATATTTTCTATTTTTTATCTAATAATATAATCATTGGAATAGATAAACAGCTGTGGAAAACCACTGCTGGAAATATACCATTTTTGGAATCAGTACCCTTTTTTATTACTGTATTTCCATATCATCGTAAAATAAACTCACTTCTTTATTTTCCATATTACATTCCCTGCTTTGGCTGGGATGTGTACTTAAGACCACTGTTCAGCCTAGTTGGAATCCTGCATTTACAGGAAACCTTAAATAGCGGTTCAGTAAGGGGAAAAAATTGGAAAATTTGACAGACAGTCCTGTTTTAAGTATGTTACCAGTCTACATCACCTCTTCATCCCCTCCCACTTCTGCCAGAGCTTGTTTCAGTCCAGCCAATGATATTTAGTTCATATAGGAACCGTTTCTTTTCCGTATCCCACCCTTATTTACGTTATTCTGGGAGCAAAATAAGGGAAATTGCTACCATCCGTTTGTTGTTGCTCAGATATCAATCATGCCCTTTCATGGTATTTTAAGTCTATATCATGCTTACATTACCTGAACAAACCACCCTTTAAACTACCTACTAAATGGTTGATTTATAATGATGGGTTGGTTGTTACTACATGAAGGCAAATTGCCCATGACTCTTTAGCAGAGTAGCTGCACAACATCTGCACTGTTCCAAGGAAACTGGACTACTGTGGGTTATCTCATTGCCTGAATAATGCTGAGCCTTATGGGATGTAACAAATGCTTTTGGTGTAAGTGTTCCAGAGGCTATGCATAATAAAGATTTCCTATTCATTTCTCAAACAGATTAATAATTAGGTAAGAATAACGTGATTTACTTATTTATGACCACTACCAAAAAGTGTGATGTTTGTAATGTGGACATTAAATATGGACATCCACAGGGTGCTCCGTAAAGGGAATGGGGTGCGGTTGTGGATACCACCTCCAGCAAATGGCACAAAATCATGTGGAGTGGGGCTATAGCCAGAAATTGTATGTCTGTCACATCTATTGCACATCCCCAGTGGTCATGTTGGTTTGTCACAAATTCTTTGTATGGGAGAGTTTAAATTGTAACTGGAGTTTAGTGAGTATATTACAGGTATAGGACATGTTATCTAGAATGCTTGGGACCTGAGGTTTTCCGGATAATGGATCTTTCTGTAATTTCATACCTTAAGTCTACTAGAAAATCCTGTAAACTTTAAATAAACCCAATAGGCTGGTTTTGTTTCCAATAAGGATTCATTATATCGTAGTTTGGATCAAGAACAAGGTACTGCGCTTTATTTTTATAGAGAAAAAGGAAATCATTTTTCGAAATTTGGATAATTTGGGAGTCTATGGGAGAAGGCCTTTCCGTAATGCTGATCTTTCTGGATTACGGGTTTCTGGATAACGGGTCCCATACCTGTAATATAAAACAATGTCTGCAGTGTGTTAGCAGCACCCTTGATTTTACAGTTACCTACCAAGTTTAGAATCTTCAATCAAAGTGAAAATTCACAAAATTAATCACCCTTTTCTTTTTCTGTTGCTCCATTTTCATTTATCAGCTTTCGATAGAGCCCTAAAGACATAGGGACTTATTAACTAATAGTTGGCAGATTTGCAGTTGGATAGGAACCCATGTCAACCAATCATATTTTTGCTTTCTTCTTGCAGAACAATGCCAATGACTGGTTGGTTGCTATGGGATTCTGCCCTGGTGCCAGTTTTTCCATGGTTAGTAAATAAGCCTGATTGAGATAAATGAATGCTACAAGGACTGGTACAGTGTGTCAGTCCAGCATGACTGCATTTAGTAGCTCATTCACTCTGTGCATCTTATAGCTCACCCTAGCAAACGTCATTCAAACAGTTGCTGCTAAAGTTCTGGGAACCAAGCAACCTCCATTCATAAATGTATGCATATCTTAGGGTAGCTAACATAAAAATATATAGTGCAAATATATATTTCAGATGCTTGGATAAAGTTATGAATGTAAAGAGAGACACTTAGCTAACTAATCTGTATAACAAGATGAAAGTTCTGACCCATAAGAAATAAAATACAGATGTTACCTTTAACAATTCAGTGCAGAATTTCAATTATCTATTTCCCATACACCTAGCAGAAAAGTGAAATTTAAGGTTTTTTTTCTTCTTTTCTTGTTTCTTTGAAGGGAATATTCTTGGCACTCTTGGCTTCTTCACAGCTTCCAGATGTTTTCCAGCCTTCCACCCCTCAGCAGAAAGCAAAATCCCCCTTGTAGTTACTGTGTCAGGCAGTCAGCAGCAGCAGCAGAAGCAGCAGCAGCAGGGCTGTAGTGTATAGTGTGAGGGAAAGAATTTTTTTTTCACAATCAGACCAAGTTAAACAGGCACTGACTTCCAGACTCCTCCTGTCAAGTTTTTTCCCTCCTGGAAATTCCTGCTGATTACTAAGTGCTGGACCCTCCTGCAAAGGTAAGCAGAAGTCCAGGGGTAACAGACTGGTGGCAAAGTGATGGAGAAGAAATGGGAGGGCTTTGGGACACAAGGGGCAAGTTCCAACCTCCTGGAGTGTCTCATCACTAGGAAAGGGGATATAAAACCTTCCTTAGTCTTGCAAATTCACTAAGAAGAGAAGCAATAAGATACAAGAACATTATTCAGCTTCGTAAAGGCTCGAGGCCTATACAGTACATGCCTCACTATAAATGGGTATATTCATGTATGCGCAGAAGAGAACGTGGGATCTATTGTGTAAACTATTCAAATAACAAAAGTTAACTTTGTAAAAGCTTTAGGAAACACATTAATTCTTGTACGTACAGGGAATCAAAGTACAAGAACTCAAAAGCCCCAAAAGTTATTTGCTGAATATACATACAGAAACACTGCCCTGAAATATATGTGATAAAGTGAAAATTGACTCAACTGTTATGTAACCCCTTGTAAAGATACATTTGCAGGCTGGGGGTACAGGGGTGTTTCAATTTTTTCCATAAAAGATACTAGATACATATGTTCAAAACCCTTTAAACATTGAGATATGAAAAATAAACAGTTTTTAACATATGTATCTAGTAGTCACAGGCAGTCTCCTAAAAACCGGGGGGAGGCAGTGGTAAGATTGAGATATGAAAAATAAATAGTATCCAATTGTTAACACTGCCTCCCCCCAGTTTTTAGGAGACTGCCTGTATGGCTCCTGCTGTAATGCTGATCTATTATACAAATTCTGGAATCGCTTGTTGGCTGGAAGAAGAGATCTGGAACTGGGAGCACTAAAATGGAAGGGTCTTTTTGTTGGAACAAGCGGCTGTGGTTTATG
This sequence comes from Xenopus petersii, assembly GCA_038501925.1. Lineage (NCBI taxonomy): Eukaryota > Metazoa > Chordata > Amphibia > Anura > Pipidae > Xenopus > Xenopus petersii. Next base: position 113,853,629 of record CM076676.1, read on the forward strand.
CAAAATACTTGTACAACATAGAATATTTCCAAAATAAACCATACAACCCCTCAATTTGTATCTGCAAATGTTTTGCAAACTCAGTACAAGTGATACCAATGTTTTTGGAAATGAGGTTAGTAAGTTTGCCAGGAGATTACTGTAATAAATGTCTTTCTAATGTGGGCTTATATTAATGCTGTCCCAAGGAGCAATAGCAGTAACTGCCCCCCACTTCTTCTTGTCAATATAGAAGGAGGCCTGGGAAAGCTCCTTGACTGTAATGCCAGCAATATGTTCCCTACCTTTTTAGATGACTGGATGCTGCAAGCAGAGAGGTGCATTTTGCACACCACAATTCCAGAGTGTCATTAGCCCTTAAATCCCCTTTGTTTAATTAAAAGCATGTCATTGTTCTGTGAGCCAATCACATGAGCTCAAAAGAGAAACCTTAAATATATCCATATATTCTTACAGTTATTGCAATACCTACTTACAGTTATTGCATTTTTTATTGATGGAACTTCTGTTGGGTATCTCTTGGATGAGTAATATTTCCTTCTAAGCAAAAAACATAAATAACTGGAAATACTTTGTGCTTAATCATTCTGAGCAAGAACATTAACTGAACATATATCTACTGTATGTAAGCTGCTCTCTTGCCTTGTTGTTTATATAGCAAAGCAAATGCTGTATGCCTAGATTATTCTGCACAGAGAAGCTTAATTGTCTGCATATATATATATATATATATATATATATATAACACAAGTATGGAATTTGTTATCCAGAATGCTCTGGGTCTGGGATTTTCTAGATAAGGGGTCTTATCTGTAATTATTTCCGTAATTTGGACCTTCATACCATAACTCTAGTAAAACATCATTAAAATATTCAGTAAACACAATAGGCTTGTTTTTACTCCAGTATGTAATAATTATATGTTAGGATTAAATACAAGGTACTTGTTAGGGCTTTGGGCCAGCCCATACATTACTACTTACTCCATCCTAAACTCTCCCACCAATGAATAGTCCCTAATGCAGGGGTAGGGAACATGTGGCTCTAGAGCCGCATGCGGCTCTTCATCCTGCTTGCTGCGGCTCAGTCTTGCTGCTCTGCCTGTTAGGTCGTATTTACAGCACTCGCACCTGCTGGTGGCTTCTTGAGTGTGCGACCGCGGTAAGCACACTCAAGAAGCCGCCAGCAGGTGTGAGGGCTGTATAGACGTCTCAGGAGTGACAGGCAAGACTGAGCCACAGCAAGATGATTCATCATGGTCCTTACCACGGTCACACACTCAAGACAAGAGAGAGACGATCAGCATGGAGCTTCAGAAACAGAAGTCACATTAAACAGATGAGAACACTAGCATTTAATAGGGCTATTCAGTGTTTAATTTATTTCAAAGTAGCCCTGCATATACACAATGCACTTCTGTTTGTTGTATTCTGTTGTTGTAACAGTTAAAATTAAAAAAAGGTTAAAAAAGTTTATAAGCTGTGTTATGTTTTGCGGCTCCAGACTATTTTCTTTAGTGGGAGAGGGGCAAAATGGCTCTTTTGATAGTAAAGGTTGCTGACCCCTGCCCTAATGCCTGCATGTTCTTAGCTCAGCTAACCCCTACAGGTAAGCTGCTTCGAACCCATTAAAGGGATCCTGTCATTGGGAAAAAATCTTTTTTTTTCCCATGACAGTATCCCTTTAACTTTATTACTGGCACTGCAGGCTTCTCTTCAAATCCTTCTTAGTACCTTCCAGGGTCGGACTGGTGTCAGCAAGAAGAGGAACCACAGGGTGCGGATATGGGCCTCCCAAACCGACCCTGGTACCTTCACATATCACTGTGTGAGTAAAAGATGATTAAGGCTTGTCTTGGGGTGGGCAGGATAAAAAACATTTTGTGCTATTGGGAATCAAATTTACAATTTTTTTCTTGGAACTAGCTGAAAAAATCAGGGACCCCTCTTGCCCCCTTCTGTGGACTCCAACAACTCTAGCCCAGCTTTACCCCAGTGCTTTGCTACACTCTCATGATTAATTGTACTATAGCAGGAGAGGCAGGTCTGTCAGCCAAGTTTGGAAAGGGCAGCAAAAACCTCCTTTAGTGTTGAGTGCTGTTTACCAGGTCCGGACAGAGAATTAAAATAGGCCCTGGCATTTCAGGTACACAGAGGCCCAATCAGCCCACACAGAGGCCCAAACAGCCCCACCAGCCCACTAAATAGGGACTTTCTATGGCACCTTATAGCAGCCCCTCTGGCATTTGCCAGAACCCACAGATTGCCAGTCCAGGCAAGCTGTTTACATCTATTCTTCAGCCTATAGGAGGATCAATCTATAGCCCAGTGTAAGTAACAGATCTGACACTCCTTGGAAAACACAACTAAAAGCAGTGGATTGTTGGAGACACCCAATGTCACAACTAGAAATGTTACATTTTACCAAGCTGACAAGCCAAAACAAGTGAACTACTCTTTCAGTTATGTTCAGGCGGGAAATGCTACGTCACACCCAGTTGACTATAAGTTCTTTTATGTAACACCCTACGCACACCACTTTTTCTGGATGTAAACACTCTGAATATAAAAACATTTAACAGTTGTTTGGTTTATCTGGGAGGGTTGCAGCCTAGAGAAACAAAGTGATAGCGCTCGAAGGAGCCTCTGAAAACTCACACCATATTCCTATTTGTTTTTATTTGGGTAACCATGACCAGAGGATCTGAGTTCACTGCCACTCTACAATACCCAAAATAGAAAAATCACTTTACAAACAAGGAAGGTGAAATGTATAGAGCAATTTTTATATCTCTCTCTACATAAAATAGGGCATTGCCACAAAACATTGTAAAATACCTTAAAGGAAAACTATACCCCCCAAACAATGTAGGTCTCTATTAAAATATACTGAGTAAAACAGCTCATGTGTAAAACCCTGCTTCATGTAAATGAACCATTATCATAATAATATACTTTTTTAGTAGTATGTGCCATTGGGTAATCATAAATAGAAAATTGCCATTTTAAAAAATAAGGGCCGCCCCCTGAGATCGTAAGATTCACTGTGCACACATACAAACCACATGTAAGGTCACATGAGCCAATTAACAGACAGAGTTCTGCCTTTTGCTTCCTCACTTCTTCCTGTTACAGTTAGTGTTGTAGTATTTCTGGTCAGGTGATCTCTGAGGCAGCACAGATAGAGTCACGAAATGGTGGTTCAAGGCAAGAGATGTAAAAGGGCAATATTTATGTAAATATATATTCCAGTTTGGTAAGATTCTTTAATATGTCATTCAATTTGATTTAAACTATCTGTTGCTTAAGTATTCATTTTGGGGGTATGGTTTTCCTTTAATAAGAATCTTTCTGTTTTCTGAATCTTCCGTATTTGTGAAGCTCTATTTTGCTTTGCTTATCCATAGCTCTTTTGTATTCCTTGGCCCCTTAATAGATAAGGTACAAGAGGGGGGATTGTATTTAAATATTTTTTTATATGGCCTTAGGAGTGCACCCACAACCCCCCTCTTGTAACTGAAATGTAGTCGGAAGCTGTGGCTGAGCTTCATGTTGTTAGTGCACCCTCATACCCACCCCTTTAAATTAACGGTGGCCCTATGTCTTTGTTGTTTTTTATTAATCCTTGGTTTGGGCAATCTCTCTCCCTTAAAAGCCACAAATGCTAGTGGCTGGGGAGGCTTTGGCCTTTTTATTACCAACGCCTGTGTGACACTCATTATATTTGCTGCACTTATCACTAGGTAACACTTGCACAGACCCACACACATTACACCTAGTACACTCCACATTTAGCTTTTCCTTTTTCATCTCCCTCTACATCTATACTCACACCTGTACTTATACTCACACACATACACACACAAGTGTGCACTTATATATATACTGTATATACAACTTTACTTTTCTTTCATTATAGTCTCTTCACAATCACATTTTTTTTAAAATGGGCGTTGGTCTGGGCAGTCTCCCCTTCAAAAGCCGCATATGCAGGTGGCGGGGAGGATCTAGTCCAGATTGAAACCAAGGTTTTATATTTTGATCACAGGTAAACAGGTTAGGGACCGCCGTATGGGGTTTACCTTGACGTGGTATGGCGGCTTACCAATTTTATGATCATAACTTTGTAACAAAAAACCCTGTTTTTCTTTTTTTAGACAGGGGATTATTGTATTTAAATATTTTTTTCATATGGCCTTAGGAGTGCACCCACAACCCCCCTCTTGTACCCTTAATAGATAAACCCTGTAAAATCTGTTCATATTTTGGAGTGAGGTACAATTCTGAGGTAACAGTATCCTCTTTAATTTGAGTGTCAAGTAGTCAAATCATTCAGGTTTTTAATGTACTATGACCCCAAAACTCTAATTAAAAAAAGGATAACTGAAAATAATCAGAAATATAAGCTTCTTCTCTAACCTCAATGAAGTTAAAAATTCTAGAACAAAGTCCATTCATTCCAAACTAGCATTATTCTGAAACTAGGAGCTGTCCAGCAGCTAGAAAGGCCCAGTCAATATTTTCATAAATCTACTGCTTTTTTTTCTCTACATTGTTTTTTTTTATTTATTCCTAAATCTTCACCTCCCATCTGGCTAAAATTCAGCTGACGCCTGATCATGAATACATTCAACCATGTGCTTTAATAGTATTTCAAGTGCACCTCATCTAAAATATGACCTGACAAACAATCTGCATGCTAATTGCCAGTAAACTTCATTGGAGCAGACTTTAGTGTCCCTCTTTGTACATTAGTTAACTTTAAGGGATAGGATAAACACATTAATTCACGTAGGCATGCTAAATAGACATTATTGTGAAGATATTACTCTGTATTGCTTTCATACAGTTGCAATACACAGTGAGTGCACAAATACAAATGTTCCTCTATGAACAGTGGTGTACATCAGGTGTTACCAAGTGACTACATATATGTTTGACAATTTTTTTAATTTTCCCTGGTTGTATTAATATACTTGATGAGTCTGTGCAATTGCTATAGTCCTGTCTACATGTTTAATAACCGATTCTATACAAGTATGGGACCTGTTATCCACAATGCTAAGAACCTGGGATTGTCCAGATAAAGGGTCTTTCCATAATTTGGATCTCCATACATTCAATCTACTGAAAAATAATTTAAACATTTATTAAACCCAATTTTGCCTTCAATATGGATTAATTATATCTTATTTAGCAGTTCAATGCAGTGTTTTATTATTACAGTGAAAGGAAATCATTTTTAAACATTTTAATTATTTACTGATAATGGAGCCTATGGCAGATTGACTCCTCTTAATTTGGAGCTATCTAGATAATGGGTTTCTGGATAACGGATCCCATACTTCTACTATGCTTACTCCATGTTCACTCCAGTACAAGAACTGCTGCAACACCAGGGATCCGTAAGTGTACTACCAGAAAACACTTATAAGTAGTACATTGTGGTCATGCTTTTAAATTTCACTTTGGAAACTTATACTTTTAATACTATAATCGTTCTGGAGTTGTAATATTCATTCTTTAAGAAAAATTCATGTTGCTGTCAAAAGCAATTTTTTTGTGGAGGACTAACAAATTGTCACAGCCTCCTTAGCCCATTGAAAATTGTTCTACTAGTCATTATTCCAGAGTTAAAATAAATCTCTAGGACAGAAAAAAGTCTCCCCCTAAATGACCTCTAGGCTGGGCATACAGCCGGAGGTAAATAGGCATTCTCCACTGGTTCTCTAGAAGTCTCACCACTGCCATAGAGGTAAGATAGTCTTGTAAGAGAACAATAATTATCTACAATTGCTCCAAAATGTTGCTTATAGAACCTCCTGACAGAGGAGGCACTGCTATGAGATGTGAGGTCCCAGCCTTTTCCCATAATATTGAACAAACTTCAGGATTGCCTGGAAACCAGCTGGCGAGCTTGCCCTGTTCATGTCAAGGGTAACGATTGTAGACTCGTGTATGAATGGGGAATGGGGTTGTAACTGTTTTTCATGGTGTTAGCTCAATAAGAAACTATTTCCATGATTTCAGTTTTAAGAAGGTGAAGAAAGTATTAACAAAGAATGTATTGTGTCACGAGAATGGTCACAATATCATTTTCTAGCTTGTGGCCAGGTTCATCAAAAGACAAAAATAAAGCTCTACAAAATGCTCCAGCAATATATAATTGTTTGATCGATTTTGGTAGAATATTTCTGAGACTTTTCTTTTCTCTCTTTGAAACATACCCCTTGGTGCTGAAATATAAAGCATAACGAGCATTGTCTTACTAACACACAAAATATTCTCTATTTAGTTTAGCACGTATATGAAACAATGACCTTATAAATACAATATTTAAAAAAAAAAAAACGATGTGCAGAATTCTTTTTTTCATGCCATTACAGCATAAATATCCCTCTGTAAGCCTTGGAGCCGAGTGAGATACTTTTCTGGCTTTGCTTATATTTACTTTTCTGACACCATTTACTGGAACAGATGGAACACTTGCTTAGAGCCCTTATACATCACTGTTTTTTTTTTCTTACGGGAACTCTAAAAGTACTCCCAAGCAGGACAACTTCCATTAACCTTTTAGCGAACTTAGTAATGGGGGTTTTGTTAACCAGTTTCCATTATTTTTATATATTACCAAAAAAAAAATAGTTTTTTTCACTTAAAAAATCATGTAAAAGGGGATTTAAAGCAAAGCTGCAACAAAAAAAGCAAAAAAATGGAAATGCTGGTATCAGACCTTTTATCCAGAAGATCTGAACCTGGATAGTGAGTCTTTAATTAATCATTAATTAAACACAATAGTATTGTTTTGACTCTAATAAGGATTAATTATACAGTATCTCAGTTATGATCAACTACAAGGTACTGTTTTATTATTACAGAGAAAAAGGAAATCATTTTTAAAAATGTGCATTATTTGATTATAATGAAGCCTATGGGAGATGACCTTCCAGTAATTTGGAACTCTCTGGATAACGGGTTTCCGGATAACTAATCCCATACCTGTAGTTTATATGTGTTTTACAGATAGAAACCACATAGCATGTCTTTATTTAGTAAAATGGAAAACCGAACCTGGTTAGGGTGAGAAGGACTAAAAGGAGCCAAAAAGCCCTTCACAAGCAATTACATGCAAAGTAAAGCTTTCTGAAATCAGAAGGTATTATTTTCAAAAAAGTGACTCATTAGATTAAAAAGAATTTTAGCTTTTTAAATTATCTCACTAGTTTAGAAAGAGATATCTCACTCAAGGGACCATCATTTAACTTGAATGCCATTAAATGGTCTCTTGTTTAAAAACAAAGGTATTAAAAAGCACCAAATTTCCAAAAATGTTGGTTACATGAAAAGGTTTGGCATTTCAGGTGGCACTGCATTAACTGGTGAGACTTCACCCCCCCAAAAGTTGCACATGATGTGATCCCTGTAGGCCAGGGATCCCCAACCTTTTTCACCCGTGAGCCACATTTAAATGTAAGAAGGGTTGAGGAGCAACATAAGCATGAAAATAGTTCCTGAGGATGCTAACGAAGGGCTGCGATTGGCTATTTGGTAGACCCTATGTGAACTGGCAACCTACAGAAAGCTCTATTTGGCAATACAACTGTTTTTTATGCAACCAAAATGTGCCTCCAAGCCAGGAATTCAAAATTAAGCACCTACTTTGAAGCCACTGGGAGCAACATCCAAGGGGCTGTGGAGCAACATGTTGCTCACGAGCTAATGGTTGGGGATCACTACTGTAGGCAATAGAGAAGGAAATCTGGAAGACAGACTCCTGAAAGCAAACATTAAACGGGGCCTTTTGCTCAAGCTATCCTGCTAGGCAAGCAAAACCAAATAAACTTTCATTCTGTCTGAGTTGCTATGTTCATGTGATGATCAGTGTTAAACAGGGGTTTACCATTTTTTTGGTGTTTTAGCCTGATTTTCTATTAATTGTTTACCTTTGGTCTTTTTTTAAAATATGTTCTGCAATGTTTGGAATCATTATTTATAACACATCCTATTCATTGTGTCTTCTTATGTTGGCTTGTTGTAACGTTTACATTTAATCTTCTTGTTCTTCTAAATAATTCAAATATACAGTAGAAGACTATTAGGCTACTTTCCTCTGACCCTGCTGTAACATATCCATAACAGAATATAGTACAGGCAGAATATATCATAGGCTCCTGGTAAAAGCAGCATCCTACTTCATTAGGACAGCTAAGGTTGGAGAATGACAGAAACACATTGTTAAATCTGCATGGCAAGTATGGGACCAGCATACATACAAGCAAATATATGAGGCAGCAGAATTAGTAAGCAATGGGCAAATTTGCACGTGGGCAGTAACCCGTAGTAACCAGATTACTTTCATTGTTCAACCTGCAGCTGTATGAAAAAAAGCTAATCACTGATTGGTTGCTGTGGGTTACTGCCCAGGTGTAAATTTACCCAGTGTCTATAAATGAGCCCCAATGTTATACACTTGCATATACCATTACACAGAAAGCCACCTTGTTTTTCCTGAACAGCATGAGATGCCCAACCTCGAAAGCAAGAATTAGGCCAGGCAGGGTTATACACCCATGAAAGTTTAGCTCATTTAGATTATTTTAGTAGCTCCCAGTTATGAGCTACTTGGTTCTTGGTAGAAGTCTTTGCTTCTGTCCAAATAAATGCAGAGCTAAATTTAATTTTAAGAAGGCTTGGCATATATGTTGCGGGTAACCATTCCAACTTGAATGGAAGGAAATGAAAAGATACAAATTCAATCATAACCCTTTTTTAACATAGAACATAGATGCCAGCCTTTGTAAAGAATAAACTGGATTTTCTTTGGAAAATATGAATCACGTCAAAGTGACGGACCAAAAATATCATTTCTGAAAAATGACTCAAATGTTGTAAATATTTGCTAAGTGGGTAGGGTTAAGGGGATGGAGAAGCAAAGTCTGTGAATAGCTCATTGATTGACAAATTTGGCCTCGACTAAATTGTATATTTCTGTAAACAGTCCTCATATTAACATAACTTACAAAAAGTTCAAAATGTTACAACAGGGGTGTCAACAGGGATTTCAAACTATTTTCTGCTGAAACACTTCCCTAGGCAGTTGAAGAACATCATTTAAGTAAGGTTGGAAAAAGTTTATCTGTACCCTTTTGAGATCAATTTAGCTTGTTTATTAATGTATGTTACCATCTTATCACCATCAATACAACATGTTCTCATTCTTTAAGGCATTTAAAGCTGTGAAAGACTTGATGCAGCTCCCTTTTGTAGACATACAAAAATGAAGCCTGAAGTGCATAGAAAGGCAACAATCAGTGGGTATGTCAAAGGTCAAAGGTTTGGCTACCCGCGGTGATTGTATTTAATTATTTGATACCCCCGATCAGTGCTCCTATCAGCAGAAAACTGCCTTGGTCCAGAGTTCTTCTCATCGACACCGCAGAGCCAACCTCTCATGCTTCACATGAGCAGTAGAGTGAAAGGCTGAGCTATAACAAAATACTCTACTGTGAAAGTGAAAGAAGAGGATTCCTCCATGGTGCCCCAGGCTGAGGCAGTTTTCTGCTAACAGCAGCACTGGCCCAGGGTATTCAGGTAAGTGATTACAATGATTTTGGGGGTGCCTAATTTTTGACACCCCCAAGTGATTGTGACTTTCCTTCTCCTTTAAGTTTAGCACTTCTTTAAACTTCTTTATGCAGTTTCCCTGTTTTGACCATAATTGTAGAGAGTTAGGTCGGATACAGGTTTGTTTGGTGCATCTATTCCATATTGATGCTAATCGGTAACAAGCTGCATCCAGCATTTCCAAGTGGGAGTTGCGTCGTTTTCAGAGCATGCTTTCAGTACAGCATTTGCATAAGGTTCACTGGTGCGCTGAATTATGCAACCTGCTATGGAAACCCTGCAGATACCACAAGGTCCAAGGCAGCAGTAGTTCCAGTTCTTCTCAGTGTCAATAGGCGCAGTTAGGCACCATTTATTAGAAGATGCAGGCGAAACGGGACAAATTCGCCCATCACTAATCCTAACGTGAATATAAATAATCCTTATTGGAAGCAAAACAATCCTATTGGGGTTATATATTGTTTAGCTGTTTTTTAATTTCCATATATTCTTTATTATTTTCCAAAGAGAAGAGTAAAGCAAGTTGGGTATACAACATATTTTCATGCAACATACATTTTCCTCTATGATTTACCAAGTATACCGTTGGGGAAGGGAGAAGAGGGTTGTTAGTGAGGATGAGGACAAGGGAAGGAAAAAAGAAAAAGGGGAAGAAAAAGGCACATCCCGAAATTAACCCAAGATCTCATTGCTCAAATAAAAACCAACAAAGTATTACACAGTACAATCAGATCAGGCTAATGGGACCATTGACCTGGAGTGGATAAGGTTTGCAGACACAGGTCAAGTAATTGTGTGCGTCTCCAGACTCTCCAGATAGCGGTGTTTTGGGTTGCTCGCTTAATATCACAATCCATTAATTCCTCCATTGACATGCTGTATTGAGCATCTTTAATCACTTGATACATCGTTGGTGCTGTATTTGCCTTCCACATTCTAGCTATGGAAGCCCTCGCTGCAAACATCATGTGATGTATTATCAATTCTTCTCCATGTTCAATATTTGTTGGGAAAATATGTAAAAGAGTCATAGCTGGTGTGAGTCTCTCTATATCCTGCCATAACGGCTTAATTGTAGCTGTTTTTTAAGTAGACGTAAAACATGGGAATACGGATTACAGAAAACATTCAGAAAACCCAAGGTCCAGAGCATTTTGGATAACAGGTCCCATACCTGCACCTTAATGAATTGTGTCAGGGGCAGTTTCTGGGTCAGCAGCCAGAAAAATAATGAAAATTCAGCTCTTAAAATGACCAGGAGCGGCTTTTTGCCTTTCTTTAGCCTGTGTTTTTAATGCCAGAGGACCTTTGCTCACAGCGTATCCAATGTGCTGCACTCCTACCAAATTTATAGTAAAATGCTAATTATCTAACACAGTTATAAACCAACAGGGGATTCTTATTACTTACTTGTTGTTTGGCAGCAACAGAAGGCCTGCAGTCTAACCATCATGGAAAGCTATACTGAAATAAGAAGTTTTCTAAATATAATCAAACATTCTGTACCATAAAATAATCAAGTTTATCTTCACTATTCCTTTCTCAGCATCTGTTTCTCTTCATTCTCTCTTCATGCAGCAGTTGGGTGTCAGAAAATCATTGACAGATATATCCAATATGTCTTATAGGGGGGCACCTGTTACCTAAAATATGTATTAGAACTCACTCTATTAATATATCCAGATATCATGTCTCTCTACATGCAGAATTTGTGCAAAAGGCAGTTATTTTGTTATATTTTGTTTGTACTGGAATCATTTTTTACAGTGAGCTCTAATTCATCTGCTAGGAAAGGAGCCCTCCCTATAAGATATATTGGATCTAGCTATCAATGATGTAGAGTATTTAATTAAATGTATACTCGAAAGTTTCTTATTTCAGTATGAAGAAGCTTATATTATACTATGATAGTATGTAGTGTGTAATTGATATCATTTTTAAAAAATATATTTAATGCATTACTGTTGCCAGAAGTCTGAGTACATTTGATGACTACACAACTTTAACAGTGAGGTTTGGAAGGAAAAGTCTTCATGTGTTCTTTATGTTTTGTTTTGGCTTATAAATATACATGTATATTTCACACATAATTACATAGTCCTGCCACACAATGGTTGCATTAAATTATTTTACTGGAAATTTCAGTGCTTGGTTAGAAGCTTGCACATTTGGAAAGAAAGGTCTATGAAACATGTTAAAGGGGTAGTCTAAAAATTAAGATAACAATTTATTAAGATTTAAATATTGTGATTAAAAATGTAGCAACTACAAAACATAAAAAACATAGAGAAAAAAACACCCATTAACTCCATTGTGTTTAGAGCAAGAAAAAACATGGCGAGAAAAACCATCAAAGTATCAAAGTGCATAGTAAGTCAACAATTGCATTAACGGAAAAATTATAGTAAACAATACATTAACAATAAATGTGGTCTGGATATGTGCAGGCATTTATCTATATAAATATTAGGGTTGCACCGAATCAACTATTCCAAACCGTATCTGAATCTGAAAGATTCAACCGAATACTGAACCAAATCCGAAATTTTACTTTCTTGTTTTGTGACAAAATTTCCGTTCCCGGCACTAATTTGCACATTCAAATTAGGATTCAGATACGGTTTGGCTGGGCAGAAGTATTTGGCCAAATCCGAATCCTGCTGAAATAAATATCTATATGTTTCCATATTAACCCAAAAAAGACCTTACAAATAGCAATGTGACACTGCTGGTTTCAATTTTTGAAGATATTAGGATTGGGTAAACTTGTAGGATATTCTAGTTTCTTTTTAAACTGTTACTTACTTACTTATCTTTGCCCTTGTTGGCTATAAAAAGGAAAATAACCTGTGATACCACACCTCTTCTGATGAAGCACCCAATGGCAAAAAAATGCTTCCAGAGGGAGGAGATCAGGGGCCATGGAGAACTGAGGTACCTCTATCCTTTTGTCATGGCATGGATTTTAAGAAACATTTGTTACTGCTTTCTTTGATACTGTCTATCATTTTTATTAATCCCATCTCCCTGCTTGAGATTAGGGTGCAAGAATTTGGTGGGGTGATAATGCTCAGTGGAACTAATAGAGCAACACAACAGAGGACAAGCAATAGGTGGTGTGATTAAGGCTGGCACTTACATTTATTTTGGACTACAGTGGTGACTCGATGGTCGAATTTAGAAGTTTTAGCACTTCAAAATTCGACCCTTAGGGGCACATTTACCTAGGGTCGAATATCGAGGGTTAATTAACCCTCGATATTCAACCGTCAAAGTAAAATCGAACGATTCGAAGGATTTAAATCCATCGACCGAAGGATATTCCTTTGATCAGACAATTGTTAGGAAGCCTATGGGGACCTTCCCCATAGGCTAACATTGGCCTCGGTAGGTTTTAGGTGGCAACTAGGGGGTCGAAGAATTTTTTAAAGAGACAGTACTTCGACTATCGAATGGTCGAATAGTCGAATGATTTTTAGTTTGATTCGAAGTCGAAGGTCATAGTTGAAGGTCGAAGTAGCCCATTCGATGGTCGAAGTAGCCATATTAGACCATTCAAAATTCAAACTATTTTTCCTCTATTCCTTCACTCGAACTAAGTAAATGGGCCCCTTAGTAAATATGTCCTAAAATGTGACATATCAAGTTTGGTCAAGATATATAAAATACATTTAGAAGTCAATGTAAATGACAACAGAGGTTACTCTTCACTATTCCCCCATTCAGCATCTGTTTCTCTTCATTCTCTCTACATGCAGGAGTTGGGAGTCAGATTTTTTGGTCTAATATAGCCTTTTTTGGGGGGGGGGCAGAAATACTGTCTCTCTGTCTGCAGGTTTTGTGTCAAGTCAGCTATATAATTAGATTTTGTATCTGCTGGAATCAGTTTAGTGAGTTCTAAATACATCTGTTAGGAGAGGAAGCCCCCACAAAAAATTTGATTTAACTCTCCATGAAAATCAGGCTCCCAATGTCTGTCTACATGAAGAGAGACTGAAGAGCAACAGATGCCGAGAGGGATAGTGAAGAGAAATTTGAATTGGATTGGAACTTTATGTAATGCAGATTTCTGGTGGCCTTGGGCCTGTGAGGCATCACATAAGGGGGCACTATATTAGAGGAAGAAGAAGTCGGTGGGGACAGTGTCAGAATGATTTGTGGACCATCAAATCTGCTTTAGCAGGTACATCTAATTATATCTTTGTATAAATGTGTCCTTCTATACATGGTACACTATCATCATTATCATCTTCAGCTTATATAACACCATCAAGTTACAAGGAGACAGCATGCCAGATTCTTTTTTGCACCTCAAGTGTTTTTATAAAATTAAGATGCACAAAGCGGGAGATATCACATGACATGAAATCACATAATAACACCCTTTTAGTCTGGAAGTAGAGAAGGAGCTTTCTTCATGGCTTAGCATTCAATGACTTAATTTTAACTAATGGTTCTCATATGTGAAATAATCTTATATAAACTCTATGGTGTATTCAAAAAGGCTAATTCAAAACTGTCGTTAGAGCTCGGTGAAGTTTACTGAGCAGTAATTACCCCCAGAATGTTGAATGCAATTGCTTAAAGTATGTAAAAAGCATTGATTCCAAGTAATGCTACTATGCAGAGAGGTACAAGCCTTTTTATACTATGACCGGAGGTAAATGAGTTAGGAACCACCATATGGGGTTTACCTTTATGATCATCATTTTGTAACTTAAAACCCTGCTTTTGTAAACACATGCACTTGCATACAGAATATACTGTATTACTTATGAGACAGGGGACCAGGGAATGTGCCCTGATTGGCCATATCAGTAGCATTCCATTGTATTTAAACACATTTTAAAGGGGAACTATTGCGAAAATGAAAATTTAATATAAGCTTCATCATACTGAAATGAGAAACGTTCTAAATTTAATCAATTAAAATTCTGTACCGCTTCGAAAACAAATTCTAAATCAAATTGATCTTCACTGTCCCTCTCTCAGCATCTGTTTCTTTTTATTATGTCTTTATTCAGGAGTTGGGTGTCAGATAAATGATCCAATATATATTATAGGGGACTCATTTTGCCTAGAAGATGTATTAGAGCTCACTCTATTAAAATAACTTAACATCGTGTCCTTATTCATGCAGAATTTGTGCAAAAGGCAGTTATTTTTTTTTTTTTTACTGGAATCAGTTATTTGAGTGAGCTCTAATACATCTGATAGGAAAGGATGCCCCCCTATGGGATATATTGGATCTAACTGTCAATGAATATCTGACACTCAACTGCTGCAAGAAGACAGAATGAAGAGAAACAGATGCTGAGAAAGGAATAGTGAACATAAACTTAATTATTTCAGAAACAATGCAGAATATTTAATTCATTGTATGTAGAAAGTTTCTTATTAATGTAATATTAAATTTTAATTTCCGCAATAAATCCCCTTTAACTTATCTTTGGAGTGTACCCACAACCTCCCATTTTTTGTATTTTAAAACGCATTGATACTAACATTTCAGGTTATAATATCTGTGTGGTTTTCATTACTAAGTTTAATTTTTTATTTTGATCTCAATACATTTTTGTCTTCTAAAGGCCCAAGCTTCTATGAATAATGCCATTATTGAAGGGTTATGTAAATAAGAGTACTTGGGGTAGATTTATAGATTTCTGTGTTCACATTAAAAAAATATATGATTCATTTTTTTTCAAGATCACATTTTTAAGGTTAAACTCTTATTTCATTGAGTAATTGCCTGACTGTCCTACTATCCCTAAAAAAAATCAATTTGCCTGAATTCTGAAAATACATATCCCACTAACTTCTAAAGCATAAGACATAGACTATTTTCTGTGCTTTCTTGCCCTGATGAAGACCATTGAGTGGAGTTGAAATGTATTGGAATCTCTTTAGGGCACTTTTGTGAATTACTACATCTTTTTTTTCATGGAGAAATTAGCACCTGAAGTCTGTTAGAGAGGCATTGAGTTGAGCCATATAATTAGGTTAGCTAGTGACAGGCCAGATCTGTGGCACTCTGTATTGAAGTCTCACCCTGGTGGTCTAGTGGGGGGACGGCAGGGATACCCGCCGCGCCTCGCTGTTCTTCTTCCTGTGCCGGCTCTCTCCTAGTGCGCACGCGCATGTGCACTTCCGGATTTAAAGACGCATGCGCGCTGACGTAATGACGTCAGCGCGCAAAGGCGCCAAATTCAAAAGTATTAAAGGGGCATTCCCATAGTTGTCATTGCCCATGATAGGATTGTATTCCTGCTGCTCCAGAGCCTTGTGCTATTTTGTTTGCCTCTTTCTGAACCTGTTTGATTCCTGTTTTGACCCCTGCCTGGCTATTTTGACTATTCTGACTTCTGGATCCTGACCTTGCCTGCTTACAACTACTCCTCTGTTTGACCCCTTGATTGATCACCTGGTTTTGATCCTTTGCCTGTTTGACGATCCCTGCTATCTACCTGCCTCGACCCAGCCTGCCTGACTACGATCCTGCCTACTCCTTTGTACCATGACCTTCGGCCCTAAAAAACTCTGCTAAACAGTCGTGCCCCTTTGCCAGCCAGAACATCTCACCTTGTACCCCTCGTTAAGTCCAGGTGGCACCCAAGTAAGCTGAGGGCTCCTCCCGAAGCCCAACGGTGGTCATACTACTGGTGAAGCCGAGCCGAGACCAGGGTACTTGGCACCTGTTCTGGTATTGGGTGCCGGTCGTGACACACTCACTGCAGGTTAAAGAGATAAAGGTAGTCCAGGAGGAAGAAAAGGGTCTGTACCATGGCAGTAACTCGCCAGTCAGGGGCCAAGAGTATATGGGTATGGGCTAGAAAGGTCCTGTGCTACAGAGAGGACACTGCAAACACTAGCTTTGTCATGTGCCAGAACATGGGAGCTAATAGAGCCATCAGATCTGGAGGAAGAGTATCAGGAATTTAGTCAGCAAGAGACAGACAGTCGGTGGCCTGGGAATCTTTGTACTGTTTTAATAGTATCATTATTGAGAATTGTTTGAACTTCTGAGAACTGAAGTAGCTGTGCAAGTTGCTGTGAATCCCTATATCCCATAAATCTGAAAATAAAAGATCGGTACAATGTAGCCCACCACTATGATCTGCTGACTTCACCTGTATATACCTACACACCTGCGGTCCCCCAAATACCCCAGTACACTTTCCAGTTAGCCTAATCCTTTTGAGGTCCTTTAGTCAATTCTAACCAGCCTACATTGGAACCACAGGGTAGACATGCTTCATTTTGAAAATAGTTTGAAAAAAGTGAAATATGAAGCATGTAGTACAATAGTAGCAGTGAAGCCAAAAAGGTTAGGAAACAGTTAAACCAAAAAGCAATATAAAATTGGAGGGAACATAGACATCACTGTAATGTACAGTCATATTCTATATAAGTGCTTTCAGTTTCTGCATAACTGTCACTGCATTTTATGGGAGTTCATTGCAAATGAGCCTGACCAGGGTCAGAAATGACAGTTCTGCTTGAAAGGTATTTCTTAAACTGACTGATTTTCGACTGATTTTATGATATGGATATATTCTAGAAATCACTGCAGCGGAACTGATCAGAAAGCAGAAATTGTACTGCTCAGTAACTTCATTGCTAGAAAAGTAGCAATATATGCTAGAAGATCGTGCAATACCCCCTTAAATTTTTTAGGCGTTATTACCATACAATGGGTGCTATGTAATAAAAGGCCATGAAAAAAATTTGCAAAAATAAGAGTAAAAATATGCAATGCAATAATATTAATTATGCTGTTAATTACAGTGAAAGCTGTATTTGTGTTGCATAGTTTAAAAACAGTTTGAAGTTGGCATCACTTTTTCATGCTAAAGAATAGAGATGGCGCGAACTGTTCGCCGGCGAACTTGTTCGCGCGAACATCGGGTGTTCGCGCTCGCCGGAAGTTCGCGAACGTCGCGCGACGTTCGCCATTTTGGGTTCGCCATTGTTGGCGCTTTTTTTGCCCTCTCACCCCAGACCAGCAGGTACATGGCAGCCAATCAGGAAGCTCTCCCCTGGACCACTCCCCTTCCCTATAAAAACCGAAGCCCTGCAGCGTTTTTTTCACTCTGCCTGTGTGTGCTGAAGAGATAGTGTAGGGAGAGAGCTGCTGCCTGTTAGTGATTTCAGGGACAGTTGAAAGTTTGCTGGCTAGTAATCGTTTTGATACTGCTCTGTTATTGGAGGGACAGAAGTCTGCAGGGGTTTGAGGGACATTTAAGCTTAGGTAGCTTTGCTGGCTAGTAATCTACCTTCTACTGCAGTGCTCTGTATGTAGCTGCAGTGGGCAGCTGTCCTGCTTCTGATCTCATCTGCTGACTGCTGCAATAACAGTAGTCCTTGTAAGGACTGCTTTTATTTATTTTTTTGTTCCAATACAGAGCAGTATCAAGCAGATTACTAGCCAGCAAACTTACTATCATCTGTCCCTGAAATCACTAACAGCTCTCCCCCTACACTATCTCTTCCAAGCAGACACAGGCAGATTTTTCAGATACATTTTTGCCCTTGATCCCCCTCTGGCATGCCACTGTCCAGGTCGTTGCACCCTTTAAACAACTTTAAAATCATTTTTCTGGCCAGAAATGTCTTTTTTAGATGTTAAAGTTCGCCTTCCCATTGAAGTCTATGGGGTTCGCGAACCGTTCACGAACCGCTCGCATTTTTGCGCAAGTTCGCGAATATGTTCGCGAACTTTTTTTCCGACGTTCGCTACATCCCTACTAAAGAACTGCTCTTTCATTAAGACTTTAATTATATTCACAGTGCACTGATGCAAACATAAAATTGCGCAATCTTTTGATGAATCTGACACAAGTGTTTTCCAGTATTTGTCAGAGTGGAAAATGCATAATTTCAATAAAATGTATTGTTGTATTTAAAGTGTTATTTTTTTGCTTATTCATATGGAAAACTGGATCATAACATGGGTGTGATTTAGGCATGGTGCCAATGATGGATTTATGTAGAGTGCCTCCCACCAGATATTTGTCTTCAAGTAGCAATCTGAAAAAATATAAGGATCATAGCATATCTCATAAAATATTCTCAGGAAAGATGTATTGTCTTTATGGTCCATTTATTAAAGACATCCCTTGCCTACAGGAATGGACCTTAAGGGGGAAACAATGCTTGGTCTCTGCTCATTATTTAATTGGAGTCCTGTAATGGTTGCCCTCACTGGTGTGGGTCACATAGCACTCCCTAGGTGCATTTTTGGCCCAAAATAGTATTGTTTCAGCTAAATGGAGTGAGGGCTCTATTAACACGTACCTTCAGTGGAAGAAACAATCGATCTATTATAAGTCTATAAAGTCTATTATTACTCACTAGGGATGCACCGAATCATAATTATTTTGGAAACCATGGATCCAATTTTATAAAAATCTTTAGTAAAATGTCATTTACACTATGAGCAAATGTGTGCCGTGTTACTACATGTCTCCTCTGGGAATACTGATGATGAATACTGAGCTATCACTTTGTCCCCAGAATGACGCCATCTCTGTCTAAAATTTATATGTGTTTGCATTGTTAATGTGGGAATCCTAATAATACTATGTAATTGGAAGGAAGACAGGCAATATTATCAAGTCATGCTGTGGTTTTGCTCACAGCCAAGATCACTACAAAAAATTGGTCAAGTATTTTTTTAAGATGGCTTTGAATTAAAAAACCTCTTAAATTTATGACAAATCTACCAATAAGAATGTGCTTCTTTGTGGTTTAAGTATTATTTAAACCACAGACTGTTTAGAAACAGTCGCCATGAAAACCCTGAGTTAGCTCTGACACTGTTATTATGTGTGCAAGAAGACATGTGTAATACTACTGCTATGGGTTTCCCTGGGGAATTCGGTTTGTGGCTTTCTATTTCTCTTTTGTTTTCTATATGCCCAAAGCCAATACAAAACTATGCTGAAGCTGGTTTGGTTTTGCCGCATGAAAATTAGTTTGCTATGAAATATCTGCTCCCGACCACCTGTTAAGGTTTTATAGCAGAATTTACTTAGTGGAATCCTCTTGCTACTGGATGGGAAATTAACTGTTAGGAATGATACCCTGTATGTCACGGTGGTAAGATAATGTCCTGCTACATGGACAGTTAAACAATAGGTTAAAAAAATCAACCAGCACAGAATTGAATACTGATATGCATATACAGGAAGGTCCAACAAATGATATGCTTATTTCTTATAATGTTGTTTCAAAAAGTGAATTAAAAATACATAAAAATGTATCTCTTGAATGACATGTTTTATGCAGACCAATGATGAAGAAGATGCCTTGCAATAAATAACTCTGGGAGGTAGCCACTAATAAACAGGGAAAAGATTGATTATTGTCCTAAACGATGCTCAGAAACCACAATTTAACTAAAGAATTGAACTCTTCCTTTTTTACCCTGTTAATGTGAGCATGATATACATTGACCTGCTACATTTGTCTCTAGGCTGCCTATGGTCTATTAGAAGAAACCTCTATAGTGGGGGTTTAATAGCAAACCACTCCCATATGATTAAGAGCAATCCTGAAGGTCACACCATATAGTTATCAGGACCGGGAAGCAACATAGGGACTCCACTACATTTACAAACCAAATAATTACATTTAATACTACCCCTCACTGTCTAGGCTACATAAAGATACACTGTACATTATGTCTACCATTAAGTCATTATAAGGATGAAATAATCTTACTTATATTGATGTCTTTCTATTTGGAAAGAGTAGAGCAGGGGTGCCTAACCTTTATTACACTTGAGCTACATTGAAATGTAAAAAAGGTTGGAGAGCCACATAATCATGCAAAACATTCCTAGGGGTGCAAAATATGGGATGTTGATTTGCAATTGGTAGCCCCTATGTGGACTTGCAGCAGTTGGGCTCTGTATGTCAGAACACACATTTTTTGTGCAACCAAATCCTGCCTATAAGGAAGGAATTTAAAAAGAATCCCCTGCTTCGATTCCACTGGGAGCAACATGAAGGGATCTTAGAGCAACACTATGCTTACACACCATTGATTAGGGATAACTGGAGTAGAGGGATGTGGAAAGATTATTTTTTAATTTTCAAATGTTCCACTGAAGCTATTGCTTGACTCTAGCTTTTCACCCTTCTAGCTGAATAGGTTCTGAATAATGAAGTTCAGTTTTGTGCTGGTTCATGTCTTTCTGTAGAACTGGATTTCTACAAGAAAACTATCATTATGGAGACTTCTGATAGGAAAGAATTGTTTTTACCATATTTACAGCCACTGGCCCCCCCATACCTTGTACCTTCTTAGTTAGATATAACCATAAAACAAGCAATACCTAACCTGTGTACTGCAAACGTTCATCCAGTTGTGTTTCTCTAAATTTTAGAAGGGTTTAGATACAGAAAAAAACTCAACTCTTTAAGATGCATAAAAGAGAAGTCTATGTTTCCACATCTCAAAGATGATCCCAAGGGTTTCTTTTCATACATCAGACGATCAGTCAGTCATGTTCTCTAAGGTTCCACTCCAAAAAAACCTAACCATCATCAGGCTCATAGTTATTTGATGTGTTTGCAAGTCAAATGAGTTTGGCAGAAGTGCAATGTCAGATTCTCTCTGGGCTGTCCACAGGCTTAAATACTCGACCCTGATAGGATGACATGTAGAGAAATATTCTATATTTGTCAGATTGTGGTTTATGGGCTCTAACCACCCACAGGGAAAAACAAAGCCAACGCTATGAAATATTAGGTGGTCAAACACAAAATGTTTGCATTTGGCACCAAGGATCTGTATCCAGGCTTCATCGCCCCTTGAATTTTTGACCTAACTAAAAGAGAATATAGTCACAGCTCTACAGTGTAAGTGAGAGAATTTTATTTATGGTACACAACAGCATAGAGCAATACATGAAATATAAATATTTGCATTTAAATCTGAAGACCATAACAGCTATTTTAGAATCAATGAAGTAGTTTATACAACAGTAATACCATATAGACATCTCCATTTATAGACCTGAGAACATAAATCATAAACCCCTTTGCTATATGGGATGAGCCAGTACTGGTGGTCAGTAGAGTGCTCTACATTCCTTATTAGCATTAGCAATAAAAATGTTAATATACTAGAAATGCTGCTACTAAATGTGGTAATCCAGATGATCTCACATCTATAATAAGGCAGACTAGTAAAATGTGTGATTTTACTAGTGTGTGTGGCATGGAGATATCGGGTTAATCCAATCGACTGGTTTTAGGGCTAAACGATCTGTTTACAATAAAGGAAATGGACGCCAAGGTGAAGAAGACTGCATGAAAATGGAATAAAAGCTTCATCTTGCTGAAATAAGGTCTTCATCTCGTGTTTTCACTACACATGGTTTGCATGTGATTTTGTATTTTTGTTTAGTAAATTATTGTCTCAATTAGAACAAAATGCAAAGTCCAAAAAAACCAAACAAACAAAGTGGGCTATATTGATTGGTTAGATCCTGTTTAAAAGCTCCTTTTTCAGCCAACTGGTAAACAGCTCTTTTTAAAAACTGTGCATTCAGGCCAAAAAGCCACCCCATATGATGATCTCTAGCAAGACACATGCATGTTTGGGTTGATCCTGGTGTTTGGGGAGCAAATAAGGGGGTGCAAAAACATTCTTAAAAAATGTGCTACTGCTGCCAGAGTGTAGAGGGGCCTAACAATGTTAATATATTATATAAAATTGAATAGCAAAAGAATCCTAGCTACATAATAAAAGATGCATTTTCCTCTCACCTCATTTTGTTCCGTTAGAAGAAATATATTACAGTTGATGGATTAAGGGGGTGGGTTGACCAAAAATGCAGAAGCAAATAGTGTACATGCAAGAGTTGTACATAGTTACCAAGAATTGTATATGGGGGTCATCATTTGAAAAAGAAGTGTGACTTTTCCTTGAACTGATTCCCAGATTCCACAGTATTCACCAGCACTTTAATAAGGGGGGAAAAAGTGTTACCTTAGATAACTTGGCAACAGATAAAATTTGTCTGAAAAAGTTAAAGATAATGACAGCTCTTAATGAACTAATTCACAACTATCTATATCCACACTGCATTCTGGCAAAAAGGAATTGTCATATTTCGGTATCCCAAACCCCTGAACAGATGCCAAGATTCCAGTGACGGCTCACACTTCTGCCTATAACAGCAGCCTTTCAACTTGGGAGGAGCCCTTCGCTACTTGGATGCCGCCAGGACTTACAGTGAGAGAATCAAGGCGAGTAACGGCATTAGAGCAAAGTGAAGTCGAAAACAGGCCGGGGTAATAACCGGTCAAACAGCACATTACAGAATCAGGACAGAATGATCAAGGATAGGCAAGGATCTAGAAACCGTATCAAACCAAAATCTCACCCAGGAACTATCTAACAATAGACAGTAGACGTTGGGCAATGAAAAAACTGACAAGATGCTTTTAAATACTTGAATTTTGTGCCCTAAGTGCGATGATGTCAGACGTGGCCTGCCGAATAAAAGGACATGCACACAAAAACACAAGTGAGACCAAATGGAAGAACATGGGTGTTCCCTGCTGCCCCACTAGACCACCAGGTATATATACAACGGCTGCATTGAGGAATTAGCTGAGATTGTTTAAAAACTTCTTATAACGCATTCCAAGGCAATGCAGTCATCGCTTATAATCATAAATAGCTAATGTTGTTTTATGTATTCACTTTAACAAAGTGAATGGAATCTCAGTAAAGAAATATAACAGATTAACGTCTCACTTGAGATCACAACTCTGTGGGGCCCATTTACTAAGGGTCGAAGTGAATTTAAAGTGAATTTTCGAATTCAAAAACGTCGAATTTCTAAGTAATTTTTGGGTACTTCGACCATCGAATAGGCCAAAATTCTATTTGAATTGAAAAAACTTTGAATATTCGACCATTCGAAAATCTAAGTACTCTCTCTTTAAAATACGTAGACTTCGACACTTCGCCACCTTAAACCTGCAGAATTGCTATGTTAGCCTATGGGGACCTCCTAGAAATCGTTCGATCGTTTGATTAAACCGTTAGAAAACGTTCGATTCGAATGATTTCTACGATCGATCAAGCGATTTGAATTCGATCGAAAACAGCTAAATTCACTCAAAAAAAAACCTTTGACTAGCGAATTTCTACAATTCGATGGTCGATTTTTGAAGTTTTACCACTTCGAAATTCGACCCTTAGTAAATGTGCCCCTGTGTGTCCATGGCCTGCAAATACAATACACATATAGTATATGAAGATCCCTTCTTTAGGTGTTATGGGATTTACATTAGAGCACAGGTATGGGATCCGTTATCTGGAAACCCAATATCCAGAAAGCTCAGAATTACCAGATGACCATCTCCCATAGACTCTGTTTTAATCAAATAATCCAAAATGTATTAAATGTTTTCCCTTTTCTCTGCAATAATAAAATAGTGCCTTGCACTTTATCTGAACAAAAATATAAATTATCCTTACTGAAGGCAGGTTCATTTAGTGTTAAAAAGATTTTTTAGTAGACTTAAGGTATGGAGATCCATATTATGCAAAGATCTGGATAACAGGTCTCATACCTGTACTGTATTATTAAGAGAGCAGTAAATAGTGCACACTGCATGCTTATACCCAGAACAATGAACAGCAGGTCATATATTCATATTCTCATATTCTCAAACGTCATCTGCTTCCACCAGGTCACCAACAAACAGCCCAGTACCAGGCTAATCCCCTTCATAACGTCTCTGACTCTCAAAATGCGCCATAGGGTATATGGTGTGTACATGAGCAGAAGAATATTACTGACATGATATCTATAGCTCTTTACATTTACCTTAAAATTGGGTTTTGCTGCATTAAAGGAGAACTAAACCATAAAAATGAATATGGCTAGAAAAACCATATTTTATATACTGAACTTATTGCACCAACTTAAGTTTCAGCTTCTCAATAGGAGCAATGATCCAGGACTGTCACAGGGGGTCACTAGCTTGGAAAGTGTCTGTGACGTTCACATGCTCAGTGGACTATGAGCAGCTGTTGAAAAGCTAAGCTTAGCCATCACAAATTATCAAGCATAACATGGTGGTTGCCTGTAATATAAGGTGATGCTACAGGGCTGATTATTCAATTATGATGCACTGGTTTCTATGCTGTCATGTAGTAATTATCTGTATTAATTAATAATCAGTCTTATTTTGTGACATTTGTATTCTATATGTACTGTATATTGTGAGTGGGTCCCTAAGATCAGTAAGTGACAGCAGCACAGAGCATGTGCAGTGAATCGACAGAAAAGAAGATGGGGAGCTACTGGGGCATCTTCAGAGACACAAATCTTCCCTGCTAAATGGTTGTGGTTGCCTTGGGCTGGTACAGAAGCACAAAACATAATGTACAACATTTCTAACTACTTCTTTAGTTAAGCTTTAGTTCTCCTTTAAAACTCAATTCTTGGCATACAATATGAGTGGCATGATGTATTTACTAACACCATCAAAGGTATTACACAGGTCAAAAAAGGTTAACAAGGGAACATGTTTTTCTACTACACACTGGATTCACTATCCGGTAATATTGCTAGACAGCTAGAAAATATATGTCTCTTATGTGTGCCAGATATGGTATATTCAAAGGGAAATATGTACAGTAACCATGCCGTTCAAAGTTTCCATACAAAACTGAACCTGGAGGAAAGGATTAAAACATTACCATTGTGGAAAAACTTGTTCATAGGAATGAGATCTCTCCGTAGGTATGGTACTTTTTAATTTGCTTTAACGAGTTTCTGAGGTTTAATGCAGAGGTGTAGTTTACAGTATTTTCTGAGGTTTCCAGATGTTCTACCTTCTGTAGCTGTTTTCAGTCTCCTTAAAAAATAGCTTTCATTAGCCGTTAAAAGGAAAGAAAAACATAACATTTGCCTGATCTAACATATGCTGTAAATACAAATGAAACCACACAGAAGCCTTAATACTATAAAGTGGTGATATCCAATATGAGGCTAGCAGG
Organism: Xenopus petersii; assembly: GCA_038501925.1. Classification (NCBI taxonomy): domain Eukaryota; kingdom Metazoa; phylum Chordata; class Amphibia; order Anura; family Pipidae; genus Xenopus; species Xenopus petersii. Next base: position 113,879,285 of record CM076676.1, read on the forward strand.
CTGGACGTAACTCTGCAATGCATTTTTAAAGCACATGGTTGAGTGATATAACAATTTAAGACATTCTAGCCAGCAAGCACGTCCCAAGAATAAGTGGCCCGCAACGTGGAAAATATAGACATCACTGATACAAAGGTGAAGAGAGGAAATATTAGCTTTTGGAATGTACCTGTAACAATATGGTACAGGATGGCCTTCTCCCATAGACTCCATTTATCCAAAAAAAATTATTTCCTTTTTCTCTGTAGTGATAAAACAGTACCTTGAACTTGATCCCAACTAAAATATAATTAATCCTTATTGGAAGCAAAATCAGCTTATTGGGTTTATTTAAATTAGACCCGTCACCCAGACATAAAAAGCTGTATCATAAAAGTACTTTTCAAATTTAACATGAAATCCAAATTCTTTTTTTATTAAGGCATCCATATCTGTTGTAAACTCATGTAAAAATCTCAGCTGTCAATCAAATATTGTCTGCCTTAGGCATGGAGATGGGGCAGGCAATTACTTTCACTTTCCATTCAGCACTTCCTAGATGTCACTTCTCTCCCCACATTCCTCCTCTCTCTTCACCATTTCATTATGTAGCCAGGGCATGGGGATGGACATCAGGTCCCCCATTCTGGTGCACAAACAAAATTTCGAGATGATGGAAGACTTGCATAAATAAAAGGGTCCACATAATGGTACCTGCCTGTTTGCTATAATTATGAATTCCCAAGCAAAAGGTAACAAGATTAAAATAATTTATATAGTGTAATTTAAGTTGCTTTTGCATACCTATCATGATAAAATAGTATTTGGAATTATTTATTAGGGTGACAGTTCCCTTTTAATGTTTATATGATTTTCTAGTAGACTTAGGGGCAAATTTACTTATGGTCGAATATCGAGGGTTAATTAACCTTCGATATTCGACTGTAGAAGTTAAATCCTTTGACTTCGAATATAGAAGTTGAAGGATTTACCGCAATTCATTCTTTTTTAATACATCGATCAAACGATTTTTCTTCGACCAAAAAAAGATAGCAAAGCCTATGGGGACCTTCCCCATAGACTAACATTGACTTCGGTAGGTTTTAGGTGGCAAACTAGGGGGTCAAAGTTTTTTTTTTAAAGAGTCAGTGCTTTGACTACCGAATGGTCGAATAGTCAAACAATTTTTAGTTCAAATCGTTCAATTCGAAGTAGAAGTCGTGGTCGAAGGTCGAAGTAGCCAATTCGATGGTCGAAGTAGCCAAAAAAAACATTCGAAATCCAAAGTTTTTTTTATTCTATTCCTTCACTCAAACTAAATAAATGGGCCCCTACAAGTATGAAGATACAAATTCTGGAAAGATTCATTATCCGGAAAACCCCAGGTCCCGAGCATTCAACATAACAGGTCCCATACCCGTAATTTATTTCTGACACATCAGCTAGAGTGAATGCCTCACTTCAAAGTTGATAGTACCTGAATCCAAATCACTAGCTGCACTTAATAATATAGAATATTTAATACTGTCACACTAAGTAAATGTAGGCAGAAACAAGTTAGCATAAAATATCCTTTATTTAAAACTAAAACTATGCATAAAGTCTAGAAGAATGTGTGCACACAAAGGCACAGAATTCCCTTACATGCAGTACAGCGCATTTAACAAGTACAGTAAATCATATACTTGCATTTTATATTGCTTTTTAACAAAGGCATTTTATGTTAATTGCTGTACAAAAGTCATCAAAGTAGAAGTTTCAGGGCTGAACAAAAGTATGCAGGGAAATTGGCTTGATTATCCCAGGTACTACAGGAATACTCAAAGGGTCACCAGGGCTGTAAGTAGGCATCAGACAACCCCAGATGTGCTACATAAAAGCATTGCTTGTAGCTGTTATTTGGGCAGTAGCATGTCAGCAAGCAATAATGGCAGAGAAAATATGGCTTTTGCTTTAGTAAATAAGCCCCAGTTGGAATAATTATAATTTTGATATCTATTGTAGTAATGAATAGCATATATCAGCACAATAATCCATAGGGCCAGGAAATGGATGTTTCTCATTCCACTCCACTCCTGAGATCTACTAAATCCTCCAATGCTGCAGCAAGGAATAATGTAATCCCTTATCCAGAAGGCTGAGTGACCTCCAACTATGCCTAACAGCACAGTGTTTACTATTTAAGGCATTACAAGTGAGATAACCCCCCCCCACTCTATAATTCTGGATTAAAGTGATGCCTATCCTAGAAAAATGAAGGCACAATGGAAGAACTGCCAACCTTGGTTGGGCTTGTCACCTGAAAGTTACGTATCAACCACCGCTCCCCTCACTTCACTTGTGCTCCCATAATAACTGTTCCTGTCTGTGTAAGTGGTACTTTGCTTGCTTATAGATTCAGTTATCTATGTCTGGAGTATTAGCGCTGTCCTTGTGATATTAAAAAGTAATTAAAATATAATGTATTGTTTTTCCACACTGGTACAAATGGCATGTTTCTTTTACAAACGCTACTATAGTTTATATAAACAAGCTACTTTTTAGCCTTTTGGTCAGCAATTCAAAGCAAAGGTTACATGGCGGATACCAGATGCCCTATGTAGAATACCATTGAATTCTATTACATAGTTCATCTGTTATCTGCTAAGTAGCCTGTGTCTTTTCTCTTTTTTTAGCTTGAATGGCTGCCCCCATGGCTACACCTATTTACACATTTTGCCAATGCATATATTTTAATTACTTAAAAATGCTTTTATTTTTTTTTGGTGTTGTTCCTTTAAGGGACAGGGATATCTGGCCCTAAGCATTTTGACTATCAATATTTTCAAGGAAATAGATGAATAGACACGCACTCCTGCGACACACCAGGTTGGATAAAAATGTTTTGATCTTTATTCCATAGGTTAAAATCAAATATCCTAACTTGTTTCATATCTAGAGATATGTAATCATAGGCACAAATTGAGAACAAACAATTACACATATTTAAACCCTAAACAGAGGATATGCACCCAGGTCAATTTAAATGCCGGATGAGCTTTGGTTTTTTTATTGGAAATTGGGAGCATCTTCCTTTTGGATAGAGCCACGTTTTTTTTCTGTCTGTATCAATAAAAACAGTGGCAGTCAAAATGCCCAGTCTGACATTTGCTAAAAAGGTCTCATTTAAAGATCTGTATATATTATCAGCGTTATAAAAATGAAATTGTGCAGTTATTTATTTGGCCTGCAGGGGCATCTGTCAAACAGTCAGAGGCTGGGCTGGTGCCAAATAAATAAAGCGAGCTGCTTATATATTTTTAAGTCAGAATAGCCCTGGCTGACAGAGGTGATGATTCATTTTTAGCCGTTAAACTAGCTGATGGGGCTGCATGTGAGTTTATTGGCAGACATTCATTCATTTTTACAAAAGCAGGGCTTTTACAACTTCAGCTTTACACCTAATTGGTTGATTCCCATATGCTCCAGACATGCAGAAACAAATTTTAAAAAGCTGGAAAATCAGTCTGAAATAATTTCCATCAGACTGGATAAATTTAAAATGGACAGATTTTCAGGAACAAAGGGCACAGCTACTCATCACATAACGGTCTCACTACCATGTGCAGGTCACTGCCCCCCCCCCCTTATTGTTTGACTTACATGGCCGTTACATTGCCCTTACATCCAAACAGGACAATAAAATATAATAAGAAATGCCTTCTTCCACTTCCCTGAAGGTGTCAAAATAATGGCAAAATCTAAAAAACATGCAACATAGGGAGGAGCTTCTTTGGCAAATTATCCTAGGACTGTGGGGAGGCAGTCGCTTGTGTGTCATGATACATTACCATTGCAGCAGATTTAGATAACAACAATAAAAACTCTCTTGTACAGGGTGGAAGTTGGCCACAGCTTTTATTGAAACAATTAAAAAAAAAAAAATAACCCGTCCTTGCCATGTTATACCACACATAGGTTACCCCAAATGCCTGCCACCACAGATGCAGTGGACAGTTAAAGAGAACCCTATTGACCAGACCCAAATGGCAAGGACCAAAAATAATTACCCGCCAGCAGCTGTGACAAAACACTTCTATTAGTATTACATATATCATAATTTTGACATATGGAAACAAGTCCCTTAAAACCTTTTTGTAAAAATAAATAAAAAAAATACAGTATACCATAACAGTGGACTGGGAGGCGGGGTGGGATGATTGGTCGCCATTATGGGAGACCAGACATGCTGCCAAGCCTGTACGGGTGCCGTGATGTTGCAAGATGAGGAGGGTAAGCTGACCTTTTGGGACTTTCCAGAAAGGTGTGTGATGTGCTACGTTATTGTCAGCAAAATGTCTTACTTACTATCAATTATATCAGCCCTCCCTTAGTGCCCTTAACCAATGCTTCCCCTCCCCCCATGTAGCCAGTCCCATAGTTCCGTCCACTCCGAGCAACTCCCCACAGTCCCGGGCACCTTTCGTTAGCCACTTTGGTGTCATACAGGAACCCCAAAAATACAGGATAAATAGCATGTGCTGCAACTAGGGTTGCCACCTTTTCAGAATTTTTTTACCGGCCGGTGGTGGGAACAAAATGGGTGGGCCGTAATGCAAAAGGGGCGAGTTATGATGTAAAAGGGGGTGGAGCCCCACCACGCAATGGACAGAAGGCGGAAAAAAAGTTTAACGCAGAGTGCCAAGGGCTTTTGTTAAGGGTATTACAAATTTACCGGCAGCTACATTGCTACATACCGGCCCCGGCCTTGGCAGGTGGCAACCCAAGCTGCAACTTGTGTGCAATTTATCAAATGTGAGTTAATACTTTGTGCCTGTTGTTAGGACCAGGTTTTGGCCTGTAGGCCTCTGGTCAAGCTATGATATATAACTAAGCTTAATTGGTAGTAAGTAAGACATTTTGCTGACTATAGCACATCAGACACCTCTGGAAAGTCCCAAAAGGTCAACATAATATTTCCAATAATGGTGAGCATACAAAATTAAAATAGCATTAATCTGAAAAAGGAAAGTATTAGATACTAACCCCTTTAAATATCAATTAAGCCTTGCAATTGTAGACTCCATGCATGAATTAACCAGTCATAAAAAAACAGTGATTGCATATCTTAAAAGTGTTTGGCTAATGTACGTATGTAACTAAAATGTTGATAATGTGTACCCATCTGAAACAATGTAGATCCGTTAAAGTTAGTTATAGCAAGAGTCTGGAGACTTCCCTGTGCTTTGATCTCCTCTCCCCTTTTTCCTCCTGTTTATTCTGACTTTTTCTTTCCTCTCTTACCTGTTTTTCTCCTTATTCCTGATGGCTTCAATGTTTATTTAACAGCTTAATGTACAACCATTTATGAAAGATGGGCTCATAAGAGTCTTACTATGTGATTGGGACCTTTTTGTCCACTGAGATATGTTAATGGTATATGTGCATAATATGTCCATGCTTTGTATCTGCCATCTTTTTGTTGGAAAATAAAAATCTAAGTTACAAAAAAAAAAATGTTGATAATGTTTGCATATGGGTATAAAATCATAAGCAGCAGACAAGTTGTGCAGAGCTGCTGAATTTTATGATGACATTCTGAGCTCGGGGCTCCAAATCAATAAACTTTTTATCTCTGATTAACAATTTACGAGGGTCTCCAATTGTGGTGATTTCCCAGTAATTCAGCCAGATGTCTCACTGTATTGTCGTACTGTGCACAAGTTGCAGTGGATGCAACAGGAGGAGCACCTGAAATTATGCAGGAATCCTAGGGAAAATGCTGCATTATGAGTCCAAAAATCTGGCTTTGATAGTAAGCATTTCTCCATAATAATGCATCATTTTGAATTTAGAAAAAGGAAATGCAGTGCAACTTTGCTAAAATGTAGATCTGAAGAAGTGGTGCAACTTTGTGGGCCTAGAACCCATAACACTTTCAGACCCCTGCCACCACACAAAATCAATGGAGACCTACGATAAAAATTGCAGGTCACTCATAATTTTTATTTCTATGTTGGTCAGGCACAAAATCATAGGTCATCTATAAGCACCCCTGAGTGCCCCCATACAGCCACTGGGTGTGCCCCCTCTATAGTTATGCCAATGATCTAAATACTTGTGGGTGAAATTAGCCATAATAAAATGGAATCAAATTGTTCAAGGGCTTAGCTGCCCTCAATCTGCATCTTAAACATGTACGGAAAAAATGCCTGTGTAAGGGCCCATATAGGCCCTTATATTCCAATATAGATGTCTACAAAATATTATAGAAAAAAAGTTAAAAGAGCAAACTCTAATGGAACCAGCATGATTTGCGTGTCTCATTCTACAATGCACTCTAATGGGTCGGCTGATTCAAAGCAATGAATATAACAACATTAATTATATTTGCTTGCTTACTTTATAGCAGAAAGTACAAAAGCATCAATGCTCCTTTAATGCTAAGGCTACAAATGCTGTTTTCTAACAGTTCCCAGTGCACAGATGGGTTATGTGTAAATGAAATAAGTAAATATCGCAAGCAATCATCATTAGAATGACTAGTGAAAATATATAGCACAGGCAGGTTTATGTGTTCTTGTAAATGGACTTCATGAAACATTAAATAAAAGGTAAAAAAAACCTCTGGGGAAAGAAGAAAGACTGCTTTTTGAAGAAGTTGCTGGCTTGAGCCGTTAATGATGAAGTTGCTATTCATAATGCTAAATGTTTACATCAATGGACCCTTTTGAAATGGGTGGGATGCAGCCTGTGGAAAAAAATGTGATTCCTGAAATAAATAATACATTTATATGTGCAATAACTTAACTTGTATTTTCATGGTTTTCCAAAGAGGGCTCTAGATATATTAAAGTGATACTGACACTAAATATTTTCTTTTCCAAATATTAATCTACATTTTAAAAGTTACTTATAGGTCATGTTGATTGTGTTTTGCTGATGGTTCTGCGTTTGTAAGTAATTGTCACTTGAAGTTCCTAAACCTGACTGTTTTGCCAACCAGACTGTCCTGTCAGTTAGAGTCTCTAATGCTAACGGGCTATTGCTGCACAAATAAGGCAGCCCCTCACAGATGAACATGGGGGTAAGAAAGGTAATGTAAAAGCATCAGGCAAATCATTTTATGGCAAAATTATAAATAGCTTCTAAGACAATGTTATGCTCAGGGCCATATTTATATATGGGCCCCGAGGTCCTGTCCGTAAGGCGGCATGGTTTTGGGGGACAAATTACCCCAGCCACCGTGCACCAGTTTGAATAAGAGACTGGAATATACTGCAAATAGGAGAGGACCTAAATAGAAAGATGAGTAATATGTTTTTGAGTTATTTAGCTTTTTATTCTGCAGTTTGCAATTTCAGCAACCTGGTTGCTAAGGTCCAATTTATTTGAATATCCATTCATTTGTATAAGAGACTGCAATATGAATAGGAGAGGGTCTGAATAGAAAGTTGAGCAATAAAAAGTAGCAATAACAATCAATTTGTAGCCTTACAGGTCATTTGTTTTTTTAGATGGGCTCAGTGACCCCCATTTAAAATTTGGAAAGAGTCAGAAGAAAAAGGCAAATAATTAATAAACTATAAAAAAATAAATGAAATTAAATGAAAACCAATTAAAAGGTTACTTAAAATTGGCCATTCTATAATATACTAAAAGTTAACTTAAAGGTGGACCACCCCTTTAAAAACTTTAACTGCTTCGAGGCTGAGAACATTAACAATTCTTAGCTGACGGTCACTACTTATCTCACATCTATGGTAAAAACCCTACAGGGTTCATGTTTTTATATATCCCTACATTAACCTTAAGAATGTGAAAGTAAAGTGGTGATGGAAAAGGATTATAAGCAGTTTTCTGCTTTTCTTTTTTTTTCTTTTATTCATGTTATTAAAAAGATTGACGACAACTACCTTTGTAGTTCTTGGGGACATAGTTTGTGGATAGAAGGATAGTTTGTGGATAGAAGGCTTACAATGTCTCCAAGAGAATGATTTTTACATTGTGATATAAGTAATGATACAAATGTATATTTCTCATTCTCTAACTATCTATAATATTACTATAATATATCTATAAACGGCAGGGGGTACAATGACTGATCTGTTATTCAATAGGCAACTGATTATTTGCAATACTTGCATAGAACATTTATAAATATGTCTATACAATTGTTATTCCAATAAAATGGATTAATGCGTTGTTCCTTTATACCAATTTATATCAATTTATACCAATTTATACCAATTACAGGCATTATCTCATTTTTATGAGATAATAAGTAAATCATGGAAAAATGGTGGGTAATGGCATAGCTGGTTTTGTAGAACATCCATTCCTCTCTCTGCACACAATTAAAACTAAGCTCAATATATTGTTATTTCATTTGTATGAATGGATGCAGTGTGTCTTATTACTAGTTTATATACATACATCATTTATTGACAATTACCCATTGTTTTTTTGTCATGAGTACAGAACTTTTTTTAATGAAAAATCCCTTAAAAAAAAAAAGAGTCATTGTGCAGTCACAGTATCTCTTTTAAGAGAAAGTCCTCATTAGACTGTCCATGAAGTGTACTGTATCTGTAAATCCAAAGTAAAAACTTGCCTTTTTGCAAACTGTAAATATATATTCCGATTCATGTGACGTCAATGTCTTCTTATGAATAAACAATCAAATAACCAAGCAGTCTGTCTGCAGTCAGTTGGGTGGTTGATGATTCACCTGTAGGATCTCGCCTGTAAGATTCCTGGCTACAGAGCAATCTAGGAAGGAATTTAAGAGTACTATACAAGTCTTTTATTCCAAACAGAGGGGTAATGTGCTTTATAAGCTAGTGATGCATGTGTAAAACACACACGCCACTGTGATTACAGAAATGTTTTCTTTAGGTGAATATATTTTGAACTGGAGCCACAAAAAGGCAATAAAATACCAAAGGAACACCACAGCAAAGTAAACTGTAAAAAAATCCAGAAATTGGTGCATCAGCATAAAATGCAAAAACTGACATTATGGGGGGTATTTACTGAAACTCAAGTTTATTTTTTATTAAAACAAAGTCGACCTAACTCCCATCACAAATGTAACTCATTTATCAATAATTCTTCTTGAAAAAGTCAGTGAGGAAAAACATTGTAAAAAAAATGTGTGCGTCAATTCAAATTGTATGATTGATGCTCCGAAAACTGGACTTTATCTAATTGTCGCTGCGCAAACTTGACTTTATCGGATTATCGGACAAAATTCAGCGTGGATCACGATGTCAAGCGAAATCTTCAGCGACATCTGCCATTGACCTTGACAAGTTTTTGGATTAGGATTTTTAGCAGCTTTGGGGTATAATAAATCTCTAAAAACTAAAGTTTTTTCTCCTTTAAAAATTCAAGTTGTCCCCTTTAAAAACTCAACCAGAAAAATTTGAGGTTTTACTAAATGGGCCCCTATATGTGACATAATAGAGAATATTGACTGAGTAGGCATAAGGGCTCAAATAACAAAACTTGTACCTTGTAGCTGGCCCCAACCTAGATATAATTTATTGGTAGGAAAATAATCCTATTAGGTTTATTTATTGTTTAAATGATTTTTAGTAGACTTAAGGTATAAAGGTCCAAATTATAGAAAGAGCATTATGAATAACAGGTACCATACCTGTACTTAACTCCTGATTTAAAGGAGAACTAAACCCTAAAAATTAGTATGGCTAGAAATGCGATATTTTATATACTGAACTTATTGAACTGGCCTAGAAGTTCAGCATTGATCCAGGCTTTCAAATTTGTCACAGGAGTTTCCCATCTTGGGTATTGTTAAGAGTATCTGCAACACGCACATGCTCAGTAATCTTTAAACTGTTAAATTTAGGGGTCATCGCAAATCATCAAGAAGAAAATGTCATATAAGATGATGCATATTACATTCTGATGCAAATTGTGTTGGTTTCCGAGCTGCCATGTACCAGTGATCTGAATTATTTACTAATCTGTAATGATGGGTGAATCATGTGACCCATTTCACTACATGTACAATTCTACAGGCAACCTTTTTTTTTTTTACCCATTGCAGTCTATGGTTGTCATTTTTGTGGCGAAACTTGGTGAAAAATTTCACTCATCACTATTAATCTGCCTTATATTGTGACATTTATGTTATATATAGACATATATTGTGCATCAGTTCCTAAGCACAGTACTATTTGTCAGACATATCTTTCGTATGATTGCTGACTGACCAGAGAATCATGCAATTTAGTAGTAGTAGTTAGTTGCAGGTCGCAAGATTAGTTCGTCCAACTTTAGGCTAATAATCTGCACATCTATAGCCCGGTTTAAGCTTTATTTCTCTATTATGTACAGTGTTTCAGATGTGTCTTTTGTCCCCAGGTACTCCTGGTTGCAACTGTGCAATAATGCACAAGTGAGAGGGGTGCAAGGGGGCAAATATGTCCTACCCAAGTGTGTCCCCCTTTCATGGCAATAACACGTTTGGCCTGCTTGTATACCACTTACAGACAGATGCAAATCTTAAAACATGCAAAAAAAGGCAGGGGTGCACACATTTCCCTTTGTTCCCTTTGTTACCTAGTAGGGATGGGCGAATTTGACCCGTTTAGTTTCGCCAAAAATTCGCCGCCGGCATCAAAAAATATTATATTTGCACAGCAAAAATTTTTTGACGCGCGTCTTTTTTTTTTTTTGGATGCACAACGCCATACAAGTCTATGGGCGTCATTTCCACGGCAAAACAAGGCGAAAAAATTCGCCCATCCCTATTACCTAGTTTACACCTGAGCAGTGGCCAGCTCCATGTTGTATCTCCCACCCTTTCCAGTTACCAGCAGGTGATCCCAGTGCTGATCAATAAAAGGGAAATACAATTTGGGAGTTTTAACCTTAACAGCAAGTAAGTTGCAGGTAAAATGTAAAATATATAATGAAGCAGTAGAATTCTTGATGAATCAGATTAAAGTGAATGTAGGACTGGCCAGCCCAAGGATAACTTTGACTTAGTTGGCCAGCTTGAATATATTGCAATATATGGACAAACAATCCCTGATGTGATTAAAGCGGAGGCCATTTCTTAGTGGGTAAATGCACAAAATGTCTCTGTGTCCTTAGTATATTGATAATGGGAGGACCTCTTGTCAAGGTGAACCTCATTATCAAATGAGTACTAGCCTACTCTGGAAAAGAAAACTAAAATCTGTTATGAAGCTATGACATTGACTCCCATAATCCAGTTGCTTGTGTTAGGGATGTTTGTCTGATGTTTCTATAAAATATGCACCACTATTTAGAAATTCAGCTTATTTTGATAGGAATAAGGATCTAGACTAGCTATTCACAAATTCTGCATTAAAGCACAAAACCACCTGTCCAGAATTTATGAGGAGTCAGTGAACTAATGGAGTGTTGTCAGCAGAGTGGGAACATGTTTCAACTGGACATTGGGAGCCTGATGAAGAAATTGGCACCATGTTAATATTTCCATTTTGTTTATACTCTATATGTGCCCTTTGGGAAAGCACAGCTAATCCATACAAACTGTCTTGTACATAGGCTAAAAGAAAACAAACAAATGTGGCAATGAAACTAGAAATTTATTGGAGATTAGAGTTCCAAATATAGCCTTCCCTATTTCAGTTTTCAGTAAGCGCAAAACTACTGATATTGAAACAGTCACCCTACTTCAACCCTGTGGTCATTTTTATTACCTGTTTAATGCATACATTCTCCAGTACATATTTCTAACTTGCCCATAGTCACACTTTTTCATTAAATTCCATATTGTACAGTGATTTAAAACATCAGCATGTAAAGGATGAAGGTATAATTAGCAGAATATAGCACCTAGACTCTTGCTAGGGTTTGTAGGACTTTTATTCTGTCTATACCATATAGACAATGCTGAAGTTTGCTAATTGTGGGAGTAGAACAGAAAGTGCTCCGTTATTTCACCTAAAACAACACATGGAACTGAAAATATATTAACTTCAACCGATGTTCCATGAAAAACAGATGCAAATGGCACAGAAAGGGCACAATGGTCATATTTGCAATAAACATAGATTGCTACATGTTTCATTGTAAAGCTGCTTTGTGTATTCCTTTTAAAAAAGGAACCTTGTGAAAGGGTGCAAAACTCCATTGTTGATGAACTCTTTTGCTAGCAAATTGTTCTCTAATGCCTGTTAGTGAATTAGTGATGTCCCTGCGGATTGTATTTCTGGCAAATTTTCGCTAGCGATTCCCACTTCACCCTTTAGTAAATTTTCCCCAATGACTTTTTTGCAAAGTTTGTGACCAAATAACTTTTGTGAACATTCACAGTGAATGTAATACAATTTTGCAATTGCAAAGCGTATTTTGCAACAAAATATTTAACGAAACTCCAGAGCAGGTGTTCATGTTAAGCTTTACTAATGTAATATTTGCCAGACATGATTTTACCTTTTGGATATCGCTAAATATTCGCTAAAAACTCGATTTTAAACATCACTTGCAATTTTTAATTAAATCCCCCCTTTAAAGCTCCTGACCAAATACAGTAATTGAAATTTCATAAAAATGTGTGCTTTCTCAGCAGGGTAACCAATTGCTTTAAATTTTACTAAACACTTCTGGAAATGTTTATTTAAAGTATGTTTAATAGGGAACATTTTTCCTTTAGAGCAGACCCCATTTTCTTACAATGAGGAACAGCAGCACAGTCTTTAAAAGGTGCACACAGACTTCTCATTAACTAGTATACAAATGGAGGAAAATAATAAAAGAAAAACAGCTTGGCCTTGATAAAGAGGTTCACAACAAATATTAAATCTGCGTCACAGTACACTGTAATAACCCTTATTTTCATCTCATTAACAGTGAATAAGGTCACCTCTGGCACTGGCTGATATACAAAGAGTTACATATTGAATTGAAAAGACAAGCTCAGGACTGGAAACCGTGTCAGGACTAAAATAATATGAGTCACTGCGATACAATGAAGGAACCTTCCATCTTTGACAATGGTATTAGAAGGATAGAGATACAGTCAGTAACATGCTGAAAATTAAAGATGTAGAAAATTCGCATAATTTAAAAGTAATAGGAAACTGTGGTATCTTCACTCGTATCTTTGTATATTATATTTTATATATGTATAGTATATTAATTGTTGGAAAGTTTGAAACATTGGTTGGAAAATTCTGCCAATGCCTGCTCAGACTGCAATAATAGGGAACGTACTGTGTAGATGGAAGTGCAGCCAGTACAAATACACTTTGGTTCCAGCTAGCAAGTTTGTTCCAGTGCTATCATGCAGGAAAACTATACCTCCAGAATGAATACTTAACCAACAGAATGTGCTACACAGCCGATCAGGTAGTTTATGTCTGTATATTAAGCGATCTATTAAACAATCTTATCAAACTGAAATGTATATATCAGCAAATATTGCCCTTTTATAAATTCTAGTTTGAGCCACCCTTTTGTGATGGTCTGTATGCCGCCTTAGAGATCACCTGACCAGAAATACTGCAGCAACTGTAACAGGTGTTAGTCGTAAAAGAACTTTGTTTCAAGTGACCTATCATGTATGTGAACCCTTGGATTGTTGAATCTCATGATCCCGGGGGGGCATTGGCAATTTTATATTTAGGATTACCCACATACCCGCTATCCAGAAAAAGCTCAGATTTACTGCAGTCTCCCATAGACTCCGTTATAATTAAATAATCCAAATTTTTAAAAATGATTTCCTTTTTCTCAAGAACCTTGGACTTGATACAAACTAAACTATAATTAATCCTTATTGGAAGTAAAACCAGCCTATTGGCATTTTCTAGTAGACTTAAAGGAACAGTTCAGTGTGAAAATAAAAACTGTGTAGACAGGCTGTGCAAAATAAAAAATATTTCTAATATAGTTAGTTAGCCAAAAATGTAATATATAAAGGCTGGAGTGACTGGAGTCTAATAAAACAGCCAGAATCCAACTTCCTGCTTTTCAGCTCTATAACTCTGAGCTAGTCAGCGACTTGAAGGGGGGCCACATGGTACATTTCTGTTCAGTGAGTTTGTAATTGATCCTCAGCATTCAGCTCAGATTCAAAAGCAACAGATATGACCCATGTGCCCCCCCAAGTCTCTGATTGGTTACTGCCTGGTAGCCAGGGTAACCAGTCAGTGTAAACCAAGAGAGCTGAAAAGCAGGAAGTAGTGATCTGACTGACATGTTATACATCAAATCACTCCAGCCTTTATACATTACATTTTTGGCTAACTAACTATATTAGAAACATTTTTTATTTTGCACAGCCTATCTATTTACCCAGTTTTTATTTTTACACTGAACAATTCCTTTAAGGTATGAAAATCCAAATTTTGGAAAGAATCCTTATCCGGAAAACATCATATCCTGAGCATTCTGAATAACAGGTCCCATACCTGTACTACTATAAAAGTATATTTTTAGTTAGACGAAGCAGTACTTTACATATGATTCGTTTTATGCAATATTTTTTTTATAGATACCTACATTGTTTGGGGGTATAGTTTTCCTTTAAATATCTTCCTGTTATTTCATTATGTGTTGCCACTGTATACCTGAACAATAATGTCAACAGATACAACCTAGCCAGCTGGTGCCCTGGAAATGTACTGTTCAGCAGATCAAGCTGAAGAGCTTCAGATCCAACTTATTTTTAATTACATTTCAGACTTGTATTGGATTTACAAACTACAAATGTTATGTAGAAATGTGTATATTTGCATAGCTAACAGGTATTCATAAAGAATTCTCATTATTTAGATCAGTATATTCCCTAATTGTCAGGCGCGGATTTCTGACGAGGGCTCCCAGAGGCAAAACCAGGCCTGCTAATTGTGTTTGTGTCCATTGCTGTGCTGTTAGCAAAAATGTTTCCTCCAGATACACTATATATAGCCCTTAGAAAAAAAGAATGACCTCCACAATGGCACCACCCCATTCGGTATTCAATGATTCCCACGAACCAAAATAAAACTCTGAAGTTTTATTTTGGTTCGTTGGAATCATTGAATACCAATGGGGTGGTGCAATTTTGGAGGTCATTCTTTTTTCTAAGGGATATATATATATATTGTATTCTACTTGCCCCTGCACACCATTTGTTTTTGTTTCTCAATTGGTTCGTCCAGGCACAAGGATTCAGCCAAAGATTTGCTGTGAACCTTTATTTACTTTCATACTTTCGGAATATCTAACATATATTCTTTATATATCTATATCTGTGTTGTGGCAGTGAGGGGTCTGACCAAAAATTCATCTTAAAAGGAGGGCTAGCCAGAAAGGTCCTAAAAGCTCTGATCTACATGATATCACTTTGCTAAAACAGTATAATGGCGAAACAAAAGGGACTTTCTTTAGGGAAAGAAAGTGTTAGAATGGAGACCTTGAGAAAAGAACATTAGCTGAGTGTTCTCCTAAACATCTTTCATTACTGGGAAGAAAGATGGAATACAAAGTATTTTAATCGCTATCATTTATTAACACTGGCCACACTGGAGTCATGACATAATCAGGCTTAATGAATGCAAATTCTCTTCATACACTTTTTCCTTATCATGTATCAGCAAGCACTACAGACCCCTTGGCTTCAGCAGCTTACAACTTGTCTTCATGCCAAGTTAAAATCAGCAGCTAACAGCCAGCTCTCAAATGCTCTCTGTTTAAGTTGGCTAGTCCAATCCCTGGTGCCTAGAATAATAGTGGGATTTAGAAAATTAGTAAAGGACACAAAATATGATTTTAAATTGGGCAGTTCACCTTTACGTTAACTTGGGTATGTTATAGAATGACCAATTCTGAGAAACCTTTGAAGTGGTCTTCATATTTGTTTTCTGAATATTCCCGGCTTTCAAATGGGGGTCACCGACCCCATCTAAAAACAAATGGTCTGTAAGGGGGCGATTCACTAACTTCGAGTGAAGGATTCGAAGTTAAAAAACTTCGAATTTCAAAGTGTTTTTTGGGCTACTTCGACCATCGAATGGGCTACTTCGACCTTCGACTACGACTTCGAATCGAAGGATTCGAACTAAAAATCGGTCGACTATTCGACTATTCGATAGTCGAAGTACTGTCTCTTTAAGAAAAAACTTCGACCCCCTAGTTCGCCATCTAAAAGCTACCGAAGTCAATGTTAGCCTATGGGGAAGGTCCCCATAGGCTTTCCTAAATTTTTTTTGGTCGAAGGATAATCCTTCGATCGTTGGATTAAAATCCTTCGAATCGAAGGATTTAATCGTTCGATCAAAGGATTATTCCTTCGATCATTCGATCAAACTATTTGCGCTAAAATCCTTCGACTTTGATATTCGAAGTCGAAGGATTTTAATTCCCAGTCGAATATCGAGGGTTAATTAACCCTCAATATTCGACCCTTGGTGAATCGGCCCCTAAGTGTTATTGCTGCTTTTTATTACTCATCTTTCTATTCCGGCCCTCTACTATTCACATTCCAGTCTCTTATTCAAATCAATGCATGGTTGCTAGGGTAATTTGGAACCTAACAAGCAAACTGGAATTGTAAACTGGAAAGCTGCTAAATAACTCAAAAACACAAACAATAAAAAAAATTAAAATTGCAAATTGCCTCAGAATATCACTCTCTACATCATTCTAAATGTTAACTCAAAAGTGAACAACCCCTTTAATGACAGTGAGTATTATAGTTTTATTTTTCCCTTTGTATTTAAATAATGAAAATATGAACAGGATAGCCACAACTTACTTCTAAGTACCCTCCTGCTGCTTATATTGCTTTGCCAAGATGCCAAAAATGTGCATGCCTCAGCAGTGCAGTGAGTTTGGTCTAATATCTGGGGGTTTTGCAAGTCAAATGGAGCCATTCATAGAATTTCAAGCCCCTCTACTTTCTAGACCAGTGATCCCCAACCAGTAGATCGCCAGCAACATGTTGCTCTCCAACCCCTTGGATGTTGCTCCCAGTGGCCTCAAAGCAGATGCTTATTTTTGAATTCCAGGCTTGGAGGCAAGTTTTAGTTGCATAAAAACCAGGTGTACTGCCAAACAGAACCCCCTGTAGGCTGCCAGTACACATAGGGGCTACCAAATGGCCAATCACAGCCCCATTTGTCATCTACAGGAACTTTTTCATGCTTGTGTTGCTCCTTAACTCTTTTTGCATTTGAATGTGACTCACGGGTAAAAAAGGTTGGGGACCCCTGTTCTAGAGAATCTGTGAACCACCCACTATGGAAAGCAGAAAAGCAGCCATCATTTCACAATGGAACAAGATAAGGCAGGGGTTGCATGACACTGTGAGCCTAAAGGGGGCAAGCACACAGAAAGAATAGCATGGTCTCCTTTCAATCTGTGGAATCAGACATGTATGCAGTAGAAAAATACTTTTATATGTATGTTTGTATTTATGTTATTTATATTTAGATGTAACTTTTTAAAGTAAGCTCAACTGAATGAGCCCACGAGATAATCCTAATGTTGTTATTGACTGCACAAGCCATGCACAAATGCATTAAGAAAACCACGTGCAACAATTTGCACCCTATTTATAAAAAGATTGAAAATCAAGTATTCAATTTTTACACGTGTTATTTAGTGGGTGTCCCAAATGATGCTGGAAAAACACATCACAGTGTGGGGGTTAATAATCATGGAGATTTGCTGCTGAATTTTGTACTTGGCATATTACATTTGCTTTGTATGTGAGCCAAAATCTTGGTCATTCAATCCTATGTAACGCAAAAACATACAGTATGTCAAGAAGTAAAGAAGAATAAAATCTGTTGGATCACCATTAATTTAAGTCTACTAAAAAATCAATTAAACTAAAGAATCATAATAAACCCAATAGGATTATTTTACCTTCAAAAGGATCACATCTTAGTTGGATCAACTACATAGCACTATTTTATTATTATTACACAGAAAAAGAATATAATTTTTAATAATGTGAATTATTTGCTTATAATGAAGTCTATGGCAGATGGCTTTCCCATAATTTGGAGGGATAACAGGTTTCAGATAACGGATAGACGGTAAACATGGCTGAAATTAGTTAAAATCTAAAGTAATTCTGGATGGCCACACTGTACAACTGTCTTAATTATTTTTAGATTTTTTTCTATAACATTTAAAACATAAATGCAAGGAAACCATTTGGCCAGTGGATTCATTTTTACAGTTGATTGACAATTTGTTAAAATTATTTAGGCTTTAGACAAAGAATAAGTAAAAATATGTAAACGTTTGGCCATGTGCTCAGCTTAGGCTGACACCAAGATGCATATATGATGTTATTACTGCTGCCCTGCACCCAAGTTGACACTTATTTCCATGCACCTTCTTTTCCTAGTTTACAGCTCAGGTTTGACCTTTGCTTGGACTTGCTCCCTGTCATAAGTCTTGGACTGTTTGGATGAAAAAAAACCACATGTTGATTTTGGTTTTGGTTTTTTGCTGATACTTCTGATTTTGTAAGTAATTGTTACTTGAAGTTCCTAAACCTGACTGTTTTGCCAACCCAACTGTCTCTTCTAATGCTTTTCTAATGCTAATGGACTTTTGCTGCACAAATATGGCAGCCCCCTCCTAGAGGAACACGGGGGGTAAGAAAGGTAACGTAAAAGTATCACACAAATATTTTTATGCCAAAATTATAAATAGCATTCAAAAACAATATTATGACAAATGCAAGAAAATGTTATTTTCTGGTGTCAGCATCTCTTTAAGGTATGACGATCAAAATTACAGATAGATCCTTTATCTGAAAAACCCCAGGTCTAGCATTCTGGATAACATCTCCCATACCTGTATTATGAACTGGAGGAATGATAAACTTTGTAGACAGATTACAATAACATTTAAAATTCACCCATACTCTCCAAACCTTCAAATGCTTCCTGAAGGCCCATCTATTCATGAAGGTCTCGTTATCTGAAGCCAACATGCCATAAAGAATAATCAGAATTTCTCTCCAGCAATTTTTCATGGCAGCTGTTCCAGAGACCTTTTTTTGGGAATACGTCGTCTATCCTTCAGTTTCCTTCTATAACCCTTGTATGTTGAACATCATCATGAAATCAGTAATGAAGATTCAGTAAAAACAGTACTCTCTCACAGGATGAAGGATTATATTGCACCTTGAGGAAATCTGTAAGTCAGTTGGACAATAAACCACTGTTAATGATTTAAAGGATTCCCTGGGCATCTTCTTTGCTGTCAACATCCTATAATGAGGCATCCATTTTCCTATGTACAGTGGCACTATTGTTCATTCCTTTATTCTGATGCTGCATCTGCCTACTATCGGACCATTTAAAATTAATACTATTTATTATTGATATTGATATTGAGATCACAAAGGTCTGTTTTGCAGATGTGGGTTTGATCTAAAGCTTCATTCTGAATACAGTACTTTGTTTCGACTAATTGCCTAATTAACTGCACATATCATAGTACAGGTGGGTGCAGAATACTGACAAAAGCTTTATTCTAAAGGAAACCACATTTCCTTAACAGCTGCAAGCCAGTCCTACATGTCACTCCGTATACACAGTTGGAAGATAAAGGGCTTATTCTTATGGATAATGGGAAAAGAAAAGTTCTGGATCAGTGGATTCAAAAGAATACAGCAAAGAAAATCTGGATGCGTTTCTTGCAGGGAGCCTTCCATATTCAGGAAAATATAAGGCAGCTTCTTAGAAAAATTCAGCACTCCGAAATGGTGAAAATCTGAATTCATTTGTGCCAAAGAAACTTTAGGTCTTCTGCCCTTTCTCAAGGCCCTTTCTATAAGGCAGCTTCTTGTTCCAGTATCAAGAGGGGAATAATATGAATTATATTTTGGTCTTCCTGGCTTTTTCAGCCAAAAGAATCAAAAATGTACCTTTTGGATCCACAATTCAACATACAGATGTAGAAGGATTTAGGGTGTAGAATTATTTTTAGCAGCTGCAGGTAATTGATAATTGCCCATCATGTTTTCATATAAATGATATAAATATGAAGGGCTGTTGGAGCTGATTATTTAAACAAAGTATTCTACTACAAGAGACTGTTGATTAGTTTGATTGAGAACCTTTTTAGATAAAATGCTTATACGGTACTGTGTGTTTATTTTATGATGCTTAATATATTTTTTTTGCCTTGACTTTTCAGTTATATTCCATTTAACAATGCAACTGGTCAGGTCTGAAGTGACTTGAAGATGTTCAGATGAAACGTAAATAACAAAAAACACAGATGTTCAGGGTGAAGATAAAGATATCAATTATTTTAATCTACTTCAAAAATGCAACAATATGTGGCAGTTAACTGAATTTAAATAAATTACTAAATAATGTGTTTCTGTCTAGCTAAATTCCAATTCTCTCTCCCTCTATATCCTTGACTGTCTTTTATTTAAGAAAGCATTTAATTTGCTCACAAACTACAGTTACTGCCTATTTTATATCACGTCCCTGTCAAACAACTATTTATTTTAGAAAATTATAATTTACTTGGTTTAAAAAGCATGGGTGCTTTATTGAGGTAAAACTAATTATGCTAAGGTCGGTACAGAGATGGGTTGTGTCTGAAGATTCTCTAGGAAACCCATTTCAGTGTTTAATGAGATTATTTATGGAGTTCTCAGAAGGCAGACAGATTATAAAATAGTTAATAAACTGTAACTAGACACTTAACACAAATGATTTTCAATCACTTGTAAGGAAATAAATATGGATGTTCAGTAAAGTAGTCTTTGGGGATCTTAGAAATGCTTTATGAATAGTGTTAGAAATAAAAAAAAAAACTATGAGCAGGAAAAAATGTTTAAAACAAGAGAAGAATATAACTTTAAACAGGTATGGGACATTGAACAAACCCAACAACATTGTTTTTTCTCCAATGAGGATTCATGATATCTTAGTTGGGATCAAGTACAAGGTACTGTTTTATAATTACAGAGAAAAAGGGAATCATTTTTAAAAATTTGAATGACTTCATTAAAATTAAGCCTATGTGAGATGGCCGTCCTGGAATTTGGATCTTTCTGCATAACAGGTTACCGGATAATGGATCACATACCTGTAGTAAAGTAACAAGCTTATTTTCAGTGGCAGACTAGGGGAATTCCTATCATCCCTATCTCAACACTTTAGTCCTTAGTCCAGGTCAGTAATACCCTGGGATCTTAATCCCTTATAATCTCCTCAGCAGAGCCTTGAGCTGCTGAAATAAATAACCTCTCTATCACTCCTAGAGTGATCTATAATTGAGTATAGCTGTCTAATTACTAGGGCCAAGGCGCCTAGGGTCGACACTACCCATTCCCTTCCAGCCTGCTTGGTTGGGCTAAAGCAATGGACCCAGAGCACATGGTTCCTAAACCTTTTATACTCTGGCACAGTGCCATCTGGTGTACACTGTGTGAACTGCAGGGGTTACATAAGCACAAGGTCCCCATAAGGACCCACTGAGGTGTCCATATACTAGGGATGTGCCTGTCTGTAAAGTGTAAGGGTGTCTAAGATTTTCACATCCCTACATATATATACTGTATATGAGAATAATTCGTGCTTATTCGTACTGCTATAATCACTGAACTCCTTTATTGTAGAGTTCAAGAAATGCATCAGTTCCTATATAGCAGGACATTGCCTTGAATGCCTCAAGATCCATTTGCACAACACAAGCTTCATTATCAGCAAACATCAGACTCTTTCACAGGATATGTTACATTGCATTAAACTTTTTTTTTTGCCATTCCACACAACATGTCTTGAGGACAACACCCTTTCTCAAGTGCGTCATTTATGAAGGACTACTAAGATCAAAGCATTTACTAAGACTTGTGAAATTAAAGAAAGAAATCTTTCTTAAATCTTTTTCCATGTGCAATGTCACTGTGTCGATGAAGGGTGTTTAAATATGAGTAACTGTAGGTATTGTACAGACTCAAAAAATTGGATTGCCTTAAAACATGTTTTGGAGGTATAGTGTTTATTTTGAACACATATTGAAGCTTGATCTGATGACCCACATTAGGTTTTTAACAACATTTAAAGACTTGCAAAGAAGCTGAATTCATCTTTCAGTAGGACAATGATCTTAAAGGGATACTGTCATGGGAAAACGTGTTTTTTTTCAAAACGCATCAGTTAATAGTGCTGCTCCAGCCGAACTCTGCACTGAAATCCATTTTTCAAAAGAGCAAACAGATTTTTTTATATTCAATTTTGAACTTTAACATGGGGCTAGACATAATGTCAGTTTCTCAGCTGCCCCCAGTCATGCTCTGATAAACTTCAGTCACTCTTTACTGGTGTACTGCAAGTTGGAGTGATATCACCCCCCCCCAACAGCCTAACAACAGAACAATGGTTAGGTAACCAGATATCCGCTCCCTAACTCAAGATAACAGCTCCCTGGAAGATCTAAGAACAACACTTAATAGTAAAAGCCAAGTCCCACTGAGACTGATTCAGTTACATTAAAGGTATACTGTCATGGGAAAAAAAAAATTCAAAATGAATCAGTTAATAGTGCTGCTCCAGCAGAATTATGCACTGCAATCCATTTCTCAAAAGAGCAAACAGTTTTTTTTATATTCAATTTTGAAATCTGACATGGGGCTAGACATATTGTCAATTTCCCAGCTGTCCCAAGTCATGTGACTTGTGCTCTATTAAATTTCAATCACTCTTTACTGCTGTACTGCAAGTTGGAGTGATATCACCCCCCTCCCTTTTCCCCCACAGCAGCCAAACAAAAGGTAAGGGAAGGTAACCAGATAACAGCTCCCTAACACAAGATAACAGCTGCCTGGTAGATCTAAGAACAACACTCAATAGTAAAAATCCACTACTTCAGTTACATTTCGAAGGAAAAACAGCAGCCTGCCAGAAAGCATTTCTCTCTTAAAGTGCAGGCACAAGTCAAATGACCAGGGGCAGCTGGGAAATTGACAAAATGTCTAGATTTCAAAATTGAATATGAAAAAAATCTGTTTGCTATTTTGAGAAATGGATTTCAGTACAGAATTCTGCTGGAGTAGCACTATTAACTGATGCATTTTGAAAAAAACATGTTTTCCGATGACAAGATCCCTTTGAGTAGGAGAAATAGCCTGTTAGAAAGTAATTCCATCCTAAAGTGCAGGCACAAGTCACATGACTTGGGCAGCTGGGAAACTGACAAAATGTCTAGCCCCATGTCAGTTTTCAAAATTGAATATAAAAAAATATGTTTGCTCTTTTGAGAAATGGATTTCAGTGCAGAATGCTGCTGGAGCAGCACTATTGACTGCTGTATTTTGGAAAAAAACATGTTCTTCCATGACAGTATCCCTTTAAACATAAGGTCAAAGTAGCACTGGAGTTATTCAATAATGTAATGTAATAAAATTACTAGTTTATTGCTGTGTGTGTGAACCCAGACCCAGGCTTTCTTCACATTGATTGAATCCTTTTTGGTTTACTGGAACATATTCACCCTAATGATTAAAAGCCTAGGGGGAATGTAATAAAAGTCACAAAGAGCAAAACAAATTGCACAACTAAGAACAAAAATTTGATTTGCATTTTGCAATGTAATATTCTTCCTTCATCTGTTATTGCATTGTGAATTTTAATGGCACACTGCAAATTTTAATTGCGCTTTGCCCACTTTTAAGAAGAGCTTGAAGGTGTCGTAATCTTTTGGAGCAAACATAAACACTTTTTTCAGTAAGAAGTTTTATTACATTCACTGTGCACTGGCGCAAACTATAAAATTTGCAAACCTTCTTCCACTGCCGGAAGTGGTCGCTAAACGGGTTCGCAAAAGCTATATTATATTCGCACATAGGCAAATTTGTTCGCACAAAGGCATAACTTTTTGCATTGCGAATATTTTTTCCGTTACCAACTTTTATTACATTCCCCCATAAAAGTTAAAGAAAGTTCATAAGCATTAAAAAGTTTATGCTACAACATTGGCTATAAATAAAGTA
The DNA here is from genome assembly GCA_038501925.1 of Xenopus petersii. Lineage (NCBI taxonomy): Eukaryota > Metazoa > Chordata > Amphibia > Anura > Pipidae > Xenopus > Xenopus petersii. The sequence continues at coordinate 113,903,232 of CM076676.1, forward strand.
TAAATGAGCAGATTGAATACCTACATTATCTTGTTTGTATTTTTCTCAAGATTGTCGATTCTTAAAACAATGTCACTTTTATAAAAAACAGTGCTTTCAGTGCTTTGAAATGCAAATAGCACACAGAAGAAAAATCTGGTGTAAGATTTGCTATTTGTCAGAATTAGAGAATTATTCAAGCGTACAAATACAGTACTTTTGTAAATTTGTATGAATAACCCAATTTCAATAGACATACTTCAGCTCTTCTACATATACTTTATTATTTTTGTTTTAACTGTCATTATAGAAGGTTAGTTTCTCTCCCATGCTTTTATTTTGCAATACAATACCGAATTCATTTTTCTGCCTTGAATTGATTTGGCTGTTTTGAATGAAATATAATAAGATTTAAAGGACCCGATTTGCATCATTCTAACCTTTCCCTCTGAGCTTTACCTTCGCCTGATGTATGTTGTTAGGATTTCTTTCATTATTCAGCAGAACATTATCTGTATTGCACTGTGGTTTCTTTGCATTCAGTTTTCCATGGCCATTGGCATAATGCAATATATTATACTGTTACAAGTCTGACAACTATGAAATTACCACTGCAGTGAGATATTTGTTTGATATTTACTGCTTATTTATACATATATACAGTATATATGTATATATATAGAGAGAGAGAGAGTTAGTGAGAGAGAGAGAGAGAGAGAGAGAGTTAGTGAGAGAGAGAGAGAGAGAGAGAGAGAGAGAGAGAGAGAGAGAGAGGGAAAAATTCACTAACCTCTGAAAATTCGCCATCGATGGATTCGCTCACAGTGCAACACTTCGCCAGTCGTACATTCGCCAGGACAACGCTAATTCACTAAAATACGACGTTGCGTCCAGGGCGGTGAACGCTGGTGAAGTTGTGCTAGCGTTACTGCGCCAAGCGAAGCAAAGTTGCTCTAGAGTTGCCTAATTTGCATACGGCGGGAAGTTAAAGTTCAATGGACGTATATGTTGCAGCAAATACATTACACTACACAAGCCCGGGAAACCTTAATGAAATAAAATTGTTATATTGCCCTGGACATGAGCCTAGTGTATAGTTTATGCACCATATGTTAGGAAATGTAGGGGGAAGCCGGTTACCCCCCCAAAAAATGTACTCAGCCCATCACCCTGAAAAAGGAAAAGACACTAGCGTTTCAACTATATTTTTAGGAACTCCTATCTACTCAATTGCACTTCGCCTGGTCTGCGGTGGCAAAGGCAAGTCTAGCGCAAGAGGTAACCTTCAGTAAAATCCGCATCTTAGTGAATTTGTGTAGTTACGTCCATTCGCCAATGTGCAACTTCGCCAGGCTTTAGGGAGCGAAGTACCGCTAGAATCTATCTCCTTTGCCCAAATTTTCGCCCGTGTTAGTCACTTCACCCTTTAGTAAATTTGCCCCAGAGAGAGAGAGAGAGAGAGAGAGAGAGAGAGAGAGAGAGAGAGAGAGAGAGAGAGTCAAACATCACAGTGTTTGAAATTGCTCCATGCTGCCCCTATCATTGTCAGTGGAAATCACAAGTGCCTCCTTGTTGATTTTTACACAATGCTCATCTGACAATACATTCCAGTGCTTGCCATGGAGAATATACTACTGTATAAACCTTGATGTCTGGGTGCACACAATTCTTTGGGATCATTTGCACAGTTCTGTTTTCTGTAGTCAGCTAAATGGTTGCTAAAATCTGGACCACAACATAAAATATTTTTAAGTTGCAAAGAGATAGCTTCTACTCTTATAATACTAATAAAAAGGATACATCCCTTTGCTTTCTTATCAATGACTGGTAAACATGATGGAAGAACAGATGGCACTCTTAACTGTAACTAACTGAACACATTAGTCTAATTTTCCAACATCCTGACACTGAGAGGAGAAAGTGAATTAAATATACCCATTTAGCATAGCTTGCAAATGCTAGTAAATGCTTCATGCTCCACATTTACACAATTTACTTAATTTATGGTATGGTCCATGTTGTTTTATAAAAGATGACATTTTATGCTTACAGGCACAATGGTACAGTTGTATTAAACAAGTAGTAAAGTCCACTTAATATGACTGACTTGGAAAAATGGCATGTAACATATTTAATGATTTATTTATAAATGTTGACAAGTGAAAAAATACAATGAGCCTCAAGAAATGGGAAAATAAAGGAAATCCTTGACTAGTTAATTCATCCTGATCCTCTTGAATGTCTTTACTAGTATACCATGGAGAGTCTAGCTCTGAATAGTCGCAGTGTGAGCATTACAGTCTCTTGCACTGGGGCATTCCATAAGAGAAACAATCAGTGATTTGTGAGGCATTATACAGACATGATGTCGGGAAAAAAATACAGTGAAAGCTAGAGACTTTTACTACACACAATTTTAGTTTAGAGCTTAATTCATAAACCTACAAGAAAAGGATGCTCATTCCAGGGCCCACGAATAACAGTTCATAAAGTATCGTGGGATTTAAATAACTGTATTAAAAACAAATTCAATCTGGATGAGCCATACAAGAACATTTCAGTGTCACTTAATATTCTTTGTTGCACTTTTGGGACCACCTTAGTAAATTCTCTGGTGGCATTTTCTGTAAATAATAACATGGAGTAAGAAAAAAAGCTTCCAGCTCACAAAGTTCCAGACAAATTTATAATCTGGGTCCCCCAGAAAAAGGTTAAGAAACACTGGTAAAAAAAAACACCAATATGTAGACAACTCCAAAGAAACATGACTGACATTATCAGTCTCATACCAGATGGAGCATTGAATAGTGTCTGATGAGCTAAACGTGATCTTCATGCACATCAAAAACAAAGGGGGGATTGACTGATTCACTCACTAACTCAGTTATATCTTGTATAAAGAATCCAGGACAAGGTGTAGATTGAAGAATTTAGAAGACCTAGGGAGACTTGTATAGAATGTCTGTCCTGAGAAGAACCCAACTCCAGAAGGCTTTGCATCCTTTGGCACTCATTTCTTGCACATCACAAATGAGATGCAAGGAACCCATAAAAGCAACATGGTCATCCATATGATGACTCTTCCTTGTGTGCCATCCATGATATGCATGACACAAAGCCCTTATCGTCAATGTTTCTGTTCTGGGCTTACAAAAAATTGGGATTGTAAAGTGGTAAAGTGAATTGAGAGCCCCAAACCAAAAGCTTTTCATCTGTTGCTTTGCATTTGTTTTTGCGACTTTATACCTTGAGCCTTTGTTGCAAATGTTAAGGAATACATGTTCCTAGCAAGGGGAGGTCATATAAGCCTTAAATGCTATGGCCACTATGGTCACCTCTCTTGCCCTGATACACACTGTTAAAATAAAAACACTGTAAATTGCAGCAGGTTATTTATTACTGAACACAATAAGAAGCAGCACAAATATCCCAATACTGTCAACCTACTGCACCAGTGTTTTAAGGTGGACAAGTCACCTCTGTATGTGTTATATGGCAGTTAAGTGTTATCACATTTTCCTCAAAACTGTTCCCCCTCCCACCAGTATCAGACCTTAATGCCAGGTATCAGACCATTTATTCCTTTGCCAGTGTCCGCAAATGATTCAAGCATATGAATAGAGCTATCATTCTCATGACTAAAGTAGAGAGCAGCGCAGGCAACATCTAAAAGCTATGATGAGAGACTTGAAACAGCTTGGCCAGGATTGAGAATGCCCAGATTATGGCAGCCGGAAAACATAAAGAGGCATTTTCCTGTAGTAAGCAGATGAAGAAGATGAGATTTTCATTAAAATGTACATATGTTATTTTAGTAATTATTTATCTTTTACCATACAAACCTTTATAGAATGAAATATGCTTGCCACGTGATTTCTTTTATCCTGTTTTCCATTTACCGCAGAAGGGTCTAGAGGCCTTGAATGCCATTTGGAAGATTTTTTAATAACGTTACAGTCTGGCAACGCCACGCTCATTCAGTGTAATATCACTTCTCAAACTTGCATTAACAAACTCTACGTGAGGCTTTGTCACTGAGGCCTTCTGCCTTTCATAGCCATGTGCTAATTGAAGCACATCTTTATTGCTCTAATTAGCTTCTCGTTGAGTGCAATCCTGCATTGTTTCCTTTCACTAAAGACGTGTAAGAGGCATTCTCTGCCTCACTTAGCTGAATAAACCATATTGTCCATGATTTATGATTACCGTTGTTACTGCTGCTGGGAAATTTGCATCTTGTGAGCCCATGCAATCACTGACTATCCATTAAATGTAAAATAGAAAATACTGACATGATGCAGGGACTAGTTGCATGAGATTTGTTCATAATCTATTTATTTCAACTTCAACCAAAGGATGTTCTATAATGAAACCAAACCCTCAAATGAGCATAATTTGCTCTTTTTTTAACCCAAAGTCTTTAGCAGTGAAGCCTTTCTTAATCGTAAGCTAGGGTCACCTAAGAAAGCATTTCAAAATTAAAATCTTTTATCTTTGAGTTTTGTTTTCTTGTTTTTTGTTTTTCCAAATTAAACAAGCAGATACTTTGACAAAAGATAAAGGTTGAACAGTAATCTTTTATCTTTGACCTAGTGCCTTCTCCTGTAATATACACTAGTCTTTCTCACAATAATCCAGTTGAGCCTAACTGGTTGCCAATCACTAACTCACAAATGCATGGAAGCCATAAATTGGGGTTTGTCTGTGTCATCATGTGTTATATTTGGACTAAATGAAGTTCCTGGGGTACATTCAGCAACACAAATGCCAACTTCACTCAGCTTGCAAGTTGCCCTGCTTTGGAGTCTTCCAAGTTATTTCTGCTGCCTAATAAATCAAGTGAACATTACATTATACATTGCCTAATGCTGTACAAGAAACCTTTAGAAAAGCTGGCTTCTTGTGATACCATATACCATACCACAATACACCAAGTACTTTATTATGTGATTCCCTATAGAACAGGTACATTTAATTCCAAATTATTATTAAATCAAAATCATGGGTAAGCCCTTAGTCTGTTGGTTACACAATAGAAACCACCAGTATTTTAAAAATCCCTTCAGGTGAAAATATTGTCTATTGGCTTACTAGACTGATGTGTAGCATTCCAACCATAAGAAAGTGAGGTATGGTTTGAAGCCCTCAGAAGAGATTGAGAGTGAGACAGAGAGAATGTTTTCTATATTAATTCCTTAACTTCTCTGCTTTTTGTCAAGCACTTACCTGTCAAACACTTAGAGAGCAATTTAATAAAAGGTGCAAAGTTTGCCTAGGCTTGTAACCCATACACCCAATCAGTTTTTCCTGACTGTAAATGCTAATTACTGATTGTCTATGAAGGTTTTCATTCATCCAGGTTATGGTATATCTAGCAGAAGTAAATTTAGAGCAACTGATTAATCATTGAAGACATTTCACTACTCATCTGAGCAGCTTCTTCAGTTCAAATGACTTGTAAGGGAAATCCCCATCATATAACCACTTCCAATAATCCTATCACAGTAATTACACAGCATTCACAACTGCTGTGAGTTTCACTTGTCACCTCATTGGATTGTTACATTGCACCATTGTGATTGGATTATTTGAAGGGTTTATATGCCGAGGACTTCCCATACCAGTCAGTTGAACTGAAGAAGCTCCACAGATTAGTAGTGAAACATCTTCAATGATTAATCAAGAAATACAGTTCCTCTGAATTTACTTCTGCTAGATATAATTGCTGATTGGTTGCTATTGGAAGACCAGCAAACAGGTCTGGTCACTAGTGAGTGACCTGCAGGTAGCAGCCGGTGTGCTGTGTAGCCCAAATTGAACCCATTAAAGACGAAGTCATATACAGTATGAAGAATAGATATTTCATAATTAGAAAATCAAATGAACATCAAGTTCCAATACAGGCCTGTGGTGAGGCTTAATGGTAGACAAGGCAGGGTCAGTACACAGGAAGAATGGTCAGGGCTAGCAGCAGAAAGGCAAGTTATATAAGCAGGCTGAGGTCAATGGCAGGCAGCAGAAAGGTGAGGCCAAGAAGCATGCCGGGGGTCAGAACCAGGGGAATCCACAGCAAAACAGGAATAGGTTACAGATGGGGGACAGGAGAACAGGAACAAAGCAGGGAACACAGGAACCAGGCAGGGACAGGGGAACAAGGGATACTGAATTGCAGGAATAGCAGGCAAGATCAGGATTGGGAACTTTGATGATCAAGCAACTGTGAATAGCAAGGGACAGGCTTATATACGTAGGTCCTTAATTAATTGAATATTGGCATATGTTGTTAGCAAGGTGGGTGGAGTGAAGAGAGTAGCAGGTACGAGTACTGATGAGCCCCTGCTTGAAAAGCCCCCAGTGGCTCACAAGATAAATACAGACGCTTGTAACTATATAGTTCAGTGTTTGATTCCAAGTAGTTCCTCAAACCCTGTTGAGAATGTCGTTTTCATTTTGTTGATTTTAAAGAATCATAACCCATGAGCAGAATAAAGAAAACCGCTATCAGATTAGTTTTAGGGTAGCCTAAAATTATTTTGTATTTGTAAGGGTTTATTTCAACCAGGGGCCAGATGTTAAGAGCACCTTTCATGTTAGGGGGTATTGTATTGCTTATATAACAGTTGAGTATAGCAGATAGGGTATCCATGGAGCCATGGTATCATCAAATACATTATTTTAGGGATATCAAGTTTTAGTTGTTGCTCACCAGAGCTCAAGCATCCTCGGAAAATGACATGATATCAAACTGCCCTTTTTACAGTGACAAAGACAATTGACTAGCTAACTAAATAACACAGCATACATACATGCTTACATGCTTACACTGTATATTAGAATATACCACAACCATCTGGAAAGTGGCAAAAAGAAATACAATAGAAAAATACAATAGTGATTTTCTGTCTTATTGTAAAAATATATACATTACCTGTACAACATTTGAAATAGAGACAGAAGGAATACCCAAAGTATTTAAATTGTAAAGCAATGGTCCTCAACCAGTGGCTGCTCACCAGCACCTTGGATGTTGCTCCCAGTGGCCTCAAAGCAGGTGCTTATTTTTGAATTCCTGATTTGGGGCACCTTTTGTTTGCATCACAACCAGGTGTACTGCCAAACAGAGTCTCCTCTAGGCTACTAGTCCACAAAAGGACTACCAATAGTTAATCACAGACATTATTTGGCACCCCCAGGAATGTTTTTCATGCTTGTGTTGCTCTCCAACGTTTTTACATTTGAATACGGCTCATGGGTAGATAAAAGGTTGGGGATCCCTGTTGTAAAGGATTAAATGGTTCCTCCTGGGGTAAAAGGACGTTTATAAAACTTGATGATCAAACCAACATAATTTTTTGGGATACATTTTTATCAGGGTAAAATGACGTTCCAGTAAAATAAGCTAGAAAATGTGGCTTCCCTTGGACTTAAAGTTTAACAACTTTTTACAGGGATATAAAGAGAAGAGAAAAGCTAGGTCAATGCCACCCAGGCCTGCATGAGACATTCGAGGTTACAATATGTTACAGCACTTCTCTACAGTCTTTGGGCTATGCTAGTAGTTATTTTGTTTTCATTAATGTTTGTGATTCTTTTATTGATGAAAGCTACAGCTGTTTCTTTAGATTTATGTATTTTGCACTCCTAAATCATGTTATACAGTATACCCTGTTCTGGACCAGGGGATGAGGGCGACATTTTTGTTTGGGAAGGCTACGAATAGTAGGTTTTCTTGGAGAACATATAATTAAATATGGATATAGAGCATTCTTATAATTTAGAATGTTTTCATTGTTAATCTGGAAGCTTTAGCAGACAGACTGGCAGAGCAGAGCAGCAAAAAAAGTTTAGTTTGAAGTGCAAGCTTGGCAGCAGCATTCATTTCAGGTTAGAACACAAGTGCTATATACATAAGAATATAAATGCATACATGCACAAGGACACAGAGTTTCATTTTTTATTTAGCTTAAGCTTGTTGCGGGCCAACATTTGATCAAAGTACATTTAACTAAAAGCAAGGTTATGGATCCAAGAATATCAAAAAATCAGCCCAAATCTCTCCTTACCTGACCTTCAGCTGGGTTTCTAGTGGCACAGTTTGGAAACCAACAGATTACAAATCAGGCCATTTCTTGAAGAGATAGGAATAAATTGTAAATATCAAGGCAATGTAATTGTGTGGTTTAAATTTTACCTTGGAAGGAATGGATGAAAATGATTGACCATTGTCTGTCACATGCCGGCACTGCATAAGTAACATATAATAATAATAGGTGAACACAGGAGGACTTGAGAGAGAGGGTAAAAACAGGGAACCAAGTGAAAAGCATATAGCATGAATGGTGATATAGCCTGACCTTCAATAGGAAGGTTAATAGTGGAGTCCAAAATGAGACAAGCAAAATGACAGGCTCTATAGTACAATAATTAAGACATAATCTAAAGGATACTGTTATAAAAGGATGGCAGAGAAACAGAAGAGTGAAATGACAGGGAGTAGACCTAAGAAGCCTATTATGTTATATGGATTTTATGAAAAAAATACACTACTTTACAATTTCGATACAGGGAAATAATTAACTTTAAAATTTGCTTTAAACAAATGTTTTTTTTTACCATACAGTAAACCCTTCATTAAAAATGTAATCCTATTACAATTAATAGGATTATTTATTTTTTAAATATGCTATATTTCCCAATAGCTTTACAGACAGGAGATTCCAAGAAATTAGCTGACATTTAGGAGAAGTGCCATTATAAAACCCTGTTACAGTGTCTTTGTTTCTAGAAGACTGCCTTGTTTTTCCAGCTTCTTTTTTAATGCCTATGCAAATCCCACATCTACCATTCCAAGCCATGTGGTCCAATACAAAATGCATCATCAATCCTTCCCACCATCCATAACTCCACTTTATTATCTGATTTAAGTCTGCGGATCAGGCCCCTGGTCAAATCAATCACATGGCAATGGGATCTGTCCAAGAAAAACCTTAGCGCACAATACTAAACTTTGACAGTTCTATTCCATTGGAAGCAGAAGCAGGAGGGGGTTTGACCTTTAAACTTAAACTGGTTTATATATAACAGTCGCTCTGTTTCACTCCTGGGATTGTACAGTTTTTTTGGCAATGAATGGGGCTTTGTGAAACTCTACTGTGCGGTCAGTCAAAACCAATCTGGCTTTTTTAGAATGTTTCAAGAAAAAAAAAATCAATCTTAAAATATACAAGGGAAAATCAGTCAAATATCAGCTGGTGATCCGACAAATGAATGCATTTATTTGGAGGTCTCCAAATGAGGAAATCATGTTTTACTAGGTTGTCCCAGTGCTCTCTAAGCTCTGTTTATGTAGACTTTCAACTGTAAAATGCAATTAATCAGGCAGCAAAAATGAAATTATATTAATGGTTCTTATGGAAAGATTAAAATTACACAAAGGTTTTCCTGTTATCTTTTGTATTTATCTTTTATTCTAGCAGATAAATATTAGACCATGCAAAAATAAAGCAGTCAGCATTCGAAGGCAGCAGTGCTCAAGCTTTTTCATTGTGCAGTTATGGATTAAAGGTTTAAATATGGATTCTAAATGTAGCACACCTATAGGAGATATGTGTTGGTAGTGTGACTTTCTGCCAGAGTACCCTGGGCACCCTTAGGCTATGCAATTCCCAGCTGTGCAATGGTACTCTAAACACTCTACTCAGGTGGATCCTGGCTTGTTTTCTGGTACATAGATAAACCGACTTGGAAATAAAAGTTTTTCAGGAGATGCTTCAAAACAAATGAACGTCTTTATTGCGCATAGCAGGCAGGCTTCTAGTGAATGCAACAGTTCTCAATGACAGTTTGTACAGATTCACATCAATCCTAGATATCTTCTCAATAGTTTGTAACACTCACATTTGGGACTACTCCTTGTAAATCTACTCCCCAGAGGTCGTACTGCCTGTCCCGGTGATCTTATTCCCAGCAGAAGTAAACTCAAAGATGGTATTTTGCTCTCTGGCAGCTTCCCCTGCCCTTGTGCTCAACCATTCTCTGGAGGTATCTAGCATCCTTGGCAGACCTCCTGCCCTGAGCTAACCCACTCAATGGTGGAATCTTGATCCCTGGTAAATCTGCCAAAAGCATGCTCACTTGTGTCCCTTTGCTGGATCACCGGAAGGGTACTAACGCCAATATCTTCCTTGTTGGGCCTTGGACTCCAGCTACACAACCTAGCCCTGCCTATCACATATAAAGTGACTATAATAATTTTAAATTGTCAGTGAACTTTAACTTAACAGGCCTGGCAATTACCCAGACCCAATCCTGTACCCAGGAACCCACAAGGTGGGATCCATGGAAAGAGAAGTGAGCACATGTGTGCTCTCCCTTTTATCTTTCTAAACACTGCCACATACTGGACAACAATGAGCCAGATCAAATTACTGACCCCATGAAAAAGGAAATAATCACCCAGGGATCACTAAAGACTACTTTTGGGCGCAGATTTATCAGAGGTTGAGGTGAATTTTTGAATGAAAATGTTTTTAATTTTTTTGTGTACTTCGACTAGGGAATAGTCAAAATTCGATTCATATGTGAAAACAATTCAAAAATTTGAATATCGAAATTTATCATGTACTGTCTCTTTAAAAAATTGCCATCTAAAACCTGACGAATTGTTGTTTTAGCCTATGGGGGACCTCCGAGAACCTATTTGGAGTCAATTGGTGGACTTTGAAAAAATCTAAGTTTTCTTTGGGGAAAAACTTTGAATTGAATTCAATCGAATTAGCTATTCCTTCGAATCGTACGATTTGAATTTGGCTGGATGCGGACCTATTTAATCGAAAACTGACCTATTGGACCAAAAAAAAACTTCTAGGTTGATCTTTTTGAATTCGAATTTCAACATTTTTTCAATTTGAAATTCGACCCTTGATAAATATGCCCCTAGGTGCCCACATTGCAGGGGGAAACTGCTCATGGAAATGTCTAACACTCTATATAAATATACTGAAAAATTCATCATCATTGATAATTAGTCATTGCCACCATCAATACATCCCAGTGCTGGAGACAAATTTAGAACTCTAGCCCTCCCTCAGAAAAAAAAGTTTGAAAAGAATTTGAAAAGGATATTTGGGGAGTTTAAAATTAGGGCTGAGCACTGAGCACTGAGGACTATAATTAGCAAATTTAGCCTTGTGACAATGAAAAGACAGCTTTGATATGAAACCATGAAAAACAATAAAAGGGAAGTTGGCTAAAACTAGAAAGGTAATGATAAACTGGTGATAATGACACTAAAAAATTTATTTTCAAAATATTAACCTACATTAAAATTTACATATAGGTCACATTGGTTGTTTTTTGCTGAATGTTCTGCTTTTGTAAATAATTATTACTTGAAGTTCCTAAACCTGAATGTTTTGCCGACCTGACTGTCCAATCATCTGTCCTATCTCTTTAACTGTCAGGGGGCCTATCAGCTCCCAGCGGGAGTAGTCCTGACCATGGAGGAAGCCCAGGAGTAAAAGTCCAAGTTCGTGGTACAAATAGGAGTCAGGCAAAATCGTGGTCCAAATCCAGGCAAAAGTCCAATAGGCAGGGAGATTAGAAGCAAAGTCAAGGTTCAGGCAGGGTCAAAAGTCCAATAAACAGTATAACACGAATTAACAAGCACCCAGGAACTCACAAAATAATTCCTAGAATCGGGCATTGAACCGATGTCCTGGGTGTCCTTTTTTTAAATTTGGCGCTGGTTCCCGTGACGTCATCGCGCCAGCGTCCTGACACCGACTTCGCTGCGCAACCACTGTCCACACTGTCCTTCTCTTGTTTTACATAATTTTAAAGGTAGCAATTAACTATGGACTTAACAAAGCAAAGCAACAAGTCCAGGATACTGTCTATACTTCTGCTTGCTATAGGTTTCATTTACATCCACAAGTGCAGTAAGCAAATTGCAAAATTTAAGCACAATTGCCATGTTATTTTCCCAAAACTGTGGTCACAAACAGCTTTGTAACTACACCGCGCCAGGCCCCCCTGCAAAAAAGCTTTTGGAAGGGCCCAGCACACACACCTACCTACCTGCTGCTCCCCTCCTCCCCTGCTTACATGAATGCTCCCACTGCTGATAGCTTGCAGTTATCACGTGTGCCCTATTCTTTTGGTGCAACAGTGCAACTGACAAAGTGCACTCTAATAATAAAACAGTACACTGTATTTGATTCAAACTAATATATAATTAATCCTTATGGGAGGCAAAACCAGCCTGTTGGGTTATTTAATGTTAAAATTATCTTCTATCAGACTATGGGGCAGATTTATCAAAATGTGATTTCAGAGCTTAATAAATAAAAACTCACTCTTAGTCTATTCATTCCTGTGGGATTTTAGAATTGTATTTTTCAATGGATGAAAGTTAGAACTCACCATTTGCTAAATGCGGTTCTAAAAATCCCTTAGGAATGAAGAAAACGTCGGAGGGTTTTTATTTATTAAGCTCTAAACTCACATACCGTATATACTCGTGTATAAGCCGACCCGTGTATAAGCCGAGGTACCTAATTTACCTAAGAAAACTGGAAAAATTTATTGACTCGTGTATAAGCCTAGGGGCTGATTGAAAATCAATCTGTACCTGCACCCACTGAATAACAATGAAAGGTAGGCCTGCCCACAGTTTAAAAAAAAAAATTGTAAGCACACCAGTCACAGTAAAATAACTTATAACTCAACCAGGGGCAGAGAGATGGAGAGATGCAGCAACTACATACGAGGCTCCTTCTGCGGCCCCAACAGTGTGCAGGACACATGTAAATGTTTACAGTCCGCAGGAAGAGCTTTGAAATTCCTCTGCTTATTTTGGTCACAAACTCTTCTAGGAGAATATGGCCTGGATGGGGGAAGGGGGTCCAATAATCCCATTATTATAAATAAGCCCCTGTTTAGCAGTTGGTGCTGCCATGCTGGTTCCTGTAGGGAGAAGATAATCCATATAGAATACAGGGCTAGCAGTGGGTGCTGGGAAATAACACAACACTTTATACAAAAGGGCCCTGGTCCCCACACCCCATTTTGTGAGCCTATGAATATCAATGAAGTGAGGAGTTACTAATGACACACCCAGGTGCTGAAAGTAGGGGTTATTTTCTTTCAAATACCTTATATACACCAATCCCTCACTGGATCCCTCACCTCCCTCTCCCATAGCGCATCAGGACTCTGTGACTGACTGTCACGATCGCCGCCCGGAGCAGGTCCAGGAGCTCCGGGCGGCGCGTCCTTCCCTGCCGGCGTCGCTCCCAAAATGGCGGCGCCCATGGCCGCCACGTGGGTAGCGGCGCCGGCGCCTCTACCCACGTGGCGGCCATGGGCGCCGCCATTTTGGAAGGACGCCGGCAGGGAAGGACGCGCCGCCCGGAGCTCCTGGACCTGCTCCGGGCGGCGATCGTGACAGTCAGTCACAGAGTCCTGATGCGCTATGGGAGAGGGAGGTGAGGGATCCGGTGAGGGATTGGCGTATGACCCGCGTATAAGCCGAGGTCGAGTTTTTCAGCACATTTTGGGTGCTGAAAAACTCGGCTTATACGCGAGTATATACGGTAAATGCCAGGTCGCAAGCATTCTGCATAACAAATCCCATACCTGTATCGGTTATAATACGGTAAGAAATAAGGTTTTGTAGGTAAGCTGACACGGAAAAAAGGTTTAGAACAGCTGAACAATATCCACATTAAAGTCAAAGTTCAAAAACAGATACAAATTGCAAGAAAATGCGGTCGCTGGACATTTCCCAGCCACAGCAGCAGTAACAAACAATTAAACTATTTATCCCTGAGACAAATGATAATGCATATTAGAAGTTCAAAATAAATTTATTGGTTAAGAAACCCTAAGAAATTACTGGATCTGTAGAAAATGAATAAGGTAGAGATGCAATAACTAGAGTATTTGCCATGAGAAGATTATATAGCAAATACAGAAGTAAGACAAAGCACATGGGAAAATGAGGTGTTGCATGAACTGAGCCACATGGACCATTTTCAGACAGCCCATTGGTTAAAAAGTGACTGCTACAGCACATAGTCTAATGGCACAGACTCTTAACTGTGTGTGCGGGTAGAACGCCTATATCCAGACCGTACTGTACAGAATTTGTACTGGGCAGCACATGGCGTGCTTCCAACATGGAGAATTCTGTCACAATGGTTGTGATTTACATATTTTCGGTATTTATCAAAAAATTTATGAATCTGCAGTCTGGCAAAGTAAATATGGATTTGGATGCCCAATAAAAAAGCCAATTAAACAAGGGCTTTAAAAATTGCACAAGCTGAGGCTGTTGCTAAAAAAGAGGGACACCCAATAAATTCAAGTTTTGCTCAGATAGTTCTTCCTTTTTTCTAATTTTTGTCAAATCAGCTGATGAACTTGCACATGAGGTATCCCAGCCTACAAGCTAGATATAGAGATATACAGTAAGGGGAATACTAAGGGGCACATTTACTAAGCCTCGGGGGAATATTCGAATTTCAAAGTAAATTTTTGGATATTTTTGGATTTTGGACCATCGAATAGGCTACTTCGACCATCGAATTGGACTTTTGACTTTGATTCGAACGATTCAAATAAAAAAATCATTTGACTATTCGACCATTTGATAGTCGAAGTACCGTCTCTTTAAAAATCCTTCGAATTCAATACTTTGCCAAGTTAAACCTACCGAATTGCATTATAAGCCTATGGGGACCTTCTACAAGCATTTTCTAAGTTTTTGGCATCGAATAAAAATCCTTCGATTGATCGCTGAAAATCATTCGAATTCGATTCGAACGATTTTTATTTGATCGATCAAATGCTTATTTTAGCGCTAAATCCTTCGAATTTGATATTCAAATTCAAAAGATTTCAATTCGATGGTCGAATTTGAGGGTTTTAACCCCTCGAAATTCGACCCTTGATAAATACCCCCTAAGTCTTGAAACCAACAGAATGATTAATACATATTGCTTTTATACACACTGTAGATACCATATTATTAGTTATGAAGGATTCCCTGATCCAGACTTTTAGTTTCCAGCCCTTCTTGAAGGTTTAACATTTGGCCATAGGCCCCCTTAGCTTATTATAACATTACAGACAATGTCAGTGTATTAGTCATTTAGCCACAGAATACCGATGCCAAAAAAATAGTTTTAACCCAAATATCACCCTTATTGATTTTCTGGTCTTTCAGTTCAAACTGAAAAAGCAAATAGACATTCTACTTAAATTATACTGTAAGTTCAAGCCCCACCAAAGTGGCCTGCTCTTTAGTTTGGGAAACACTGCCTTGATCAAATGTTGGATCACTACAGAGTGCTGGTAAGGCCCCATGTAGAATATGCCATACAGTTTATGGTCTCCAGCGCTCAAATTGGATATTATTGAATTAGAGAGGGTCCAGAGAAGTGCAATTAAGCTGGTAAAAGGTATGGAAAATCTTAGCTATGAGGAAAGACAAATTGGGGATGTTAATGCTGGAGAAGAGGTGATAAAGGGGGATTATGATAACTATGTATAAATATATAAGGGAATGATATAATAATCTCTCTAATGCTTTATTTACTAGTAGATCCTTCTATCTGACACATGACACCCATTCTGATTAGAAGAAAGGAGGTTTCGTCTAAATATTGGAAGGGTTTTTTTTTAAAGTGAGAGCTGTGAAGATATGGAATTCTCTTCCAGAGAATAGGCACTGGAGAATAGACGCTTTAGGGGTGATTTGATAACTATGTAAATATATATAGAAGGGGATCATATAATAATCTCTCTAATGCTTTATTTACCAGTTGCTCGTTACAACTGATACGAGGTCACCCATTCCAGTTAGAAGAAAGGAGGTTCCAGCTAAATATTCAGAAAGGGTTTTTTACAGTGAGAGCTGTGAAGATGTGGAATTCTCTCCCTGAATCAGTTGTACAGGCTGATACATTAGATAGCTTTAAGAAGGGGTTGGATGACTTTTTAGCAAGTGAGGGAATACAGGGTTACGGAAGATAGCTCATAGTACAAGTTGATCCAGGGACTGGTCAGATGACATCTTAGAGTCAGGAATTTTATTTTCTTCTCTGAGAGGCAAATTGGAGAGGCTTCAAACTGGGTTTTTTTGCCTTCCTCTGGATCAACTAACAGTTAGGCAGGTTATATATATATATATATATATATATATATATATATATATATATATATATATATATACAGATCCGCAGTGGTGCACTCCACAATGAAGTAGGTAATCGCCTAGGTGCTGGTAACGGAATTGTATACAGTACATGAAAAAAGACCGCACTCACAGGACTTTCGCAAGAAAATAAGCCCCCATGGGCTGTGACTTTTATTCCTCAACGTTTCGGCTAGTACACTCTAGCCGTCCTCAGGAGGTAAAACATAACACACATAGGACCTCACTGTGTGTTATGTTTTACCTCCTGAGGACAGCTAGAGTGTACTAGCCGAAACGTTGAGGAATAAAAGTCACAGCCCATGGGGGCTTATTTTCTTGCGAAAGTCCTGTGAGTGCGGTCTTTTTTCATGTACTGTATATATATATATATATATATATATATATATATATATATATATAGACTTAAAAGGTTGAACTTGATGGAGGTGTGTCTTTTTTAACCTACAGTAACTTACTGTGTTACTATGTTATGTTACTAAGACTGGCTTCAGCTTCTAATAGCTGAAGACAACTGACATATAATTTCAGCTGCACATCACCAGTTCGGCACTAGGAAAAAAACATTTTAAACTGTTTGAAGTCCGCATCCTGCTAATGGATAAGCTGAATGGTCACATCACTGGTCATCTTATATCAAGAACTGATGTAAACAGCAGGTTCTGCCAATCACAAAAGTTGGATGGAAGAACTGAAAGCTCATTTATCATAACTTTTTACAAATCTACTTAAAAACAATTAAAATGAAGTGTTATAATAAATGAACATTTTAAAAGATATTTTTTGGCTCACCAGTTTTCCTTAATTGTGCATTAGTGAAGTTCAGTAAATATCCCAAGTATGTGTCTCAAACAATAGCATTTCCCAAGGTTCATCTCCTGCACTCCTGTCATGAATACTCTAGAGCTCTGTCATAGTTTTCTAAGGTGTGAAGTGATTTCCTAACTTGATTTCTCACATGAAAGAATAATTTATAGGTCAAAATGCAGACAGTTATCAACAGCTTTTATGAAGCCAATAAGGAAAAGTAAATGTGGTCTCTGTCTCTGAGAGACCCATGAATGGCTTTCGAATAAATAATTCTTGCTGAAAGTCGAGCCGAAAGTTTCCAGTGACTGTTGAAATTCTTTGTCTCTGGAGTTTTAACATAAAACTCCTATTGTACGGATTGCTATTTGGCTCGGAAATTAGTAACAATCCACATTTTGTGATACTAATTGGTGACATTAACATTTTACCAATATTGAAATGGCCAATATTTTGGATTTGGATTTTTAGCTGCTCTGGGGTATGAGAAATCTCTAAAGATTTGAGATTTCATTTTTATTTGAAAAATTTTCCCCCTAAAAACCTGGACCAGAAAAAAAATTGAGGTTTAATAAATGGGCCCCTATGTGCCATTTGTTAAAAGACACTGTAGGAAGAAATTCCGGCACCATAGAGATTACAGTTGTTAACATGCCGACACAAACAGAAGGGTAAAGTGCACAGAGGTTTGGGCAATGGTTTGTAAGATACAAGGTAATGGTCTAGTGCTCCAAATGTATCTGAGTTTCTCTTCGAAGAGGTTGAGAGATTGTTCCAGATGGAGGAATGCAGGGATAAAGTTCCAAAGGTAAGGAGCAGCAATATAGAGAGTTTTAAGTTTTAAGCAGTGGCTATGGATGGTATGAACAGACAGTGGCTTTGAGAGGAACAGTTGAGACGATCAGACAGGGTGGCTTTATTTTCTGTCACTCTGTATTCAGACAGTATGCCTGACATAGCCTTCCAAAGTTGTCATTGGGAATCATGTAAAAATGCAGCACAGCAGTGATGACAGGTCATATACAGTATAGTGATGGGCGAATTTATTCGCCAGGCGCCAGGCGCAAATTCTCGGTGAATTCCCGCAAAATCCCCACGATAATTCGTCGGCATCAAAAAAAAAATGGACGCCGGCATCTGTTTCTTTGGACGTCAAAAACGAGACGCTGTCGCCATTTCACAACAATTTCCGAAAAATTCCTGCGAAATTCTCAAATTTTTTGGAGAAGCAAAACGCTTTTGCACCGTTTTCAGCAGTAGTGATGGGCGAATTTGGGGCGTTCTACTCCTGGTTTCAAATATTGATATTTTTGTTATCCGTGTTCTAGAGCCCGCTGGATTATGTTTTTTTTATACAGAGGATAATATTAATAATAATATCAAATGCAGCACTCATGCTATTTGAAAGAACTCAGGGCCTTCTTACCATTAACCCTTTCAAAACTGAAGTCATGAGTCTATAACAGCTATAACATCGCAGACTCTTTAATCATTCACTCTCTACTCCTGGTTTCAGATATTGGTATTTTTATCCATGTTGTACTGTAGCATGCAAAAACTGGAAGACTTCCCTACATGCAACATAAACCTTAGATCTAGCATATCTTAGCATAGGGATCACTCATCCTCTACTCCTAGTTATATTATATTTTTATCCATGTTGTAGAGCCAATGGAATATTTTTTTATACAGAGGATAATATTAATAATAATAATAATATAAAATACAGCACTCACACAAAGTATGTAGTTTCAAAGAACTCCTTATCCCTTTTAAAACCGAAGTAATGAGTCTGCTATAACAGACACTGCAAGGGGTGCTTCACCTTTACGTTAATGTTACGTTAGTATATTATAGAATTTCTATGGCTATGAAGATTTTCATTCATCCAGGTTGTGGTATATATAGTATAAGTAATTCTAAAACAACTGGACTGGCTGAGTAATCATTAAAGACGTTTCACTACTCAAGCATCTTCAAAGATTACTCAGCAAGTCTAGTTGTTTTAGAATTACTTATACTAGATATAGAATGGTTAATTCTAAGCATTTTTTCAATTGGCCTTGATTTTTCTTCCGACTCTTTCCAGCTTTCAAATGGGGGCCGCTAATCCCATCTAAAAAAACAAATATCCTGTAAGGCTACAGATGTATTGTTATTGATACTTTTTATAACTCAACTTTCTACTTAGACCCTCTCCTATTCACATTGCAGTCTCTTATACAAAGAAGGGTAACTTGGACCCTAGCAACCTGATTGCTGAAACTGGAAACTGAAGAGCTGCCGAATAAAAAGCTAAATAACTCAAAAAAACACAAATAATCAAAAACAAAAACCAATTGCAAATTGTCTCAGACTATACATCATATTAAAAGCTAATTCAAGGGTGACTAAACTCTTTAAAGGACACTTCACTATACGGGAATCCCCAACACAAGGGCTAGATTCCAAAGAACACCCTTCAGACTAAATTTAAATTAAACTTCATTTGCTCTGAGTGATTATTGGGACATAGCAAATAACTAATGACGAATCACAGTGGAAGGTACGATGACATATTTTTTTCTGAACACAAAGTCTACGTATTTTTTATACAATTTTAAGATAATACCATTTAAATGAGCCCTTTGCACAAAGTCAAGGAAGCCACTCTAAAATCAGATAGAAATATATAGAATTTGTTGCTTATGATAGAACTAGTGGATACTTGCTGAAGCTGCTGTACACAGGGTAATCTTACACATAAGAATACAAACCATCCAATCTTGTCCTCCTATTACAATGCAGAGTAAATGAGCCCTTATACTCTTGTAATTCTATAAACATTTACTTTTACATAAAGGCAGTAACATGAAATACTCCCCTAAATAAAGTGCCATTATGTTTGGGAATAAAGAGATGGGATGGGCTAAATGTTTACAGATGAGTTTACTCAATTCATGTTTTTTGGTTGCTGATTAAATGCATCTGATTGCTGCAAAATAGAATGCCTTCTGTGAGATGATTGGAAACATAGCAGCACAATCATTTGCAGATGTCAGATGTACACAATACACAAACATGCCACACCATTTTGTGCTGAAAGAGACGTCAGCCTGAGGCACAACATTAATTCCATTGGTACATTGAAGCAAAGGTAAATCCAGCTTCTGTTAGAGCTACAGATCACAGCCTGTGTTGTTTATATGAAGTGACGAAGGCCTAAACATAATGCATCGGCTACAGTCTTTGGATATCAGAGGAATATCCAGACTTATCAAACACAAGTGACCCTGGCATCTACAACATCTCTGGCAATAACAAACCCTTTATTAAGGCAGAAACGTGGCTGTGACTAACACCAGCATTTTGGGTCTGATTTCAGTGATGGGTTTTTGATGTTGCTGTTGCAAAATATTGGATTATTATTGGTATTATAGTAAAATAATCCCCTAGAAGCCAAAAGGGTACAAGGCAATGGAGCCCTGACATTACTAGGGACATGATATAGGCAGTATATGCAGTTGTTTATTGCTGCACAAAACAAAACAAAATTTTGCCTCTTTATAGGTCCCTGGTAAGGAATCACCTTGAGTCTGTCCTTAAGAGGGATATAAATGAGCTGGGGAGAGTGCAGAGACGTGCAACTAAACTGGTTAGAGGGATGGAAGACTTAAGTTATATTATATAATTTAAATATTATAGACAGATAGCAAGAGACCTTTTTTTTCCATGAAATGGATCTCCGCACTAGAGGTCATCCCTTTAGACTAGAGGAGGTAGTTCTTCAGAGTGAGGATAGCGAGGATGAAGAAAGCACTTCCGGGTGATGTTGTGATAGCAGATTCTGTTAATATCTTTAAAGGAGAATTAAAGCTTAACTAAAGAAGTAGGTAGAAATAAATGTTGCACATTATGTTTTAGGCATCTGTACCAGCCCACTGGTACAGATCCAACCACTGCCCTTTAGTAGTAAAAATCTATGTCTCCAAGGATGCCCAAGTAGCTCCCCATCTTCTTTTCTGCTGATTCACTGCACATGCTCTGTGCTTTTGTCACTTACTGAACTTAGGGACCCACTCACAATATACAGTACACATAGAGTAGAAATGTCACAATATAAGGCTGATTAGTAATTAATACAGATAATTTTTACATGGTAGAAAAAAAAACAATGGTGTAGTTGCCCTTAAATAATTTGTTTAAGGACAAAGGACACCGATCTTAATATGACTTGCTAGGTAATTCTAAATATTGATTTAGAAAATGGTACACAGTGTCGGATCATTTATCCGGAAACCGGTTATCCAGCCAAATTACAGGAAGGTCACCTTCCATAGACTTCAACTAAATCAAATAATGAAACTTTAGAAAAATTGCCATATTCTCTGTAGTAACAAAACACTACCTTGAACTTGATCCCAAGTAAGATATAATTCATCTTCACTGGAGGCAGACCAATCCTATTTGGTTTAATTCATGTTACAATGATTTACTAGTAGACAAGGTATGGAGATCCAAATTACAGAAAGGTCCCTTATCTGGAAAACCCCAAGTCCTGAGCATTCTGGATAACAGGTTCCATACCTGTACTAAATACTGAGTGCAGATAATCAAGACACTTAGGGGCCCATTTATTAAACCTCACATTTTTCTGGTCAAATTATTAGAGGAAAAAAACCTACATTTTTTATAGATTTATTCTACCAAACTGCTAAAAATCCAAATCCAAAAATACTCCATCTCAAACCTGTCGAAGTTGTATAGACATCAATGGCCTATGTATGAAGATGTTTCTTGACATTGTGATCCACGCTGGTTTTCATCCGATAATCTGACAAAGTAGACTTTTGGTGGCGACAATTCAATATAGTAAATTTTTTGTGGTGCCAATTGTACGATTCAAATTGACGCACAAATTTGTGAGAATTTTTTTTTGCTCTGACTTTTTCAAGAAGAATTATTGATAAATGAGTTAAATTCATGGATGGGAGTTAGGTGGACTTTGCTTTATATAAAAAAAGGAAATAAACTCAAGTTTTAGTAAATACCCCCCTTAATGGTGTTATATATTGGCAATTAATTGCAAAATGTATCTGACAAAACAGAGATGTGCTCAACTATATCTAGTCAACGGTGACAATGCAGATGATATCTCACCAATGTTTTAGGGTCAGGGCACACACTCAGATTCAGGGAGATTAGTTGCCCTGCGACAAATCTCCTCTTCTTTGGGGGCGACTAATCTCCCCGAACTGCCTCCTGTCAGCTAGAATGTAAATCCCCAGCAGGATGGCATTAGGATCGCTTTGTTTTCTGAAGTTGCCCGAAGTTTCCTTGTGAGGCAACTTTCGGCCGACTTCTTTGGAAAACAAAGCGCTCTGAGGCAGTTCGAGGAGATTAGTCGCCCCAAAGAAGAGGAGATTTGTCGCCGGGCGACTAATATCCCCCCGAATCTGTGTGCACTGACCCTTAGTAGTAATCCACAGAAAATTCATTATGAATTGAGTGATGTATTCGTCTAACACAAACTCTCCTCATTTTTTTCCTCCACTGAATGTTTGGTAATGGATATATTATTTTAGACAAAGCTAAGTTGCCCTTTCATCTAGTGAACACTTGGAGTCACAATGAAGGCACTATACTGCTATTCGGATAAGAGGCTAAAAAAACAGCTGTTTTAAATCAGAGCTTGGCTTAAATCCCCTGTGGTTGATGGGAAGGAAATCTTGACATTGTGAAACCAGCATCACTTTGTACCCAAGTAAATCTAATTTGACAAGCTGAGTATTAATTCATGCTTGTGGGCAATATTCTTCTGGAAATCTTTAAGTCCATGCAGGATCTTATCCTACACCACTCATTATGACTATTAGAGGCTTCATTGTATATTACTGCCAAAACAGCTCAATATGTTAACGCTGTACAAAGAAAATGTAGCCATTCGGGGACTTTTCGTAGAATAGGTTGACATTGCTTCCCTGTAAAACTGGTCATTACTCGCAGTGACGTAGGAATCTACTGTTAACAAAAGTAATCACATTACCCATTATGTCTGATCTTCACAAACCACTAAAACAAAATATTGTCAATGACTGTTCAGTTCCCGGGGGATTAAACAGATTCTTATCTTTATGTTATTTAAATACAGCTGTGGGTTGTTTTATCCAAATAGTTTGTTTTACAGATAATAAGGCACATTCATTAATATACTGTAGGTGCTTAATTGCAGAATTATCTTTGAATAGGCTGCTACAAGAAATGTAAGCAAAGATCTGATTGGTTGATATAGGCAGCTGCGCTGGTGCAAATTAGGACATATGTTTGCAAATCAGCCCCAAACTGTTTTTCCAAGAAAACTACTGAAACCCACCCAACAATGAAAAAAAACAGCAGTATAAGAGTTTTTGCAAATGGGCATATTCTTTTAAGTTTTTATGTTTGCAATTTTAACTTTACAAAACAAACAAGGAAATGAAGAAAGAAAAAAGAAACAGGTAGATTTCCATCAAAGCCTGTAGAGTACAGGTATCCAGAAAGCTCAGGACCTGAGGTTTTCCGTGTAAGGGATCTTTCTGTAATTTGGACTTTCACACCTTAAGTTTACTAAAAAAATCATTTAAACATGCAAAAAACTTAATAGGATTGTTTTCTCACCAATAAGGCTTAATTATATCTTTGTTGGAATCAGGTACAAGGTATTACAGATTTTAAAATTTGGTTTTAAAATGTTGAATTATACAATATATATATATATATATAATGGAGTCTGTGGGAGACTACCAATCCCTAATGCCAGGGTTTCTGGATAAGGGAACCTATACCTGTACATATCAAACATTGGTGTCATCCTGCATTGCATGTCATAGGCCCCAAGTTGCCTCAAACCTTTTTTTTTTTTGACAGACCTGAGCTAGATAAGTCAGTGTTTTGCTGGGAGGGTTATCATTCATCAGTGATCACCAAAAGGCAAGGGTAGGGGGAGCTGTAGACTTCCAGTGGAGTAGGATAGCTTGAGAATTTTCATGTAGTGGCTTTTTTTCCACTGAACATAGTAACATAGTAAGTTAGGTTGAAAAAAGGCTCCCACCCACCAAGTTCAACCTCAAGTCTAAATATAACCTGCCTAACTGCTAGTTGATCCAGAGGAAGCCTCTCCAATTTGCCTCAGAGGGGGAAAAATTCCTTCCTGACTCCAAAATGGCAGTCCCTGGATCAACTTGTACTATGAGCTATTTCCCATAACCCTGCATTCCCTCAGTTGCTAAAAAGCCATCCAACCCCTTCTTAAAGCTATCTAATGTATCAGCCTGTACCACTGATTCAGGGAGAGAATTCCACATCTTCACAGCTCTCACTGTAAAAAAACCCTTTCCAAATATTTAGAGGGAACCTAGTTTCTTCTAAATGGAATGGATGCCCTTGTGTCAGCTAGAAGGACCTGCTGGTAAATAAAGCATTAGAATAGAAAGATTATTATATGATTCCCTTATATATATACATAGTCATCATATCACCCATGAGTTAGCAGAGCCCATTCTTTAACACTATTCCTGTGCTGGACCCTGGAATGCAGGTGAGATGCAACTTTCAGCATTAGGCAGTATGGCATGGTGCTGTGGATGCACAATATTCACTCTCACTCTATTTACTATATTCACTCGATAAAAAGCCACCACAAGGGAACACACAAGTAAACGCTCATGTGTAAGAGCCCTAATTACATGCCATCATAACAGATTTATTCTTGATTAGTATAATTTACAAGGTATAATGAGCACCAGCAGTACAAATCAGAGCATGGTTTTTTTTAAGCATTCCGGATAAAACGTTTCTGGATAACCAATCCATTATTAACATTCAGTTTGTGCATATCTGACCTGATGCAAAAACAGCAGGGATGGGTATTGGGCAAGTACTTATTTTGAAAGGGAACCTTATGTAAAATGTTATCTTGGTAAGAGTAGATATCGATTGTCCTAACCAGGCACAAGCACATGAAGGAGGGGGAAAAAAGGCTTTGAACTGGGGGATATGTGCACCCGACTTTTGTACCCACTGCCAGTGCAGTTAGGTTAGACAGCATGAGAATCAGAAGTGTCCCAGATCAAAATTCATATTTTTGTAGATGTGCCCACGATAAGGCACTGAAACAGTTACTAGCAAAAAAAAATATAAACAAATAAATAAATAAAAAATGTGGAGAGTGCGAGGCTGCCCATGTCTTGTTTGATTCCTAGGGCTGTTATTACAACTGCATTACCAGCATTGATTTCCCATCCAGTAGCCTGCTTCACTACTACCTTCATCCACAACTGCTGCCATAGTAACCATGATAGTATGTGAATGTGACTGCTGTCATACCATGCAATTCTATTCATGTCATTATGCAGGGGGGCAACCAGACCGAAATTGTGGAAGGACTAGACACACAGTTAACCCTCTCGAAGCAGATATCTCCTGCCGTGTTAGGTGAAAAGACTTTCTTGTATATAAGGGGAAAAAAAAAAGCACCGCTGTGTCGGATTAAAATCAGTACACACTGCAGATAAAGAATTCAGACCTCAAGATGATGATGACCAGTCCATTTACTATGTTTTTTATTTTGCAGTATTTTCAAATGTTCTAAGCTGCAAACGTGATATTGCTTGTATATAGTAAATTATCCTCTGTTCCCTCTCAAAAAGTTTCAGTATGTCCAGTTTATTTGCTCACACATATAGTCACATTACTTATTTGGCTAATGGGGTTTGAAGAATAGAGATCAAACTCTCTTTTCTTTCTTTTGTCATATAACGTTGTCACGTTCTCAGTAGTAGAGTATTCTGACTTCACTGCATGAAAAGCAATTTCTGCTGGCTAAATGGGATTAATGAGGTCCTAGTTGGCTCGTTGTATATTTTAAAAGAAGGCAACACAGATGTCAATATATCTTATTTACTAGTAAACTTGAAGGTGTAGTAATGGACTTGCCTTGCTGAGATACTCAAGTTATAGCCTAATGGACAGAAGTGGATTCTGAGACAGCAGGCTGTAGATGTTCCTGGCACTACAGTATCAGAAATACAAGCCTGGGTGTTTAGTATGAGATAACGATGGGCTAGTTTGCAGTCAATTATTGTGTCAGAGAGTGCAGTAACTGGCTGTGGCTGATATGACAGCTAAAAATTATTTTTACCAAACATTCAAGGCAAGAACTGAGTGATAGGTTTGCTTAGACTGGCCATCAGTAGGCTTCAAACCCATCTACCTCTGCCATGTGCAATACAGTGGGCAAAGGAAAACACATCTCCAATGATGGCATATTCACATCCTCATATATTAATAAATCCACACATAAATATCTGCCATCTTTAGGGTCAGATCTCATTAGCTCTCATCTTGAAGAATGAGCAACAGCTATCTATCTACAGTCATTATATCTACCTTCAGGGCAGGAACGACATTCATTCTATATCAGTCACCACTTGGCACTTTATCTCTGTATATATACACTTATTTATTAAAATGTCCTCCTTTTATATTGTAAAATTGTTCAGCTTTGAGTATCCTAGTATGACTATATATATTAATATACACATAAATATAATTTAATAATATGTCTGAACTGGATTAGTAATGACCTAGGAGGGGATACTTTTTACACACTGGTGAAGCTACATCCAAAATACTCAAAGAGTATACACTCCACAAATCTCTCAGGACATTTCCAGGGCATACTTTTGGTTCCTTCAAACTTTTTATGGGCAATTACAAGGCTGTCTAGTGGCTACAGCTGGAAGGGGTCAGTCATTAGACAACTATTCGGTAAAATCCAGCTAGCCTGAAGCACTGTAATGGTGAGGATCATTTGGTATAGAAGTTAATTATTGTTATAAAGGTAATATTTACCAGTGTTTCCATAGAAACTCAGACAGGTTATCCCAGTATTCAGAATTCAAGTGACTTACCATAGTGTGGTATGGCCATGGCACAGGTATGGGACCTGGTATCCTGAATACTCAGGACCTGGGGTTTTCAGGATAATGAATCTTTCCGTAATTTGGGTCTTCATACCTTACAGTAAGGGGCTGATTCACTAACTTCGAGTGAAGGATTCGAAGTTAAAAAATGTTGAATTTCGAAGGTTTTTTTGGGCTAGTTCGACCTTCGACTACGACTTTGAATCGAAGGATTCGAAGAAAAAATCGTTGGACTATTCGACAATTCGATAGTCAAAGTACTGTCTCTTTAAAAAATACTTCGACCCCCTAGTTCACCATCTAAAAGCTACCGAAGTCAATGTTAGCCTATGGGGAAGGTCCCCATAGGCTTGGCTAACCTTTTTTGATCGAAGGATATTCCTTTGATCGAAGGATTTAAATCCTTCGAATCGTTCGATCGAAGGAATAATCCTTCGATCGTTCGATCGAACTATCTGCACTAAATCCTACGACTTCGATAATCGAAGTCGGAAGGATTTCAATTCCTAGTCGAATATCGAGGGTTAATTAACCCTCGATATTCGACCCTTAGTGTATCGGCCCCTAAGTGTACTAGAAAATCAAGTAAACATTAAGCAAACCCAATAGGCTGGTTTTGCTTCCAATAAGGATTACTGTAACTATATCTTAGTTGGGATCAAGTACAATGTTCTGTTTTATTACTATAGAAAAAAAGGAAATCATTTTAAAAAATTTGGATTATTGGGATAAAATGGAGTCTATGGGAGCTTTCTGGATAATGGATTTCCGGATAATGGATCCCATACCTGTACAAGGTATAATAGTTTCTCTCTCTTTTGGCCTATTTTGTTTAATGCTCTGTAAAGACCTACCTCCATGCTTATATGTTACTAGCTAATGGCAGCTAATAGTTTGAGCTGCAAAATTATTTTGTAATTGTTGTATAATACAACACACACACGATTGTCCTCTGCTGAATACATGTCCAACTACCACAAAGTAAGATTTTGCATTTTTTCGAATAAATATACTAATATATCATATCATAAAGATGTAGTTAAATGGTGTGGGGCTAAGGCACAACAATCAAATTCAAATCAAAGTGGTGACTTGTGAAAACGCTAACCCCTTATAGTCACAGACAACCAGCTACAGAAAACTGGTTGTTAATAAAGTGACTTATTGAAAGCATGCACTCTTTTACCTGTTGTTACATAACAGTCATAGATAATAAATCATGTCATTTTATGCTGTAGTGCTAGCTACATAGAATATAATGTGTTTATGATCTAATTACAATGAATATGATTTTTCAGATATGCTTAATAGAGGTCAAATGCACATGGACTTGTAACACAAATAAAACAGAGAAATAGAGAATGACAGATGGATCTGTTTGTAAGAGACTGCAAGCTAAAGCATTTTAATCCACCGCTTGAGCAACCTTGGCAATTGAGTGGGTCTCCCTGTATACGGCTGGCTTAAATGTTGTTGTGCCTCTTGGGATGACGAAAGGGTGATTTAGTAAGATCTTGCAAACCAGAATGAAGCATAGTTCCTAAATGTGAAGAGAGAAGAAGATGGACAAATTAGTGGTGTCATCAAGACTAGACAATCTGATGTATGTGATGAGTTGTGCATGATGAGGGTTATATTAGTGGAAAGAGTGGTGGGAGAAAAACTGTTTTATTTTGGATATACTTCAGAAAAATGTATCCCATTACCTGGTATACTGTAGCTCAGGACTCTCTATCCTGAGCTCATTTACTGACCCAGGTGCTAAACGAAACAGCTGCCAACCAATAAGTTTAAATTGCTAAAAGTTAACAAATGAAAGCAAATATCTGAGTGGGTAACTAAACATCTAAAGGAGACATCATCTCCCCGTTGATGAAAAGAGCAGAATTACTGGCAACCTGAAGGTGATATTTGAGTAAAGACTGGTGGGAAAGTACTGCTTTATCTTGGATATGCTTCAGGTAACGGGAGGACATCCAGGAGGAAATTCATTTGGTGAACCAAGTATAAAGAATGAGTAAATGGAAAGGTACAAGTATTTTTATCTGCTGGTTTAGCTTCAATAGGTGAGGCATTTGGATGCTATAAAACTATAGATAATGTTATAATGCAAAATATTCTCTTCCCATGATGAACCCTTCTGGGGTGTCCAATACCTCCCACCTTAAAAATATGCTTTGAAGGCTCAGTAAAACAAATTATAGATTTTGGGGGGGGTTACGTAATAAAAGGTGCAAAGTTTGCTACAGTGTTAGTCACCTGTGACAACCGTTCATCAAAGTAGAATTTACTGATCACTGTTTATAAGCCAACTTTGTGCATTTCATTACATGCAAGAGTTCATTTATTATACAATTATACATTTTTAATATTTTAAATAATGCCCTTGCTGTAATGATCCATTTAGATGATAAACAGTTATTTTTATCACTGTATTTGCATCTGATTTGAAAGAGTTAACTGACTGAATATTGTTTTCTAGTAGAAATATATATTTTCTGATTCTCATTCTGCCATAGCTGTCAAAACCTGTAGAGTATTTTTAGAAGAAGGTGACTAGGTGGCCATATCTGCCAGAGCAAAACACTCTGAAGAACCTCTAATATAAAAACCTAAACAAGAGAATTGAGGTGCAGCTTCTGGCGAAGTGCCTTTTTGCCCCCTTTTATTAATATGCTTTTTTGCATTACATTTGAAGCTTTACAGCACCCATGCTGGAACCTTTCACCAATAAAGTTACCATTTCAGAGCTGGGAGGGTTAATGTATTAACTTTGCTGCCATTAATACAAGGAGTAACAAGGAGCACCACTTTCCCACCCTACTCCAACAACTAAGAAAAACACAATGAAACGAGTTCATTTCTTTTTGAATGGGCTGCTGTCAAAATGCCTATGATACTTGGACTTAATGGAATTTACATACGAGGAGGGGGCTCCAATACTCAGATATTTTGGCCAGAGTTAAAGTGTAACCTTTTGGTGCTGCTTCATAGCACCTAAACATGGTACGTCACACACTGGGGATCCAACAGAGCCTGTAGGTAGAAAAAGCAATTGCAGAACTGTTTGTTCCCTCTAATTGCCCGTTGTTTGCGGAAAATAAGCATTTTCATACTCCCACCGATCGAAAACATGGGGATTTATTGGCATCTAGTAGGAAGCAGCCTACACAGCATTGGATTGCTAGCAGTGCCCTTAAGGAGAAAAAAAAAAAGTATTACAAAAACCTTATTAAAAAAGCAAAGAGAAGAGCTTTACTGCACAGCAGCTTCATGTATAATGGTCACATCTGTGTCTCTGTATCCCGCTTGGAAGGTTTCTACAGCCCTTGAGTGCTGCTGGCGTCAGCGGGTTACAGAGATCTCCTTGATGAGCTCCTACCCTTGTTCCCCACAGGAGCTAAGTCACAGACCATACTTCAGAAATGCACTTGAATCCCAGCCCAGAGTTGCATCTAAACAGTAGTCGTCAATCCTTGCTTTCATTAAGGTTGTCCATGTTTCACTATGGCCTCCATATATTTCAAACAGACAAGCGTCCCCAGATGGAAAGGGACGTGAGGGTGGGAGGGGAGAGGTTTGGGCCTGCAAACAACTGTTCTTCTGTATAAAGTATGAAAAGGGTTTTTTTATGAGCATCTTGCTCTGAATGTTCGGTTATTGGGCTTCCAGCACCAGCCCAAACACACACGCACACATGCACACGGACACAGCTCAGTACACTATACTATACTTACCTGTCTATTGTATCAGCACATACTGAGCATACTCTCACAGGTACATTCTTCATGAAAGTTGCTTTTGTGATCCATAAAGAAGAAACTTGCTCTGTATAACTCATGAACATTTATTTGCAGTATGATCAGAGTTATGCATCTTACATGTACAAATATTACATTTCTTCCTTTAAAGTAGAAGTTTACCCGTAGCTAAATTAATCACAATGAATCATCGTGTATTTTATGGCACAACTGGTAAATATACATGAGTCATATATTACTCACATATACTTGTATTTAGCTGTTTTTAGATATAACCCTTTGTGTGATGCTTCTGTATCGTGTTTGGTTCATGATATCTAATGGCCTTTGCAAGAGAAAGTGTCCGCCTGCATTAATCTGAGTAACCGATCTGGTCTAAAATACTGTTAGTTTCATACAGCCAAGTATTAAAAGATTTTAGAAATACAGTTTTAAGCTATACATTAATGGTTCATCACTAATGGTTCACTAATGTGAATAAAAAGCAGTAAGGCTCAGATATTTAAATAATTCCATCATAAGAAACTCAAAGGTCTCTGAACGGGGAATCATAATAAGTGTTGGACCTCCAAAAAAACTGAAAACTCAGAAAAAGAGTATATTTTATGATATACTAAGATTATTAGCATTATGTATGTACAACTACTCGTGTACACTACATAAAGCAATGTATCAAGGATGTCAGCAGTGTAGAATTTTGGGACTGTAACTGGTGGCAAACATGCTGACAACACTTTCTATATTATTAAAATCTGAATATAATTATATACATATCTTTTGAATATATATTGTGTTCTTTCACATTTCAACCTTTCTTTGTGTGTGTATGCCCATCAACTATTTGCATTAAAATGTTCTGTATTGTTTGTGATCAGAGCTGCATGTAATTATTGCCATCATCATCATCATCACTTATTCATAAAGTGACAATATCGTCCACATCGCTCCACAACCGTACGTGTAAAAAACAAAAGGCAGAACGTATAATGAAATTAGCAATGGCAAGCTGCTGTTAAACATATTCTTTGTGTTCTAAGCCAGTGCAGAAGGCTCATTTAAAAAATAACAGGATTCTGAGAAGGGAAAGAACTAATGTAGACTGTAATGTAGAGAAACCCAATCAATGCACAGCGGATTCAAAAGTTATGTTATTAGTAATGATCTTGTCTCTAAGGTCTTCCAGTTCATAAGGCTATCAAGACCTTTTGTAGAGGGCTCTCGAATCTAGAGCGCTTTACAATTATAAAGGTAGAAAAAGAAAAGGTTTATAAAAAGGCTTCCATCCTGGGGTTAAAATCTAGCTTTCTGGTGCCATCTAGTGAGCACTATTTCTGCTTTGCTTCAAATCTTAAACCTTCACGCCAGTTCGGAATGATTTCTTTATCATATAAAGATTAATTACAGAGAGAATTAAAAAAAATTGCAGGGAGTCAACAATCTCACAAAATGAAAAGCAAACTTTAAAGCTTCAGAACTGCAACTCCCACACCTCTCAGCTAGATAGTGGAAATATTAGAAGTTGAAGTTAGGCAACATCTGGAAGGTTTCTGCCTGTAATATAAATGAATGTCACAGATAGATGTATTTGATTTCTTAAACATATTTCTATTATTACTGTGAACAGAGAGAATTAACATAGTTAGCAATAGAATGGGCAGCATTAATAGTAACATCAGTAGTGTCAGATTTATATCAACATTAATACTTCTGAGGCACTTCAGAGGGATCATGCTCCTCCTGCTTATGTTACATAGTTAAGTTGGGGTGAAAAAAGACCAAAATCCATCAAGTGGAACCTCTAAAACGAACCCCAGTACATAAATATACACACTCATACTGACCTAGCAAAACACTCCCATATATAAACTGTATAAACCAATATCTATACTAATTGTAGAATAGCCTATGATATTATGCCTGTTCAAAAAAAGATATATTAGACATTAGATATGTTATAGATATATTATTATGCTTCTTCAAATTATGTTCCACTATTCTAAAGGGGGCGGCTGATCTTTTTATGGGAAAAAGGTCCCCCCACCATCTGTCTATAATAACCTCTAATGTCTCTGCACTCTCTCCAGCTCAGTATATCCCTCTTAAGGACTGTAGTCCAAAACTGCACTGCAGACTCAAGGTGAGGCCTTACCTGGGACCTATATAGAGGCAACATTCTTTTTTATCCTTCAAATGTATCCCTCAAATCCCTTTTCATGCAAGACAGTACTTTATTTGCTTTAATACTCCCAGAATAGCACTGCCAAGAAATAGACAACTTACCTACAACAATCCCCAGCTCCTTCTCAACTTAGGAAACTCCCAACACCACCTTTTAGTGGGCTATTTATCAAAGGTCGGACTTTAGAGCTTTGTGAGCATTTTTAGACCTTGAATGAACTCAAAACTTGAATGGTTTCTAATTTAAGAAAAAAACTCGAATGGAACTGGAATCAGTGTAGTAATGGTGAAAAACTCAAGTACTTGAATTAATCGAGTTTTATGCGGAAAAAAAAACCTTGACTCGCTCAAATTGATCGAGTTTTCGAGCAAAATCTACAGAAAAAAACTGGAGCATCATGAAGGCTATTAACATATTCAAATGGTTCAAGGGACATCTGCCATTGATTTCTACATGAAATTGACAAGTTTTTCATGGCGTATTGTCAGATTCAAGCTATTAAATCTTGAAAAAATGTAGGTTTTTTTTAAAAAAAAAAACTTAAATTTTTTAAAAAAATCGATTTTTGATTAAAAAAATAGCCTCCAAAACTCGATTTTTTTTGTGGAAAAAACAACTCTACCATTGATAAATAACTCCCTTAGTTATTTCAACCAAAGTGCATAACTTTGCACGTATCAATATTTAACGTCATTCTCCAGTTTGCTGCCCAGTTTATTAATTTTTTTATATCGCTCTGCAAATTGCCATCATCCTGTATGAAACTTGTAGTTTTATACAATTTAGTATCTGCAAAAAACAGTTCTTTCAATGCCCCCCTCCAGTTCATTATTAAACAATTTAAAAAGCAAAGGACCAATGACAGACCCCTGCAGAACTCCACTAGCAACACTGGTAGATTTACAATATGTCCCATGTTAGTAGAGAGCAGATCTGAACTGCATGTGCAGCTTCTCTGTAAGTGAGGACAGACACACCAACTTCTCTGTGAACAGTAACTTGGTTGCTTTATAGAACTCAGCATAACATGTCTGCAACAGGAACTTTTCATAGAGAGCATACACAGGAAGAGGAAGAAGAAAATCACACAGGGTTACAGGTCAAACATGACATCATATTGCTAAGCAACTATAGACCCTCCCTGCATTAAAGGAAAACTATACCCCCAAAATGAATACTTAAGCAACAGTTTATATCATATTTAGTGTCATATTAAAGAATCTTACCAAACTGGAATATATATTTAAGTAAATGTTACCCTTTTACATCTCTTGCCCTGAGCCACCATTTTGTGATGGTCTGTGTGCTGCCTCAGAGATCACCTGACCAGAAATACTGCAGCTCTAACTGTAACAGGAAGAAGTGTTGAAGCAAAAGACAGAACTCTGTCTGTTAATTGGCTCATGTGACCTAAGAAGTATACTTTGATTTGTTTGTGTAGACTGTGAATCATACGATCCCAGGGGGCGGCCCTTATTTTTTAAAATGGCAATTTTCTATTTATGAATACCCAAAGGCACATACTACTAGAAAAGTATATTATTGTGAAAATGGTTTGTTACATGAAGCAGGTTTTTACATACTGTATGAGCTGTTTATGCAATATCTTTTTATAGAGACTTACATTGTTTTGGGGGTATAGTTTTCCTTTAATTAACACCCACTGGAACAATCTCTGTCTGTTGTTTTCCAACATTCCATTCACCACCACTCTTCTATGTATCCTTCAGTCAGTGGAGAGGAGGAGTGGAGAAGGCCGGGTGGAGATGGCTCCTGGAAGGAGCAGGAAATAAAGATCAGAGGAACGCGCCCATCGATGGTGGAATGCATGATCTAACGGGAAGTTAGAGGGTGGTGTGGAGAAGGTATTGGCATTGGAGGTGCTGTGTTTACCTCCAAGGATTGGAGGAGTGCCTTAAAGGGGGCTTGAGGTGGAGTATTTGATGAAGGGAATCTGTAGGAGTGGTCAGTTGTTCTTTCAATCTAGTAAATTCAGATTCTGTTGCCAGACAATTATGGCATTTTCTTTCTCCATCTATAAAACAAAAAAGGAAACCTAGTAAACATCAGTGTCCACGTACCCTCAAAGAAATTGTTCTTTTCACTCAACATCTAGCATAGTGGCAATTGACACCATGGGGTAGATTCACCAAAGGGCGAATTGTCGCCAGCGACCAATTCACAATTCTTCGCACAACATCGCCAGGCGCAAATTCACTACTGGTACACCAATTCCATAATATGTTCATTTTGGGCGCCTAACGCTACTTTTCGCAAGCGTTACTTCAGCAGTGCGAGATTTCATAGCAAAGATGCTATAGCGTTCATTTGTGCCTACCGAAAATTCGCTAGTGATATTGCGCTTGGCTCAATTTGAATAAGGCGGGTAATTTAAGTTGCATGGACGTCTTTATTATAAATGTTGGTGCAAATGCTTGAAGTTACCACTTTTTATTAAAAATGTCCAGGGAACCTTAATAAAGACAAGAGAATTAATATACAATAATGCCCTACACATGAGCCCACTGTAAAATGATTGTTTTGTATGTTATGAAATGTCTGGGGAAAACCGGTTAACCAAAAAAAGTTTAAGTTAGGTTTTTAAGGCAATTCTGCTTAAAAAAGGAAAAGTTGCCAGTGTTTTTTGAACTTAATGCATTTTCAGCACACAGGATATGTAAGATTTAGGAAGATCTAGCTTCTTTTAGCACTTCGTCTGGTCTCAGGTGGTGAAGTCAAATCTCGCAAAATAGGTAACGTTCAGTGAAATCCACACGTTACTGAATTTGCGGAGTAACAACCTTTTGCCAGAGCGAAAAGTCGTCTGCCGATAGAGTGCAAACGAATACTATCGACGGTCTATTTCCCTAGCGAATTGACGCCTGCGCCTGTTAGTGAAAAGGCGATGTCGCTGCGGGTGGTAAAGATTGTCCTTTAGTGAACCTGTCCCCATGTGTCTCTAGGTGACTCCAGATCTGAGTGGTTGGAAAGAAGATGGTGAGCAAAATTAATCAGTGTGCCATTGGCTTTAGATACATATTAAATCATGGGCAAAAGGTTCTTCTTACCTCAGATTCTAATATTATAATAATAATGTTAAAAAACAGCTTTATTGCAGCTTGGAGGGATACTGAGCTGAGTGGCTGTGGGTGGAATTAATTCACAAGGGCTTGCTGGGCACAGTAGAGCCTGGCAAAGCAATCGTTTTCATAGTTTAGAATGTATTGGTTATAACAAGCTAATAAAAAGTTAGTTCTTTAGTTAGTTAATGGCAAATGCATGTTATGTATCCTATCCCCACTTGACTTCATTGTCCAGGTGTCTTTATTAAAAGTTTATCTCTGCAGGGCTATTAAACACAAACTGCCTGCCCCACGGCTTGGAACATGTTGTGTGACAAATAAGGGTATTTACAGCTAGTTCCCACATGCAGCATGTCTTTCACACAAAATAAAGTACTTCTAGCTTTGAAAACATACTTCAAACCTTGTGACAGAATGCTACGCTTTCAAATGACACACAACAATATTTTAACTTTTCTTTTTTTTACTTGTATCTATATGTCCTCATTAACCTTATTGTTTAGTGATAATAAAGCATAATTGTACAGAACACATTGGCCATGTCATAATGAATACATTCATTCTGCCAAAGTGTCCTTGTATTAGGTGTAATAGTTCTACAGCATGAAAGAATTCCATCTTATATGTCAGTTAAATAATGATATAATGGGTCATTGCCAATTCCACCACGCAGAAGAGAACTAAGGGGTGCAAGAGCGCACCTTTTAGTGCTTATTCAGGCAGCACTTCTTCCCTGGAATGGCTGAGCTGTGCATATTGCACTGGATAAAAAGTCCAGCATAAGGTTCACATTGCATCTTATAGAGGGTGCAGACAAGCCCTGTCCTTATCACCTTCCACAGGTTGTAAATGACCCCTATAGACTTATCCAACATGTCACATTTATGTATGTATGTATGTATATTTTTTTCTATAGCGCTGCTTAGGTATGCAGCACTGGTCAGCAGAACAATAAGTTAATACAACAAACAGAGGGTCATATTAATAATAATAAATAAATACAAAGTAGAATAAGAAATACAAAGTACAGTTACAATAAAGATTATCTTAGCGACAAGAGGATGGAGGTCCCTGCCCTGTAGAGCTTACAATCTAAATTCAAGCATATTGCAAAATCTCATGTTTAATCTTATATTCTCATAGTTCTTCCGTTACCACACATTATTTCCCTATATATAAATGTTGCATTACAAATGGCGATGATCAGTTGAATAAATAAGGTAATACCCTCATATGTTGTTTGTTCATTCCTATGGGGCATGCCCTATAGCAATTAAAGGATTACATCCTGCATAAACACAGTGTAAGTGTTTTAGAGAAATAAACTGCATAGCATTAAGGAATATCATATTTTGCTGTTTTTTATAAATGGCACAGAGGATCTCTGTTTCAGTGAGTTTCCAATAGCACCAGTATTTATAAAAGTTTCTATTTTTTTAACATCATTTATACCATCATTTATCATCAGTGGGACAAAATCAGGCAGCAAAGAAATCC
Source organism: Xenopus petersii (assembly GCA_038501925.1). NCBI lineage: Eukaryota > Metazoa > Chordata > Amphibia > Anura > Pipidae > Xenopus > Xenopus petersii. The sequence goes on from CM076676.1 coordinate 113,940,698, forward strand.
TAGACTGAAATATGCCATCAATCATCATTATGGGGCCGATTCACTAAATTCGAGTGAAGGATTCGAAGTAAAAAAACTTCGAATTTCGACGTTTTTTTTGGGCTACTTCGACCATCGAATGGGCTACTTCGACCTTCGACTACGACTTCGAATCGAAGGATTCGAACTAAAAATCTTTGACTATTCGACCATTCGATAGTCGAAGTACTGTCTCTTTAAAAAAAACTTCGACCCCCTAGTTCGGCAGATAAAAGCTACCAAAGTCAATGTTAGCCTATGGGGAAGGTCCCCATAGGCTTGTCTAAGTTTCGATCGTTGGTTTAAAATCCTTCTAATTCGAAGGATTTAATCGTTCAATCGAAGGAATAATCCTTCGATCGTTCGATCAAATTTTCTGCGCTAAATCCTTCGATATTCGAAGTCGAAGGATTTCAATTCCTAGTCGAATATCGAAGGTTAATTAACCCTCGATATTCGACCCTTGATACATCTGCCCCTATGTATTGCACTGTTCTTTTTGTCAAGCAAGCACTACACCAGAATTCGAAACTTTGCTATACATATGCTAAAATTAATTAAGGTTATTATTAAGATGCGTGATTTTTCAGCATGCACCACAGCATTAAAGTGGTGATGCTTTGTGCACTTTTCTGCTTGTATGGATAATAAAAATACACATACTGTATCCTAGGGAAGCTGATCATGGAGCTCATTTATCTAGGCAGTATAATGCTACAATTCATGCAATGTCTAAACTAACTGTGAGCACAATGGGGTTCCCTGTATTTCCCAACAGATTCAGACTGATATTAACTAAATGTGTAAGTGCAAGCTGCACCAAATACTGCTCAGTATAGTAGAATCATGTGCACACGGAGTAAAACATAATGGCAATTTGATTAAAACCAGATTTTTGTCCCAGCCCATTCAAACCTGAGAGAAGTAATGTGTACATCCTTTTTCCTGCACTCTGTAAAGGAATTCCGGACGCATATTATGAACATAATCACATGCTGTGGCTCATTTATGAAGAGGACCAAAAGTACAAAGGGCACATGTGTGCCTATAGCACTGTTTTCCGAATGTCTGCCCATCATAATTCAAATTAAACTTCTAGGGTGCCACACTAGTATGATGTGCTTTTTTAACTAACACTCAACCCAAACATTGAAACTGGTTTGCACATACAACACATCCAATGACACGAAAAGGCTTGGGTTTTGTGTTTTTTATGGAGAGGTTACTACTGAACACAAGCATTGGAATTAACACTTGCCTTAAGAAGGTTTTACTCCTAGGGTTCCTTCAACATGTTAAGCCTACACACCCAGCTGCCTTGCACTGTATTTGCACGCTAAAGGCATTATTGACAGTGTAAGATTCTGCACTTCAGAAATGCTGCTATTTGTACAAATTGCACAATACACAAACAGGTGTTGCAATACATGTGCAATTTTTAAATTGCATGCAACCTGTAGTGCACACTACTTAGTTGGTACCTACAGTTAACTGGAAAAAAATCCTGCATTGTGGCTAAACATGACAATTTGTACTGTATGTGGTTTTGCACTTAGTGCATTTTGCTTGCTTTCAAAACATAGTTACATAGTTACATAGTTAAATTGGGTTGAAAAAAGACAAAGTCCATCAAGTTCAACCCCTCCAAATGATAACCCAGCATCCATACACACACCCCTCCCTACTTTTAATTAAATTCTATATACCCATACCTATACTAACTATAGAGTTTTGTATCACAATAGCCTTTGATATTATGTCTGTCTAAAAAATCATCCAAGCCATTCTTAAAGGCATTAACTGAATCAGCCATCACAACATCACCCGGCAGTGCATTCCACAACCTCACTGTCCTGACTGAAGAACCCCCTACGTTGCTTCAAATGAAAGTTCTTTTCTTCTAGTCTAAAGGGGTGGCCTCTGGTACGGTGATCCACTTTATGGGTAAAAAGGTCCCCTGCTATTTGTCTATAATTTCCTCTAATGTACTTGTAAAGTGTAATCATGTCCCCTCGCAGGCGCATTTTTTCCAGAGAAAACAACCCCAACCTTGACAGTCTCCCCTCATAATTTAAGTCTTCTATCCCTCTAACCAGTTTAGTTGCACATGTTTACAGGGAAAATGTAGTGAAAGTGGCAATTTATTGCAGATCACATAAGGTCATTAAATGAGATTTAGTATGCTGGGTGTATGGAATTACAATAAATATATAATCTAGTCTACAGAAAGGGGGGAGACAATCATGTACAATATTTACTGAATATTTATTGCATGTTTTGTTTTATTAACCAAATTACAGGTTATGTACATGTGCGCTCATCAATCCTGGCCATGGGATATAAAATGTATGTGACTAATGTTGCAAAGCAACGTTTGCCATACTGGGTTTTTTGTAGCTTGATACTAAATATATATTAGGAGTCAGCAGCCTGTCCATTTAAATGCTATGCTCATGAGGTATGCGTGTGCATTAGTCAACATGGCATGAGTAGCTTGCACATCTGGGAAGAAACCATTAATGCCAAATGATACATACAGGTTTTGGAGCAACATATGCTGCCATGTAGATTACATCTTTTTTCAGAGAAGGCCTTTCTTTTTTACATTCTGCATTTATTACAACAGGATAGACTTCATAGTAAGAAAGTATTAGCGAGAAACTGGCCTGCCTGCAGTCCAGACCTGTCTCCCTGCATTAGGAAACACTGAAATCCTATATCAGGCAAGAATTGAGTAATATTTCCCTTTCAAAACTACAGCAATTGGTCTCAGTACCCAAACAATTGGAGTGTTGTTAAAAGAAGAGGTGATGCCAAACAGTGGAAAACATGCCCCTCTCCCAACATGTTGCTGGCATCAAATTCAATATGAGCATATGTTTTCTCAGTTTCAACATCTGATATGTTTTTATCTTTGTACTATTTGCAATTAATTATATGGTTTCAACCATTTGCAAATCATCCCATTCTCCTTTTATTAAAATTTTACACAGCTTTTTTTTTTTTGCAAATGGGGTTGTATTTCTTTATTAAAATTAATTTTTTCACTGCCAGTTGAATCTGCTTGCTGTAGCCACAGATCCACAGATGGAGAGCAAAGTATGGGATAAGTCTCCTCATTGCCACTACATCTTTGCACTAAGTTCTCATGTTTTTGCATAAACTTTTCTTCAATGCTGTGTACAGTGCCTGCTGCTCTTTCTTACCCCACTTGCCATACTTTCATAAGTGGGTTGTGTGCCAACCCATATTGTAAACTGCTTATTTGTGAAGGTTTTTGTAGGCCACCTTGTTTTGAATTATAAAACACAACCTTCAGCATTAATCAGCATGTTCATATTTTTCCTGATTCTTATCTGTAATTTTCAGCCTTAAGCAGCACTTTCTATTTATTGTATACATTAAATCTGGATAATGAAGTATTTAAAATCTTCTACTTTCTTATTCCCTTCTGATTGCTTTTTTGCTGGTTGCTCCTACAGGTCGGTGGCACAGATTCAAGGGCTTTTAACCTTTTGTTTTTTGTTTGCTTAATTCTCTGTGGTCAGTAAAATAATAACAAGCTCAGAAAGGTTTTAATCCTCCACTTCACGTTGGATTACATTTTAAAGAGTTGAGTGGGTTGCTCTTTTAGTTGCAGCCCAAATGTTCACAGAACCCAAATTTCTGTATCAAAGGACAAGTACTGCCAGTAACTAAAAATTAAAGTCTCACACTTAGCTTAATGTTTATTTGATATAGACTTTGGAAAATGGCTAACATTTCTATAAAATAATTGTGTTATAATTGTGTTTCAGTCATTTAACTGGTTGTTATGAACCAGTTGTGTGTGTGTATGTGTGTGTGTGTGTGTGTGTGTGTGTGTGTATATATATATATATATATATATCAACGTTTCATAGACCAGCACTCCCTTTATTGTGAAACAAAAAATCATTTATTGCATCTTTTCTCCAACGTTTCGGTCCCTCTTGGGACCTTTTTCAAGGATGATACAAAAAATTGTGACAATACCAATGTTTGGTATTGTCACAATTTTTTGTATCATCCTTGAAAAAGGTCCCAAGAGGGACCGAAACGTTGGAGAAAAGATGCAATAAATGATTTTTTGTTTCACAATAAAGGGAGTGCTGGTCTATGAAACGTTGATGTATACAAGACTTACCGTGCACCCCAGCTTGTTTCAAGATTGATTTTGGAGTGCGGATACTCACTTGGAAGATTTATATATATATATATATATATATATATATATATATATATATATATAAAGGCCCTAATTTGTTATTATATTGATTTTTATGGTTTATTGTGAAAACCAAAATAAAATATTTCAAATCCCAAACCCACTCATTGCATTTCTGGACAGGAGAGCTAAGTGCACTTGAGTCTGTGTTGTCTGCTCTGATGAATGGGGGAGAAGTGCGCCTAATGACAGTAAAGAACCCTGGACCCACCAACACTCTGAACATAGCATTGATTCCAGAGTTCCAACAGTGGGGTGTGCAAAAGTGCCCCACACGAATTTGATTATTCTAAGTTACCACCAGGAGCCAGAAATTACACAATCTCCACTTGATTCACAAAAACACACATGTGCCAAACAAGGCAAGACCACAAAGGTAAAAAACACTGCATTTTGGATAAAAAGCATGTCCATTTTGGTATGAAAGTTGCACTTGTATACTGCATTTAGTTTGTAAATGACCCTTTATATTCCTTATTGCAATACCACCTATACACTATATGGAATCAGACACTGGTTTTGTAGCCTCTGTCAATATTTGAGACCAAGATAAAGCTGAGGTACCTCTCCAAAAGTTATTATGGTATACCCTGCTCTCTCTGATACAGCAGTCTATTAAACATAGGAAAGCCCAAAATTCAGCATGCGATGGGGATGACCAGAACACACAAAAAATGAGGTGGAAAAGAGGAAAATGTTTAAGTATCCATTGTTGAACTGAAAGTTCATTTGTCTATGGTTGCTACACCAAAACACTACATTTTTGAAGGCCTCAGCACAAGTGCAGACAAGTGCTAGGGTGGGTAAAAACTGAATGAAAAGAATGTTATTATATGGACATTTTTCATTTCAATCCATAAAGTTCAATCTACGCACAGTACCTGAAGCAGAACAGCTAAAAGCCACTAAAATGCAGAAAGGAACCAAAGTTAATATACTCAGCATCCTGAAACAGACATTAATTAGAGTCCTTTGTTATGGAAATACAACAATAATAAAAAAGACAGAACAGTTTAATGAGACAAGCTATTTTAAATGACTTGTACTTGCATTTATGAATGTATTATTTTCTATAACGTTACTGTCCCATGCCGCAGAAATAGCAAGTGGAAACTATTAATATAAGTGACATTTCAATTCCGGTTGCTCTGCAGAATTCATTATTACCATGCGGCCTTTACTATTATGTTTGATGGAAAAAATATATTTTTCTGCATTATTATTCTAACTTTCAAGTTCATTCATTCCTAAGACATCAGGGTAGAGTGGGCCATTCATGTCTGGACTCTGGAACAGTGGGGAATACGATGCCCCTAATAAAGTACAGCAACTGGCAGCAATTGAAGTGTCTTTGAGGATGTGCTCTTGTAGGACTGAAGGACGGCTGATAGATAGATGATGATAGATAGATAGATGATAGATAGATAGATGATAGATAGATAGATTTTTGGGGTACATAGGAGAAAGAAGGAGGTTAAAGGGGTAACAAGTACATTGTGCAGATTTAAGATACAGCAAACAGTCCTAATCATGTATATTTTGGTTTACTAATCATTGTTGTAAGCCAAAGCACATATTTATTTGATTGTATTTAGAAAGTTTTTTATTTCCTTAAAATGTAGCTTATATTAAATATTCATATTCACAATAGTTTCCCTTTAAGTGCACCAGTTGTTAGCTCTGAGGGCTGGGTGGTTTATTTATCTGTTAATCTGCTATCAGGAGTGCTGAGAAAGAAGGAGTCCGCACACTGACTGCATGCATGGCAGCAGAATGATTTTGACACATTTTCTCAAGGTGGGAAAGGTTGACAGGTGGGTTGAAAGGCTGACCACTTCTCACATCAGTGTGGTGCAATGTTACTGCTTGACTTCCATTAACTCAATTTTTTCTCAAGGCTGCATGTCTCAAACAAATAACATTCGGCTTTGATTCCTTCTATTTCTGATTCCATTAGTAACCTTTTGTCCACCGTTTTTCATTACCAGCGTATGTTTTATCATTTAGCACTAGCCGAAAATCCTCTATTTTATTTTTTTGGACAATTTTTAAGTTGACAAAGGTACATTTTTTTTTTCTGACCACTTTTCTATAACTTATACAGTACACTACTATACAATACACCCTTTTGGCTTTGATTGACACATGGTTTTATTTCTAATTTCAATTAGCCATATAATTTCTACACCACAAGTGATGTCAAAATGGATTCTTTATCTCGCCAGGCCTTTTTGTAGTCATTTTCTAGTGAAAACATTTCCTATTATATATAAAAAAAAGAAAATTTTTACGAGTAAAATCAAATACAATTTACTTTTCCCAGAATGTATTTTTCTAAAGCCTTTGGCATGACCTGGTTGATAACTGTTACAGTATAAAAGAGAAGTCAATACCTTTTGATGCTGGTTGGGTCATATGGGGTGCCCCTTAGGACTCTTGCACTTACACCTATGGGATTAGTAAATGAGTCCTAGTGACCCTTATATTTCTATAAATGCTCAACAGCATCAAGGGGGTTTCCCTCTGGCAGGTATGTAATTCCAAGACTAGAAACAGACTAGTGAGAACTTGAAATTAAAGGATTGAACTAATTTAAATTAAGTAAGGGTCTTTCTCTAAAAACAGGTTATACATACCTACACAAGTAAAATTGATTATAAACCAGATTAATAATAACGGCAAAAGACTGGCTGGTTGTTTTTGCCAACCAACAGCTGTAATAAATACTGAATAATGCTCTGGACCTGTGGTTTTCGGATAACAGATCATTCCATAATTTGGATCTTCATTCCTTAAGTCCACTAGAAAATCATCAACATTAAATAAACCCAAATAGGCTGGTATTGCTTACAATAAAGATTAATTTTAGCTTAGTTTGGATCAAGTATAAGGTACTGTTTTATAATTACAGAGAAAAGGGAGTCATTTTTAAAAATCTGGATTCTGTGTATATAATGGAGTATATGGGAGACAGCCTTTCCATAATTCTGAGCTTTCTGGATAAAACGGATTCCATAACTGTATTTATTTTAAAGTCTCTGCACAGAATTATCGATTTTTTTCTAATTCTGGTTTATTATCATGCCTTGTATACTGTACAGGAGGTAAAGCACCATAACATAACTTGTCCAAAGATCATTCCATCTCTTCCTATGTCTACTTTTATATTGAGAGTAAATGCCTAGGAACAGATACTTTGCCTGCCCATGTATAGCCAAGTTACATAGATATATATTAATAATGGACTGATATTGTGGGGAAGGCACAAGAAGTAAAACTACCCCTTCTTCTATGGATAGAGGCAAATAAATAACTATGGGAAAATAAATAATTCCTAGATTATACATAGGCTAAATCTAAAAGCTGTTAACTTATGGAGAGAAAAATTTTGTTCTTGGTTATATTTCTACTCCTACATTTTCCTTTGAAATCAGCGTTTTATTTAGAAATGTCAGGTTTACTTTAAAGTGGAGTTTGAAATGGAATGGCTGAATAAAGCCTGTGCATAGCTAGCAGCATCTAACTGTGAATCCTACGGATTAGGACAAGGTGTGTTTTATTGCCCTCTCTTACTATTAAGGGGTGTTATGCCCTTCTCAATATAAATTTTCCAATTTCTGCAAAAAATGCAGTTAGAATGAGGCTTCCATGGCAACTAATGCTTTTGATTCGGACCTTGAAAACTTTAGCAGTGTCCCTGTCATCTTTTGCTGGCAAATAGCTGGCTTCTACATGCAAAGTCAAAATGAAGTAGATTAAAAAAAAAGCATGTATAGAACAAGGCCAAACTCATGGAGAGAAACTAGATAAGCATTACTGTACTCTGCAGCAAAAGCACCTGGGACTCTAAGTAAAAATTGAGCTAAGTCCTTTAAATTGCAGTTGAAATAATTTTCACATGTATGGCTTCCCAGCAGTTTAACTGTATCTGTCTCTACACTATAGCACTGTATAGATGTGTTGCACAAATGCCTTTTCACCATGGATGAGAACGGAAATGACTCTAAAAATCTATGTGTTTTAGGTAAACATTCCAAAGGATAGGAAGATGCTGAAGCACACATAGCCATATCTGAAGTATTATGGTGATTCGTCAGGGACCATATCCATCAGTCCATGGTGCAAATTTACTAAAGCGCGAAGCGGTTAACGCTAGCGCAGATTCGACAGCGTGACATCATTTCGCTACTTCGCCAATTTACTAACGGGCACTGGCGTAAATTCGCTAGTGATGTGGACCTACTCTAGCGCTACGTCGCACCCTTACACCAGACGAAGTTGCGTTATGGCGAAGGGACGTGACTACGCTAATTCAGACTTGCCTTTGCCCCCTCAGACCAGGTGAAGTGCAATAGAGTAGATAGGGCTAGGGATAGTTCCCAGGCTTGTGAAGTGTAATGTATTTGCTGCTACATATACGTCCATTGTACTTTAACTTGGCGCTGTATGCAAATTAGTCATCGCTAGCGTAACTTCGCTTTGCTTGACGAATTAATGCTAGCGCAACTTCACATTTTAATGAATTTGCATAGCGCTGGCAAAACTACGCCTGGCAAAGTACGGCGAAGCTGTCGATGGCGCAATCTCGGATCTTAGTTAATTTGCCCCATGGAGTGTTCCATCCCAAAAATGAATGGTCCATCGCTAGAAAAATCACCTTGCAAGTCTTAATAGACTCATTGACACTAAGGGGCCGATTCACAAAGGGTCGAATATCGAGGGTTAATTAACCCTTGATATTCGACTGGGAATTAAAATCCTTCGACTTCGAAATATGCTTAATAAAGGGGGTCACCCCAAAACGTTGCACGTCTGCACAAGAAATAAAAAGCAAGGGGAAACCCTGCATTTCACTTGCCTTGAGTGCCAGAGTTTTTCTCATTCTACTATTTATTGGGGGTTGCCGTACCTCTACCCTGTGCACCAGGCGTTCTCTGTGAAGATATTAGAGTGTGCTCTGCTTCACCTTGTTCCTGTTAACTGTATAAAACAACCCCAGTCTCCAGCATTCTTATGGTCATACAGCTCTTGACAATGACTTCCAAAAGCTTTATGTTTTACAGCAGTGCAACAAAATCCATCAATACCATGAGAAACAGATCCTTATATACTGTATAATGCTTAATAGAGTCATTTATTTCCCAAATCCATTTGCATGCATTAATCTTAAATGTTTAAGTAAAACAATTCTGAATAACACGCAACTATGCAAGACCCCACTTGGCTGCTAGGTGTTAAAGGTTTCAATTCCCATGGAAAAAAATAATGTATAAAGGAAAGGAAAAGGGGGAAACAAGTAATTCAATCCTCCATTACTCCATATGAAAAGGCTACACAAGGCAGCATTATCACAAATCTGCAACACACACATTTATTATAAAAATCGGCACATTCAGCCTTAATAAACAAGACAATCCAACTTATATTTCAACAGGCTGCATGTTGCATAATCCTACTATAATTTGCCAACAACATGCCAGTTCATATCAATAATATTAGCTGGATTTGTCTCTGCATATAATTCTTTGTTCTACATTAACTCAGACATTATTAGGTTCCCCTCTGACACTTTCCCACATCTTTGAAGGGCAAAGGCTACGGTAACCCCAAAGCAATCAAGCACAGATTCTTTTTGCAGTACAGGTATGGGACCTGTTATCCAGAATGCTTGGGATCTGGGGTTTTCAGTATAATGTTTCTTTTCATAGTTTGGATCTTCATACCTTAAGTCTACTACAAAAACCTCTAAAAATTAAGGGGGTTATTTACAAAAATCCAATTTGTTTTCATATTTTTTCTCATACTTTAAATGACCTCGACAAGTTTGAGGTGGCTTTTGGCAGAATCGGGGTATAATAAATATCAAAAATGTTCGTTTTTTAAGTTTTTGCCCCAAAAAACCCCACCAGGAAAAATTTGAGTTTTAGTAAATAACCTCCTAAATATACCAAATAAGCTGGTTTTGCTTCCAATAAGGCTGCATTATATCTCAATTTGGATCAAGTACAATGTACTGTTTTATTATTACAGAGAAAAAGGAATTCATTTTTAAAAATTGGTATTATTTAAATAAAATGGAGCTTATGGGAGATGGCCTTTCTGGATAATGGGTTTCCAGATACCTGTAGTTAGAATAACGCTTATTGCTTATTGGTTGCATTAGGGCAACCAATGACCTTTGCTCATTGTTAGTATTTGGCCCCTCTAGATCTATTTGCTAGTTTTGTTTAAGGCTTATACCAAAACAGTTACATGTTTACTTACTTGTGAATCTTCACTTCCGAAGTCGTTGTGCAACTACACCAGACATTGTTGGAGGGAAAATGTCATAATGAATTTACTCTAGCATTACTTTCTTCCAGGCAAAACTTTAACTTACTTATACCTACAGTAGATTAAACTCAGTGTGTATATAAAGGTCATATGTATGTATTTATTAGTGATGTTGCTGTTTAATAACTGTGCCCCACAAACTCCATTATAATATAAATTATATATATATATTAAACACGATTTTCCTTTTTCACTGTAATAATAAAACAGTACCTTGTACTAACTAAGATATACAGAATTTATTGGGTTTAACAACTGTTTAAATAATTTTTAAGCACACATAAGGTATGGCGATCCAAATTACAGAGAGGTTCCTTATCCAGAAAAACCTGTCCTGAGCATTCTGGATTACATGTATTTAGATGTAACATTTAAGGAATCAATCGTTAAGCAATTAAGTGCTTAGCAAGGTGCCATTTTGGCATAATTTACTAGATTCAAAGTGTTATTGTCATATTTGCAGAGTACAGCGTACACAGTACAATGACATTATTACTTGAATGCCTTCTTCACAGACTAGACTAGACTCAACACTCAACATTACAATGATAAAATAAAGTTTCAATAAAGTTCTGTTTACTCTCGCTATATACAATTACGTTAAGAAGTACTATCTACTCTAGCTAACATGTACTATTATCAAAATGACCATAAAGTGTAAAATGTAGTGTTTAACAGTCTGTAGTCATTTGCAGTGAATATTAGCAATATTAGACATAAAGCTGGCCATAGCTGTGCATATTATTAGCCTATGTTGGATGAACGATCTCTCTCCACAGTGTCCCCTTCAATGTAGATGGGAGAATGAGCTGCATCATGTTTCCTGAAATCCATAACCAGCTCTTCAGTTTTGCTAACCTTGAGAGGTTATTCTCCTGACACCACTCTGCCAGAAGTCTCACCTCCTCCCTGTAGGCCGTCTCATCATTGTTGGTGATTAGGCCCACAATGGTGGTGTCATCAGTGAATTTAATGTTGGTATTAGGTGTGTCTGGACACATAGTCATGTGTGAACAAGGAGTACAGCAGCTGCCTCAGGACGCAAATTGTCTCAGAATATCTCACTCTGCATCCTACCAAAAGTTAATTTAATGGTGAACATCCCCTTTAACTAAACTACTACATAGCATACCGAAAGCACAGTATACTGTAGCAATGACCACGTTCAAGGCAGCAGAAAATGATGTGTGCAAAAAAAAAAAAAAACATAAGAAAAACAACCACATGGTCTAAAGTTCTTTCCAAAATCAACTACTGATAACAATATCTTTCTGACAAATAATCTATTAGGAAGTCATGGCTGTTACACCTCAATATTTCTTACAAAAAGCCATTGATCGCACACAAACCCAACCATTTGTGTGTTAAACTAAGGAAATGAACTCATAGCCCTGTATATTCTATACAGCATTCTAGTCATTAACATCAAGCAGTGGGCTATCAGCGCTAAGGCTACCCCAAGTCTGGGTATTTTCTCTATGAGGTCAGTGTTGGAATGGATAAGTAATAAAGAACAAAGGCTGCTAAATTTGGCTTCCATTTTCCAGTTTATTTTGTTAGCTTCCAGGCAATAATGTCTGCCTAGGATATACAGAGTGAAAACATAGAACATGCTGTTAATTGACTCAACTTTAAACATGGTTTGATTCCCCACAGGCAGCAGCCATGAATAAAGATTTCTTTTTCCAAAACCGACGTTTAAAATGGACTTTTTTATCATTGAAATGCATTTTTAATGAAGTAATTCAGCAGCTGCTTTGGTTCCGCTTATGTGATTAGGAGAAAAAGGGAGAAAATACAATCACGAGCTGCAGCAAACAATAGGAATTTTGAAAACTAAATTACGGCGTAATTAGTCATTTTTAGCTCTACAAATATGACTAGAGCAGCGAGCAACTCACCTCGGCTTAACCCTTTTCTATACAGACACCCATTTCAGCATGCTACCATTAGATGCTAACTACAGTATAAGCCCTGCTAACATGGATCTTAGACATATTTGCTTATAACTTTTATGATTTAGATTCCAAATTCATAGTACAGTTATAGGATACGTTATCCAGAAAGCTCCGACGTACAGGAGGGCTGTCCATTTTATACAAATAATCCAGATTTTTAACAATGATTTCCTTTTTCTCTGTTATAATAAAACAGTAGCTTGTACTTGATCCAAACTAAGATATAATTTATCCTTATAGGAAACCAAACCAGCCTACTGGGCTTATGTAATGTTTACATGAAGGTATGAAGATCCAAACTATATAAAGTTCCATTATCTGAAAAAACCCTAGGTCCCGAGCATTCTGGATAAAAGGTCCCATACCTGTTCATAATTTAAGGGCTATGACATGAAAGTGCTAGCATAGTAAGGGGTGCAGAAGCATGTCTTCGTTGCTCCTCATCTAGATTAGAAATGCAGCATTTGGTATAGAACATAACACCCATGGGTGCAAGGCAGCTTTGTCCTTAACTGCACCCTGTGGTGGTCCATAACTTTTCTGTATTTGTTAAACACTTTGAGAATATTTTTTCCAATGTTTGCAGCCAGGGGTTATACAGTAATTACTGCAGTACTCCATGACTTTAATCGTGAGAAAGGAGACATTCAGTGCAGGCTTCTGCCCAGTAATTCAGGTGAATCCCAAGATTTGGATTAGGACACTTGAGTTTCCTGTAATCTTACTGACATTACATGCGATCAAAACACTTACAGAAGCTTTTATATCGCTGACCGCTGATACACTTTGATTGCTGAAGCTGTTATGGAAATGTATTTGATTTTTGGGTCAAACCTTTCAAACGTGATTTAGTATTCAGTCAAATTGAAGTCAAGTTCCTTGCAAACTGAATAACAAATATAACACTATAAAAAAAATCTGAAATACACCATAAACACACTAATATTTTGTAAAGCAGCTGAAATCCATACGGGTAAATGTGGAGCAAGCCTTGTATATGCTTTGCGAGGGTTTTCTTGCAGATTGTTCAAGTGGATTGTTGTCGTTCATATGGTGCCCCAGGTTCTCAGCTGGACTAAGATCATGATATACTTCCACCATACGTCACTGAATGTATGGGTCACCATATCAAAAGGTCTGCATAACACTGGTGCAAATAATAGGCTGGAACAAAATATCCTTCTAAAGCAGCATGTTGATCCACACGAAATGCTTAAAGAGTTTGGACTGAGAGGTTATAGTGTTTATGCATTGTTGATTTTATTGCAAATCTTGTGAGTATACCCAGTTGGAGGTCTCTGAGGAAGTGTTGTATCACAAAACGCGTCAGACCTCAGATACTATGTTTATTTGATTGATACTATGTTGAAATAAAGTATAATAATTTTTTAACTGACCTGGAGACAAGCGACTAATTTCTGATACCCAGGAGTGCGCTGCCTTCATTCTACTGTGTTGCTGTTGGCGTTTCCCCTAGTGACGGACTCGGGGCTGGCTGCACCCAGGTCACAGCGATTGCAGGGTAAGATTTCAGCTTTATTCACCTTGTCATTTATATAAGTGAACGAAGACTGTGGAAATCCAGTGTTTAAGATTAGGAGCAGGGTCCGGGGCGGTCAGCAACCGGACCAACTGACATTTACGGTGAGTGAGATTTGGTCTGTGATTTATTAATACCTGTAATTGGAACCCGCAAGTCATTTCACTTTGTTAAGGAGATTGAAGCTAATAACGGAGCTTTTTCTTTTCTACCCAGTTGGAGGCCTTTTATCTACTTGTATGTATGGGATCCGTTATCAAAAAAGCTCCGAATTACAGGAACGCCATCTCCCATAGACTCAAATTTAATCAAATGATTTGCATTTTTAGAAATGATTTCCCTTTTTCTCTGTAATAATAAAACAGTACCTTTTATTTGAAATGTTTGTCATTTTCAATAGACTTATTAAAGGTATGGAGATCAGAATTACAGAAAGATCAGTTATCCAGAAAACCCCAAGTTTGGAACATTCTGGATATACTGTAGGTACTATACCTGTATTAAAGTGATATTTCATCAAGTGGAGTTTTACAGTATACCTGCCTTAGCTAAGGAATTGGAAGACTGAGATTATTATATTTGGCCTTGATATAGTCTACCTCTGGTGAGTAGATAATCTACCCAGAGAAGTCACAAGCAAGATCTGGTTTGGGTCACAGAATAGTTGGTGAAATGACTGCTTAAGGAGTGTCTTTGTTTTTGTGCTTCCCCACATAGAAAGTTTATGTGCTGATTCTCCAAAGTGAAGGATGGTGGTGGGAGCTGCAATAAATAATTCTACACCACTGCTTACAGCTCCAACTGGACTGTTATATATTGGCTCATGGCTCAGAAAAAAAGCTGTCAAATAAAGAGATGTTGTGCATAAAAAGGGCATTAACTCAAGAGAATATAACTTTTCATAGATCCTTGGTAAAGGTTATTTGGGGATCTTTTTTTTTCACATGAAAAGGACAAAGAAACAAAGAGGCCACCCCATTAGACTTAAAGAACTGAACTAAATATGGTTCTTCATGGTGAGGGCAGTGAGGCTGTGGAATTCCCTGCCAGTGGTGTTATGTTGGCAGAAAACTTATTGGACAAGCATTGATCAAACTATGAACTAAATTAAGGTTTAGATTTAGTAAAGTAAGTTTAGTATAGGTATGTCCAGTAAGATAACTAAGGAGGGTCAGGCCATGCAGCCGCTGGATGCAGTTTTCTATGCACCTTCACATCCGCGTGAGCGTCCGGAGGGGCCCAACAGGGCTCGGCTCTGGGTTTGATCGCACCACCTGCACCCCCGTTAGTTATGCCCCTGGGTATGTCTTGCTTTCTTTTTCTGACTCTTTGCTTTGTCACTGACCACATCTAAAAAAACAAATTCTCTGTAAGGCTACAAATGTATCGTTATTGCTACTTATTACTCATCTTTCTATTCAGACCCTCTCCTATTCATATTCCAGTCTCTTATTCAAATCAATGCATGGATGCTAGAGTAATTTGGACTTTAGCAACCAAACTGGAAACCAGCTGAAGAAATAGTTAAATAACTAAAAAAAACACAACTAAAAATGAAAACCAAATGCATATTTTCTCAGAATATTACTCACTACATCATACTAAAATGAATTTGAAAGTAATCAATCCCCTGTAATAAAAATGAGGGAAGACTACATTGGTCTGTTTAGCAGCAGCTCAGTGAATCTTAGCTCATATTACCTAATGGTCAACTGTATTCAAATTGTGATCAGGAGACATGGCAGTGCCAGAATAAAATGTCTTTTTGTTATTGCATCTCTTACTTTGTATTTAGATGTCTGTATTGTAACCCTTTCACTTGTAAACTGATTAAACTGGCAGCAAATCCAGCAAAGAAAACAAAATAATCACTCAGCATTATTAGAAAGCAATTCTCATCAGCTGTAAATAGGCTGGCTAACATAACTATTTTCAGACCACAGAGAGCAGGCTAGGCAATATAGATCTGGCCCTGCGTACAAATAGAAAAAGAACACAACTGTGCAGAGTAGGCTAATAATGGTACATTATTCTGCACAATGGTTCATTGTAGATTTTAAGTATTTGCGTTTACAGTAATCGCCAAAACTCTTTTTCTGTTGGAATCCCAGCGAGTTTTATTATAAAGCAGTTTTTCCCTGCAGTATTCCATTTAACAAAAGGGGATTGCAATAAGAAGAAAATACTGAGCAAAATAAAAAAGGTTACGCAAGGCCCTTTGTGTTGCCATCGTTTCCACACTCCAGCAGTTGGGCTGCTGTTCATGGCCTCTGGTCACATTTCAGGTCAGTGATTGGGCTTCACACAGCTAAATACATTTTTACTGTAGCCTTGATTTTGTGTTGTGCTGCAGTGGGGACAGAAAAAAGCATTTTAATCCAAAGCACGCAATCAGTCTTATGCCTTATGTGGCAAAGTAGCGTGACTGGACCCAATTAAACCACACTCCTTAGAATGCGCAGGCACTCAAGATAAATACCTTTTATGTCCACCTTAACCTGGGCCTTGGCTACTTATAAGGCTGTATGCTCAAAGGCAGTACAAACGGGGTTATTTACTATATTTACTAATGAAATACATATTAATATTAATGTATATTTTTAAGATAAAAACATTTGATAAGAACCGTTTACAATACAGGCAGTTAGTTTATTGATTCCTTTTTAGGCAGTCATGAAATGAAAAAAAAAAAAACAGGGTCCAGGGTACATTGTAAGTCATGAATAGATCTTTTAATCAATTTGATATACAATAATAATAAGACATCAAATAAACATACAAATACTAAACAAAAGTAGAGGTAAAAAGGACCCTACTCATTAGAACTTATTAGAACGGGTGCATTGGATGCAACCTCTTATGGTATGGATGTTATATAACAATTCCAAGTTCAGCAGAAAGAAATGATGGACAGAGAGATATTTGGTACAAATAAGCATCAATTCAGACCCTTTACTAGCTGCCACATATTACTGAAACAAATCCTACATTATCTCATTCTGCAATATTTTTATCTAAGTGTAGTTTTTTAAATCACATGAATAAATCCACATGTATACATTCCATCCCATGGCTTGTACTTAATTCAATATCTACGAGGATAACTTCCATCCATGGCTTTCACCTATCACAGTCTCTACAAGGATACCTTCCATCCAAGGCTTCTACCTGACAATCTCTACCAGGATACCTTCCAGCTAAGGCTTCTACCTGATTCAAACTCTATCTCTACCTTCCATCCATGGCTATCACCTCTCAGTTGATAGCCTCCATCCATGGCTTCTACACGATCAATGTCCCCAATTTAACACACTTGTTCATTTTGTAGTCACCTTTTTCAAGAATAACTGTTTTAAAGCAAAACAAAAGCCTTTTGAAAAGTCCCCTTTCACTATGTTTGGCAAGTAGCACATTGCTGGTTGGCAGGTGCCATCTAATGTTGCTTAATTCTCTCTTCAAAACAGTTGCGTGTATACAAATTCAGGTGTGGATGTTCCTGGAGAAAACATTAAGCAGAATATAGCACCTCCAGCCCTGCTCTACACTTTAAGGACAAGGTAATGACAAACAGAACAATTGGGGCAGTACCCCCATTTGGGAGAGAGGTCTCTGGAGGGGGAGCAGGGTTTTAATAAGGCTTTCGTATATTGGGGTAAGTACGAACTCAGTACTGCTCAGAAGTGTTTTCGCCTATTCTTCCGAGCAGCTTTGATCCCAGTTTTTCAGGTTAGTCTGATGACAGTTGTGAACCTTCATTTTTAAATGAAACCCATTATCCAGAATTACAGGAAGGCCATCTCCCACAGAATGCATTTTAAGAAAATAATTTCTTTAATGACTTGCTTTACTTCTGTAATAAAACAGTATCTTATACTTGAGGGTAATGTAGCTGCTTGAATCCATAATCCAGCTCTGTTGGGTTTATTTAATGTATAAATGATTTTTAGCAGAGGTAAGGTATGGCGATCCAGATTACCAAAAGAACCCTTATCAGGTATAATCCAGATAACAAACATTCAGGATAACAGATCCTAGAACTGTGCCGCAGATTTTCAATTAGAATGTGATCAAGGGTGTGGCTAGGCTAATGAAGGACTTTAGCTCTTAAGGCACTTTGGTGTTTTTTTGGTTGTGTTTGGGAATACTGTCCCGCTAAGCTATGAACTGAATCAAGTTCTCCTGCAGTAGTTCCCTGTATTTTCTATTTCTACAGAATGTCCAGTCACTGCTGATGTAATACAGCCCCATAGTATTATTTTACCTTTACCATGCGTCACTGCAGGTATACATCAAGCACATTGAGAAGCTTTGTGCAGCACTGGACTGTATAGAAGAGTGGCACAAGAAGAACCACATGAAAGTAATACTGGCCTTTGCCAAACAAAGCACCCAAAAAGTGACCCAATTGCAATGAAAAATCAATTTATGGCCAATTGAGACCAATCCAAAGGTCTTTTTACCAAAGTTCAGAGGATTGTGTGTGTGGTGCAAAGCTAACACAAGTACCTACAAAAACACCATGTCTACACTGAAGTCCGATTGTACTAACAACATGATTTGAGGCATTTCATCTGTAGGTAAATCTTACATCTATGGCAATGTTGGATATTTTCCATGCTTATATAAAACATCCATATGGCAATTACCAGAGGGTACACATTTCATTTGACTGCCATATATAGGATGAGATCGTTCCTAAATAACCAGTTACTATTGACTATGACTCTCGCTTGAGAAATAAGCCAATGATGTATTCTATTTACTTCCAACACCTATTACTACATGCTCACTGAGTTTCTTGTTATTTTTTTTTTTAAGTGTAATCATTTCTTCTACACCGAGAGTAGTATTAGTAAAGGTGCTATTATTAGTTGTAATTATAGTCTGGTGCTTTTGAAACATTTCGGGACTATATTATGTTACATGTTAACAATGGGCTGCTGGGCTAGCAATTTATTTACTGGGGGGGGCGCTGGTATACAGTACATCTCTGAACATTCATTGTTTAGTTTGCTAAATCCAACACAATTTCCACTTGCAATCCCTGGCCCTCCTCAGTCGATCCTGCTAGGTGCCCAGTCCTTGGGGGATACGGCGATCCCCACAATTCAGTAATGCACAAAGTGGAAAGTACTGGCACTCAATAACAATTGCAAAGGGGTTACCCCCTATGTGTTTATTAAGTCAAACAAATGCACAACGTTTCGGGGGCTTGCCCCTTCGTCAGGTCACCGTTAGCGTTAGTTTGCTAAATACCATAACCAGTGTAATTTGAAGGGAATTTGTATGGGACCTGTTATCTAGAATGCTTGGGTTTTCCAGATAACGAATCTTTACGTAATTTGGACCTTCATACCTTAGTTCTACTAGAAAATCATGTAAACATTAAAGATGGCCTTTCTGTAATTCATTGCTTTCTGGATAACAGGTTTCCGGATAACAGATCCTATACCTGTACACCATAATGACTTGTTCCTGTAACTGTTTAAAAGACTGAACAAACTGATCAGCTGAGGTTTATAGAGGAGGGCTTTTTACATTTCTCAAACTGTGAGCCTAGATATTTGATAGACAAAGAAAATACAATTAACTCTATTACACAAATATATTTCCATTTAGCTGATGGAGACAAGCTCATTTCAGCCAGCTTTTTGCAAGAGTAATTTTTCCCATTTTAGACTCACTAAACAGCTTCTCTGTTTAAGCCTAGAATCCCAGCTTATGAAACACTTTATAAATTAATTTAACAGCATTTGCTGCTGCCATTCTGCATCTAAAGCGGAGTCATTTGCAGCAAATATAAAGAACATGCCAGTGCCTCTCTTTGTTACAGAATTTCTATGGGCTGCGGTATTGATCTAGATGAGAAAAAAAGGACACACAGGGTGATCATATAACATTATAATTTTAGTAAACTGACGGCAGGAACTTTAAAACAAGATGCATTGCTCAGATTGCATACAAAGTCAGGACTTTATAAAGGGAAAGGAGCAACTATATAAATACTTCCATATTTCAAGTGGTACAGAAAAAAAAGTGCTCCAACAGATTTATTCTTAAAATCATTGCAAGTTAACATGACTAGAATACAGTTCAGCTGAATGTAAACCGTAATTACCGTACTATAGGTACGGGACCTATTATTCGTAATGCTTGGGTCCTGTGGTATTCAAGACAAGTGATGCTTCTATAACAGAGCATATACCTCAATTATTATATATAGATATATTAATATATAGATATATTAGTATATATCAAACTGTATAATTGCAATGAGAAATGGCATTGCTGTATTTCTGAGCTTTTTCTGGATACCAGGTTTATGTAAAATAGATCCTATCTCTGTACTGTATCTCAGATCCACAATAAATAGGTTTATTGCACATTGGTAAAACAGTCTATTCATGTTGAAGTGGTTCTTCATTTAGAGTCATCGTTTAAGTCTGCTGGCCAGTACTGATCGTCCATGTAATGTTCATTGTCCGAGACCTCGCTTGTTTCTGGACTAGTGGAAGTGCTGATTTCGGAGCAACAGCGAAGCGTCTCCTCCCATTGATCCTCTACTAATTTGTACAGCTCCAAGCAGGCCTGGGCATCTTCTACAGAACAATGCCCATTGCTGCCAACCTGAGGCAAAGGAGATGGATGAGAACCATAAGCAACAGTTCATTCCAATGTAAGCTCAAATATTATATTAAACAAACTGAATAGACAGAGAATTATCATCATATAATAAGAGTGTAGGCATTAAGAGAACCAACCACCACATTACATGTACCCTTTATATAATCTGACATTTTTAAACACTATGCAGGTGTACTTTTAACCTGTATACATTTGTTTTTCAGTTTTGCACTTTACGGTTTCTTGAAGTGATGCCATGTCACATATTCTATTTGCCTTTGTGTAATAAAAATATTAAGAGATGCAGGGGGTTTGCTTACCCCATGCCCTTCTCTCTATGAAAGTGTGGCTGTTTAAGCGATGTTTAAAGTGCCATTGTTTCTCAGACTGGCTGACTACAATTATAAAAAAAATTAAAAACCATAACTACTTTGCATTCCTTGCAGCTGATAACAGTACAGAGATAACATATAAATGTCTCATAATGTTTACAAGGCAACTGTACAAGATATTTGCTGTCATTAGGAGAAAGTAACAGATTTCAAGGGGATTTTCTGGAACACAATCCACTTCTAGCATCACTTAGGAAACTGCCTTGTTAGTATAAGACCAAGATTTTATTCTTAGATCAGACGGTACCAGTGGGAAACACTGCAACAACTATAACATTGGGTAACTACCCAGTAGTGTAGATACTCAGCTGTGGTTCTTACCTGTATACGTTTGCCCAACAAGTTAAAGGCAAGGGTTTTTAAAGAGGCACCGTTATTTGATGGAAGTCCCGCAATTTCTTTAAGTAAAGGGATTTTGCTTGTGTCTCGAGTCTGGGAGCTGGGATGAAAGTATTTCAGAGCCTTAAAGTCGTTATGCAGTGCATGTCCAACCACTCGCTTGTCCTTAAGTATCTTCAGAATCTACAATTGCAAGTTACAGATTACCTAAAATTGCATAGGACATTATGGTAGAAAAGCCTTTTTGCCTTTCAAACTATTTGAGCTTATAGGCAGCTTGCCAAATATACAGTGGAAATACAGAAAATAGCACATAAATGCTGGGATGATTAATACTATAGAAGACCGATTGTATAAGTATGATGCATTAGCTGGAACGTGAATGGCCTTTGACAATTTCTAGAAAACCGAAAAAGGTGTCGATGATGTATGTATGCATGATTAATAGGAAAAGAGAACATGAAGAACAGAATGATGTAACATCAAGAAGTTTTATATGGTCAAATTTCCTAACCGACAAAAAATTGTCAGTGACGGCTTTGCAGCCATCAAAACACTTTGCCAGGTGTAAATTCGCGAGGACAACGCCAATTCCCTAAAGTGCGACGTTGCTTCCAGGGAGCTACTTCAGCAAACAAAGAAGATGCGCTAGCGTTGCCTAATCTGCATATGGCAGGAAATGATAACGTTACATGGCCGTATATATTGCAGCAAATACATTACACAAGTCCAGGGAACATTAATAAATAAAATAGAGTTGCTATAATGCTATAATTGCTATAAATTTCACTTTAGGGACTTTGCCTTATTATCCATTCATAAAATATTCCCTCCATTAATTTACTTAAATGGCCCTTTGGAGTTTCTTTCATTTTATAGCATGCTCCCTAATGTTCTTTTAGTCTCAATTTTTTGTTATTTAAAGACATTACTTCTAAAACTTTTGAACCAAGTCGCTAATACTTATGTCTGGGGCAACATTACCGTTAAATAAATTAACTAACATAAAAGTATGATGTTATACACAAAGAGTATGAGCTGAAAACTTAAGATAAGGACCACAATATTGTGGAAGGGCACCATTTGGCATGCAAGCTTGCAGTTGAATAACCCCCAGTCTAAGGCTTCACAAAACAATGATACCAATAACACTAGTACTATGTGCCTGCTGTAGACATGCTACATGACAAGAGTACCCAGACTACCACTGCATCATAGTACTAAAGCGCAAGGCACATATGCGTTTTAATTCCTCGCAGTTATTTCAGAGAGAACAACAGCAATCAGAACTGCTAAAAGCGGTTTTCCATTCATGTGAAATGTACTGTCCATACCAGATGCTGCTGCTACTGATGGGTGGGAATTGCTAGGAACATACTTGAGAAAAACATATATACTATTTCTAATACGGTTAATGTTAAATTTAACTTCCTGTGTAGTGCAATGATGTATCTTGCTACGAGAACAGGCTGGTATCAGCATTTAGGATTTCCTCTATGTATTTATGTTCACGATTAAATACAAAGCTCCATATTGCTTCTTTGACTGATCCATAATCTTCATAACCAGCGTCAACACTAAAACTCTCAATGGTCATAAAATTAAGTGCATTTGCCTCACATCTGACTCAAACAACATGCAAGCTATATATAGCTATAGTCGAGTTACAACTAACACACCCCTGAAAGCCTTTAGCTGTTGTTAGACTGCTGCAGTCAGCATTGTATTTATAGCAATGGAATGTACTTTGGACACTTACTCAAAGGTATATTATTTCTCATGGGCGAGGAGACCAGTATAAAATAATACACTTATAGTGATTAATCACAATGTTATTATATAAATGAATTGGAATTGAACGTTTATTATAAGTTATGATATGGAGAACAGCAGTTGTTCCAGCACTGCACTATAAAATATAATGTGTTTGGTTACACCTGCTCTAGAAGCGTCTTTAACTTCAATGTACAGCAACGGGTTAAGTTACCTCTTTCTGGGCAGTTTTAAAGGGAATTGCATTTTTTAAGTTCTGCTTCGTGATCCCGCTCCATCTCGTCCTGTAGTTTTTGATGGGTAGCTCAGGGTTAATGTACTTGTCGTACACAACATCTCCTCTGTAATTTACTATGCTGCACCGTGCCACCTCACCAATCCTTCCCCCAGGACCAGTCCCAACCATTTCACAGTCGATGGCAACACACTTCCCGGGCTTTAACCAAGCAAGGGGCGAGGATGCTCTACTGGAGCTACAGCTGCCTGCTACAGAGAAGCCACTATCATCATCGAATGTGGATGGATTATGAGTAACAATGGAACAGTTGGGCACCACTGGCAAAGTGCCCAGCAGAGTTTTTATCTGGCTACCCATCTCCATGTCCGCAGTTTGCTCACAGAAACGTTGGTCATTTCCATTCATGACTGAACATTTGGTTTTTCCTTCTGGTGCCTCTTGTGTTCCAATTTCAATTGTACTTCGCATTTTCCTCTGTTGCAGAAAAGCTTTACACTTTAAGTAGCGTTGGAGCTTTCGTGTCTTCCTACGATTTTGGGCTTTTCCAACAGTTTGAGACTTTGTAAGGATCTCAGCATTATTGGAGCGGAGGACTTCACTAGATCCACTGAAAATACAGGAAAAATTGCTAGCTGCCAAGTCTTCCACCTTCAGCGAAACCATATTTAATTGGGAATTTCAAGATTTCTGTGCCTGCAGGAGCCTAGGAGAATTAAATAAAACCAAATGACAGGCTTGAATACATCCGATGCAAAAATATTAAAAAGTAACACATTCTAAAGGATTCTAGCAGACAATCCCCTTCTAGGATCTTGGTAGGATGTGTGTAAAGTGCTGTAAAGTGATACTGACACATTGCTATAAAAATCATAGGAACGTGTCCGTATCAAGTAATTGCTGCACCCAGGATTAGTTTCCCAAAAAGCAGCCCCAGCCCCCGCAAACCTGCATTAATCCGACCCTCCGACACTGCTAAATGATCTTCTGTACCGTTTCAGCGATGCTGGAGGATCAATCTGCCCCCAGCTCAGCATCACTGAAGCAACGTGTAGATCTGTTAGTAATAAACGAAAGTTAAATATAGGGACTGCACACTCAAATTTAAAAGGCAAAAGTTTATTACATTTACAAAGAATACACTCACATGTTTAGCTATGGCCCAGTATTGGCCCTACGCGTTTCGACCACAAAAGTGGTCTTCATCAGGGGAAAAATCCATAAAGTATTAGAAAAAGGACAAAAAGGCATAGCTAAACATGTGAGTGCATTCTTTGTAAATGTAATAAACTTTTGCCTTTTAAATTTGAGTGT
Source organism: Xenopus petersii (assembly GCA_038501925.1). Taxonomy (NCBI): domain Eukaryota; kingdom Metazoa; phylum Chordata; class Amphibia; order Anura; family Pipidae; genus Xenopus; species Xenopus petersii. The sequence goes on from CM076676.1 coordinate 113,965,470, forward strand.
GCAGTCCCTATATTTAACTTTCGTTTGATTCTTTTTTGGAGACTTTATATGGGCGGTCTTCATGGGACAAGCACCTCACTACTAAATTGAAATTGGGTGTGCGCCTTCTAAAAATCGAATTTGTTAGATCTGTTAGTAATGTCAGCCGGCCTGCTGCACACACAGGTTCGCGGGGCTGGGGGCGGCTTTGCAGGGAACTATTCCAGGTGCAGCATTTACTTGATATAGACATGTTTCTTTGATTTTTATAGGAACATGTCGGTATCGCTTTAAGCTGCTGTTGACAAACTTAGGTAATGTCAAAAGTCGGCAAAACATTAGCAGGATGTGTAAGGGTTATAGTGGCTGATTATTATATACATCTGATCACAATTATATTGTGAATTTCACTTAATATACAGCAGGAGCATGTGCATGTTTAGGCTAATTGCACATGGCAGGTTTTCTTGGCTGAGCCCCCCCCCCATATACCCTTCTGCTGGGCGTGCCAGAGACCATTCCGACTATAATGCTTTCAAATTCACAGCTTTTAGTGTATATTGTGGAACCATAACAGCAAGGTGCAAAGCAGTGAAAATTTTCTTTGCTGGCATACATATGTCAACAGAAAAAAGCCGATCCACTGCCCTTCACCCACTGTATGTGTGTATTCAGGCAAAGGATCAGCCTGTCAGCAAAAACATAGCGGATTTCAGTAGAGAAATGTTAAAGGAGACATATAGGAAATATAAATGGAAAAAGGTTTTTTTGTAGGCAATTATGAACAATATGTGGTGTTGGTTTCACATTGTTCTACACATTAATATCTGTAAAAATAGCCCCTTTATTGTAGCTCCCTATAGATGTTCTTTGGTCCCTGTTTCAAATGAAGAGTGGGCGTGTTCTAATGTTCCCTGCCAGAAGCACAGTAGGAGGGGGACAGCCTATCACAGCCCTGCAGTCACACAAGCAAAGACAGGCTTCAGTTCCCCATCAGGTCCTGCTATCTGCTGATTGGTTCCTGTCCTACAGTGCAGTGAGCGGAGAGCCGCCGGCTCCCCTGCCTTGGAATTCAGGGAGCAGGAAGTGGAAGAGAAGGATTATTAGGGTTTTTGCAGAAATATTCAATAAATCAGCCTGAAACACTACTTTTTTAAGCACAATTCTAAATGAGTATAACGCACTGGTTCATTCTTATTTTTTACACAAAATGTCTCCTTTAAAGTGTGTGTTTTCATCACGAAATCCTCTCTGCTGACCCAAAACATGTTAATGAACACACATACAGGTAGCTGTAGGTAGCAAATTGGCTTTTCTCCACAGCATAAAAACAACCAGTGTCTCATTATTAGATGTGTAGTCTACCACTTCTAAAGGCATATGGTGGCCTTGGGCTGGCAGAGAAGTCCAAACTAATATAGTGTAACAAGTGAAAACTATTTTATTTATAAAACCTGGAAAAAAAATTAACATTTGCATAACCATCAATATAAGGTTTTTTTTTTACTGCCTCTAGTGTGCTTCAGGTAGCAGCTGCCTGTGTCAGTTTGTGGCAGACTCTGGGTATTACATTAGTTCTGAACTAATGGCTCAAGGGCTGTATTTAAGGGCAGAGACACACTGTCAGATTTGGGGAGATTAGTCGTCCGTAGACAAATCTCCTCTTCTTCAGGGCGACTAATGTCCCCAAACTGCCTTCCACCGGCAAAAATTAATTTCACTGGCAGGAAAGCACTCGGAGCGCTTCGTTTTCCGAAGTTTCCTCACGAGGAAACTACGGACGACTTCAGAAAACGAAGCGCTCCGAGTGCCTTCCCATGGGCGATTTTTATTCTAGCCAGCAGAAGGCAGTTCAGGGAGATTATTCGCCCCGAAGAGGAGATTTGTTGCCGGGCGACTAATCTCTCCGAATCTGACAGTGTGTGTCTGCCCTAACTGTAAAACTTGGGAATGGTAGGATATTAGAAGCCACACAGGAGTTCCAATGCCTTATATAGGCAAGAGGCCACAGAATGGCTACAGATGGGGATAATGATACACCAAGGAAGTAAGGGACAGTTCTGACACATGATTACTTATGATGCAATAAATATGGGTGACACAGTGTGTAATACCTCTACAAAGGGGTCCTGATGACTCGATTTAGGATTGGACACTATCTACAAGGAGTTGCTATATATATGACCACCCTCTGCCTTCCTACGGTGCTCAGTTTACCAGTGTCCAAATTGTATGGCTGAGCACTGTAGGGGGGCAGAGGGTGGTCATATATATATACAGCAATTCCTTATAGTGTCTAATCCTAAATCGAGGCATCAGGACCCCAGTGCTGCATTGTATAAGAATTACACACTGTGCCACCCATATTTATTGCATTATAAGTAATCCTGTGTCAGAACTGCCCCTTACTTCCCTCCCTGGTGTATCTTTATCCCCATATTAAAGCCATTTTGTGGCCTCTTGCCTATATAAGGCATTGGATCTCCTGTGTGGCTTCTAATATCCTAGCATTCCCGAGAATGGTTGTTTACATGCTGATCTATGTTCTAATCTCAATATTTGGCAACAAGCAATGTTCCATCCTGATAAAAAGGTAGAATTCCCAATAATAAGTTAATGAATTAGTTACCCTTTATGTGCCTTTCCTGTAATTATAGGAATGTTGCGACAAAACAGCAACTATCAGTGGAATAAATGTCCTCCCCCAAGCTGCTACTAGATCTCTCTGATCCTCGTTACGTGGACTGCCCTTATGGAAATTCATGACAGCACAGATGTACCGCTGCTTCTCTGCTGAGTTGATTTAGTGTGGGTCAGGCTAGAGAGGGGATTACATGCCTAAACTACAGCTCCTACAATCCTTCATAGAGACGATTTAACCTAGTATTCTCGGCACAGCTATGTTAAATATTGGTTTATTATTAAACATGTGCTTATATACGTACCTTTCCCTACTGTGACAAGTCAACCTCTATAGCTCCACGTGTTTCTCTACCGGCTTCGATGTTGCATGCCTGGACAAGTTCAGTAAGTTCTGCGCAGTGATTGGCTGCATGGTCCAAGATCCCGCCTCCCTCGTTTCTGGTTGGTCCGTATTCCCCTCAGAACGTCAGGCACGATGTCACGCCTGTCTTCTGCTGTCGGGGTTAGATGACGTAAGCATGAGTAACGCATGATAAGGGCGGGGTGTGGCAGTTTGCTGTGTGCTCATTTATTCCAGCGTGTACTGGCTGACAGTTTGTGTAGAGGAGCCCATCCTCCTGCTTAGTGTAGACTGGGGAGGGCCTGTATAAGAATTGTAAAAGTTGTTTGTGGGATACAGTATGTAGAGAAGGGGGTACGTCATTTCCTGCCTTTTTTATCAGCTATAGTAACCAATCAGCAGGTGGCGTAGTCACCTGTTTAAAGGACCAGTAACATAATTTTTTTAAAAACAAAATTGTATACTGCGAGAAAAAAAAAACAAACCACCAACACATATTCAATATAAAAATCACAAAGTCTTTATTTAGAAATAACTTACCGAAACTCCGCTTGCGCTCCTCTTCAGAAAAGGCGACAGGATGACGATCCATCGGGCGGCGCTCAATTTCTCCTCCCTGGCTATCTCCTATAAGGAAGGCAGGGAGGAGAAATAGAGCGCCGCGCGATGGATCACCCAATTGCCTTTTCTGAAGAGGAGCGCAAGCGGAAATTCGGTAAGTTTTTTTTTTTTTTTAAATAAAGGCTTTGCGATTTTAAAGTTTCATATGTGTTGGTGTTTTTCATAGTATACAAACAAATGTTTTTTGTTACTGATCCTTTAAAAGCAAATGCCCAATTGGCTGTTATGAGTTACTGCACCTGGGCGAATGGTGAGCCTTTTATTTCCAATAGGTCTTGGCTATGGAGTATTCTGAATTCCATCAAATTATAAATAATGCTGACAAGTGACAGTACTTTAATAGGGTTGCCACTTTGACCAATCTTGCGGGCTGATCTCCTTCAAGGGCCAGTGTTGGTATTAAAATACATTCACCGCCAATTTGTGTGGGTGGCAATCCTCCCTATAAATCCCTCCCTTCCCTGACCCTCTCTATGGATAATTATAACCCGTTTAAACAAAGGCCTGCTCTGCCCTGCCCAGCAATCCATTTACCCATCACCACCCCCTCAACCCATTGTCTGCAAAAAAGGTGGCAAGTTGGAAATCCTATACTTAAAAAAGGTTCCTGCCCAGACGTGTGCATGCTTCATGGCTCCACAGAAATCAGCACAGTCTGCATCATACATCCGAATTAACAGCCAATTTAAGTTTTTACTGAAACTACCCTAGAAAATTTGAATTTTCTGGGAAAAACACAACTTGACCTTTAATAAATAACCCCCTAAGTGTTACTGGTGGTGAGCAGAAGCTATGCAAGATCGCCATCAGCTGTCCTGGAGCAGGACAGGGTGTCTGAGAGGCCTGAAACATAGATACAGTACATAGGAGCTGAGCTTTCCCAGTCAGGCTGCTAGATGCCCAGGAGGTGACTGATGCTGAGAGTGGCCTATGCTGATCAGATTTATTAAGGTTTGAATTGGAAATCAAATTTTCTAATTGGATTTTTGGTCAGAACTCACAAATTCGAGTTGGGAATAATCCAAACTCAAATTTGAAATTTATCATACGTTGACCCTGGGAACAACTTGAATTTGACTATTCGCCACCTAAAACCTGCTGAAAGATGAGTAATAAAACTTAGCAATAACAATACATTTCTAGCCTTATAGAACATTTTTAGATGGGGTCAGTGACCCCCGTTTGAGGCCAGTTCAAAAGTTTCATAGAATTAGCCATTTTATAACATACTAAAAGTTAACTTAAAGGTAAACCATCTCTTCAACCCTTACAATGTAACAACATGTGGGTTGTGTTTTAGTATTAAATTTGTATTTTTTACATGAGTCTGTGATACAAAGCAAATTCACTACTATACAGTAGATGCAGCTTTGCACAAGTACAGTAACCAGGGACATAAACTATTATAGCTGTAGCTTTGCACAATTACAGTAACCAGGGAATTCACTACTATAGATGCAGCTTTGCACTAGTACAGTAACCAGGGAAATTTACTACTATAGATGCAGCTTTGCATACATACAATAACTAGGGCAACTAAAAGTTGTATTATTTCATTTTTTAAGTGTACTAGACCAATAACAATTAGGTTGCTTTTAGGTTGCTACTGTGCTTTGTACTGGTGCAGAGCACAAAAGAGTTGGGACTAATTTACCAACATATATTTTAAGTTGCGCCAGTGCAGTTGATATGTCTGCACCGGTGGAGCAACTGCACAAATTAGATCACAGTTGTAAAGTTCAGCAAAATATTAACACTATATACAAGAATATTACCACTATATACAAGAATGTTAACAGTTTTTGGTCATACACACACAACACACACACACACACATTGTATCATTCCAATTGATCGTGCACCTCGTCTGCGACAAAGACAGAGTGCGGACACCCAAGCATCTATATATATATGCATTTCTTTAATGAAAAAATCGATCTCATTAGGCTGAGCATACCGTCCGACAACAATCTCAGACCAACGTGCAGTCCACTCACATCTACTTTGCACTCCTTCACCCCTGCAACTCTAGATGAAGTTAGCAAACTTCTAACCTGCTCAAAACCCACCACCTGCTCCCTTGACCCCATACCCTCTCGCCTCCTCCACCCAATCTCTGATACACTCTCTCCTGCACTTACCCACCTATTTAATCTTTCACTCTCTACTGGTACCTTTCCATCATTATACAAACAAGCACTAATCACTCCTATCCTCAAAAAACCTTCCCTTGATCCCAGCTCTCCCACTAACTATCGACCAGTCTCCCTTCTTCCATTCACATCCAAATTACTAGAAAGCTTGTTTACAAACGCCTGATCCAGCATCTCACTCACAACTCCCTCCTCGACACTTGCAATCTGGATTCCGCCCTTCACACTCGACTGAAACTGCACTCACCAAAGTAACCAATGATCTTCTATTGGCAAAGTCTAAAGGTCACTACTCCATTCTAATCCTTCTAGATCTCTCTGCAGCCTTTGACACAGTTGACCACACACTCCTCCTTGACATTCTACACTCATCTGGCATTCTTGACACTGCTCTTTCGTGGTTTACATCTTATCTGTCTGACCGTTCCTTTAAAGTTTCCTTCTCTAACTCTACTTCTACTACTTTCCCACTCTGTTGGAGTTCCTCAAAGCTCTGTACTTGGCCCCTTGCTGGTCTCGCTCTATACAACTTCCCTAGGAAAACGTATTCAGTTATTTGGACTTCAGTATCACCTTTATGCTGATGACACCCAACTCTACTTGTCTACTCCTGATTTTTAATTCTGTCCTTTCCAAAGTCACAGACTGTCTCTCTGCTGTCTCCTCCTGGATGTCACAGCGCCACCTGAAACTGAACCTTTCTAAAACAGAACTCATTATATTTCCTCCAAGATCGTCCCCTGTCCCTCAGATATCACTCACCGTAAACAACACCACCTTTCATTCCACCACCTTTCATTCCACCACACAGGCACTCTGCCTAGGAGTCATCTTATACTCTCGTCTGTCTTTTTCACCACACATTCAAACACTTGCAAAATCTTGCCGTATTCAACTGCGCAACATTGCTCGAATACGACCATATCTCAGTTCAGAATCAACTAAAACACTGATTCAGTCTCTCATCATCTCCCGCCTTGATTACTGCAACTTACTCCTCACAGGTATTCCAACAAGTCACCTTTCACAACTCCAATCTGTTCTAAACGCGGCCGCTAGACTCATTCATCTAGCTCGCCGCTCAACATCAGCTGCTCCCATATGTATGTCCCTTCACTGGCTCCCAATCTCTTCTAGAATCAAATTCAAATTACTTACACTCACATTCAAGGCCCTTAATAATGAAACCCCTCCCTATATTTCATCTCTAATCTCCAAATACACTCCTTCACGAAACCTACGCTCTGCTTCTGATCTTCGCCTCACTTCTCCTCTGATCACTTCTGCCCATTCTTGTCTACAAGACTTCCCTCGTGCTTCTGCTTTTCTCTGGAACTCTCTGCCACAAGCTGTCAGACTTTCTCCTTCCTTCCAAACTTTCAAGCGCTCCCTAAAGACCCATCTGTTTAAAGAGGCCTATTCGATGTACCTTAATCATTGCTGTATCAAAAATGACAAAATGTTTATACAATCCTAATGTCTCAATTGTACCCTAACCTTTTACTTTGTAAACTCTAAACTCTAGGTTCTTCTAACCCTATTGTATTCTGTAATCCTTGTTTGTTATCCACCATTTATTCCCTGTTTGCTATAACTGCAGTAAAGCACTGCGTATCTTGACAGCGCTATATAAATAAATGAGATATATATATATATATATATATATATATATATATATATATATATATATATATATGGAAAAGGCTTGCACTCGCAGGTCTTACAAAAAATTAGAAGTTATTAGATCAAAAAGAACAACTAACATTTCGGCTAACACTCTAGCCTTTAGTGACTTTGAGAAAGGCTAGTGTGCTAGCCGAAATGTTAGTTGCTCTTTTTGATCTAATAAACACTTCTAATTTTTTGTAAGACCTGCGAGTGCAAGCCATTTCCTTTGTTTGGCTTCCAGAACTATATATATATATATATATATATATATATATATATATATATATATATATACATATATATACATATATACATATATGAGACACTCCCCCCCCCCTTAGTATGCTACGTGATTATGATGAAAAACCACCACATTAGCGCAGTAAACAGCTTGGCTGCTTTCCTGGAATTCTAATTGAAAATACTCACCTGTAGCACTGCAAGCTGCTTCTCCATCACAGGAAACAGCTGTGAGTAATGTATATACCTTGTTATCTGTGATTAAGATGCCTCGCTACTGTAGTACTGGCAAAGGCAGCCGCATAAGTGCTTTATTACAACTTTGCAGAATTAATGTCCCGTGAGAATCATAGAGGCATTCATTATAATGCTTCAGGTATGAGGCACAATGTATATTACCTGCTGCTTGTTATTCACTCCTGTGCCTTGCTTAATGGAACAAAGGAAATATTGAGGTAATATATCACCCCTTTATATTGCACTGTGCTGAATATTATTTATGCTTTATGAACACCTGCTTCCCATATATATATATATATATATATATATATATATATATATATATATATATATATATATCTCTGACGTGAAGGACCAGCACTCCATCAATGATATATATATATATATACAAAATTATACAGTGGGTGCCCCAGCACTCTTAGAAGTATACTTGCTGTGTTGGTCGGTGCTCGCTCCAATAGGAGACGCCGTCACATCCCCACATCTAATAGAGTATGTAAAGAAGAAGCAGCACTCGTCAATTGCAAAAAAGTGTATTTAAAAGATCAGAGCATCACTCAAGGCAACGTTTCGGACAGCATATGTGCCCTTTGTCAAGCCCAAAAAGAGTTCTCTCAGCTTCTCACAGGTATCACATTATATAGGCAACAGACAGGAAATGACCTCAAAATTTGCATATACACAGGTACAGAGCATCATCATATACATGTATCTATAAAAACAAAAACAGGTCATAATCACGATTTAAACCCCGAGGATATAAAGATTTGAGCATATTAATCCACCATACCTCTCTTCTTTTAAGTTTCAATTCTCTATCCCCCCCTCTTTTCATGGGCGGTATTACTTCCAAGACCATAAATTTAAGCTGATCTGCCGTGTGTCCCAAATCAACAAAATGCTTTGAGACAGGTAATGTGGTATTGCCCAAATTAATGCTAGACCGATGTTGCGATATACGTGATTTGACCATCTGGGTGGTCTCACCCACATAGATGAGACCACACGGACATGTCAACACGTAAATTGCAAATTTTGAAATACATGTAAAGTGTCCTCTTAGCTGTATCCGTTGGCCAATCTGAGGGTGAATAAACTCTCTACCTTTCAATACGAAGGGACATTGTACATTGTACAGGGACATTTTTATAGATACATGTATATGATGATGCTCTGTACCTGTGTATATGCAAATTTTGAGGTCATTTCCTGTCTGTTGCCTATATAATGTGATACCTGTGAGAAGCTGAGAGAACTCTTTTTGGGCTTGACAAAGGGCACATATGCTGTCCGAAACGTTGCCTTGAGTGATGCTCTGATCTTTTAAATACACTTTTTTGCAATTGACGAGTGCTGCTTCTTCTTTACATACTCTATATATATATATATATATATATATATATATATATATATATATTGAACAAAAGACGAGCCGCACTCACAGGACTTAAAAAATAAAAAATTGTGTTGCTGTCATGTATTTAAAGCATGTATTTTGCCATTTTCTGTACCTTGAGAAAGGCCTTGGAGGAGGCCGAAACGTTGGTCATATAATTTTATATAAATCAAAATTTTTTAAGTCCTGTGAGTGCGGCTCGTCTTCTGTTCTCTATGTGAATTTTTTGATTCTGCACCCAGGCATATTTAACTCTGTTGTCGAGAGTGCCGGTATCTTTATGAATTATATATATATATATATATATATATATATATATATATATATATATATATATATATATATATATATATATAGGGCCACCATTAGAAATCACGGGGCTCCATGTGCCGCCCACTCCACATCGCAGTTAAAAGACCACACAGACATCAGCGCTAAAAAAGTAACCCCCCCACACAAGTTATAAAAAGCTATTGATAATTGGGGCCCCCCCCAAAAAAAATTTTTTTTTTTTAAAAAACATTGGTGGCAGGGGCCCCCTTATAAGTTAAAAAAAACTTGGGGCCCCAACAAAAAAAAGTTAAAAAAGAACTGAAAAAAACCCATTGGTGGCAGGGGCACGCTTATAAGTTAAAAACAAATTGGGGCCCCAAAAAAGATTAAAAAAAAAAGTTTTTTGGAAAAAAAAATGGCAGGGGCCCCTTACAAGTTAAAAAAAGTTGGGGCCCCAAAAAAATTTTTTTTTGAAAAAAATTTAAAAAAAAAAAATTGGTGGCAAGGGGTCCCTAACAAGTTAAAAAAAAATTGGGGCCCCAAAAAAAATGTTTTACAAAAAGATTGGTGGCAGGGGCCTATAGAATATTAAAATACATTGGTGGCCAGGGGATTAAAAAAAAAAAATACACAAACTGGTGTTCAGTAGAATTGAACTCATGGCTTCAGTACTGCAACTTCGCCTCCTTTCGTGACTTCGGGTCTTTGCGCCGCTTCAGGACTTCGGCTTTGGCTGTTTTCGTGACTTCGGGTCTTTTCAGCGCTTCGGGACTTCGGCTTTTTTCGTGACTTCGGGTCTTTTCGGCGCATTGGCTTCGGCTTTTCAGCACTTCCGCATTCGGCAACGCAGAGGGAGGACGTACGGCTCATAAAGGGGGCCTGGATCTTCAAAAAATGCAGCGCTGCCGGGACCCCCTTAATGCCCGGTACACTTGTCCCCCCTGTCCCCCTTTGATGGCGGCCCTGTATATATATATATGGTCCTTGGTAATCCGCACTCCACTGGAATCAGCAAGGCACCCAGGTGCCACTCATATATCAAAAATTATAACTATTCCTGGAAGCATGAGTGCACACTGGGATTTTAATTAAAAATCAAAAATTTATTAAATTACATTAAAACTGGTCAACGTTTCGGTCCACCTCTAGGACCATTATCAAGACACTGAGGGGCAAATTCACTAAGCGCCGAAGCGCCGAACGCTAGCGTTACTTCGCTAGCGTTTGGCATTTTCGTTACGTTGCAAATTCACTAACGAATGCTCGCATAGTTTCGCTAGTGTTACTTCGGACCCTTACGCCTGGCGAAGTTTTGCTAGCGACGTAACTACGCAAATCCACTAACGCGCGCAGTGTACTGAACGCTACCTTTTACGCTAGACTTCCTTCACCACCTCAGACCAGGCGAAGCGCAATAGAGTAGATAGGGATTGCTTCAAAAAAAGTCAAAAATTTTTCTAAGTCCCAAAAAACGCTGGCGTGTTTTCTACATGATGGGTGATAGGCTGAAAAAGATCGAAAACATTTTTGGGGCTCCCCTCCTTCCCCCTTACATTTCCTGACTCATGGCAACTTACCTAGACAGTGGGCACATGTGTAGGGCAAATAAAATTTTTATTTGATGTTTTGAAGCTTTTCTAGCCATTTGTAGTGCTGATACGTATTCCTCCATTGAAATTTGAATTTGGCGCCGTATGCAAATTAGCCTTCGCTAGCGTAACTTCAATTTACTTAGCGAATCAACGCTAGCGCAACTTCGCAACCTTACGCTACCCCTGAGCGCAACTTCGGATTTTAGTGAATTTGCGAAGCGCTGGCGAAACTACGCCTGGCGAAGTGCGGCGAAGTTACGCCTGGCGCAACTACGAATCTTAGTGAATTTGCCCCTGAATGTTTTACAATGTAACATTTAAATAGAAAAAAGGAAGAACCACTCACCCAATCACAGACCCCGATTAGAGTCATGTATACAAAGAAAAGGAAAAGCAATCACCAGCATGTGCGACATTAACCATTTAGTGCAAACTAAAAACTGCAAAAAGAGGGAAACATAAGAATAGATTTAAAAACATTGCAACTTAATTAGTTAATGGGCTATAGAAACAGATAACATCAGGAAGCATTTCTAACAAAGTCTCAATTTTAGTTCATATATTAGAACGGCAACAAAAGTAACAATTTTTAAAAAAAATCTATGTATGCATAATAGCAACTTAGTTTATAGGCTTAGCAAAAGGGCAGTGTGGGGAACACCTTTGTTTTAGAAAACAGGTTAAGGGACAATTCTCATTAAGACCAAGTGGGGACAGGGTATTTAATTTTTTAATCCAAAATACCTCGTTTTGTAATAGAATATTGGACCGATCACCACCCCCCTTAACGGAGGAATGTGATCAATGCCTATATATTTGAAAGTATGCAATCGGTGTCCCTGCTCAAGAAAATGTTTAGCTACTGGTTTCATAGTTTTTCCGTAGCGAAAGGCCGTGCTTATCGCGGATCGGTGTGCATCCGTCCTAAGCCTCAATGTCAAATCAGTTTTCCCTACATACGACAAGCCACAAGGGCAGGTAATTCGGTATATCCCGTGTGTCGTGTTACAGGTAATGTGGTGTCTTATAGTAAATCGTATATATATATATATATATATATATATACAGTGGTGTGCAAAACTATTTTCCCCCTTCCTGATTTCTTATTCTTTTGCATGTTTGTCACACTTAAATGTTTCTGCTCATCAAAAACCGTTAACTATTAGTCAAAGATAACATAATTGAACACAAAATGCAGTTTTTAAATGAAGGTTTATGTTATTAAGGGAGAAAAAAAACTCCAAATCTACATGGGCCTGTGTGAAAAAGTGATTGCCCCCCTTGTTAAAAATAACTTAACTGTGGTTTATCACACCTGAGTTCAATTTCAAAGGTTATAAAGCCATTTCTAAAGCTTTGGGACTCCAGCGAACCACAGTGAGAGCCATTATCCACAAATGGCAAAAACATGGAACAGTGGTGAACCTTCCCAGGAGTGGCCGGCCGACCAAAATGACCCCAAGAGCGCAGAGACAACTCATCCGAGAGGCCACAAAAGACCCCAGGACAACATCTAAAGAACTGCAGGCCTCACTTGCCTCAATTAAGGTCAGTGTTCACGACTCCACCATAAGAAAGAGACTGGGCAAAAACGGCCTGCATGGCAGATTTCCAAGGCGCAAACTACTTTTAAACAAAAAGAACATTAAGGCTTGTCTCAATTTTGCTAAAAAACATCTCAATGATTGCCAAGACTTTTGGGAAAATACCTTGTGGACCGACGAGACAAAAGTTGAACTTTTTGGAAGGTGCGCGTCCCGTTACATCTGGCGTAAAAGTAACACAGCATTTCAGAAAAAGAACATCATACCAACAGTAAAATATGGTGGTGGTAGTGTGATGGTCTGGGGTTGTTTTGCTGCTTCAGGACCTGGAAGACTTGCTGTGATAGATGGAACCATGAATTCTACTGTCTACCAAAAAATCCTGAAGGAGAATGTCCGGCCATCTGTTCGTCAACTCAAGCTGAAGCGATCTTGGGTGCTGCAGCAGGACAATGACCCAAAACACACCAGCAAATCCACCTCTGAATGGCTGAAGAAAAACAAAATGAAGACTTTGGAGTGGCCTAGTCAAAGTCCTGACCTGAATCCTATTGAGATGTTATGGCATGACCTTAAAAAGGCGGTTCATGCTAGAAAACCCTCAAATAAAGCTGAATTACAACAATTCTGCAAAGATGAGTGGGCCAAAAGTCCCCACAGAGCGCTGTAAAAGACTCGTTGCAAGTTATCGCAAACGCTTGATTGCAGTTATTGCTGCTAAGGGTGGCCCAACCAGTTATTAGGTTCAGGGGGCAATTACTTTTTCACACATGAAAATGTAGATTTGGATTTCTTTTCTCCCTAAATAATAAAAACCCTCATTTAAAAACTGCATTTTGTGTTTACTTGTGTTATCTTTGACTAATAGTTAAATGTGTTTGATGATCAGAAACATTTTGTGTGACAAACATGCAAAAGAATAAGAAATCAGGAAGGGGGCAAATAGTTTTGCACACCACTGTATATATATATATATATATATATATATATATGTGTATGCACTGGGCAGATGGGATCATAATTTGGCTGAAGCCACAATATAAGCTATTGGTGCATATTAAAACAAAAATGGTCACCTGAAATTGAAGAGACTCTCCCGAACTGTTTTGAAATGACAGATTGGGATGTTTTTTATGATGCTTATGTGGGGGATTTAAATGGTCTCACGAATTGTATGTAATGAAATGGAAGTCGCTACTCACATTCAAGATGGCGATGGCGTCCAAGATGGCGGCGGCGTCCAAAATGGGGACTCCCTGAACTATTGTCTGTCTAAATTGATGAGTATTTTCAGAATTATTCTCATCCTTTACATGAAAGTTTGGAGTCATATCGTAGCTTCTATCTATCTATCTATCTATCTATCTATCTATCTATCTATCTATCTATCTATCTATCTATCAACAAAAACCAGCAACACCAGGATTTCATCTGTGTATTAAAGTTATATATGCAACACATACAACTCATGTATCATGTTGTCAGTCCTTGGGATAGTACCTGTTCACCAGAATTAAACTAAAATAAACCCAATAGGCTGGTTTTGCTTCTAATAAGGATGTATTATTTCTTAGTTGGGATCAACAGGACAAGGTACTGTTTTATTATTACAGAGAAAAATAAAATCATTTTTAAAAATGTTAATTATATTATTAAAATTAAGTTAATGGGAGATGGCCTTCCCTTTATTCAGAGCTGGATAATGGAATTTTGGATTACAGATGCCACACATGTACAAGAAGCATGCATTGGAAAAATACATATACCTAATTGGGATGCCTGTTTGTAAAACAGTTTGAATAATGTAAGTGAATGGGTTGCTTTTTATCCTTGCGTTTCATACTACAATATGGACATTACACCATATATCAGCATATAAAAATGCCCCTTTTTTACCCTTTTCTTTGTGTGTATATGCTGGAATGTTTGTCTTTCAGTCTTGGTCTCAGTGATCTATAACCCTAAACAGCCGTTGTAGCTCATTATTAAAACAGCAGTGAATTAACATGTTCCATTCACCCTTATACAACAGTTGAACTGTGACCACGGACTTATAATCTGCCTACTATTTATTTATTTTATTAACAATTTTTGCAATTTACAATTATTATGCAGTGGAAGGAAGAAGAAAAGGGAGGAAGAAAGAAAAGAGAGGGGAGTAAAGGAGACTGAGGGAGGATACTGGAGACTGCGGTGACTTATGTCACAGCTAATTAGCATTAGGAGTTCCTTTCTCTTAAGTAAGTTTAGGAGAAAAAAGTACGTTCATATAGGTCCATTCTGTTGAGTTCAGCTTGTATATGTGCATGCTGCGGGAGACTAGATTGTTTCCAATGTCTTGCCAATAAACTTCTGCTGGCCAGTAGAAGTCTTGTAATATTCTTCTGTGTTTATCTAGTATAGGTCAATCTAAAAACAACTGCACTTGCTGAGTAATCAATGAAGACGTTTCACTACTCATCCGAACTCAGCAAGTCCAGTTGTTTTTAGATTGATCTATACTAGATATACTATGACCTAGATGAATGAAAATCTTCATAGTCATTCTTCTGTGTTGCTGCGTCTCTTAGCACTGTCTACAACCTAAGAGGGCCATTGCTGGGCTTAGGACAGTTAGGTCACCGGTAATGTCGTTTAGAAGAATATTACCTCTCCTCCAGTATTCCAGTGCTATGGGGCAGGCCCACCATATATGAAAGAAAGTCCCTGCTTCCCGTCGGCATCTCCAACAAGTGTTGGGAGAATTAGGGAATGCTTTGTGGATTTTGTCAGGGGTCATGTACCACCTACACATTAATTTAACATTGAGTTCATGGTGGTTAAGCGCCTTTGAGTGCTTTATTGTGCGTTGGAAGAGCCCTCGCCAGACCTCTGTAGACAGTGGCATCTGCAGTTCTGACTGCCAGTGTTCCATCGCTAGAGGTGCGGTGTCAGAGTCTTTCTGTTGTAGCACTTGATATAGTTTCTGCGTTCCCTTCCGTTTCCCAGATTGTGACCAACATCTAATTTCAAATAAAGTAGGTTGGTGCAGGCCATTCCACTTGCACGCATGGAGGTAGTGTCTCAATCTGAGATAAGTGTAAAGCTGCGAATTTGGTAACTCATATTTAGTTTGTAAGGTTGGGAAATTTGCCAGACTGTCCTGCTCGTATAGGTCTCCCATTCTCTTTATGCCTTGGGATTTCCAGAGGGACAATGTCAGATCTGATATTACTTCTTCTAAAATGGATAGTGGCATTAGTGCAGTTGGAGGATTCGATAGGTTAACGTTATTTCTGGATGTGTACCAAGCATATAAGGTCGCTTGTGTAGCCTGCGGTAGTTTATCCATTTCAGAGCGGCAATGTTTGCCTAGAGTCCAGACATGTGCGGTAATCGAGTAACCAAATTGAGGTTTGTAGATCCAGTGTTCCAGATCTACCCATTTTTTCAAGCCTGATGGGAGGTGCCAATCCGCAAGTTGATCCAGCAAGGTTGCCTTATAATATTTGTGTCGATTGGAACATGCCAATCCAGCATTCCTTTGAGTGGCATACATAATATCCTGCTCAAATCTCGGTTTCTTCTGATTCCATATGAAGTGCATCAGTATCCTTTGAAGCTGCTGAAAAAAGGATGTGAATAGTGGAATGGGAAGAGTCCTGAATTCAGTGCCTACTATTTATTCAAAACATATTCCCCAAGTTTTTTTTTATTGTTCTTTGGCCATTAGGTTTCAAAGACAGGCTTGAACATGGAAAAAATGCCTATTTCTACCTAAAGTTGTTGTCCTTTTGCACACCAAAACAGTTTCTAGGTGATTTAGAGCGTGTTCCTCAGTTTTGCTACATGATATAAATGCATGATGAAATGAAACAATTCAGTAACAGTATCATTTATCCAATTCTGCCAAATTGTTTTCTGTGCCGTGGTTGTATGACATGAATCAAGTCTGGCTGCTCATGAGCTTTGGCAGGTTGAGATGAGACAGCGAGGAGTTATTGGAGCATAAGGAGCAGTTGTTGAAAGCATTGGAGTCACCTGGAGTGAAATGCGCAGTGAGCCCCTAACACTCTAGGAGGCAACAGAGAATTTAATTTGCAGCTATCCCCATGCCACCCAAGTGGGAAATTGAATTTTGGATTATGTGTGATTTTTCTATGGGATTTAACAAAAAAGAAAAAAGTTGTACAGTCTCCCAGTTTCCTTTATTCTGCAGGTGAATTTGCAGAGGAATTTAGTATAACACGTGCCTTACAATTAAGGGGAATGCATGTGTATATATGAAATGCATGAAAACGTTTGGGAACCCCTCTTAATTCTTTGGAGTTTTGTTTATCATTGGCTGAGCTTTTAAAGTAGCACCTTCCTTTTAATATATAAGATGCCTTATGGAAACAGTAGTATTTCAGCAGTGACATAAAGTTTATTGGATTAACAGAAAATATGCAATATGCATCATAGCAAAATTAGACAGGCGCCTAAATTTGGGCACCCCAACAGAGATATTACATCAATACTTAGTTGAGGCTTTTTTTGCAAATGTAACAGCCTCTAGACACCTCCTATAGCCTTTGATGAGTGTCTGGATTCTGGATGGCAGTATTTTTGACTATTCATCCATACAAAATCTCTCCACTTCAGTTACATTTGATGTCTGCCGAGCATAGGCAGCCTGCTTCAAATCATCCCATAGATTTTCCATGATATTCAAGTCGGGGGACTGTGACGGCCATTCCAGAATATTGTACTTCTCCCTCTGCATAAATGCCTTTTAGGGTCATTGTCTTGTTGGAATATCCAACCCCTGCGTAACTCAACTTTGTGACTGATGCTTAAACATTATCCTGAAGAATTTGTTGATATTGGGTTGAATTCATCCGACCCTCGACTTTAACAAGGTCCCCAGTCCCTGAACTAACCACACAGCCCCACAGCATGATGGAACCTCCACCAAATTTGACAGTAGGTAGCAGGGGTTTATCTTGGAATGCGGTGTTCTTCTTCCGCCATGCAAAGCACTTTTAGTTATGTCTCATCTAGTTTGTCTCATCAGTCCAAGCACTTTGTTTCAAAATGACTGTGGCTTGTCTAAATGAGCTTCTGCATACAACAAGCAACTCTGTGTTTGCGTGAGTGCAGAAAGGGCTTCTTTCTCATCACCCTGCCATACAGATGTTCTTTGTGCAAATTGCGTTGAATTGTAGAACGATGTACAGATACACCATCTGCAGCAAGATGTTCTTGAAGGTCTTTGAAGATGATCTTTGGGTTGTCTGTAACCATTCTCACAATGCTCCGCATATGCTGCTCCTGTATTTTGCTTGGTCTGCCAGACCTGGGTTTTTATAGGAACTGTGCCTGTGGCCTTCCATTATCTGATTACATTCCCAGTTGAAACTGACAGTATAAATCTATGAGATGGCTTTTTGTAGCCTTCCCCTAAGCCATGATACTGTGCAATCTTTGTTTCCAGATCTTTTGAGAGTTGCTTTGAGGCTCCAATGCTGTCACTCTTCAGAGGAGAGTCAAACAGAAGCACAAATTGCAATTGGCCACCTTAAATACCTTTTATCATGATTGGACACACCTGCCGATGAAGTTTAAGGCTTAACAAGCTAATCCAACCAATTTGGTGTTGCCAATAATCAGTATTGAGCAGTTACATGAATTCAAATTAGCAAAATTACATCATTTTTGTCCATTTTTCACATTTGATTTAATTTCATACAACTGAATACTGCTTCACTAAAAATCTTTGTTCAGAAAACACCCCAGTACTCAGATGTTCCTGGGAAATGAAAGACTGTTTTTTGTTGAAAATGGAGTAAACTATTATGCAGGCAAGGCAGCAACTTGTTCATTGGTTATTTTAGTCATAGGCCCTATTACTAAGTGTTTGTGACACAAAACACATAAGGCTGTGCTGATGTGACTTCAATAAATATTTCACTTACAGTATTTTACTGCCTGGTGGAAGATTGCCTTTGCCTGTCCTACAAATTTCTGGTTTGGACTGCTCCCTATGCTAAAGGCTCAGGGCGGTGCACCTGAGCCTCTTCCCTGATTTCTAACTTGATTGGACTACTACCTGTGTTATTGGTTATTTTAACCAGTTACAGAAACTCTATTTTAATCAGATAGCCAGCCTTTGATTAACTTCTCTTTTCAATCCACCCCCTTTTCACTCCATTTGAAGACAAGTTGCCTCCAAGTAATTAATATAATCTAGCTGAATATCAAGACAAATTATTCATAAGTGATGCAGCAATGATACAGCAAGTACCAGAGTAACACAAATTGTACCTGCACCTTGAGAAAGGATTAAAGGGGTAGTTTACCTTTGAATTAACTTTTACTAGGCATTGACATTTTGAGACAATTTGCAGTTGGTCTTTATTTTGTATGTTTTTTCAGTTAATTAGCTTTTAGTTTAGTAGCTCTCTATTTTAGTATTTCAGCTGCTATCTGGTTGTTATGGGTCATTTTTTCCCTTAGCAATCAGGCAGTGGTTTGAATTGTAGAGCGGAAATATGAATAGGAGACGGCCCTACACAGAGCAATAGTTTTTGACTGCTGGGGTCAATGTCCCCTGTTTGAAAGCTAGAAAGATATAGAAGAGGAAGGCCATGACAGGTATAGGACCTGTTATCCAGAATGCTCGGGATCTGAGGTTTTCCGAGGAACTAATCTTTTTTGGATCTTCCTACCTTAAGTCTACTAAACATTAAAGAACCCCAATAGGCTGGTGTTGCTTCCAATAAGGATTAATTATATCTTAGTTTGAATCAAGTACAAGCTATTGTTTTATTATTACAGGAAATCATTTTAAAAAGTTTGGATTATTTGTTTAAAATTGAGTCAGCCTTTCTGTAATTAGGAGTTTTCTGAACATATGGGTTTCTGGATAATGGATCCCATACCTGTAATTAAAAAAATATATATGATAAATGAAAACCAATTGCATCGTTGGTAGGAATTGCCCATTCTATATAACATACTAAAAGTTAACTAAAAGCAGTCTGAACCATCAATAAAAATAAAATGCTTAGCAAGAAGTTCTAATGTGTCTGTGGCTGCTATCTACCATTACAAAGAACCAGTTACATCACTGGTTCTGACCCAGTGTAGTTTGTTTACTTGCATGCTCAAAAGTGTTCCTATTTCAGTTTTTACTGTCCAAAGCACAAACTGCACTAGAATGGGAATAGATTCTATGCACAAGCAATGTGTAAAGTAGCTGCTGCTTTCAACTTTGTCATCTGTCAAATATATTATTTAAATAACTAACGTTATACATTTATGGGATGATGTACTGTTGATAAAGGGTATAATGTAGTTTGAACTCCACCCTCCAGAAAACCTCACTTTGGTTCTTGTCACTTATCCTGGGCTATTAGGGTAAGTTTACATTTACTCGGCGTGCAAGGGCATGCAATTCTGGGGTTATTTGGCTCTTTATAAGTGCTAATGTAACAGTAACAAGAAAACCAAGAGACATTCTGCAATAACCAATGCAGACGTTGCCTCGATTTGATATTAAAAGACTTATTAATTCTTCTATGTACTTTGCAGTCACACGGCCACATTCATGGATTACACAGGAAATTTGTTCCAGTTACTTTGATTGAGCGGATGAACTTGAAGGTGTAGGTAGCAGAGGTGCTTAATAAGATGTCACTGCTTACATCCGAGTAGTCCCCTGAAAGCTGTCTCTTCAACAATGGAAGAAGCATCACGATGACTGAATCAGGCTGGAGCATCTGCCCTGTTACAGTGATGGCTGCACATGAAATTACTTTTCATTTGACTTTGCCAGCAGTTGGTGGCTTTATAGAGGTTAGTAAGTGAGCAGCTGTCACATTGCCATTTGATTGATTAGCCCTAATGAGTACTGTGTTTCATATTTATGGAGATTTGCTACATTACATTATGTGGAATGGTTACCAGAGTGCTGGAGTGACTTACTTGACCCCCAGTTGCATTCAGTGATATGTTGTAACACTAGAACACTTCAGCTATTTTGAATTGAATGAATGCAAGAAGATAACTGAGTGGAGTCAGTATAGTGTGTTAAAGGAAAACTATACCCCTGAACAATGTAGGTATCTAGAAAATTACATTGCTAAAACAGCGCATATGTAAAATCCTGCTTCACCTCAATAAGCCGTAAAAATATAATTTTGTAGTAGTATGTGCCTTTGGGTAATCCTAATTAGAAAATTGTCATTTTAAAAACTAAGATCTGCCCCCCTGGGACTATACAATTCACGGTGCACACAAACAAAACAAGGGCATACATACATGTTAGGTCACATGAGCCAATTAATGGACAAATAATGAAGTTATGTCTTTTACTTCCACACGTCTTCCTGTTACAGTTAGAGCTGCAGTATTTCTGGTCAGGTGATCTCTGAGGCAGCACAGAGACCATCACAAAATGGTGGTTCAAGACAAGAGATGTAAAAGGGCAACGTTTATTGATTTATCGGCAATATTTACACACATATATATATATATATACTATATATATATATATATATATAAATATGTATTCTGATTTGGTAAGATACTTTAATCGGCCACTTAATATAATTGTTGGTTAATTATTCATTCTGGGGTTATACATTTTCCTTTAAATACAGTACGTCACAGCTCTTGAGTCTCAGTCATTGCAAACATTTGGGGGAAATTCCAGTTTTTAAAAAACGTATAATAATTGTAAAATTAATCAAGCCATGCAGGATATGAAGCAAATAAGAGAGATGTTTTTGTGCAATGACGCTCCTTACTTGCCATGGAATATTTAGGGATCAATATTGCACATAACTTTAGTTTACAAAACACTCAAATGAAAATATTCAGTTATGAGGAGCATATAAATGGAATCACAGTTATTGGTGTGTTTATCTATCTACGTCTGTAGCATCCTTAGAGCCAAATAATGAAAAAGCCGTCTAAAATGTTCAGCCAAGCTATTGTGTCTGATTATGGGCCTGATTCCAGATGATGGGAAAAGATATCCTCAGATGAAATGCCTAATTTCCCTACAGACTTCAGATAGAAAAACATTGCTTTTCATGAAAACCTATCAATCTAGCCATCCAAAACAAGTGGCATGACTGATGCTCGCACCTTTATCAGTTTGTTGCATAGAACTCTCATCAATTTTGTAGCTTTCCTTAATATTCTTGCTAGGCCAGTAGTTTGCATTATATAGTATCTATAAAAGGACACAAACAACTTAGATTAGAATGCTTTATTTTGCCTTAATAGAATGCATCTTAAATTATCCTTCTAAAACATAAGTCCCTGAGATTTCTAGTGATATAAGCTGCATTTAATTTATTATAACCATTCAATATGACATTCTTCTTACTGCTGCCTTTCTCTGAAGTGCTCTGGAAATTGTATTATTATCCTTTATCTATAGAGCCCCGACACATGATTTACAGAGGTTATACATCACTCCCATCAGTCCCTGCCCCAGTGGAGCTCACAACTGTTCCCATTCACATTCACACATGCTATGGTCAGTTCTATCCAGAACAAACTCGCTTTGCTGTATATTTTTGGAGAGTGGGCGGAAACCATGTACCGGCATTCAAACTAGAAGCCCAGCACTGCAAGACAGCAGCATTAATTACTGTTCCGCAAGGATTATCACAGAAGACAAATGACTCATGAAAGCAATACTTCAACCTCTTTGTAAACGTTTACTGAAGTAAAAAGATGTGTTTTGATAAGCAATTCATTTCACTAAAGGGTTCCTCTTTAGTTTGAAAAACCAGAGACACCGATAGACATCATCAACACTCTCTCTAACATATTCCTGCATATTCCTGATGGGTACTATCATATACGGATGTCATCTATCATATTTATATAAACCCTATTGGGCTGAAAAGTTACACTTTGGGGGTTATCTGAATTTATCTCATCTTTTTAATTAAAAAAAAAAAAACACGACCAATCTCCCATACTCAATTTTACCTTATTTATTAGTAAAAAAGCTCAATTTAATTGGTTTGGTAAAAACTCCAAAACATATGATTTTTCTGGGTTTTTATTCCTGAATTGCTCGATTATTTCAGGCTTTTTCCCCAAAAAGCCCGAAATGGTCAGATTTTAGGGGTAAACCCAGCGCAGACCACAGAAAATTCAAAATAGGTAGGGACCTCTGCCATTGACTTATACATAACTTTGGCAGGTCTGCGATAGCGGATATTTGCGGGCTTTTTACAGCATCAGGCTTTTATAAATCTTAAAAAATTCCAGTTCTAAAAAAAAAAAATGAAAAATTTGAGTTTTGCCCCAAAAAGCCTGACCAGAGTTTAGTAAATAACCCCCTTTATGTATCTTGGAGTACTGTAAAAGATAAACAATGCCTGATTATATCAGAATATGGTGGTATGTTACTGCAGCACACTATAGTAAGAAAGGAGGAATGAAGACTTAGGGGGGAATTCACAAAAGTGTCGGTAAAAAAAGTGACCCAGAAGTGGCGGTCGACAAATTTGTAAAATGTCGTATGAACGGCAAATTCACAAAGGCAGATGTTACCATCTCTGAATGTCTCGTAAGTCTGACAATTTTCTAAAATGTCATATATCTTTTCATCGTACAAACGACATTTACCAAGACTTTTTAAACAACAATTTGTCTGACATTTTCATTTTGGAGAGCCTAAAGTGTCTGAAAAATTGTCAGTAAAAAAAATGAGTTTACGAGTAATTCATAAAAATGTCGGGAAAAGTGGTGCCGAAAAAACCACACCCACTTTTAACGACACTAATTCAAAAGTGTCGCACATGTCTGAAAATTGGCGGAGAAATGCTCTGTGAATTTGTCGGCTGTTGCTACGACACTTTCTACGACATTTTAAAGACATTTTTTCGTTCCCGACACTTTTGTGAATTCCCCCCAATATGTCTTTAGCAGGCTTAGAATTCCTCCTATTGTTCTTGCGGAAGAGAATCGAGTTTTTAAAGGAATTCTGACCAGCAAATCGCAGTACATTTTTGTTTGTCTAACGTCCTTTGAAGATAATTTTAATTCCAGCTGTCGTGATCTTAGATCAATGCCACCTTGATTAGCTATAGGCTTTCCTTCCCACTCTCATTCAGGGGGGTATTTCTGCCTCTAGTTTACACTCTTTTCTTGGTGAAAATGAGATTTCTGATTGGACTGAGCCCCTGCTGTCTTTATCATTGACAAGGCGGAAGCCAGTTTTGCTATGTTCCGTAGCCTGAAACAGAAAAACAGAGAAATGTATTTCATCAGAAAGAGATGTTAGGATGAAGAGGTGCTAAAGCTGTGCCATAACGTGATGTATAAAAATTCTTTTGCTTTTTAGCTCACTAAATTAACAGCTTTAATGCTGGAAAGAACAGCGGATTATGGCACTTGCCTCTGCAGGGTTCAGCTTCTATAAAGCTGTAGAGCCTATCACATAGCTGGAATCTGTTGCACACACACATGGATTCGTACAAGTCTGGTCAATGGAAAATCACCTATAATCTGGTTTATGGTTAGTGAACGTAGAGTGGAAACTGCTACTCATAAACATTATTGGAACTGAACAAGAATGTTATAGTTATAGACTGACACATTTCCAATATTTAAGGTGCAAAATGTCACTTTTTCTACCCCATCATATTTAAATATTACAGTTTTTTCGACTTAAAACATAGAGTATAAAGCTCTAACTTTTATGGTAATATTTTTTTTAATATTACTTCAATTATTTTTGCTCTTTTTTAATAATGGACCAAGACATCGACTCAACTAAAATATTACAGATATTAAACCAGGAATTTACTGCTCAGAGCTATTGAAAAACATTATTTTTATTATTACTATATATTATTTGAGGTTTTCAAACCATAATAAATGATAAATGTATTACAGTTTTGAGGTATTTGTATTTTTTTCTCAGTTTATTCTAAGACGTTTTTTATATTCCTGATTCTTTAATAAACAAGCAAACATTTGTGTTTCTGAACATGAATTAAAGTATTGAGTAGGGATGCACCAAATATCCTTAGATTTGACCGATTACCGTACCATATCCTAATTTGCACATGCAAATTAGGGACGGGAAAGGAAAAAATAGTTTGGCCATGCACAATGATTGGGCTGAATCCTGGATTTGGTGCATCCCTATTATTGAGAGACTTATTACCTCACAATAGCCACAAACCAAAATAACTCAAGTAACATATAAAAGCACTAGGTGCCTGTGTGGGCAGTTCTAAAGGATGATATTGCCAGTGTTGGCACTTTCTGTGTTTCTGGTCGACTCTTTGTGCTGTGCTGTGCCGCTGTTTACATGGCAACACATGATAAACAAAAAAAATGTGTGCAGGTGTTTGTAAGGTGATATCATTTGTATGGTTCTGGGCAACACTAAAGCCAAGGATAACCGATAAGTTTTGTTTTGTTTTGTTCTTTTTTACTGAATTGCCTAGAGAGCGTGTGACATTATTCCTGCTCCCCAGAGCCAAAGCATCGGTGCATTTGACCCTTTCTGACATTTCACTCTACTTCATTAAACCCCTTGGGCTAAACGTTGATTTATTCCATGGGCATCCGACTTGTGACTTCTACCTGTTACTCAGATATTCTTGCATGCTGGGCATTATTGTTATTATTAGCAGCTAAAAGGAATGGAGTCATTCTTGATCCTTGCTGTATCTGTTATTTGCAATTATTTGCAATTAAACAGGGGTTAAGCATATTTGTGTTACTTTCTGATCATTATTACTGGACAAGACGTGACGACAATATAATTCAGCTCTACAGCTCCCTTTCACTGTGTTGTAATCCCAGTATGAGAGAGAGAGAGAGAGAGAGAGAGAGCACTTCTGGTTTCCATGCAACTATTTCACAAGGACAAACTAACTTCACAGCTACATAATAGAAAAGGATAAATTCCACAAAAGAAGCAGTCTTATCACAGTGCTTTATTTTTTTATAAGATAATAAAGAAAAATAGTAAAGAAAATAGGCCATTTTCACATTGAAATAGCACTATAGCATCTTTTAATTTTTAAGGACAAATCTAAAACCAACTAGCATATCTCGCTGCAAGTTTATTAACTCTCGGTTAGCAAGGAATGCAAAATCAAAGCCCTGTTATACAATAAGTGTGGATTCATTACACCTCCTCTAGCAAAACGTCAACTTTCCATTATAAAAAAATTATCCAACTATTTATTATTTTAATTTAGGCTTACCAAATCATTTGGAAAATATTTTGCAGTTAATTGCAAGTTGCTAAGGCTAAACTAAGATTAAATCAGACTCTAGAAGGAAGGGTAATGGAAATCTTCCAGTAGTGCCTGTTGTGTTCAGTAAAAATGGTAGGTTTTCTCTAAAGGAATAAAAGCATTGGTAAATATCCTAGGTGTGTACAGAGATTTATGGCAAGATGACACTGTCCTACACACTGGGGAGCCTAGCTAAACTTTACAGGTGTGTGTAAAACCAACCAGATGAATTTGGCAAAAGGTTAGTCTGCCTTTCCTCTCCACCTGTGCCAAATGGCATGAGTGAAAATACATCTAAGATCACCTGTCCAGTAGGGGCAGAAGGGGATTCTTTCTGTGATCCGTCTCTCTTTTTTTTTCATTTAAGGTCAATAGAAAATATTTACAGACTATAGCTGTAAATCTGATTTTGGGGCTGATGTATGAAATTTCAAACTGAGTAATCCAGAGGTGTTCCCAGCTATTGTGGGCCTGGGTGTTGATCAGTAAAGTTGCCTTGTTACCAGACAGTGACTTGAAATTAAATAAGCAGAATCCATTCAGTGCAACTTAGGGTTCGCTGGGTACACATTCCTCCTCTCTCCCAGATTTCATCCGGTTACCTCTGCATTGTTCACGCCAGCTATTACAACACAAACCATGACTTCATCATCTACACTCACTCTTGTCCTTGCCAAGATGAGGGAAGCAGGTGAGAAGTATGGAGCAGCATGGCTTTGGTATGTACTGGAGGCTGACCCCTTACACAGAGCCAAGTTGAGCTCAAGATCACAAAGAAGCAGGTGGTGGGACCAGGGCGTGCAAAGCACAACAACCCACTTGGGTGTCCAGCAAGGGGATACAAGAACACAGCAAAGAGGAGGTGTTGTCAGTCAACATATCCCCACTGACAAGGACCAGTAAGAACCAGGACCCATGCCAAAGATCTACCAGTGTGCCCAGCTGTGTAACCAGATTGATTCACTACCAAGACATACACCACCTGATTCAGCAACTTGCTGGAATCATTTCAACTGAACCTTTAAACTGAAAGGTTATATTCTGGTGTAAAAATTCAAGTGTTAGCAACTGTCAGATAGTGGCCTCTTCACCTGTGCTTGCCATGCTCAGGGATCTGGTGTTACAATGCCTATTGCAACATGGTATTACTGACTCTCTCAATTCACCAAATTCTAGAGGTTGGCATTCCGGAGGGCAAAGAGGGGAAGTTCCAATGCATTTTTGGAACATCACTTTAGATAACAAATATGCCTTGTTACCAAATCCCCAAAAATAGTAGTGGTAGACACAAGAGGAAACAATGTGGGTGCAGCTTGCAGTGTGAATTGTATCTACACCATAAACCAGGATATGCCTGTTGTACGCTTTCCAGTGGTTTTACAAGAGTGGGTACTTTATTCAGTATAAATAAATATATCAGTTTGTAATCTTATATAGCCCACTCATGTTGTTCCCTCTTTTATTTCTAAACCTCCAGAAAAGAACTTTTTCCTGTGTTCTAATGACTGGTCTGTACCATGATCACTATCCCTGTTTCACTGCTAATATCGCGCTTGATAGAAGCCAATATCCTGCTGATTTACCCAGCTGCTTGGCTAGGCATCTGGCTATCCTTTAACTCAACTAACTAGGTACTTTTCTTGCACATTTCATTCAAATTTGCATTTGTGCCAGGGAAGCCTGCAATTGTTGCCTGTCCTGTAGCAAATAGCTACTTTCATCTTTGTGTTTGCATGATCCAGGGCAAAAGGACAGGCTCACAAAACACAATCAAACTCAAGAGGTTACAGGAGCTGAGAACCCCTAGCTGTATACAACTGTATCCAGGTTAAAGAATGGGTCATTGTGCTATTTTATTTCCATCCAGCAGCCAGTGCGCTACAGCCACTCAAACAATGATATCCATAGTCTGTGAAACACAATTGAATGAACCTCATTTACTGTATATGGGACAAAGTGCAAAAGGCAGGTGCATCTTGTCCTGCAAACTGCACTTTCATGGAATAGAGTACAAAGAGTAGCACTACAATCAACAGTATATCCAATTCCAATATCCAAAGTATTTATCACACTGCATGCAGAGGGTGAGAGTTAGGGCCCCCCTGGATTGCATGTTATTCACTCACTTAGCATAGTGCTGGGATCCTGTGTTAAGGACAGGTGATAAGTACAGGGCTCCCTTGCGTCTGACTATGCTCTGCACCTTGCACTGCATTTTTAATATGACGGAAGGTGCAGAGCAAAGCCTATAGGCAGAAGTGCTCCCTGTCCTTTATCACCGTTTATTTCTATAAGTGTATTTATGCACATGTTACTATATTAATGTACATTAATGTGCATTAATGTATTTTTGCTTCTCCTTTTTGCTATGTTGTATGTTTATAATTGTGTGGCTAGTTCCTCTCCCTGTTGCACCCAGTTGAGTCTGTTCGGTCACTGCTGGAAATTGGTTCAATATTGTATCTTAATAGGAATTGTAACAAAACCATATATGTTTCAAACTTCTCTATGTTACTTTAAAATATCAATATTTATTCATTAAGTCCAAAAGTATATTATGCAGCAACCACAACAGTGCTTTTCTTTTTCCCTCAGAATCAACATCCTTTTAAAGGAACAGATAACCAAAGTGCATTCCATATATTGGTGAAGTTCAAGCACCTAAAGGACAGAGTATGACAGGGTATGCTGGGAGTCAAAGATCAACAACATCAGAAAAGTTAATGGTGTCCTACCCCTAATTGAAAGAACCCTGCTTACTTTACTGCAGTACTGTGCAAAAGAGCATCTAGTGCTTCAAGACACATATACACAGGGACTTTTATTTGTGGTTATAATTTCCCTTACTATTGTCACCAAGTTATCCAGAAGTGAAGCTACAGTAGGGGGCAGATTTATCAAGGGTCGAATAGTAAATTCGAATTTTCGAGTGTCAAAATGCACACATTCAAATTTTAATCCCCCATATTCTAATGGAAATTCAAATGTGAGATTCATCTCGACCATGGAAACAGTCTAGTGATGTGCGGGTCGGGATTTCTCGTGACTCTAACCCTCCCTCCCTTAGCCCACGTCCGCCCGTATCCATGCTGCCTGGTTGCTTTTATAGACCCACTCTACCGATGATGTCTCAAAAGGGGCGAGCAGGCGCAGTGTCTGTAAAAGACGAACTCAGAAGTTGGAAGCCGGCATTTGACGGTGGCTACAAATCGTGAGAAGAAGCGTGCGAGGTCGGCCTGAACATCACCCGTGGGTCCCTCTGGTATCAGGCACATCACTAAAACAGTTCTAATTCGAATATTCACCATTTATATTCTGCCAAATTAATTTACAAGTCAATGCCAGAGGTCAGTTGAGCCATTTGGAGATGTTTCTCTTCCTGACATTCAAAAAATTCAAGAGAAAAACTTGGTTTGTACGAATCGAATACGATTAGAATTTTCTGGTCAGAACCATTCAATAGAAAATTAGACATTCAATTTATATTCTTAAATAACCTCCCAGTTGAATTGTGAGTATATTTAGATTTAAAAAAAAACACATGAATTTAAAATTCGACTTTGATAAATGGGCCTCTAGGTGTATGTGTTCCAGTGCCTAATGGTGGGAGATCTGCGCCTCCCCTGTTCTACAAAGTTTGACTTTAAATGAAGGAAAATCCTGTAGATTAAGTATTTTACTTTAAGGAAGGAGTCCAGGGAGTGATACTGGAGGCTTGCCCTCATCCCTTTAGCGAGGAACTCTAGTCTACTATGACTACGCTTCATCCTAGCCCTGCAGGTGGTTGCCCTGTTAGGTCTTTATTGGCAAAAACATATATGGGAACACTCATCACACTATGGGATGATTTCTGCTGAATGGAAACAGCATTAAATGCTTTTGTGCTTCTCTAGCAAATATATGAGCTGCCTCCTCTGCTAGTTTTATGAAATTCACACTGGCCTCGAGAATTAAAAATACTGTAGATTTGTTAAGATTGTATTGATCTGTGAGGGAAAAACAGGTTTGTACATTACCAGAATGTCATGTTGTTCACATTCACTTGGAATATCGACCAATTATATTGATTGGGAGGATTTGTATAAGTAATATGCTGTTAAATGTAATCCCCAGGAAACCTACTTTCAGAAAAGTCATCTTTTTAAAAATTCCAAAGATTTTCCATATTTATAGCAAGTAATAAAGGAAATATATTGCTGTATGTATTGTAACAGCGAGGGGGATATTTGTAGAGCAGCACAATGTATTTTCTGTTTAGAAAATGAGCTATTTGCTCACTGAAAACTTTTTTCACCATGATGGACAATTATGTCTCCGATATTACACTTAAGTAAATTCTCCGCACCAGTGCCTACTTTTAAAGAAAAAATTCACCAGCCTGGGGAACTTTGTAGCACAGTGCTGTGTCACCATCTTTGTTACATCTCACAGCCATCTCTTGACACCCTTAAGTGCTTATTTATTAACTAAGGAGACACACATCTTCGGTGATGTTGTCCATTTGAACAGTCACCTACAAGTTAAAAAGCAAAGATCTGATTGGTTGCTTTGGGCAATATCACATGTGATATTTGTCTCCAGTTTCAATAAATATGTCTTTTAGACTTTTGTATTTTTTTTATCTTACTGCATTGACATGTGCAAGTCTGAGTCTGCGCTAGAGACATCTGAGAGTGGTACAAAGATGGCGCCATGTTCTCCACACTGGCCCAGTAGGAAAATCTTAGTGATTGAACAGGTTAACATAACAGGTTCTGTAGAAGATTTATGACACCTTTCATATAAAAGTCAGCCTTACCACCATTATCTTGAGTGATGGCTACTCAATTACCGGCATGGGGGCAGATTTACTAAAGAGCAAAGTGGCTAACTCTCGTGCCAATTTGCTAGGGTTGCCACCGGCAGGGACATCACCAATTCACTAGCAGGTGCAATCGCCAATTTGCTAGCGGACCAGACCGTCATTATCGCAGTTTCGGACCCTATCATCAGCCTTATTTTCACTCCAGCAAATGGGTGCTACTCCACAAATTCACTAAAGTGTGGATTTTACTGAATGTTACCTCTTTCACCAGAGTTGACTTCTCCACCTCAGACAAGGCGAAGTGCTAAAAAGAAGTTAGATCTTCCTCAATCTTCTGTCATTTACATCATATCCTGTGTGCCGAAAATGCATTAAAGTTCCAAAAACGCTAGCGACTTTTCATTTTTGAAGCAGAATTTGGGTAACCAGTTTTCTCCAGAAATTTCATAACATATGGAAAATTTATTTTAAAGTGGGCTCATGTGTAGGGCATTATATTAACTCTCTTGTCTTTATTAAGGTTCCCTGGACATTTGTAAGAAAAAGTGGCTTGCACCAACATTTGTAATAAAGATGTCCATACAACGTTAAATTACCCGCAGTATCCAAATTAACCTAAGCGCAAGATCAACAGCGAATTTACACTAGGCACAAACAAGCACTAGCACATCTTTGCTATGATATGCTCGCACTACCAAAGTAACGCTAGTGAAAAGTCACCAGCGATTGGCGCCCAGGGCGCAACTTCGCATATTAGTGAATTAGCGTAGTGGTAGCGAATTGGCACCTGACAAAGTGTTGCGATGTGTGCAAAGCGGTCGCTGGCGACAATATGCCCCATGGAGAGAGGCCTCTGAGTTATATCTACTAAGTATCCCCTGGCCATTGCCTCATATGCCGCTATGGGCCAATTCCCTCTTAGCCCACTTGTGTTATATACCTAACTGGCCATTTGGAGATTACCCAGTTTATTACCTGAACCAACCAATTTCTTCCAGTACTTCCAGCTTAGACATGCCTTCCTCACTCAGTTTGGTACTAATGGTATTGTCTTTACAATCAACCAATCTTTGAAGCAACTTTGTTTTATCCTATAAAGATCTTTAACAAGTGCCTTTAAAAAAAAGTAGGAGATTCAGACCTTGCCATAGGAAGAATGAGACAGAGCATTATAAAAATGTGAATTGAACATTTCCTCCAGAAAGCTAAGACAAAGGGGACATAAACCAGCAACCACTGTCACAAATGTAAAATCAGAGGACCCTGGATTTTGTCATATGGTATGGTACTGTGAACTTAGCTCCAAACATCTCTGGTTGTAAATGATTGAAACCATCAAACAAATCTTTAAAAAAATGGCATTTTCGAGCAGTGTTCCCCTACAATATGTCTTTTGGGAACCATAGATGACCTTACACCATTCAGTACTGCAAAAGATGCCTATTATACATAGCAAGGAAAAAACTAAAGTATGTAACACTAGATGTGCCCAACAACCCTACCATTTTGGATGGCTACAACTGGTAAATACTACACTTCCCCTTATTAAACTAATGTATGTGGCATGGGGCAATTGTACCAAATGCTTTAAGATAAGGTGGGAGGAAGGCTTGAGATATGGTCTGTACAAAATGCTAATGACAATAATAACATCACCAGAGTCCACTAGCCTAATAAGAATAGTGACAAATCTCTATGCACCATCAATTAAAGCTACTTGCACCTAAACACACTTTTTGCACGTATTTTCGCCATGCTTCAGCCCACTGTTACACCCCACCTTGTCCCTGTGTTCTTATATATATTGGCCAGACATCCACACAAGGTAAAGTTAGACTTAATGAACACAAAAGTGTCAAAGCTATAGTCCACAGAATGAGAAGCAAAAAAAGAATAAAGAAAAATAAATTCCAAAAGTTAACTGGCTTGACAGATTTTGACAAGCATTCAAGGAAAACTATACCCCCCAAACAATGTAGGTCTCTATTAAAAGATACTGAGTAAAACAGCTCATGTGTAAAACCCTGCTTCATGTACAGTAAATGAACCATTATTATAATAATATACGTTTTTAGTAGTATGTGCCATTGGGTAATCATAAATAGAAAATTGCCATTTTAAAAAATAAGGGCCGCCCCCTGAGATCGTACGATTCACTGTGCACACATACAAACCACATGTAAGGTCACATGAGCCAATTAACAGACAGAGTTCTGCCTTTTGCTTCCACACTTCTTCCTGTTACAGTTAGGGGCCGATTCATGAAGCTCGAGTGAAGGATTCGAATTAAAAAAACTTCAAATTTCGAAGTGTTTTTTGGGCTACTTCGACCATCGAATGGGCTACTTCGACCTTCGACTACTACTTCGAATCGAACGATTCGAACAAAAAATCGTTCGACTATTCGACCATTCGATAGTCGAAGTACTGTCTCTTTAAGAAAAACTTCGACCCCCTACTTCGGCAGCTAAAAGCTACCGAAGTCAATGTTAGCCTATGGGGAAGTTGGATTAAAATCCATCGAATCATTCGATTCGAAGGATTTAATCGTTCGATCGAAGGAATAATCCTTCGATCGTTCGATCGCAGGATTTGCGCTAAATTTTTTTTAGTTCCTAGTCGAATATCGAGGGTTAATTAACCCTCGATATTCGACCCTTAGTGAATCAGCCCCTAAGTGTTGTAGTATTTCTGGTCAGGTGATCTTTGAGGCAGCGCAGATAGAGTCACGAAATGGTGGCTCAAGGCAAGAGATGTAAAAGGGCAAAATTTATGTAAATATATATTCCAGTTTGGTAAGATTCTTTAATATGTCATTCAATTTGATATAAACTATATGTTGCTTAAGTATTCATTTTGGGGGTATAGTTTTCCTTTCAGTAGCACGCATACCACTTCTAGAAATGGTGTTCCAAAAGGAAGAAATTAGTGTGAAGCAATTATTATTGCAAAGAGAAGCATTCTGAATATGCAGTAACCAGTTGGGCAAATCAACATGGAAGTAATGTTAAAGGTAACTTTTTTTCCATTTCTAAGAATAAGGACTCTAAGGGGCTGATTTAAGAATGTTCGGAGAATGTTAGTTTTTCCAATTTGGGCTTTTTGAGAAAACAATCATCATTACCAAGTGCCCAAGCTATAAAATACACGAATACAAAAGAAAAGCTGTCAAGGTCATGTAGAAGTCAATGGAAATTGCAATTTTTTTTTTCATTCAAGGATTTAGAGGTTTTTCGGAGATCCATTAATTCATTTATTAAAAATTAAAGGTTATTGGAAGGTTTTTTTGGAGCTTTCCTTTTTTTGTGCTTTTTATTTTCAGATCTTCAAATAACTTTCATGAAATTCCTGGTTTTAGAGAAAATAAGTTTAATCGTGGTTTGATAAAAGCTCTAATACCAATGCAAC
Source organism: Xenopus petersii (assembly GCA_038501925.1). NCBI lineage: Eukaryota > Metazoa > Chordata > Amphibia > Anura > Pipidae > Xenopus > Xenopus petersii. The sequence continues at coordinate 113,999,621 of CM076676.1, forward strand.
CTTTAATAAATGGGGCTCTTAGGGTTAAATTACACAGGAGATCTTGATCAGATTTGGTAGGTCAGTGTTTATCTGATCTTGTCATGCAAGAGATTTTGTTCCTACAACATCCTATAAAATTCCTATGAAATCCCATAATTCGCCATCTATGTGTTTATTAATATAAAGGTATGAGATCTGTTATCTGGAAACTCGTTATCCAGAAAGCTCCGAATTACAGAAAGTCCGTCTCCCATAGACTCCATTTTATCCAAATAATCCAAATTTTTAACATTGATTCCCTCTTTCTCTTTAATAATAAAACAGTAGCTTGTACTTGAGCCAAACTAAGATATAATTAATCCTTATTGGAAGCAAAACATTGGCAAGCTAATATAAAATATATTCTCTGTGTCGCTCACTTATGACTTGTTAGTTGAATGACATGAATGTTTCTATTCAGCAGTCTAGCGGAAATTGATACAGAGGCTTGTCAGCACATCACAGATAAAAATGTAATCAGCCACGTTTATACGTTTCCTAGTGTTATCAAGTGCACGCAGAAGAAGAATTCAAGATATTTTACACATTACATGGATGTATTTACCTAATTCTATTTGAAGCATTCTGTATATTCCTAGATTTGGGAGCAGTTGGAAATTGCTAAAACAGGAACGCACCAATACATAGAATTTCCCATTTTATACGTGCTCAGACCATGCCCCCCCCTTCTTGCAGCATCTTGAAAAAAAGAGACACGTTAGTGAGAAATGATGGTCAAGTGTATGATACAGAAGGGACAATGATTACGAATGAATCAGCTCAATTTTTTAATGTTTTTTTTTTTTGCAATACAAAAATACAGCCAAACTGAGTTATAATTGTTTTCCTTTGAAAATCACTGGTAGGTATTAACTTCACTTCATATTCTTTTTGAATGCCGGGCTAATTAGCACAGCTATCTTTCTTTCACTCAAGGTTTGATGTCCATGGCGGTTTCAAACACAACCTCTCATTGCTTTAACATCCAGTATGAACAAAAGCAATGACTAAGTCGATCAGAAACAAGTTGGTGAGAAAGGACAGAGCTAGCTCGATGAAAACAAGAAAGCAGAAATAGACATTTGGTGACAAACCACTCAGCCAAGCCGGGGGAAGGAGCCTTCATCAGTCATAACCTTTCAGTAGTAAATTCCCTATACTGTAGGGATGTCAGATTGCCATTTACTCAGCTATTATGAACAATAAATTCATGCAACTAGGTTGAATTTTGCAATAAATGTAGGGCTTTTTGAGTCTGACATCCTTTGTCATTTAGTGTGAAATATTTCCAGTTCCTTTTGGCATTCTAGGAACCTTTTTAACAAACAGTCTTATTTTATAGAACAAAAAGGCGTTGAAGTCAAAAGTGCATCCAGTACAGTGCCCAGTACATTAAATGCCCCCATTCACTTCTAAAGCTATGAGAATAAAACATTGTGGGACCTGAGTGAAGGAATAGAAGAAAAAAATAATTTGAATTTCGAATGGTTGCATATGGCTACTTTTACCATCGAATGGGCTATTTCAACCTTCGACTATGACTCGAACGATTCGAACTACAAATCGTTCGACTATTCGACCATTCGATAGTCGAAGTACCGTCTCTTTAAAAAATACTTCGACCCCCTACTTCGGCAAATAAAACCTACCAAGGCCAATGTTAGCCTATGGGGAAGGTCCCCATAGGCTTCCTAACAATTTTCTGATCGAAGGAAAATCCTTTGTTCGATGGATTAAAATCCTTTGAATCGTGCGATTCGAAGGATTTAATTTTTCCTTCAATTGTAGGAATTGCGGTAAATCCTTCGACTTCGATATTCTTATGTAAATCTGCCCCTGTATGTTAACAATCATGAAATAATAATTAGCCTATTACTTCTGTATTAGCTCTCTGCAAAGTAGCCAAAACAGCAAATTTTGTGCAGCTCTCATCATAGATCTTTTTTTTTGGGGAGGGGGTGGGTGAGGGCAGATGAAATGGGGCAACACAGGGTTTTCTTTCTCCCTTGATTGTTTTTTGCAATTTGTCATTGCAATGATTGCAGAAGAATACTACAGAAAGAAAATGCTTTGGCTCCCAGAGAGGGCTATGGTAAATGCAATATATTAGTTACTTTATATAACCCAGGGGCACATCTATATATAGGCCCCCCAGTCCGACCCTGACTGAGAGTCTCATATTGTTTGAAATACTTTCATTATTCTCTAAAATGCTCTCCCTGACACACATTATTTAGAAGTGTTTCTAATTCTTTGCCTTTCTCATCTCCCTGCTAACCAGATTCATTCTGAGGCTACATTTTTATTATTATCTATTCCTTTCCTTAGGGATTTTGTTTCTAATTTTTGCTTTGTTGTAAGTGTTTAGTAAAAGTAAGTAGTATTTAAGTAAACATGGTTTAAATGTTGCTTGAAATACATAAAAGATTTTAAGGGGTAGTTTTATCAAAATGTGAGTGAGCTGATCATAGAAAAATAATCACCCACTTATTACGGTGTGTTATTTTTAGAATGTTATTTTAAAAATATGTTTTTAAAAATCCATATCAGTGAATAGAAAGTGGTCAATTTTTTGGGGTTTAGCAATTCTCATCACACTTTGATAAATCTGCCCCTAAATTACTATTCTGGCAGTTGCACATTAAAGGCACCTTATTCGAATATTGCATAAACAGATTTACTAAAAGACAGTTGTATTAATATGGGTCAAGGTAAGAATGTTCTAGAGTTTTGAATTAGAATGATTTCAATAGCAGAAAACATAATATTTGTACAAACGCAAGCAATAAAAGCTATATGTTATTGAAGCTTCTACAAACAATATTGTAATAAAAGAGTGCTATTCTGAGTGTCCCCGTTATTGTACAGAACTTGGCATAGACAAAGGAGCGTGCAGTATAGAATACCAAGAGGTAACGTCCCTGTGGATTGAGGACAGGGAACACAGACTTGTTATATAATGCATATATCATTAGACCTATGTATTATTTAGAGGTCAGGCACTACAAGTCCTTGAATTTGGAAACTATTTGTCATGCAGAAACTCTATTGTTGAGAAAGTAGCTTGCACAAAAACTCCACACTTTGCCTAAGCAATTAATACAACAATTCAATATACAAATAAGTGAATAAATTGTTTACGAATGAAATACGTGAATTAGATATTTCTTGGCTATGGATCAGGATCTTTTCCATTTTCTTCGGTGCTGCTGATATTGCTGGGTACTGTGAGGCAGACTGTGACTTGTTGTCATGCAAATAGGCTTACAACAACAAAATCACTAGTCTTCCACAAAGAGCCAGCCTGTACCTCCTCACTTCCAACCATCAGATGTGGATCTGCTGCCATTTCTACTGTTGGTTGACTATTGTATTGCCTTTCTTATACAGATATATTCTTCATTTTATAAGTCATTTATATAGTGCCAACATTTTCCAAAGGGCTTTAAAGAGTTTATACATGTTTCACATCAGTGCCTGCCCCAGTGGAGCTTACAGTCTAAGGTACTTACCACATTCACACATGCTATATTAACAGGAGCCAATGAACCTGCACACAAACACATTTATTTGAAAGAAAATCACAGATAAATTGTATGATCTCTGTGAATTATGCTTTCTGAACTGAATAGAATTCAAGTACCATGTGGACCATTCCCCAAGACATCAGTGTAGTAAATATTGATTGATCGCTATCCCATATCTACACATATTCAATCACTAGATCTCTCTTTCCTCTCAAATTAATTTCATATACTTGAGGTCAATGGCACATGGGATGTTTTGTTGCCCAGGATAAATCTTGGCTACCACGAGCGACAACATTTTCCCTGTTTCCTTCTCACTGGCTAAGATGCAAATCGCCGGTGGGGAAATATTCAAGTTACGAAGTTGCCTGAAGTTTACCCAAATTAGCAGCGACACGTATGTTTCCCCATTGGTGATTTACAGTTGACCCCCAATATTACAAGTACTACCAACATTTCTGCTCTAATTTCCCAATACCTGTACACTCCTTCATGCTCCCCATATTCTGATTTTGACCTTTACCCCATATGTTTTCTTATAAGCTCATTCCAGCCATCATTTCAGAAGCAACTTTTCTTTTAGTCTTGAAAGACATCTGTACCACTATGGTTCCCCTCTGCACTCTACCCTTTCCTGCTGCACTTCCCTTTTGCATCCTTACCCTTTCCTTTTCACCCCTACCCTTCCCTTTTGCATCCTTACCCTTTCCTGCTGCACCCCTACCCTTCCCCTTTGCACCCCTACCCTTCCCTTTTGCATCCTTACCCTTTCCCGCTGCACCCCTGCCCTTCCTTTCTGCACTCTTACCCTCAACATGCCTTCTCTTTCTACCTTCAAAGTGTGCTGAAACAGAATGTTTATCTTAGTATTAACTTAGCGTTCTGTTGGTATTCTTTTTCATTTTTATGTGTTTTTTTTGTTTATTTATTTACCTTTTAATTGTGCATCTCAATAAGCCATATTCTATATGTCTTTTGCTTGAATGAGCATAACTAACTGACCAAATTCATTCTATAGATTGTTTTTTATTGTTATATAGCTACATCGAGTTGGTTTTATGGTGAATCATTCCATTTAAGAATAAAGGTGAGTATTCCACTATGAAGATTTTCATTCATCCAGGTCATGATATATCTAGTATAGGTAAATCTTAAAACAACTGGACTTGCTGAGTAATCAATGAAGACGTTTCACTACTCATCCGAGCAGCTTCTTCAGTTCAAATGACTGGTGTGGGAAGTTCTCGGCATATACATTTTTCCACTAATCCAATCACAATGGCACATTGTAACTCTTCAAAGAGGTGACAGTGAAGAGTTTATATGCCGAGAACTTCACACACCAGTCATTTGAACTGAAGAAGCTGCTCGGATGAGCAGTGAAACGTCTTCATTGATTACTCAGCAAGTCCAGGTGAGTATTCCACATAATATTAATGGCTGCTGAACACTTTTTTCCAACTTTATAAAGAAAGAATTGTTCTGTGTACCTTCCTAAAAAAGCAATACGTTTTCCGAACGAAAGAGGTGTGATTACCAAAATAATGTGTTATAGAAATGAAAAGAAGTAAAACCCCTCTCTATTCAATTGACCACCAATTAAAGAAAATTCAAGTATCAGTGCAGCAGTGTCGGAGTTTATTAACAGTTTCAATTGATTGGTTAAAGGTTACTAACCCAGTGTTGCTTCAATTATTGGGCAGCCATTGCTGGGTTACCCAATAAAGTGCTATGTGCTAATTCATCAGCAATTAAAAACCATGTAACAGGATTAATTAATATTGTGCTATAAAGTGCTAGTGCTTCAAATGAGATTAAGAAGTTGACTTAAATAACCAGGATTAAATTGACCCAGGTGAGATTAAAGTTAATTCATTATTATATATCACACATTAAAATCCATTCATTATAGAAGATTGTAAATAGCTGATTAACTGTTAAAAAGTAAACTTTACTAAATTCATTAAAATTGCTGCAAATCAATTAAGGTAATCTTTGAGCACTGCATAAAAATTGGTGAGTAATAATTAATCCATGCACCCCCGTTAAAGTTATAGGGTGTTAAAAAACGTTTGCATGAAATTATTCAAAGGAGACCAGCATTGAAAGAGAAAGGAGGAATAGGAAAATTGTTAGAGGTGGAGAAGTCCCAAGTTCTAGCTGCCTGTATTTTTTCTAAGTCTGGGACCCCACACGGAGGAGAAAGTAGGTCACTGGGGACTGTAGTCTCGATTTTACCTTGCTATCTTATAATTCGGAGAGCTAATCTTCCCTATAAAACTACAAATCCCACAGTGCCATTGGATAAAGAGATTTTGCCTTGACAAAGCCAGCAGGCGAAACACGTGTTGGCACACTGGGAAGCGCTTTTTGTGAAGTCTCCTGGGCGCTTTCCTTATTTTTACTATTGCAAAATAATTTTCAATTGATTTTAAACCTTTGCAACCGCATTGATTCTTCTTTTAAAATCTTACCTGTTATCCAATGGCACTGTGGGATTTGTAGTTTTATAGGGAAGATTAGCTCTCCGAATTATAAGATAGCAAGGTAAAATCGAGACTACAGTCCCCAGTGACCTACTTTCTCCTCCGTGTGGGGTCCCAGACTTAGAAAAAATACAGGCAGCTAGAACTTGGGACTTCTCCACCTCTAACAATTTTCCTATTCCTCCTTTCTCTTTCAATGCTGGTCTCCTTTGAATAATTTCATGCAAACGTTTTTTAACACCCTATAACTTTAACGGGGGTGTATGGATTAATTATTACTCACCAATTTTTATGCAGTTCTCAAAGATTACCTTAATTGATTTGCAGCAATTTTAATGAATTTAGTAAAGTTTACTTTTTAACAGTTAATCAGCTATTTACAATCTTCTATAATGAATGGATTTTAATGTGTGATATATAATAATGAATTAACTTTAATCTCACCTGGGTCAATTTAATCCTGGTTATTTAAGTCAACTTCTTAATCTCATTTGAAGCACTAGCACTTTATAGCACAATATTAATTAATCCTGTTACATGGTTTTTAATTGCTGATGAATTATTAGCACCTAGCACATAGCACTTTATTGGGTAACCCAGCAATGGCTGCCCAATAATTGAAGCAACACTGGGTTAGTAACCTTTAACCAATCAATTGAAACTGTTAATAAACTCCGACACTGCTGCACTGATACTTGAATTTTCTTTAATTGGGGGTCAATTGAATAGAGAGGGGTTTTACTTCTTTTCATTTCTATAACACTATTTTCCAACTGCCATCTGCTAGAATTGTTCATGAAACCCTGATAGTAAACTTCCTAACAAATCCCTCCCTTCTGCAATAATGTATTGAAAGTCTTCTGCTTGTTATAATAATGTAATGTCAGCACAAAGCTACAAGGAAATGATATGGATAGACCTGCACTGATATACCTTGCTCAATATAGTAGCATCGTGCAAAAATGTCATATGGTGAAATGAGGATTTAGTCACTTGTCTATTTTTTATATTTGCATTTGCTTCCTTTTGCCTCCCAGCAAACTTTTATGAAATACCTATTGGAGTATGGTAGAGAATTAGAAGAAATTGTGTGTACCTATTATCCTTCGATGGTGAGTTCCTTTGTCTGCTGTGTATGACAATCATCTGACTTGAGATTGTGTTATTTTCAGCAAAATATCATAATGACTTTAAATGAAGAGTACATCGACTCGTTATATCACAAAGCACAAAGAAGAAAATAAACAGCAATCTGCAAGGAGTTTTACTTGTTTCGATCCCTTGCAATCTTCTCTTAATGTTCCTGCATTATTTTTCAGCATGTAATTCCATATAACAATGTTGTCCCACTGTGCAGGAAAAATCTTTCAACACATTTAGTTGTGCTCTGAGAGGCAACGTGCCCCATGTACAATCTACATAGATTTTATAGCAAATGCGGCTGAACATTTCTGCAATTTTTATGCATGATTTCTCTTGGAACAGATGTCCTTAAGACACTGGGTAGGCACTAGCAACATACAGTAACCAATCCGGAATTTTATTTTATTATTAGATCAAGTGGGATACTGGACTGTACCAGACATTCGCCATATTTCTAAACCAAAAGTATAGTTCTGGGACCTGTTATCCAGAATGCTCAAGACCTGGTTTGTAATTTGGATCTTCATACCTTCAGTCTACTAGAAAATCATTTAAACATTAAATAAACCCAATAGGCTGGTTTTGCCTCCAATAATGATTAATTATATCTTAGTTTGGGTCAAGTGCAAGGTACTGTTTTATTATTATAGAGAAAAAGGAAATCATTTTTAAACATTTTAATTATTTGGATAAAATGGAGTCTACAGAAAATGGCCTTCCCATAATTAGAAACTTTCTGTTTAATGGGTTTCAGGTTAACAGATCCCATACCTGTATCTATAATATTTAGCTTAGCAATTACAAAGTCATTGAATGCCTACGAATATGAAATAGTATTTATAGCTATTATGATATATGGCTTATAGTAGGTCACAGGATTCATTTATGCATGAGTTTGATTCTTTCAACAACATTGTACATTGTAACATTATCTAGAAATTTATGAATTAGGGAAAATCCATTTTTATCAAATAATTCTAATTTTTAAAAATGATTTCCTTTTCCCTCTGTAATAATAAACCAGTGCCTTGTATTTGATCCAAACTAAGATATGATTAATCCTAATTGGAAGCAAAATAGTCCTATTTGGTTTAAATAATGTTTTAGTAGACTTTAGCTATGGAGATCCAGAATATGGAAACCCCCAGCCTTCTGGATAACAGCTCCCATACCTGTATAACCCTTCTCATAAAGATTGTATATCTTCACATTACCCTCCCAAAGCCATATGCACCATCCATGGATTGTATTCTGTGTCTCATGCACCAAACTTTGGTTACATGCATCTCAGGCAGCAGAATTATGGAGAAATGCAATATATCTTGTAAAGTTTGCACCATGTCTATTAATACATAAAAAAACCAAACAGAAGTTTGATTTTAAACAGATGACCAGTAAATTCTACCTGCTGATTTGTTGCTGTGTAATAGACCTGGTTGCAACTTTTGTCATTAGACGGTATGCTAGGTCTCATGCACCAAGCTCTTATTGCATGTTATTGTCTCATGCACTAGTCAAAAATGGCATGTGGCACCTAAATCCACATTTCATCCATCGTCTCATGCACAAAACAGGTTTCATCTAGTGTCTCATGCACAAAACAGATTTTTCCAGTGACTCATGCACAAAACAGATTTTTTTCTAGTGACTCATGCACAAAACAGATTTCATCCAGTGTCTCATGCACAAAACAGATTTCATCCAGTGTCTCATGCACAAAACAGATTTCATCCAGTGTCTCATGCACAAAACAGATTTCATCCAGTGTCTCATGCACAAAACAGATTTTTTCCAGTGTCTCATGCACAAAACAGATTTCATCCAGTGTCTCATGCACAAAACAGATTTCATCCAGTGTCTCATGCACAAAACAGATATCATCCAGTGTCTCATGCACAAAACAGATTTCATCCAGTGTCTCATGCACAAAACAGATTTTTCCAGTGACTCATGCACAAAACAGATTTTTCAAGTGACTCATGCACAAAACTGTTTTTTTTCTAGTGACTCATGCACAAAACAGATTTCATCCAGTGTCTCATGCACAAAACAGATTTCATCCAGTGTCTCATGCACAAAACAGATTTCATCCAGTGTCTCATGCACAAAACAGATTTCATCCAGTGTCTCATGCACAAAACAGATTTCATCCAGTGTCTCATGCACAAAACAGATTTCATCCAGTGTCTCATGCACAAAACAGATTTTTTCCAGTGTCTCATGCACAAAACAGATTTCATCCAGTGTCTCATGCACAAAACAGATTTCATCCAGTGTCTCATGCACAAAACAGATATCATCCAGTGTCTCATGCACAAAACAGATTTCATCCAGTGTCTCATGCACAAAACAGATTTTTCCAGTGACTCATGCACAAAACAGATTTTTCAAGTGACTCATGCACAAAACTGTTTTTTTTCTAGTGACTCATGCACAAAACAGATTTCATCCAGTGTCTCATGCACAAAACAGATTTCATCCAGTGTCTCATGCACAAAACAGATTTCATCCAGTGTCTCATGCACAAAACAGATTTCATCCAGTGTCTCATGCACAAAACAGATTTCATCCAGTGTCTCATGCACAAAACAGATTTTTCCAGTGACTCATGCACAAAACAGATTTTTCAAGTGACTCATGCATAAAACAGATTTTTTTCTAGTGACTCATGCACAAAACAGATTTCATACAGTGTTTCATGCACAAAACAGATTTCATCCAGTGTCTCATGCACAAAACAGATTTCATCCAGTGTCTCATGCACAAAACAGATTTCTTCCAGTGTCTCATGCACAAAACAGATTTCATCCAATGTCTCATGCACAAAACAGATTTCATCCAGTGTCTCATGCACAAAACAGATTTCATCCAGTGTCTCATGCACAAAACAGATTTCTTCCAGTGTCTCATGCACAAAACAGATTTCATCCAGTGTCTCATGCACAAAACAGATTACTTCCAGTGTCTCATGCACAAAACAGATTTCATCCAGTGACTCATGCACAAAACAGATTTCTTCCAGTGTCTCATGCACAAAACAGATTTCTTCCAGTGTCTCATGCACAAAACAGATTTCATCCAGTGACTCATGCACAAAACAGATTTCATCCAGTGACTCATGCACAAAACAGATTTCTTCCAGTGTCTCATGCACTAAACCAAACCTAGGTTTCATGCTGTGTCTCAGGCAGCAGACATAAGGGGTAGTGTAATAAAAGTTGCAAAGTTTGCACAAGATCTAGTAACCAATAGCAATCAGATGTTTGATTTTAAACAAGTAAACAGTATATGTAACTTGCTGATGAGTTGTCATATGTTACTAGATCTGGTTCAGACTTTTGGGCAGATTTACTAAAAGGGGAATTGTCGCCAGTGACCGATTCACACACTTTGCACCACTTCGCCAGGGCGCACTAAGCTAATTCACTAAAATGTGAAGTTGCATTCTGGGCGCCAAACGCTGGCATCTTTTAGCTATCGATACTTCTTCAGTGCGAGCATTTCATAGCGAAGATTCACTAGCATTCGATTATGCCTAGCGAAAATTCACTAGTGATCCTATTTGAATAGGGCGGGTACATTAAAGTTGTATGGACGTCTTTATTAGAGATGTTGGTGCAAATGCTTAAAGCCACTTTTTGGCCACTTTTTATTACAAATGTCCAAGGAACCTTAATAAAGACAAAAGAGATCAGATAATGCCCTAGACATGAGCCCACTGTAAAATAAATGTTCCATGGCCCTCAAATGTCTGGGGAAAAATGTTAACCCAAAAAAGTTTAAGGTAGGACTTTTGCAGGCAATCCAGCTTAAAAAAAGGAAAAGTCGCAAGCGTTTTTTCAACTTTAATGCATTTGCGTGAGACAGGACATGATGTAAGTGACATAAGATTGAGGAAGATCTAGTTTCATTGCAGCAGTTCACTTGGTCAGAGGTGGTGAAGTCAACTCTGGTGAAAGAGGTAACGGTCAGTAAAATCCGCACTTTAGTGAATTAGCGGAGCAACGACCATTCGTCTGAGCAAAAAGTTGCCTGGTGATAGAGTGAGAACGAATGCTAGTGACAGTATCTTTCGCTAGCGAATTGTCGTCTATCCCTGCGGATGTGATTTCTGGTGAAAAGTCGCTAGCATTAGCCACTTCGCCCTTTAGTAAATCTGCCCCTTTGTACTTATTACACTATGCCCTGTGTGATGTGCCTCATGCACATTGTATGCAACAGTTTTGTGCTCCATATTTAGACTACAGGCTCTATTTCATACATCGGTCATAAACTGTAGGGTTCATTTATGAATGCTAGTGCAGTGTACCAATTATGACTCTGAGGGGGGTTCTGTCTGCAACATGTGTGTTATTGTCTTAACATAAACGAGACACGTTTCAGAAGTCGGTGATGCTTGCACTTGATTTTTTTAAGCCTGTTTTGCCTATCGATGCAGCCCCCCAGTGGGATTCTTGGAATTACCGTCAGCTTGATGGCAGCTCCAGGCTTCCCCTGTGTTAGTAAGAACACATTCAGAACAGGACACACGTAACTATAGGCAAGTGAAAGGAGCCTTTTTGAATGCACGTAAAGTCCAATTTTTTGCACGAATGCAACTATGGTTCCAGTTGTAAACAAGACCTTATGTCTCATGCACCAAATTAAAATTGTAAAATATTGTCTCATGCACCAGATTGAGATTATAGGCTCGTTATATAGCCTCTTGCTCCCCAATGTTAGATTTATGTGTCTCATGCACCAAGCTTTGATTATATGTTGCGTCTCCTGCACCACGCTAATAGTCCTTTGAAAAAAGTGATCTAAATTTTTGTGGTTTGTGGCCTGTTTCACTTTTCCTGCCTTTTGACCTTGTACTGAAAGGAAATTGAAAAGGATGTGTAAAATCGAACCTAAAGTTTTCTGCTGTTCGTTTAGCACTATTCTAAAAAATAATACATGTACAGTAAATTCATGCAAACTGTGGCAGTATGTTTTGAATATTTAAACATTTCTTAAACTCACCTGGGCACTATGGATTATAAAACATAATAGACACATTTATTCAGAGCTCCCACTCATTTCTTCCCTTATAAATAGCTAAGCAAGTTACAGATGTAGCAAATAGGTAGGTCATATTGTGTATGGTACACAAGCTAAGAGACCCTAAAATTATCTGCACACTTTTACAAGGTAAGATCACTTTTAGTAAATATCATTGTCACGGAGTACTTGGTATCATATACACAGGGTCATGCTATTTTGAGTAATTTTAGCCATGGTATTCATTGATGTGCAACTGCTAGTACTTAGTTACATAGTTAAGTTGGGTTGAATAAAGACCAAAGTCCATAAAGTTCAACCCCTCCAAATGAAACCCTGTGCACATATATCAGACACTCATGCATTGATCTTTTTTATGGATAAATATGCTGAGACCTTACCAGGGACCTAAAAAGAGGCAATTTTTTTTCCCATCTCTTGAGTTTAAGGGGTTGTTCACCTTTAAGTTAACTTTTAGTATGATGTAGAGAGTAGTTATGTGCGGGTTGGGATTTTCCCTTTATAGATCCGCCCCACTGATGATGTCACAAAAGGCAAGCAGGCGTGTAGCTATAAAGGCGGAAGTCAGAAGCCAGCAGTTGAAGATGGCGAAGGGGGTTGCAGGGTCCGCACATCACTAGTAGAGAGTGATATTATGAGAAAATTTGCAATTGGTCTTCATTTTTTATTATTTATTGCTTTTGAGTTATTAAGCTTTTTATTCAGCAGTTCTCCAGTTTGCAATTTCAGCAATCTGGTTGCTAGGGCCCAAATGACCCTAGCAACCATGCATTGATTTGAATAAGAGACTGGACTATGAATAGGAGAGGGCCTGAATGGAAAGATAAGTAATAAAAAGTAGCAGTAACAATAAATATGTAGCTTTACAGAACACTTGTTTTTAGATGGGGGTCAGTAACCCCCATTTCAAAACTTGGAAGAGTCAGAAGAAGAAAGCAAATAATTAAAAAAACTATAAAACAAAATAAGTAATGAAGACCAATTGAAATGTTTCTTAGAACTGATCATTCTGTTGCATACTAAAAGTTAACTTTAAGGTGAACCGCCCATTTAATGCCCTTTTTTATGCAAGGCAGTACTTTATTTGCAAGAAAAATATTTCCACTTAAACCTATGGAAACCGCTCTCTTCCCAGTTACTGTATAAAGGCTGCTGGCTGCATAGTTAATGCAGATACATTTGTGGTCCATGACTGAGCTTATGCATTTTTGTCTGTATATTAGCAGGGGCCTTTCCTTTGCTACCTTCCCCATAGAGATAGCTCCATGCATTCCAAGACTTTACAATATGCATCTAACTGGCTAAAGTGACCGTAACTTTAAGAGAGGAACAAGTGACAATAGAATGCAATGATGCCAAGGATACAGCTGTTTATGATTCAGACATGAACCTCTCTTTCCTTTTCAGTAGCTGGTCCTGATCAGCATAATCCGCTGCTCTGCCCGTGGGGTTTTTTTTTTGAAGCTTATGGAGCACCTGTGAATCCGAACAACAGAAGAGAACATAAAATGAGCTTCACTTGTGAAATACAGGGTATAATTTCAGCACATTGCATGACACATGCACCTGCTGACAATGAATAACATTATCACATGTGCGGCTTTGCCCCTCTTTCTCTCTCAGCTTTTGAAATGCAGTCACAATAGGTGCTTTCTAGGCTGGTGGGGACAATGCCATGTAATTTTTTTTTTTTTTGCAGTTTTTTTTGTAATAATAACATCTGCAGAATCTATTTTTAAGGAAATTACAGCACTAAAAGCATTTTAAGAAGCGTGTTCCCAGCACCCTTAGCAAGCGCTATAAAAGGCAGGTGGTAACTGAAAAGAGGCATTATGGAAGGGGCAGTTCACTCACAAGTGGATAAAAGCCAGTATGGATCTAACTACATTAGTTGCCTCTAAAAGGGATTCTGGCATATTTTAAAAAACATTGCTATATCATCCCGAGGACCTGATTTTCTAAGGATAGACGCTGACAGGTTTTTTTTAACACCTGTTTATTTTGATGATTCCGCTATCCAAAATAACTGGCCAGACTCAGCCTTAGCGCTAAGTAAATGACCACAAAATCATAAAAGTGTCTCCCCAGGACTTGAGGGTGATGGTGTGGAACTCTCAGGTCTCAATGTAACATATAATAGGCCTATAAAGTCTGTATCAAGATATCATTTATAAATTCCCTTATTCTTCCCCTACTCTTTGCAGATAACAACGAGGACCCTATGTCTAGCTTCAGAAAGCAGATATACACCATTAAACACAGGGTGCTTATTGTGTACAAAGAAGTCCTCTTCTGTACATTTATTCATGTATTATTGTTTACCTTGGCATAAACCATTCCCATGCCAAATTGAGCACCAAATAGAGTTTATTTTAGCAATATAGGTAGTCATGCCTCTGGATGTAACTTGTAGGGCGATGTATAACATCTGTTTATAAATGAGGACCCTAGAATTCATCTACTTATGAACCCTTGGCTCATGGAGAATATCACTAAGAGACAAACAGTATGGCAGATCCCACTCAAAAGAAAGATTATGAACACAAAAAATCTGCCTCGCAATGGGAGGGTGAGCGGATGTACTACAAAACCAAATTTGCATTACTTTTTAAAGAGTACAGGTACAGGTGTGGAATCCGTTATCCGGCAACCCATTATCCAAAAAGCTCTGAATTACAGAAAGTAATTGATCTCAACTAAGATATAATTAATCCTCATTGGAAGCAAAACCAGACTATTGGGTTCATTTAATATTTACATAATTTTCTTGAAGACTTAGGGGGTTATTTATCAAAAGCCGACTTTATCTCAATATTTTCTATAAAAAAAACGCAGACCAAATCCGCACGGGTTTTTTGGGCTTATTTATTAATACACTTTCCCGAAAATTTTGTTTGCGAGAAAAAAGTGTGAAAATCTGATTTTCACACTTTTTTCGGATCTTTAATCCGATTTTCACGATTTTTCAGATTTTTCAACCGAAAACTCAGAATTTTGCCCGAAAACTCTGAAAACTTCGGGGTGTTGCCAAAAACCCAGCGCACATCAAAAAATCATTGGGACTTCTCCCATTGACTTATATGCAACCTAGACAGGTCTGAGATGCCGGATTTTCAGATGCAGACTTTTCCATCCTCTGGGTTTAATAAATTCGTGATTTTGTCAAAAGTCAGATTTTATTAAAAAAAATCACAAATTTTTCGTGATTTTTGCATTCGGAGTTTAGTAAATACCCCCTTAATGCATGAAGATCCAAATTACATAACAAGTCCCATATCTATACCATATACAGTATAAAGCTTGAAGCTACTCATTTATGTGCTTATGGTATTTGTTATTAGGACCAATAATTTCAGCCCTCCATACAGATTATTTAACTATTTAGCTGGTGCTGTATAATTATGTTCAAATTGGTTGACTACATTCTGGTTTACACCTGAGCAGAGGGACAGGCAAAGCACCCTTTTGCCATTAATTTAAAGGACATCTTTAACTTTGGAATAAATATTAGTAACATCAATAGTATATCTGCATTATACAAAAATCCAAAAAAATGGCCAAGTTGAGAAGCCCTGAATGACTAATATAATACAAATATTTAACCAGCATTTGCATTCTGAGTAGGGGTTCCTCTGTAAAAGTCTTTAGCTTATTTTTATTTTCTAATGCCATTAAGGACTATAAAAATATTTTACAGTAATCAGCTTTAAAGCAAAAATATGTATTGATTAACATGTTCTTCTATGTTTAAGGGTTGAGGGACCATACTGGTATTTGACTTGCCAATTAGGTTATATGGTTCATATGTACATTTTAAAGAATTTGGTCAATAAATCATCTGAAGTAGACAACGTCTGATTACATCGAACATTTACTCCCCTTTGCATTGATTCTGCTGCATCCACTCTGCACAGAGGGCAGTTCCACAGTTTTAATATATTTAGTCTATGTATGCTGAGTATAGGGAATATTAATGCTAGACTGCTTTTATGAGCTTTCTCTTGAAAGGATCAACAAACTTAGGGTTTTTATTCTAATGTTATGGACTTTTCCTTTGCCATCTTATTTTTGGCTGGCAAGGTCACAGTTCCATCATTACACCACCTGCTGGCTTCCTGGAGGAGGATTATACAACAGGTGGACTAGAACATGTTAAGATTAACAAAGGTCCGGGGCCAGATGGTATTCATCCCAGGGTAATTAGCTCGGTGATTGCCAAACCTCTTTACTTAATTTTTCAGGATTCATTGAGATCTGGTATAGTGCCGAGAGACTGGTGAATTGCCAGTCTCTATTAAAAAAAGGATCCCGTTCTCAGCCTCAAAACTATAGGCCAGTTAGTCTGACGTCAGTGGTAGGAAAGCTTTTCGAAGTGTAAATAAAGGATAAGATACTGGACTTCATAGCAAATCATAATACTATGAGTTTGTGCCAGCATGGTTTTATGTGTAATAGATCTTGCCAGACTAATTTAATTTCTTTTTATGAGAAGGTAAGTAGAGACCTCGATTCTGGGATGGCAGTGGATGTGATTTACTTAGACTTTGCTAAAGCATTTGATACAGTGCCATACAAAAGGTTACTGGTTAAATTAAGGAATGTTGGCCTGGAACATAGTATTTGTACCTGGATAGAGAACTGGCTAAAAGATAGACTACAAAGAGTGGTGGTAAATGGAACATTTTCTAATTGGACCAGTGTTGTTAGTGGAGTACCGCAGGGCTCTGTACTAGGTCCCTTGCTTTTCAACTTGTTTATTAATGACCTGGAGGTGGGCATTGAAAGTACTGTTTCTATTTTTGCAGATGATACTAAATTGTGCAGAACTATAGGTTCCATGCAGGATGCTGCCACTTTGCAGAGTGATTTGTCTAAACTGGAAAACTGGGCAGCAAACTGGAAAATGAGGTTCAATGTTGATAAATGCAAGGTTATGCACTTTGGCAAAAATAATATAAATGCAAGTTATACACTAAATGGCAGTGTGTTGGGAGTTTCCTTAAATGAGAAGGATCTAGGGGTCTTACATAGTAACATAGTAACATAGTAAGTAAGGTTGAAAAAAGACACATGTCCATCGAGTTCAACCTTTTTTTTTTTTTTATTAACTAACTATCTGCCAGTTGATCCAGAGGAAGGCAAAAAACCCATCTGAAGCCTCTCCAATTTGCCTTAGAGGGGGAAAAATTCCTTCCTGACTCCAAAATGGCAATCGGACTAGTCCCTGGATCAACTTGGACTATGAGCTATTTCCCATAACCCTGTATTCCCTTACTTGCTAAAAAGCCATCCAACCCCTTCTTAAAGCTATCTAATGTATCAGCCTGTACAACTGATTCAGGGAGAGAATTCCACATCTTCACAGCTCTCACTGTAAAAAACCCCTTCCGAATATTTAGGCGGAACCTCTTTTCTTCTAATCAGAATGGGTGACCTCGTGTCAGCTGGAAAGACCTACTGGTAAATAAAGCATTAGAGAGATTATTATATGATCCCCTTATATATTTATACATAGTCATCATATCACCCCTTAAGCGCCTCTTCTCCAGCGTGAACATCCCCAGTTTGGCCAGTCTTTCCTCATAGCTAAGATTTTCAATACCTTTTACCAGCTTAGTTGCCCTTCACTGTACCCTCTCTAATACAATAATGTCCTGTTTGAGTGATGGAGACCAAAACTGTACGGCATATTCTAGATGGGGCCTTACAAGTGCTCTATACTGTGGAAGAATGACCCCCTCCTCCCTTGACTCTATGCCCCTTTTAATACAGCTCAAGACCTTATTTGCCCTTGATGCTGCTGACTGGCATTGCTTGCTACAGCCAAGTTTATCATCTACAAGGACTCCAAGGTCCTTTTCCATAATGGATTTGCCTAGTGCAGTCCCATTAAGGGTATAAGTGGCTTGGATATTTTTGTAGATAACAAGTTGTCTAATTCTGGACAGTGCCACTAAAGCAAATAAAGTTGTGTCTTGCATAAAAAAGGGCATTAACTCAAGGGATGAAAACATAATTATGCCTCTTTATAGGTCCCTGGTGAGGCCTCATCTGGAGTATGCAGTGCAGTTTTGGACTCCGGTCCTTAAGAGGGATATAAATGAGCTGGAGAGAGTGCAGAGACATGCAACTAAACTGGTTAGAGGGATGGAATTCTTAAATTATGAGGGTAGACTGTCAAGGTTGGGGTTGTTTTCTCTAGAAAAAGGGCGCTTGCGAGGGGACATGATTACACTTTACAAGTACATTAGAGGAAATTATAGACAAATAGCAGGGGACCTTTTTACCCATAAAGTGGATCACCGTACCACAAAGAACTTTCATTTGAAGCAACGTAGGGGGTTCTTCACAGTCAGGACAGTGAGGTTGTGGAATGCACTGCCGGGAGTATATTTATGAATAAGTTGCTTTGTAGCAATAAAATATAGACAATTTACCACCTCTAGTATGATCAAACATAATGTTTACACATTGTATTAAAGGTTCATTACCTTTATTCATTTGGTTTATTTTTCATCCATTTTCATATACTGTTTTTTTCTTCATTCACTCTCTCTTTCCTGACTGTTTGCCTTTGGCTGATGCACAAAACATTTGCCAAATATGTAGAGGCAGGTACAACAATCAAGACATTTTGGCTGTATGTTACTATTGTTAGTAGAGAGAGTTTGTAAAAGAAACAGTTCATGAAAAGAAAGTAGGACAGGGGTAACTGAAATAATACTTGGAAAAAGGTTTCAGAACAGTGTCAAGAAAACACTGCTAAGATTCTCACAACAGGGACATTAAACAGAATACTGAATGAATAAAAGCAACCTAACAGTTAGAAAAGCAATTACATGATAATTAGGGATGCACCGAATCCAGGATTCGGTTCGGGATTCGGCCAGGATTCGGCCTTTTTCAGCAGGATTCGGATTCGGCCGAATCCTTTTACCCGGCCGAACCGAATCCGAATCCTAATTTGCATATGCAAATTAGGAGCGGGGAGGGAAACTGCATGACTTTTTGCCAGAGAACAAGGAAGTAAAAAATGTTTTCCCCTTCCCGCCCCTAATTTGCATATGCAAATTAGGGTTCGGATTCGGTTCGGTATTCGGCCGAATCTTTCACGAAGGATTCGGGGGTTCGGCCGAATCCAAAAAAGTGGATTCGGTGCATCCCTAATGATAATCTACAAGTCTCTCCAGGGAGCATTTAACAGCTTCATTGAATAAATATACATTTAAGGCAAGTTAATGGACACTGAAATTACAGCTGAATGCTGTTACATTGGGAAATGACCATGGGGCAGATTTACTAAACGGCCGTTGCTAATGAAAATTAACCAGAAATCGCATCTGCAGGGACATCGCCAATTTACTATCAGGCGCAGACAACAATTCACTAGCAAAGAGACCATCGCTAGCGCAGTTTCACTCCATATCACCGGACAAATTTTTTCTCAGACGTAAATTCACTAAAGTGCAAATTTTACAGAACATTACCTCTATCACCAACGTTTCCTTCTCCACCTTAGACCAGGCGAACTGATAAGATGAAGCTGTCAGTGACATGATATCCTGTATGCTGGAAACTCATAAAAGTTGTAAAAAAACACTGCCGTTTTTTATCAAAAGTCCTACTATTAAATATTTTTGTGTTAATTGTTTTAACCAATTTGTGGGGCATGCCACATTTGTTTTAGGGTGGGCTCATATCTAGGGCGTTAGAGGATATCTTTATTCTTTATTTTGCTTCCTTGGACATTTGTAAAATGTCTAATAAAGAAGTCCATACTACCTATATGTTTCAATAGGCAGAATTGAACGCTAGCAAAAGACGACTAAGAAATGCTTGTGCTGACAAATTAACGCTAGGGAAACTTCGGCTGCTGAGACGCAACTTTGCATTTTAGTGAATTAGCGTATTGGCGTGAAGTGTGGAGGATTGTTCGCTGGCGAAAATTCACCCTTTGAATTTGCCCCCATGTGTTTAAACCCTGGCTACTAAGAACATTTAAACATTGTAGGATTTTTGCCATCAACATGGATTCATGCAGCTTAGTTTAGTTAGCCAAGTGAAAGGTACTGATAGATTAGGAGGAAAAAGGAAAACAGTGGAAAAAATATATGGTTTGTTTGCTTAAATAGGGCTCTAATATGGTATTTCCATACTATTAACGCTGCAAAATATGTTGGCACTATATAAACATATGTTAATAATAACAAGAATAATAATGTTGCTTTATGGATAGTTGTTTCCCAGATAATAGATGCCATGCTTGTTTTTGCATTACTTTTTGGCAAAATTACCAAAGCAGCTGGGGTTGGGTTGACCATGTCCTTCAGGTTTGTTCTAGTTGGGGCTCACTGGAATGTGATGAGCTGTCTCCCTCCACAATCACTGTTGCGGGGAAGGCAAGTCAGTTCTGTGCATGCGCTGATGGTTGACCACAGGCCAGACAAGAGAAGGGTAATGTAGTATGTCATAGCCCTGTTCCCTAGAAATCACGATTTTAACAAGATTTTGGCCCA
This sequence comes from Xenopus petersii, assembly GCA_038501925.1. Taxonomy (NCBI): domain Eukaryota; kingdom Metazoa; phylum Chordata; class Amphibia; order Anura; family Pipidae; genus Xenopus; species Xenopus petersii. The sequence goes on from CM076676.1 coordinate 114,020,357, forward strand.
TTTAAACAGTGAAATGGGCCAAAAGACAACTCTTTGCCAAGTATAAAGTGTAACAATGTGAATTATTTTGATTCTGGGCAAATGGTTTGTAGGGTGGCCCATTTATCAACATTCTCATTTTAGTGGTTTTAGAGGTTTTTGAAACCACAAATAAATGCATTTTCTCTAAAACCACAAATGCAATATAATTTATTAAAAGACCCGAATATAAAAAGTATAAATGAAAAAAAAAAACGCTGAGCATTCTGAACAAAAATATGAAAACCTCTAAAAATTCTCATTTTTCGGACAATTACTAGCGAAAAAGCCTCTAAAAGTCTGAATGGCAAAAATAGGGTCCAATAGTATCAGTGCAGTTCCCATTGATTTCTCTGGGACTTCAACTGCTCTTAGGTGCAGAAGTTTTGTATTAGATTTTTTCATAGAATAAATGCCACTCAAAACTTACCGCCATCCGCCAGCTTGTAGTCCAGTCTTAAACAGGTGCACCGTCCTAGGCATCCCCCACTGCTTCACTTATCCAAGAAAAAAAAGAGATTAGCAGCAACTTAGTCAAAATAAAAAAAAATATTAGTTTACATTAAAATTCAAAGTACCCAAAGTGGAGCCTTGCACGTTTTGGGAATACCTGCCCTTAATCATAGGCATCATTTAGTTCTACTTTAAAATTGGTTTCCATACAAGAGGTACTGTTTTATTTTTACAGAGAAAAAGCAAATAAGAAACAAAAATGAATTATTTTCTTAAAATGGAGTCTATGGAGAAGTTTTTTCCATTAGCGGAAGCTGTCTTTGAAATGGGGTTCCGGATAAGAGATCCTGTACTACCGTTATGGCACATGCACCTGTTTTTAAACTATAAACTATTGAGTATAACTGAAGGGATGCAACAGCATTAGGCCATCTTTTTATGGCAGAATTCTTACTCACTTTGAAGCAGAAGCCACAGACAATTATATATAAAGTAACATATTTTATTATTTTATATCTGCTTAAATAAAAATGGTGCGAAGCAAATCATGTCTGGATACAAAGCCAGATTACTTATTATTATTATTATTATTATTATTATATATAATCATTATAACAAAAAACGATGTAAACCCTCACAAACAATCTCTACCATATATTTATTTACATTAACATTTGCCAGATCTGGGGCACAGATGTCACTTTCAGGCTCATGATCAAATTTAATATTGGCAGTAGGTGGTGATAAGCAAATAATTCCTTTGCAAGCACCATCCAGTTCATATTGTAGCTGAATGTTAGTGGACACTATTAAAGTTTAAGCTGGAAAAGTAAAAGAACAAAAACATGCAGAATTTCTTTTTTGGGTTAAAGTCCTTGACACTGGTTAGAAAACATCAAGACAATTTAGATCCTGAAGCAAAACTTGATTAAATAGAAAAGTCAAGCAGGGATTTGCACTCCCTCTTGCCGTGAGCCCAGAGGCAAAGAAATCTATCCGTCCCGCTCTACAGACACATAAATGGAGTGTGATGACCAAAGCTAACAGTTAATGAGTTGGAAGCTTCTAGGAATAAAATGAATATATCTGCATACATTAGTTCTCAACTGGGAAAGAATCAGCTGTTTGTCCTTTAATTCAGCAAGACAAAAACTACAACATGTATGTTCTAGATGGAGATAAGGAGGATAGCTAGACACAAGGGAGGGTGCAGTCTGAAACATTTAGGGCCAATCATGTATCAGTGCACATCCTTGTTTAGAAACATACTATACTTCGCTGAGAGGCTCCAGGCTGCCCACATATAATTAAATGAAGGTAGAACTGCTGAAAACATGTAGCGGCAAATTCCGTAAATTCGCCAGAGATGGCTTTGCAGTCATCGCAACACTTCGCCAGGCGTAACTTCGCTAGGACAACGCCAATTTCCTAAAGTGAGAAGTTGCATCCAGGAAACTGAATGATGGCGAATTTTCGCTAGCGTTACTTCGGCAATCAAAGTGAAGGTGCACTAGTGTTGCCTAATTTGCGTACGGCGGGAAGTTAAAGTTCAATGGACGTATATGTTGCTGCAAATACATTACATTACATAAGTCCGGGAACCTTAATAAATAAAATAGAGTTGTTATATTGCCCTACACATGAGCCCACTGTATAGTTTATGTTCCATATGTTAGAAAGTGGAGGCGGGAACCCGGTTACCCAAACAAAAATGTACAGACCTTTGCAGGCTATCACTCTGAAAAAAGGAAACGACGCCAGCGTTTTTTCGGACTTAGAAAAATTTTGCATTAAAAATTGAGGAAGTCCCATGCACTCCATTGCACTGAGGTAACGTTCAGCAAAATCTGCATCTTAGTGAATTTGCGGAGTTACATCCGTTTGCCAGAGCGAAAATTTGCCTGGCGTTAGAGTGTGAAGCAACGTTAGAGTATATCTCCTTCACTAGCGAAGGTCACTTTCCCTTCAGGGAATCTGCCCCGTAGTATTTAACTTGGAAGCAGATTTTTCTGATGAAGTCACAACATGTTTTGGGAGACCTCCCCCTTGAAAAGATCCTGAAGGATGTGGGGACTCCACTGTATAACATGAATATCAAAGTATGGAGGGATTCCCAGCAGTTCAATGTTTTCCCCACAGAATATTTTTCAGTCTTGAACATTTTCCTGACACAGGTATTAAAGAATCTACTGCTTGGGTCAATGTATCAGTTTGTCAGAATGCATTTGACTGCTCTGAGCAATGGAATGCCATTGTGTGCTATGGGGTGTTAGTGTTCACAGGCAGGGCTGAGCTCTAACACCCTACTGAATCATTAAGCCCCAGATAATTAACAAGGTTTACTTAAAAATGAATCTAATGCAAGATAATGGGGGCTTAACATTCTGGTAACAATCGTTTTTCATATTACTAAGGTTACTACTAGAGTCAAAATGATTAGTGAATTAATCACTCTGGTAAAAAAAATGATTGGACAGTGGCCCGTTAGCTTTACATCAACGCCAGTTCAGTGAATATCCATTTAACTCAGCAGTTAGCACACTTAACTAATGTTCATTTACTTAAACAAGTACAAGACAGTCATAATAGGTGTAATTTACAACCACTAAAGCAGTTGGGGGTCACGATAATTTCCCTGTAGTCGGTTGCGTGAAACATCCCATTCATTTAAGGTACAGGTATGAGACCTGGTTTTATGGATAAGGGATATTTCTGTAATTTGGATCATCATCCCTTAAGTCTACTAGAAAATCTTTTAAACATTAAATATACCCAATCGACTGGTTTTGTTTCCAATAAGGATTAATTATATCTTAGTTTGGATCAAGTACGTACTGCTATTTTGTTATTGAAGAGAAAGAGGAATAATTTAGAAAATTTGGATTATTTGGAAAAATGGAGTGTATGGGATATGGCCTTTCAGAGTTTTCAGGATAACAGATCCCATACCTGTACTTGCTTCAAAGGATGCTTTTTGCACTGTTTTTGTATAGTTTCTATATAGTCCTTTCAGCTTCCAGTTCCCAATCAAATGCAGCCGCATTTATTGATGCAGGTGAACCCTGGAGCTACCACCACTTCTGAACCAGGCAGTAGCTCCAGGATTCCCATATCAATTGTTGTAATGGCAAAAGAGTAGTATACATATACCACTCACAGGCCAAGTGCCAGAAATTATCAGTGCAATTGCTTCCAATTTGCATCAAAGCATGAGCACAATCTTAACACATTGGCTGCAATTACGCTAAGCTCAATTCAACCAGCTGATGGCGGCAACAGTGGAATTCTGTGAAAAATGCTGAATTGTGGAAATAAAAACATGACAGTTGGGCTCAAAATTGCACTTTGCTCACTGCACTTGTGGTCATAAAATGGTACACCATGTTAATTCTAAGAACTATGGGGCAGATTTACTAAAGGGCGAAGTGGCTAACACTAGCCTCAATTTGCGTTAAATGAATGCTAGTGTATCTTCATTATCAAATGCTCGCATTGCCAAAGTAACACTAGTGAAAAGTCACCAGTGTTCAGCAGCCTCGACGAAACTCTGCATTTTAGTGAGTTAGCATAGTCTGAGCGAATTCTCGCCAGGCGAAGTGTTGCGCTGGGTGTGAATGGACGCTGCCAAATTTTCACTAGTTAATAAATATGCCACTATATTTCTTAAAAATAAATCAGCTAAGCAATTGGTCTATGTACAACCCCCGGTCAGTCAACCTGTGCAGATGCCACTGTCTCTGGTCTGCATTGCTTTACTGCACTGTCTTCACCTGAGCTTGATTTATTTTTTAATGCACTTAGTTTTAAATAAAACTCTGCCAATCACATTGTCCTCATTTCACAAATAAAGCCAACACGTTTCAGCTTCTGGTAAAAATACACAAATTTAACATGGGTAAATGTGATGCAAAAAAAATAAGAGTAATGTAATGCTCCTTTGTTTGATTCCCTAACACGGAATATTTACCTTTGGACAAATGTCAAGAAAAACATATGTCTAACTGATGTTTTGAAAAATCAACACCAGTTATATAGGGCTTGCCCAACCTTTGTTTTTACTTGGGAGCCACATACCAATGTAAAAAAATTTGGGGAGCAACACATGCATGAAGAAAGTCCCTGGTGATGCCAAATAAGGGTTGTGATTGGCTATTTGGTAACCCCTATGTGGACTGGCAGCCTACAGGAAGATTTGTTTGGCAGCAAAAGCAGTTTTTATGCAACCAAAACTTGCCTTCAAACCAGGAAGGTTGCGAAGTTGCGCTAGCGTTGAATCGCTAAGCGAAGCGAAGTTACGCTAGCGATGTTTAATTTGCATACGGCGCCAAATTCAAATTTCAATGGAGGAATACGTACAATCACTACAAATGCCTGGGAAACCTTCAAAACATCAAATAAAATTTTTATTTTGCCCTACACATGTCCACTGTCTAGGTAAGTTGCCATGAGTCAGGAAATGTAGGGGGGGAAGGAGGGGAGCCCCAAAAAAATTTTCGATCTTTTTCAGCCTATAACCCATAATGTAGAAAACACGCCAGCGTTTTTTGGGACTTAGAAAAAATTTTGACTTTTTTTGAAGCAACCCCTATCTACTCTATTGCACTTCGCCAGGTCTGAGGTGGCGAAGGAAGTCTAGCGTAAAAGGTAGCGTTCAGTACAATGCGCGCGTTAGTGAATTTGCGTAGTTACGTCCGTAGCGAAAATTCACCAGGCGTAAGGGTGCGAAGTAACACTAGCGAATCTACGCCAGCGTTCGTTAGTGAATTTGCGCAGTAACGAAAATGCCAAATGCTAGCGAAGTAAAGAATTTGCCCCATAGAGTCAGTAAAATATCTTTTATAAACACAAACAAGCGATATTTATTAATGTTACCCATTGGCAGAAATATGTCTACACCGCCTGAACATAGTAGTAAAACATGTTTCATTTCCAGCAAAATACCGATGGGAAGTATAATAAATGCCTCATCCAGTAGAGCTCCAGGAACAATAATCCATTCCACTAATACAGTTGTCAGGTTGGCTCAGTAATGTACGTGATAAAGAGTTTATCAGGGAGGGATATAGTGAGAGAACCTTTTGCAATCACATTATGCCGCAGCTTTGATTATCGCTGTGCCTCTTTATTCTCCATGGCATTCTATACCAGAAGTTATTAAAAGTCAGACACGGAGGTCCAAGGTATAATTTCCTGTCTGCAGAGATAAGCTCTGCTCTACTCACCATTTAATTAGCGCCATTATTTTAGCTTCTACTAAGTGCCTTTTTTAATGGGATTTGTTCTACCCTGTTTGTTCAATATGTTATTTACAGACCATTTAATGTTTTTGCTCCTTTTCATCATTTGCTTTGAAGATGATCACGAGACTTTGTGGTTATCATGTACATCATGGCCCCTACTCAAGAATCTCCCGTCTGTAATTAATCAGGAGAATAGCCCATAATGAGAGGAGTGCCAGTCTCTCCACTGAAAAAAAGTATAAATAACTGTTTTTATCAAGACCGGCTGCTTTTCTTTCTCACCTCTGTGGAAATGAAACAAAATGACCTGATGGGACTATAATTAGGGAATACTCATTGTTATGTAAAATTGGAGAAACGAAATGTAATTTTGAATCATCCTCTTATTTGTCACACTGTTAGGCATGTGATGCATTCATTTTTTGTCGAATGCATGTGAAAATGATCCAATAACTTCAGGTTGCAAATTGAGAACAACCCATCATGAAGACGCTGTGGCCTTTGTAAAATAAATAAACTTCTTTTTTCTTCCCCCCTTTTTTCCTTTGCTCGGTTGTTGTTCAATTTCAGGCATAAATCAACCACTATTTCGATTTACCTATTTTCATCTCCCTGGAAATAATAAATGTACCCGCTGAGTCTTTTCAAAAGAGTGCAAAAGTGCTTTGCTTTTGTTATTTGACATGCGTAACCGCCAATACTACTCCTGTCTCTCACCGAAGGTTAAAAGCCAATTTTTTTCCCTTGTGTGGGTAAAATAATGATGAACAAGTCTTCCTACTTGGCTTTTAAACCCACTCACACGCACCAGTTTAATGCCCCTACGCTCTGACATTTAAGGTTTTTTTCGCCACATTTTCATAGCACAGTCATTGTACAAAGTATTGTTGAATGTAAGATTAAAAAAAGAAAAGCTTCTGCATAGAGATACTATCCATACTGATGAGAAACACAGATAAAGGAAAATACAGTTACTTCAACTTAGCATCAAGGCTAAGATATAATTAGGGTTATATATCAAGTGGAGCTATGAGCTAAATAAGTGTTCTCTGCTAAATCTGCTATTCATCCCAATGAATCTGACCTTAGTTCCCATTTTGTGTCACTCAATACATATATCTGTATGTTTCTTCTGATAACAATCACCCAATAACATTTTCCCTTCAATCATCACAACCAAATATAATCGTGAGCACCTTTTGTGCTTCAAAAGCTACTGAATGATGTCTGACCAAGGCCATCCGATTAAATATACCTATAATAAAAAACCTTTTTTATATTGCTAATGCTTCAGCCTACCTTCTTCTCTTTTCATGTAGTGATGCCAAAACACTTCAGAATCAGAACTTCTATTTGTCTGTTTGCTTTGTTGTGTATATACTGGGAAGGTTCACAGGGTAACATAACTTAGATTTCATCATTAGTATACTATTAGTGCAATTAACAATATACTTTTCATGGTGGACTTTTCCATGCTGATTGTAACTCAAAAATGAAAGTGTAAATTGGAATTTTCAAGATTAATAGTGATGAGCGAATTCTTTTGCCAGCCATAGATTTGCGGTGAAATTACGCATTTCACCATCTGCACATTGTTTTGTAGTGGAACTGCCGAAAAAATCCACTGCAACAAAAAAATGCCGCCAAGACAAAATTGTCACAGAGACAAAAAAGTCGTCATAAGAAAAAACGCCTATTGACTTTAATGCATTTGGACAAAAAAGCAAACATATCGCCACAAGAAAAAGAGCCCATTTACTTTAATGCAGTTGGAGTGAGAAAAAAAATGTCATGTCAATAAAAAAATTGTCACGCTTAAAAAAAAAAAATTGACTCCTATTGACTTCAATGTGTTTCATGAATTTTTCCCTATTTCACGTATCGAAATGGGACAGATTTTCTCATTACTAGTGATCAGCATTTGGGCATGGTATATCATATTAGGAATTATTGAATGTTTTATTCCAGCTTTGTTTGCTGAATATCCCAAATCATATAATGCTTTCACTGACCATGTAGCAAGCCCTTTTATCAGTCTCCTCCTTATCCAGTACGGAGAGACGACTTATGCTTTCATTTGTGTTCTTTACCAGGCTCGTTAGTCACACAAATCATGAAATTGGGAGGTAAAAATAATAATGTAAGCCTAAAGGCTATTCCTTTCTCAGAGTTAATTTAGGATCATGTTCATATTCTAATGTTGGTGGGCACATATTCCATCAAAGTAGATTTTATTTAGTTTAACGAATTTTCTAAGGAATGTCATATTTGCCTGTAATTACTGGTTTAGAAAAAAAATGAAGAAATAAACGGGGCACTGCCCTGTTTTATTTGTAGGCTAAACAATGCTACACAGTGTTGCATGTTTGAGAATGGGCTGTGGATCTTTATATGGACTTTATCTAGGTTTCTATATCATGGTGGGAAATACGTTCGTTTATATAAGGGCTCATTTATGATTGCAAGCACACAATTGATGCAAAATTCAGCATGCACTAACGCCAGTGACAGAAAGAGTCACATTCACGATGATTTCACTTGCAAGTACTTGTAGGGAGCGGCATTGCACCTGCCCAGCTTGCTCTAATGAATAGTGCACAAGCATGCTCACTGACACAAAGGGAACCAGAGAATTAATGCAATCCTGGAATCAATAACCACAACTCACTTGTGCCATGCTGAATGGTTGCTAATGCCCTTATTAATCCTGCACCCCAGAAGTGATGCCTTTCCAATACAAAACCTGAGAAAGTTAAAAAAAACAGAAGTTAAATGGTTGTGATGGACGCAATTTACAACAAGCCTACAATTATGCTGGTATTCTGGGGAAAAATGCTGCACTGTGGGAAAAAATGGCAAAAAGCATCCAAAAAGTGCACTGGTTTATTAGGAGCCCTATGATATCTTATATCTGCATTTCAAAACTGTTCTTTGCTGTCTCTCAGTTTAATAACAGAATGCATAGGCATATAAAATGAATCTTATACACACATTTTAGTCATTTATTATTTATTATGTTCCCACATACACATATAAATTCAACTATGTCCAAGGGAGGGAACAGGTGACTGAATCATATTATGTAGGAAGGATCCTTACAAACCTTTGCCCCAGTGTAGTAAGACAATAGCAGCTTTGAACAGTCTGCTGCAAGTTAGACATGAAATTAAACCAAATGTCGATTTGGTTCCTATTCGCTACTGCACTAATGCAAAGTTCCTGGTGCTCGAAAATGAGCCCCAGACACTATAACCTCCAAATGATGAATACAATGCCACTACACTTTCTTTTTATTCTTTTGTGTTTGAGATAAATGTATACAAGTGTAATCTTGGTGCAGGTTTTTCTTAATGTCTTTAAAGGTGTTCTTGGCATTTTTTTTGGAAATTCCCATTATCTTAGAAACACTTATTTCTTTATGTTAGTTACATTTTGCCCTGCACTCTAAAACAGAGTACTGAGACCTGCATTCGCTCTTCATTTTCTGTTTGGCCTAACAAACTCCCATTGAAAGTTCTCATACCTGCTTTTGCAGCTTCATATAACAAAAATATTCCCTGATGCACAAGCTTTTTTTTCTGTTACCAGAATTCAATACAGGAATGGGGTTTTCAGGATAAGGGGTCTTTCCATAATTTGGATCTCTGTCTACTAAAAAAACATTTAAACATTAATGATATGTGGACCCTAAGCTAATCATAGGGCCCTACTGGCAGCCAATAGCAACTGGTTATATATATATATATATATATATATATATATATATATATATATATATATATATATATACAGTAAGCTTTTTATTTTCATGTTATGGTTTTATCTTTACACCTGATTCTAAAACCCTGAAACTGTAGCCACACTTCTATAATCTGTATTTATATGAGCTTGCTTTGGATATCTGATGGCAGCCTCATCATTGCTTTAGAAACACAAAGATAATAGTGCTTACAATGGGAAAAGAAAATATGAACACTAATTATGTCTAGATTCTACATAGAGCAGCTCCACATGGGGTAGCTACATTCACAGTGGCAAAATGATGAGTCAGTAGGCAGCTATTATGTTGAGTGGGCAACAACCACAAAAATGTAGTAAATGATTGGGAGATGGCATATTTCTACACAGATAATAGGATGCTATTAGTTAAGAAATGACTAACTCTCCAGAAAATGACTTTTAGCTGAAAAGAGACACTGGCAAGAGGAAAGGAAAATAATTCCCCAGAAGCAGACAGTAAGGGCAAACAATTATCCTCCTGCTTTAAAAGGGTCTATCGCGGCACATCATAAATCTGATCAGAAATGTGCAGAAAACCTTTGTCTAATGCTGGATGCATATAAACAAAGAGAAATCGGATGCAAGCAGTATATACACTAATGGAGAAAAACTGCCTCTATCAGCGGCCAGATTTCTGAAATTAGGCCCTTCCTCTTAAGATATTTTAGTGTGTATTTTCTTTTTTAAATACAGGTATCAGATCCATTATCCAGAAACCCATTATCCAAAAAGGTCAAGATTACGGAAAGGCCGTCTCCCAAAGACTCAATTTTATCCAAATAATCCGCATTTTTAAAAATGGTTTCCTTTTTCTCTGTAATTATAAAATAGTGCCTTGTACAAGCTATATATAATTAATCCTTACAGACAGCACACCAATCCTACTGGGTTTAATTCATGTTTAAATCTTATTTTGGTAGAATTAAGGTATGAAGATCCAAATTATGGAAATATCCATTATCCGGAATACCCCAAGTCCCAGGTTCCATTCTTCCTTTTTGACATTCAGTTGGAGGACTAATGTAAAAAAGGTGCATAAAAACTTTCTGAAGTAGCAAATATACAGTATATATTACATTTTACACAGACATGCCACATTCTGCCGATTTAGAGGAAACCATGATGGTCTGGCTCACATGGACCATTCTCTCTCCCCCCCCCCATCCCCTGGCAGGGTGAATATATACTTTTTAGACATTGATTACACACCTTTACTATAATGGAACGACCATTAAATGATTTCAAACCCATCACACTGAAGCTGGATTTATGATAATGAGAGAGCCATACTGTATATAGTCCTTTGTATCTGTCTGTTCTGCCAGTGGGCCAGTTGGTCAGATACCAAACAGGATCGACCTGTGTATAGCAGTTATTATACCGCTAGAGGTTTTTCCAGTTATTACAAATGGAGGTACTTATTTAGTTGCAAGCTATAAAAAGGCAGGCAGTTATATAAGCATGTTATAATCTGAAATCGTTGCAAAGTAGATGAGGTTGCAAAATGTCCATCAAGTTCAAGTTTAGCAAATCCTGCCAAATTTCAGTTAAATTGTATTTTCTTCATTGCTAAAAAGGCATGTAATCCTTCCTTTAAACTATACAATGTATCTGCAAGTACCGTGTGTAACTGCTTTAGGTAGAGAATTCTACAACTTCTCAGCTATCACCAGAAAAAAAAAAAAAAGCTTTTGGGTTGAAACCCCCATTTTTGGTATTTTATCGGGGTCTCCCTTACATTATAAAAAGGTTACATGTATATGAAATCATTTACCTCTCAGTATTTTCTATAGTTCTAATAAGTGTTTACTCTATATCTCACCCTAATTCGCTTAAAGGGGTATATTTATAGAGTGAAGTTAGAGATTTCCACAGTCTGCTAGAGTGAAATTCCGTCACTCTCCATTCATTTCTATGGGATTTTGAAAGGCGTATTTATCAAAGGATGAACTTTCACCCATTGATAAATTCTCTTAAAAATCCCATAGAAATGATTGGAGAGTGGTAGACTTTCACTCTAGCAGACTGTGGCAATCTCTAGCTTCACTCTTTGATAAATATACCCCTTAGACTGGTCCCAGCTATTCAGTTTTTGGAGCCCTACTGGGAGGCATACAAGCTCTAAAGTAAGGGCTCTAACACACTGCCGTTTTCACCTGCGCTCCCCTGTGTTGCACTTTCTTATGTTCAGCCGCAGGACAGCACAGTAATAAACACACTCAATTATTTTGAAGGGGGCTGTACTCACACAGACGCATGTAAGCACCAAACGCAGGTGAAATGCAACATGCTGCATCCCAACCTGTGTTTGAAGCTTACATGCGTCTGTATGAGTACAGCCATCTTCAAAATAATTGGGTGTGTCTACTCCTGTGCTTCCCTGTGGCTGAATGGACGAAAACGCAATGCCCCACGCAGGTAAAAACGGCCGTGTGTAGGAGCCCTTAGGGAACCTTTGGTCTGTATTACAAGATAATCTCTAAACTGCACTTCTGGCTTAATGAGCCGGCATGTATACAAATTCAGTTATTATACTAACTTAGCACTGAACTTATATACATGCCATATAGTCTAATATTAAATTAATAATGGGTGTGTGACCAGACAAGCACAGCAACCTCCTAACAGCTAGTATAATATAGTCTTACACTGATTCAGCTTTTATGTCAGTGCTATATAGAGAATAATAATAAGCTGTTACTGCAACATTGGCAAACAACTTGAGTCATTCTCGTATTCATTTGCACAGATTTAGTCCATCAACTGGATTAATATGTTAATATAGTGTGTATGAGGTTTTTGTATTTTTTTTAATCCTGCAATAGATGAATCACTTTTGTGAAAGACCACTGCGTTGGAAGTATGCTCATTTCGACATTAGATGGCGCTCTTGCCTCCAATCCATATCACCAAAACAAATCAGTGTAGAGAATACTGTGATAACAGAAATTACGTATTCCAGAGCAAAATAAAGATGCCAGTATTCTGTGTGTGACAATTGTGGCCAAAAATATTCATGTGAATTATGTGATGTGTCTTTCATGTTCCCTTCGAGCCAGAATAATAAACGTTGGACAGGCACACATAGGCGCAAATTCACTAAGCGCCGAAGCGCCGAACGCTAGCGCTTGGCATTTTTCTTTACTGCGCAAATTCACTAACGAACGCTGGCGTAGTTTCGCTAGTGTTACTTCGCACCCTTACGCCAGGAGAATTTTCGCTAGCAATGTAACTACGCAAATTCACTAACTTGCGCAGTGTACTGAACGCTACCTTTTACGCTAGACTTCCTTCGCCACCTCAGACCTGGCGAAGCCAATAGAGTAGATAGGGATTGTTTCAAAAAAGTCAAAATTTTTTCTAAGTCCCAAAAAACGCTGGCGTGTTTTCTACATGATGGGTGATAGGCTGAAAAAGATCGAAAATATTTTTGGGGCTCCCCTCCTTCCCCCCTACATTTCCTGACTCATGGCAACTTACCTAGACAGTGGGCACATGTGTAGGGCAAAATAAAAATTTTATTTGATGTTTATTTGAAGGTTTTCTAGGCATTTGAAGTGGTGATACATATTCCTCCATTGAAATTTGAATTTGGCGCCGTATGCAAATGAACCATCGCTAGCGAAACTTCACTTCGCTTGGCGAATTAACGCTAGCGGAAACTTACGCTACCCCTGTGTGCAACTTCGGATTTTAGTGAATTTGCGGAGCGCTGGCGAAAATATGCCTGGCGAAGTGCGGCGAAGTTGCGTCTGGCGCAACTTCGCATCTTAGTGAATTTGCACCATAGAACCTTGCTCCCGTTGGACTCAAAACTAGTGATGGGCGAATCTGTGCCAATTAGCTTTAACGAAAAATTTACAAATTTACAGTGAAATTCACAAAACCAGTCCACAAAGTCAATCAGCGTCAAAATTATTTTGATGCTCGTCAATTTTGACACGAGCGACATTTTTTATACGCCCGACTATTTGATCCAAATGCATTAAAGTCAGTCTGGCGAATTTATTTGCCCATCACTACTCAAAACTCCTTACAGAAGTCAGCCCACTGGAACTAGCTGTATTTATTCAAATAATGAAGTTTTTCACAACTATTTTGCATCTTTCTTGTACTGTTTAACAAAGTCCTCTTTTTTCAGCATTTTTTTTCCATCTCAGTGGGTGCATATTGATGCTCTTTATTAAAGGTACTTGTGTGTACAGTTTGTCCTTCCTGCCTCTTCTATTAAAGGAAAAGGAAAACCATTATACAATTGGGGTTCCAAAAGTTAGGCACTTTTTGACTACTTTTACATACCTGACTTCCTGGGCCAGTGCTCCTCTCAAAAGAAAACCGCACCAGCCGGGGTTCTTCTAGCGAGCACCATGGAGAGATCCTCTTCCTGCTTCTTTGGTTTTCAAATTTCCCGGGGCAGATGCATGCACAGTAGAATGAAATAGGCGGCTTTTCTGATAAAGTTAGGCTTTTTCGCTCTACTGCACAAGCTCATCCGGGGGAAGACCCGAAAAAGTGGGAAGAGGATCTCTCCGTGGTGCTTGCTAGAAGAACCCCTGGGCAGGTGCAGTTTTTTGCTGATAGGAGCACCGGTCTGGGGTGTCAGGTAAGTGAAAGTAGTCACTTGGGGGTGCCTAACTTTTGGGACCTCCAAGGGTAAAATAGTATTCCTACTCCTTTAAATCATGCAAAAGTGTGCCTATTAAAGCTGGAAAAGCCAGGGGCTACTGCCAGTGGGTTGAATCAATAGGAGCAGCAGACTTGCGACAAAAGTATCACATGCTATTGCCATTTTAAAGCTGTGAATTGGAAGCAATGCAATCTTCACTCTGAAAATATCTCTGAAATTGTCTGAGAACATGTGCCCTGTTGGTCAGCAATGGGTTCACATGATTCTGGGAGAATGGATGTGCATACCTGTGTTTTTATAGATGCTCAAACGTATCTTCCATGTGAAGTGATTGCAGCTTTTTAATATACTGGCATACACAGACCTTTCTTTTTTTTTTAAAAAAAATGCCTGATATTGTTTGGCTACCTGGAGATAACATTATAATTTATAGCCAATAGGATGCTTGTTCTTCTTATATTCTTACATCCCTGTATTGAAAATTACTTTGAAAAAAGTCTCCTTAACTTTCTAAGAATATACAGCATTTCCTCTCTAATAATAAATAAAAGCTAAGCTGCAGGCATCCATATACTGGTGCCAAAACAAACCTTTTGGGTTTAATACTTATTAGCAGGATTAAGGTATGGAGATCCAAATTATGGAACAATTCCTTATCTGGAAAAACCCAGGTCCAAAACATTTCGAAAAATAGATTCTATACCTGTATAGGCAAATTCTTGAGTCTGTTTTTCCTGGGGGTCCACAAGATAAGTGTATGTGTTTGCACACTGGGTGAAAGGCATGGCTAACATTATTAGAGCTTTATCATTCTTTTGATGTAATTCTGTGTGCAAACTTGCTATGAGTAGCCAGGGAGAGTTTCTGGGTTTCCCAGTGTCAATAGACACACTTGGGTGCAATTTATTTAAGCAGAATGGACAGATGAAATTACCCTAAGCACAAGTATATTTAAGTGCAAGGAATGAGTTTGGATGCAAGTACCTTTAATGAATGTCGTTATTAAATGCAACATTCCTATTCATTTTGCCCATTGAAGAAGAAAAAAAAAACCCCAGAAAAACAAGGCATATTGCGAATGTTTGAATGCCTAACATATGTTTCTGTTTGAACTCCTAGCAGAAAATTTTATCGAAAGTTCTAATTAAGCAACAAGACTAATGAAATAATTATGTATCATTCATTTATTCCTTTAAACACATGTTTTCAATTATGGTTAGACCAAGGCCTGCCGCTAACAACGAGAAATCAGGGTTCCCAGCCTATTAGCTCAGTTGGGCTTTGCTAGGGTTCTGCAGTGAATCTACTTACCATGGCGAAACTTTAGCACAAAGAAATGTGCAGAGACTCTATGCTCCATCCCCCAACCTGGCTTTCAATCACTTACTGGCCGTAATCACTTATTAGGTATTCCCTTTAATGCCAGAGACCCTTGTTAATTTGTGATTCAGCATGTGTCGCAGTCTGATGTGTAATTAGAAATCCTAAAGCCTGTCTCTCACCATAATTGCCTTGACTAAGGCCTCTGCATATCCACTTGTTAATTAGTAAACCACAATATCCAGGGGGCTTGTGCAGAGCTGGCTTAATTGTATTTCAGCTGGAACTGAGGGATAATTACCCTTCACTATCCATGCTGCTTTTTAATTCCTTTCTTTTTTTTCCCATTATTATTTTATTTCCCCTTCTCCGTTCCTCATTTCCTTGCCGCAGCAAGAAACAATATCACATGCTTGGTCAGATTATAATGCTATCATCTGAACAGTGTGCGGAAGCAGAAAGCAACCCGTAGGAATGAGATCATTCCCTCACATTCATTATTACTGGGCAGACTTTGTGCATCTTAAAGACACATTATGGCTGATATTTGTCAAAATATTTATCACTGAGCAAAGTGGACAGCCTCATTTAGCAGCAGGAATGGCAGGATATTCATCAATTATAATGTTAAAGCACTGTAATATTAAGTAAGTCGGTATTTAGTCACTACTGTTAGATTTTTTCCAAAATGTCCATGTGTAATCAGTAACTTGTCTCTGTTTTCTCTATTTTCTCTAACCCCTCCTTTATAAAAGCTTATCATGAAAGTAGAAATGGTAGTGCTAAACACAACACTGTGGCACAACTAGAGGCTTTTGGGCCTCTCACACAGCAATACATTTGAAGCTTGGGGAAGTCTTCATATTCTGAAACTGCCATCTATATACCCTTCCACATGTCAACCACCCAATTGGTATACGTCTGATTCACACTACAATAAAGTATCTGATATATGGCAGGTTCACAACCAAGCCTTTTTCCAACATGCCTTGTTCTTTGAATTCTGGAATTGTTAAAGACACTGCATTCCTCTCTGTGTAAGCTGCTAGAAGGGTGTTCATCTGTTGGGTCTGGAAACCTCATTGAGCTGATCTAAGTTACTTAAATCAGATGTACGTAGATGTGGGCCATGTAGCTCTTGGACAACTGAGCTGCCTGTTGTGTTATGTGGTTGTGACTTTGCCAGGAATAAAGTTTGTATGGCATCTATTATCCAGAATTCTCAGGACTAAGAGTTTTCCAGATAAGGGATATTTCCATAATTTGGATCTTCATAGTCTGCTAAAAATAATTTAAACATGACATTAACTCAGTAGGACTGTATGCCCCCAATGGGATTCATGCAGCTCAGAAATGATCAAGTACGAGGTAATGTTTTATTATCACAGAGAAAAATATATTTTTCAAATGATTTGCTTAAATCATAAGTAGATTTGGAGTAACAGGTTTCTGGATAATGGGTCTCATACTGTATGCACCAGGAAATACATCAGGGACTCAAAACCCCCAAAAACTTTGGATCAAATGGGAAACAGGGAATGGCGAATGAATGCTATCATTCATTTTGATAGAGGACCATAAATTAAAAAGGATTTCTGACAGTTTTAAATGATAGAGTTGCTAGAAGCATAAAATAGTGCACTTGTTAAAGTTTAGTATTGACAGCAAGATCTTATAGGGGACCAGTCTGTATATAGCAGTTGTAGGGGGCACCAATATCCTATACAGCTGGGCACTGTCATATTAAATTACGGAGACATGAAAGCCATGCTTTACCGTACTTCTAGTTTTACATACTATCATTCTGTATGTTGTAAAATAACTCACAAGAACAGCAATTAATTGTTTAAACCTGTTTTTTTTTTTTGTATGTACACGATCTGTTATTTGATTCTATTTGTCACTTACTGTAGGTGCTGAGAATACTTTGACCAATCAACTTATCTAATTGTCTTTCTTCTCTACAGGGCAGGGCAAATAATTGTGGGCAAAGTACAGTGTTGCAGATGTTACACATAATAGGATAATACATGATATAGTGCTGGGTGTATAGATCATAGCTTGCTGATGGGCCTATGTCCTATGAACATAAAGTGTGCCTATTATTCATCACACAGCAAACAAAAAGAAAGTCAATCTGATGTAGATAATAAATGTAACTAAATGCTCTGTATTTTCTAGCTGCCACAAACAAGCATGTTTCAGCCTTGTATCAAGAAAATGTCATACAAAATATATGCTACAGACCTGAGAATTCTGCTTTTTACATTGAATTCTGGCAGGCAGTAATAGACCACAGGTATAAGCCACTCATTGCTCTTAATAGAAGTAGACTGGGCTTAAAGTAAAATCATCCAGGGAAAATTATTTTTCTGCAGGCAGTTACAGCTGGTAAATGACCTCCAAATTATCAAAGGCTAATTGCTTGCAAATTCATGGATTAGGAGATCATCACCTGTGGCCTTTTTTAGCATAGTCTGGCACCATATTCAAATCACATTCCATACGGTGACACTAAAGGGTGCTGAGCGTGCACATGTCCCATAGCTAGAATATATTTTATTTTAAAGGCACTGCTTTGACAAGTAAATGGTACTGTCCTACCCTACATGAAATGCTGCCTTGGTATACATATGTTTTTCTTTTAAAAAACTAAAGTGCACAGGTTTGACTAAATAAGGGCTGAAGAAATGTAAAACATGCTATTTTGTTTCTTATATGACCATAGTCTATTAAAAATTGTTATGGCTATTCTTTGCATTCAACATTGTTATAGTCATATTTTTGTTTTTGACTAATGTATATGAATATCAAAGAACCGGCACACCCATATAGAAAAAAAAATCTTCACGATAAGATTAAAATAAAGAGGTAAAGATTTTTTTTTTATATGGTGTGCCGGTTCTTTGATATTCAGGGATATACATACATTATATCATCAGATTGATGTATATCTATATCTATATATCCCACTGGTATCTAATAAAAGGGCAGCCAAGTATGGGGGTTTACTTTGAAAGCAGCAAGTAAGTTGCAGGTAAAACTTAGTCCCTTTGTAAAATGTATAATGAAGCAATAGAATTCTTAATGAATCAGATAAAATTGAGCGTAGGACTGGCCAGATATGGGATGACTTTGACGTAGTTGGCCAGCTTAAATATATTGCAATATATGGACAAACAATCCCTGTTTTGTTTAAAGGGTAAGGCATTTTTGCAGTATAATCAATGGTACCAATGTAAAAATACCATTGTATGACGTAGATGCTATGATTGCTGATTTACATTGATTTATGCTATGCTGCATGTTTACATGATGCAAAAAGATACAGAGCAGAAAAGGTTAAACCCATTTAAAAAAAAAAAATCTAAATGCCCATGATAGTTCAATAAGAAACCCACAACATTCCAGCAGATTCGGAAATACTAAACAGCTGTGGCATGCATCAGTTCAATTTGTAATTGCATATGTATTATATGCTTTTTACCTTCAATTCTAGGTGAAATGTTAAGTCAGATATTGGCTGAGTGGGGATGTTGCTTGTTGTAGCTACAACATCGTAAAATATACGTGAATTCCCCCTTAGTATATGTGTTCCGAAATATCTGAAAATTGTCTGTGCTTTTTCTCTGTAAATACATTTTAAACAAATAACTTTACCATACGCCAAACTGCTTTCGAAATCAATGAAAATAAGAGAGGCTTCCCGTAGGGATCATATTGAAAGCCGGTGTTCTGGAGCGCTTTGTACCTCTCATTCATTCAGTTCATAAAGGACTTCTCCCCTCATAGCTTTTTAGCAATATCAGTCACAGCACAGCACATCAAGTCCCATCTGAATTACCCTTGTGCCAGTCACTGATTACGCAGCTGGCTTCAGCGAAACACTTCAATACCATGGTAACAATTAAATGTCTTTGTTTTTCCTTTAATTTCTTTGTCATACTTCTCTATATTTCGCTAGAGAGAGAGAGAAGTGCACCCCCTCCAATGCTCCGCTCAGTGATGAAATAAATGCACTCCCCAAAACCCGAAAGGCAAATATTAGGGAAGCATTTAAACAAATGGTGCCACTGTAGAATGTTAAATAGGTGTAAGCATAGATGCAGCCATGTAACTGGGACAATAACAAATAACAATACAAAGTTCATGCTGTTAAGCATAATCATAGCAGTAAAATATTTGCTGTTCTTTGTACTGTATAACTGTATAGTCAGAAAATTCACCAGCGTGACATCATTTTGCCACTTGCTAGTGGACCTATTCTAGCGCTACTTCGCACCCTTACGCCAGGCAACGTTGCGCTCTGGCGAAGGGATGTAACTACGCTAATTCACTAAGTTGCGGATTTTCGTGAACGTTACCTCTTGTGCCAGACTTTACTTTGCCACCTCAGACCAGGCGAAGTGCAATAGAGTAGATAGGGATGGTCTAAAAAAAGTTAAAAAAAGTCCCAAAAAAACGCTGGCGTCTTTTTATAGGGTGATAGGCTGAAAAACATCGACAATTTTTTTAGGGTACCCTCCTTCCCCCCTACATTTGATAACATATGGCACCTAAACTATACTGTAGGCACATGTGTAGGGCACTGGAAAACATTTATTAAGGTTCCCTGGCCCTGTGTAGTGTAATATGTTTGCTGCTGCATATACCTACTTTAACTGCACGCCGTATGCAAATTTGCCATCGCTAGCGTAACTTCCAACCGCTGATCATAACATCGCTAGCGCAACTTTGCAAATGATCAGAAACTTGTGCACAACTTCGGATCTTCGTGAATTTGCGCAGCCCTGGCGAATCTACGTCTGGCGAAGTGCGGCAAAGTCAACGCTGGCGCAGCTTTGGAGGTAAGTAAATTTGCCCAATCCTCCCTGGACTTAGAAATCTCACTGCATGTGGATGGTCCAATGTTGTAATAATTGTCCTTTCCAGATCCCCCCTCCCTTTGGCCACCCCACAGTCATGGGCTTCATTCTCTCTATCATTACACCACCACTTTTGAAAACCTTACCCCTTTCCAGCTACTTCTTGTTTGAAAACTGAATTGAGGTTCTTTGCAGTCTCAGACCAACTATGTCTGTTCTTAGGTCCAACAAGACATTGGGGGTCATTTATCAACACTGGGCGAATTTGCCCATGGGCAGTAACCCATAGCAACCAATCAAATTGCTGCATTCATTGTTGTACTTGCAGCTGGCTTCAAAAAGCTAATCACTGATTGGTTGCTAGAGGTAACTGCCCATGGGCAAATTTGCCCAGTGTTGGTAAATGAGCCCCATTGGGTTTTAAAGATGCCCACATTTAAATTGTAGATACAACCACCGATTAAGATCATGGAAATGTATGGGAAGTATAAGTACATCAGGAACAAAGAAAATAACAATTAAATTTGCAAGTAACTTCAAATTTACTAATAAGTGCAAGTGGTTTGTAAGTATTTAGGAAATACATTTTTTATTTATGATAATTCTACCACTAATCAATTGTTGCTTTCCCTGGGTCGTGGCAATATGTTAGGCATATTCAATTGCTAACGTTCCCCCCAGGACCCATGCTCCTTTTAGAAAAAACACATCAGCCCAGGGAACCTGCTAGTCCCCAGCAGTGGTAGTCCCCTCTATTTATAGACCCACGCCCGCCCGCCCCATAGTGACATCACATAAGGGGCGGGGCGGGTGAGAGTCTATAAATTTAGAAGCCATAATCCGGCAGTGCTAGGTGGACCGCACATCACTGGTCCCCACTCATGAGGTCATCTTACCTGCCTTCCCTGTGGTCCCTTGGGTAGTCTTAGACTTGTGCATGCTCAGTAGAGATGAATCCTAAAATTGTACAGGTGCAAGTTTATAGCTAATGTCCTAGGGAATGGAAAAGACAGGTAATATGACCCTATAGCACTATGATAGAAAGTTCCCCAGGCTGGTGCACTGCAATGGACTTTACTGTTTAAAAGTTTTTAAAGGTAATTGAGCTTATTCCTTGAGCTAGACCCATATCAGTAACATACTTCATTTATTAGAGAAATTCAGTAATTCCAGAAAATTCCAGCAATCTAAGTGCTAAGCTATTGCCAATGATAATTGTAACTCAAAGACCTATGAGATCAAGATGTATCATGCGGGCGTATCCAAAGTGCACCAATGTTAGAGTTCATGCCATTAACTTCTGAGAGAGAAACCAGAAAATGATTGCTGACTCTGACAGACAAGGCTGCTGTTACACGTCAGTAGAACAGCAATGGCTGTTTTTCACTGTACAAACTGTACTAAAAAAAATCTCGGAGATAGATAAGACTCATTTTCCACTTGACTGATATTTGAGGGAAAAAAATAACACAGATAGCAAGGCAGTATAATAAAACAGGAGACCTATATAAAATAAAATAAAAAAAGCATGTGGGCAGCAAGTGTGATTTTGTAGCCCTTAGCACTCCTGTGTGTCTGGGGCATAAGTAAATACACCCTAATAACTTTAAACTGAACCAATAATACTTCTCATAGCTTGGAAAATAAAAGTCAAAATAAATGCAAAATTATTCATATTTCCATTGGGTATACCAAGGCAAATTGAAAGATAGGGGGAGTGGCCCTGTAAGGCCTCGTTAAGGTTATATGTGGCTTGTAATAACCTTGTATTAATCTATATGTTATCTAATATGTCTTTTACACACTGATATAGAGCATGAGATACATGGTAGAATACTTGTTGGTCGATTTAAGAACGATTGAGCCTTTGGCCTTCTAAACTCTTGTACGGATTCTTTATTTAAATACAATGGGCTCCTGCTGATTTTTTGTGTTTTTTTCCCACAACAACAAAATAAAAAGCTTGGCATTTTTATTTTTTGAA